>OZ023189.1:1005154-1665445 GCA_963995505.1 Hypericum androsaemum | reverse complement strand
GATAAGATTTGGAAGACCGGAAAATATCAAGCTAAGGTATTGCCATCAACATCAATACCATATTCTACCAAATAACGTGTTTGAAACAAAGACATCAACTGAAAATACACATCCAAATTTGGGGATTGATCTATAATAATTGAACAATTGTTACGGTTGATCGAATCGATTTTTCCATACGAGTATAGTACATAATTTACCAAGTATAAACTGCCACTCACTTGAAAAGGGTCTCTGCAGATTTGGATGGTCCAGCGAAAACAAACTTGCTCTTGGTCCTCTGGGTCAAGAAAGGGCTGATCATCATATTGAAAGCGAGGTACCACCACGGAACGTTGATGAACACCTACAAAGGCCCAACCAGCGTGTACGCCACCAATTTTAATAACACAATCAGATATACATAACGATATACGCGAGATAATGAATTTAATAATAAATCATCACCTGCTTGGCTACGAACTCGGGATAGTTGTCTTGGAGCAAGGTGACGGCCTGGTTGGTGGCCTGTCTGAGCTCCCTCTTGGCGGGTCCAGGAGAGTTCTTGAAGTCATTGACCTGAACAATAGTGCAGACACCAGTGGGGCTGAAGTCGAGCTTCCTGATGCTCTTCTCCAGCAACTGGATCCTCCACCTCAGGAACTTGACGCGCTTCTCCTCGTCGGCGAAGCAATTCTGGTAGAGCTCCTTGTCCTGGAAAGCACCATACACGTTGTAGCACACGGGGTGGCCCTCCTTGTCGAACCCGTGCATAAACACCGCCTTGTGGAGGTCGGTCCCGAGATCCTCCTCCAGGAGGGCCTCGATCCCGAACTCCTTCCTCCACTTCACCGTGTTCTTGATCATCGCCAAGGTGTCCTTCACCTTGAAGTCCCGGGCCCTCAGGAACTTCAGCAGGATGGTGTCGCTCCTCTCGTCGCCCAGGAGAGGGATTCCGAAGATGAAGACCTCCTCGGGGGCGATAGGATCAGCGGCGGCAGCAGCAGCAGGAGCTTCAGCCTCTCCTCCCTCAGCGGGTTCACCTTCCTCCTTGGCCTCCTCCACAACCACCACCTCTGCTTTGGCCTCCTCAGCAGGTGTGTCCGAGGTGGAGACGATGGTCTCCTCAATGGCCTCGACAGTCTTCGTGCCATCCTCGTCAACGACAGCAACCACTTCCTCCACGACCACCACCGTCTCAGCTGGGGCCGACACCTCCTCCTCCTTCACTTCCTCCACCGCCTCGGCCTCGGCCACCTTCTCTTCGGCTTTGGGCTCCTCCTTCACTTCCTCCGCCGTCTCGGCCTCGGCCTCGGCCACCTTCTCTTCGGTTGTGGGCTCCTCAGCAGGAGCAGCTTCCTCAGGCTTCTTCTCCTCTTCCTCGACCAGAGGAGCGGGAGGAGGCGTCGGAGTAGTGAACTCATGCTTGTTGAGAGCCTCTTGGATGAGGGCCTTGAGCTCATCCAAGGCCTTCTTCTGGCCATCAGGGAGCTCGCCGACCAAGTTGGTCTCCTCCTTAAAGGAAGCAGACTGCTCGATCTTCACCTCCTCCAGGGCCCCCTTGGACTCAGCCTCCGCCTCCTTGGCCACGGGTTCGGGTTCCGGAACAGCCGGTTCTGTCTCAGCGACGGGCTGCGGCTCCTCAACCACCACAACTTCCTCCGCCGCCGCTGGCTTCTGGGTCTCCTCTGCCATAGCTTCTAGCTAGTGAGCTCTGACACAAAAAAAGAGAGAAAGAACTGTTTTTTTTTTTAGGGGTGAGAGAGAAATTGAGAGAGAGAGAGAGAGGGACAAAGGAAGAAGAAGGGATGTGAGGGTTTTTAAGACAAGGGGAAGGGGGAAGGACCAGACTGGCATGTTTGTTTGCCAGCTAGTTATTCACTTTCGTTGGTGGGGCCCGCCCCCACCACCACTCCCCCTCCCTCCTAATCAACGCACCAACGGCTTATTATTACTACAGCTGGCCGCCTCCTTTCCTTTTTAAGTTTTATTTTCGTCAAGTCCTTGGCCTTTTGTTTGTCCATTATTCTGGAAAAGTTTCACTCTGGTCCCTCAAGTTTAATGGCATTCCCATTCCGGTATTTCGTTGACCGTTGGAGAAAATCAAGTGACATAATGGCATATCTGGCATAATACGCCAATTGAAGACATGCTGTTTTTTATTTATTATTATCTGATATCTGGAATGGATCAACTAATTTAGGTTAAAATGAGATATAAGATTAGAAAAGTGGTAAAAAGTTTCTAAATAAAGTATTATCAATAG
The DNA here is from genome assembly GCA_963995505.1 of Hypericum androsaemum. NCBI lineage: Eukaryota > Viridiplantae > Streptophyta > Magnoliopsida > Malpighiales > Hypericaceae > Hypericum > Hypericum androsaemum. The sequence continues at coordinate 1,663,200 of OZ023189.1, read as the reverse complement.
TCAAAATCAAGAATTTTTGTATTACTTATTGGTCTACGTACTTATCAATAAAATGCATTGAATTACTGTCTGCCATTTCCGAACTAAGCAGTTTTTTCTCCGCCCTTTTTCTTTTCCTAGTGTCTTTTTCTCAGCACCAGCCAAAAGCGTCGAGACAAACGTTATCCCACCTGGCTCCATTTTTCCTGAAATCGGTACTTTGTTATTAAGTTTGTATACGTTAGATTTACATTGACAATAACGTTAATTTATATTCAAGTTAAATTAAGTTTGATGATTCTTATCTTTTACCTAGTAAATTGTTTTATATTGCAAAACAAAAACTACTAGGATTTTGTTTGTTTTCAGTGATATGTTTTACTGTAATTACTTTTCACTGTTTGTTTTAAAATAGCAAACTTTTAACGGAGTCAATTTTTATGTCATAAGAAATATATTTGTACATTTGAAGAAAACGATTCATGAACAAAAGTTTAAAAGATATTTTCTTGATAGTTAACACCGCATCAAAAAACATATATCAAAAAAAAAATTTGAGGAAAAAAGCATATATCAAATTTATTTTAGAAGAAAATACTTTTATGTATTAATTTCTGAATTATTTTCTGAACAAAAAATTAATTACTTCTCGAAAACTTAATTCTATGAAAAGCATTTTCGATCTTTATTATAAGTTAATTTTCTACTGTGCAGAAAACTTGTCGTAAAAAATTATTCAAATAACAGGGCGTAAAAATTAATTTAATTAGTAAAAGTATTTGTTGCTCGACACATTTTTAAATTACAGCATAATAATGTGCAAATTTTAGAGAACGACAAATTAAAGGCTTGTTGATCATTAATTGCGTTGCACGACAGAGAGATTTTAGGCAAATTTTGCTGGACATTGTTATTTGATTTAGTCAAATGGAATCTTTAAAAATTAAAAGCAGTTAAGAGAATTTAAAAATTCTTTAGGCGAATGATGATTGATGTGCATGTCTTTTTTGGCTGACCAATTCGCCAAAAGCAAACATTTTCGAGTATTAAGGGCTGATTCCTCTTCTCATATTAATGTCCGGAGAATAAAGGTGTAATCGATATAAAAAATTAAAACAAAACCCACGAAAATGTTATCAAATTAAAATAAAGTTGTCAAGACAGAATAGGATATACTCGCGCTTGGATTGCATGAGGAAGTGCAATCCTTTTCCGCATGGCGCTGAAAAAAACGCGGATCGTCAGATCAGACCAATCCTTGTTATCCGGAGGCAATTTTGTCTATAGTCTTTTTATTTCCTTGTTACACATGTGTCATTGGATTTGGTGCAACCAATGAATATTTGTCACACGTGCTCTTCAGTAGAAATTAATTGTCTCCTTTTTTTCTTTGCTTTTATTACTGTGGTAATTTTTTATTTACGTTCCCTTTAAAAAAATTAATGTGGCCTCACTTCTATTTTTTTAAACGATCGACAGGTTTCAGTTGGGGAGCCATTAGTTCTTACTCCAGAATATGATTTAGGTGATTTAATTTGCTGTACAAAATTGAGACATATATCTACAACTTTAAAATTTATGATTTCTCCCAATTTGGAGTGTAAGGATGTAGAAAATTTGTTTCAAGTCAAGAGTCGACCGGTTGCAGTCGATAAATTTTGGTTGGAGGGTCACAAATTCTTACTCTAAAATCTGATTAAGGTGATTGAAGTTGCTATATGAAGCTAATATGAATATCTACAACCTTTTAATTTATGACTTCTCACAATTCGGGGTGTAAGGATGTTGAAAATTTATTTGAAGTCAAGAATTGACCAAGTTGCGGTCGATTGATTTTGGTTGGGGAGCCACAAATTCTTACTCAGGAGTCTGTTTGAGGTGATTAAAAATGCTATGTGAAGCTGAGATGAATATCTACAAGTTTGTAGTTCACGACTTCTTCAAATTCAGAGTGCAAGGATGTTGAAAATATATTTGAAGTCAATAGTCGACCGAGTTACAAGCGGCTGAAAAGTGTTTGTCAAATGGCAATGCCCGATTATGTCAAATGGCATCCCGGTTACATTAAATGGCATACCGATTATTTATTAAATGACATACCCAGGTTTGATAAATTGGCATGTCCTGTTCGATAAATTGGCCCATCAACCACCGTGGTCCTCTCCCAGGGAAGCTCCTGGTCTTCCCCTTCGGGATTTGGAGGCATCGCGGGTGGAGGAGAGAGTAGATGGCGATGACTGATTTTCGTTGGAGAGCCACAACTTCTTACTTCGGAGACCAATTTAGGTGATTCAAGTTGTTGGGTGAAGCTGAGACTATATTTACAACTTGGATAAATTACTCTCAAATCCCTCGGATTTGCTGAAATATACTCAAAAGTACCCTCTGTTTACATAATACACGCTGACGTCCCTCTTGTTTGATTTTATTATATTTTTGGGTTCCTAAATGAGTTTTTTTCTTTTTTTATCATTGAAATTACGAAAATACCCTTAGAACAAAAAATTAAAAAAATTGCCGGCATCATGTGATACCCTAACCCTTCAATCAAATTTGTTACAACAAAATAAGGTTGGTTTTGGAAGGGTTTAGGCTTAGTCCGTCATCATTCGGTAAAATAGGCATAACTTCTCCATCCGGACTCTAAATTAGGTGATTCTAATTCGTGTGGATTCATAACACCTTGATCTATAACTTTGTTTTTTGATTTTGGTAATTTATGAAATAATCTGGCCGTAACAGAGCAATAAATCAAGGTGCTCGGAAATTGGTCTAATTTCGTCGGTATTGGGAAATTTTGTGAAAATAATTTATTATGTGACTTTATTTAAATAAGGCTCATTTTAGGGACTTATTAGAACATATTAAGAAGTTTAGAAATGATTTTGAATGGCTAGAAAAGTCTAGGATCAAAAGGGAAATTCTATTGCAAGTTGGCTAGGTGGCAAATAAAAAGTATGATGACTAAGATACTTAGCATGCATATAAAAGGAAAAATCTTTTGGACCAGAAGATAGGCACGAACCAATTGGTCATTTAGGACAGAAAAATAGAGAGGAAGGCGTAGGAGAAAGGGTGAAACCGAAGGTAAAAGAAGAAGGAAAAAAGGTGGACAGATTTTAACAACTTGGAAGAATAGGTAAGTAGTTTTGTAGGATTTTGCTTAATTTGAGTAGAAACCCTTTTACACCTTGAAGAAGCTAGTAGGTGAAGATTAGAACAGATTAATATAGACCTAGAAGAAGGAAGTTAAGGTAAATTTTAGCTAAAATTTTTATGTATAGAAGTTGGAAGAGAAATTGATCATCGGGGTTGTGAATTTTAGTATAGGTTTTGGGGCTGCCTTGTGTAAATCCGAATCTAAGAAATGAACTAAGACATTTTTATGTTACCTAGGATCTAATTACATGCTTGAGAGGTTGGTAATGATAGTGGTTTATGTTCTTTTGACTAGTTAACCGACGTTTTGAATCCGAGTGCCACGAGTTGTAAAACGAAGCACAGAGCTTCTCTTTGAATGGTTTGAGCAACCATTGTCTTGTAAGTGGATATTCTTTGTAACATGTATTTAGTTAACTAGACGTGGGTGATATGTATAATTTGGTGTATTTTTAATTGGTTTAAAGTATGGTTATATGATTAGTTTTTGGTCAATATGGGATTTGATAATGTTTGTGGATTGTTTGTCTATTTGGGGCTATTTTGCCCAATTCGTGATATGGGACTCTTTTGGTATGAATTTGAATATGTGGTCAATATATTTTGGTCAATGTGTATTATGTGTGTTTGGTATGTCATTTGTGAGATGGCGGATGATGAGGTCTACCCGTGACCAACCGGAGATGTTGGCATATGTGCACATATACTAAGGATACATTGGATATGTATATGATATGATATTTGGCCGGCGGGGTTGGTTTCTGATGGTGCCTTTAAGATATGGTATCCTCGTGTCGGTGTGGGAGTGACACTATCTAGACCTATCTGAAGTTCATCCAATTTGTGCTATGTGTTTGTAAAGGTCTATCTGAACTTCTGGTTATGTTTGATATGTAATTATTTGATTACCTTATTTGTGAAGTGGTCCTTTTGTCATAGTAGCCTTGTGGTAGTATTTGGGTTTGATGGGGATGTTTGGTTGGTTAAATACATGTTACTTATAATATTGGCTTACTAAGTATTTCAAAGCACTTATCCCTTACTTCAATCAACAGGTGAAGAGGTTTAAGCCGTGGTTTGCATTTGGAGAAGCTTTTCCCTCTGAGTTCAGCCCGTTATCTTCCATCTCGGGGTACATTTGAAGGTCTCCAGATGGTCTTTCTCTTTTGTAATCTAGGTCACTCCATTGTACATATTTGTTAATCTTTGACATATGATCTTAGATTAATGTTAATATGTAATGTATGTGTAAATTTATGTTTATATTTTAAAAGGATGAGTTTGATAATATGACGTTGAGATGTGTACTCCAATGCCTACCAGGTTTTGGACACGATAAATATGTTTGTTTGAAGAAACAATGTTGTGGAAAAAAAATGTTTTGACAATCCTGGTAATAAGAATGATGTTTTATGATTTGAGGCTTGCTAGGTTGTGGTTTATTATATTAAGTTTGACATGATCTAGCGCCGGTCACCGACCACGAATTTGGTCGTGACAGAGTTGGTATCATAGCTCGGTTAGAGCCCTAGGTTTGAGCCTAGCTTATTGTTTGAATTATGTGTTATGTATAATGGAGCATAGAATTTGTCTTGTCCTTGAACCTCTTTTGTTGTGTTGTCCTTTGGTATGCTTAATTCTGACTTATTTGTATAGGAGGATATGACCATTACACGTAGTGGTATGGATACGGTTAGGGAGCAGGGTGAAACCTCCCAAGGTCAGAGGAAGGATGTTACATCTGAAACTACACCACCAGGTGAAGCCACCACCGCTGATAGGGTCACTAGAGATGAGATTCCACCACCTGTTGCTACTGTTCCTACTTCTGAGATGGAGAGGCAGGGTGGTGATGGTGTAGACAGAGTTATGAAAGCAATGGAGAAATTCATCGCTACTCAGCAAACACAATTAGAGCAGAATGTTACATTAGCTGCTAAAGATGACTCTTTGGGTGAGTTCTTGAAGTTGAATCCGCCAACATTTTCTGGCTTAAGTGATGATCCTCAAGTATTCAGTGATGAGATGGAGAAGAGGAGAAGAATCTTAAGGTGCGATAAAGAGCAAATGGTGGAGTTGGCTTCATTTAAGTTGGTAGGTGTGGCTGTAGTTTGGTTCCAGAATGAGGGATCATATGCATGGACTTGGGAGATCTTTACTAAGGCCTTGTTGGATCGGTTCTTACCAGAGAGTTTGAAAGATGCCCGAGCTTTTGAATTTGAGCGATTGGTGAAGACTCCAGACATGACAATATCTCAGTATGATGAGAGGTTCACTTATCTATCACGATATGCAAAACACTTGGTTCCTAATGATGAGATGAAGGTAAAGAGGTTTATTCTTGGACTTGATGATTCTATGTTTAAAGTTATGTATCCTCGTGGTTTCGAGACATATGCATCTGCAGTGGATTGTGCTCGAACCTTAGAGATGCGAGATAATGAACGTCGAGTGGTCCAAAGTCAACCAAAATTTCAGAAGTTTGATAAGCCACCACAAAGGAGTTTCAATCAAGGCTTTAGACAGCAAGAAAGATGGACCAACAATCAGCTTGTATCGTCAAGGGGTGGAGGACCAGTTGGAAGATTTGGTAGAGGGAAGGATTTTCGTAGTCAGCAATTCAGTAAGAACCAATCCAGTAATTTCAGAAAATGCCAAAGTTGTGGTAAACAACATCCTGGAGATGTTTGTTACAAAAGGATAGGAGCTTGTTTTCATTGTGGCATGCAAGGTCACTTGGTGAAAGACTGTCCTACAGTTGTTCAGTGTAAGCAAGTGGCGAGTTTGATAGTTAGGCCATCAACACAAGAGTTTTCTCGACCACAAGTTCAACAAGGCAATCTACTTGATCAAAGGAAAGTAGGTTTGAGAATTGAGGGACCTAAATCTGATAGTGGAGGAGGCGGTGCACACCCTAGAGTATATGCTTTGACCAGGAGAGATGCTGATGCTAGTAACACTGTGGTATCAGGTAACCTTCTCATTGGATCATCTTATGCACGCATTCTATTTGATTCGGGTTCTACACACTCTTTTGTGTCATCTCAATATGTTCAATATTTGGATGCTATGCCTGTATGTTTGGATGAGTCAATGATTGTTGCCACTCCTTCGAGCAGGTTTATGTATGTTTGTGAAGTTGTTAGATCATGCAATATTCAAACTAGTGGGCAATGACTTAGTACAAGAAACCAATGAGAAGACACAGTTGATTCGACAAAGGTTGGAAACTACCCAGAGTCGGCAAAAGTCATACTCAGACAAGAGACGAAAGGATATCGAGTTTGATGTGGGACTACATGTTTTTCTCAAAGTTTCACCTATGAAGGGAACAATGAGGTTTGGGAGAAGGGGCAAACTCAGTCCTAGATATATTAGCCCATTTGAGATTTTGGAGCGAGTTGGACCAGTGGCATATCGATTGACTTTGCCACCATCCTTGTCACATATTCATCCAGTGTTCCATGTCTCTATGCTTAAGCGATATTTGTACGATCCTACTCTTGTTTTGAAGCCATAGATAGTAGAGATAAGTGGAGATTTGACATATCAGGAGAATCCAATAAGAATTTTGATCGTGAAGTCAGGAAGCTTCGGAATAGAGAGCTTCCGATGGTCAAGGTTGAATGGGCAAATCGTTCCTTGGCTGAGGCAACTTGGGAAATAGAGGAAGTGATGAAAATGAAGTACCCACATCTATTTGCATGACAAGTAAGTTAGCCTTCCATTTTGAAAATTGGGGGTTTGAATTTTATAAGGAGGGGAGACTGTGATACCCTAACCCTTCAATCAAATTTGTTACAACAAAATAAGGTTGGTTTTGGAAGGGTTTAGGCTTAGTCTGTCATCATTTGGTAAAATATGCATAACTTCTCCATCTGGACTTCAAATTAGGTGATTCTAATTTGTGTGGATTCGTAACACCTTGATCTATAACTTTGTTCTTTGATTTTGGTAATTTATGAAATAATCTGGCCATAACAGAGCAATAAATCAAGGTGCTCAGAAATTGGTCTAATTTCGTCGGTATTGGGAAATTTTATGAAAATAATTTGTTATGTGACTTTATTTGAATAAGGCTCATTTTAGGGACTTATTAGAATATATTAAGAAGTTTAGAAATGATTTTGAATGGCTGGAAAAGTCTAGGATCAAAAGGAAAATTCTATTGCAAGTTGGCTAGGTGGCAAATAAAAAGTATGATGACTAAGATACTTAGCATGCATATAAAAGGAAAAATCTTTTGGACCAGAAGATAGGCACGAACCAATTGGTCATTTAGGACAGAAAAACAGAGAGGAAGGCCTAGGAGAAAGGGTGAAACCGAAGATAAAAGAAGAAGGAAAAAAGGTGGACAGATTTTAACAACTTGAAAAATAGGTAAGTAGTTTTGTAGGATTTTGCTTAATTTGAGTAGAAACCCTTTTACACCTTGAAGAAGCTAGTAGGTGAAGATTAGAACAGATTAATATAGACCTAGAAGAAGAAAGTTAAGGTAAGTTTTAGCTAGGATTTTTATGTATAGAAGTTGGAAGAGAAATTGATCATCGGGGGTGTGAATTTTAGTATAGGTTTTGGGGCTGCCTTGTGTAAATCCGAATCTAAGAAATGAACTAAGACATTTTTATGTTACCTAGGATCTAATTACATGCTTGAGAGGTTGGTAATGATAGTGGTTTATATTCTTTTGACTAGTTAACCGACGTTTTGAATCCGAGTGCCACGAGTTATAAAACGAAGCACGGAGCTTCTCTTTGAATGGTTTGAGCAACCATTGTCTTGTAAGTGGATATTCTTTATAATATGTGTTTAGTTAACTAGAGGTGGGTGATATGTATAATTTGGTGTATTTTTGATTGGTTTAAAGTATGGTTATATGATTAGTTTTTGGTCAATATGGGATTTGATAATGTTTGTGGATTGTTTGTCTATTTGGGGCTATTTTGCCCAATTCGTGATATGGGACTCTTTTGGTATGAATTTGAATATGTGGTCAATATATTTTGGTCAATGTGTATTATGTGTGTTTGGTATGTCATTTGTGAGATGGCGGATGATGAGGTCTACCCGTAATCAACCGGAGATGTTGGCATATGTGCACATATACTGAGGATACATTGGATATGTATATGATATGATATTTGGCCGGCGGGGTTGGTTTCTGATGGCGCCTTTAAAATATGGTATCCTCGTGTCGCTGTGGGAGTGACACTATCTAGACCTATCTGAAGTTCATCCGATTTGTGCTATGTGTTTGTAAAGGTCTATCTAAACTTCTGGTTATGTTTGATATGTGATTATTTGATTACCTTATTTGTGAAGTGGTCCTTTTGTCATAGTAGCCTTGTGGTAGTATTTGGGTTTGATGGAGATGTTTGGTTGGTTAAATACATGTTACTTATAATATTGGCTTACTAAGTGTTTCAAAGCACTTATCCCTTACTTCAATCAACAGGTGAAGAGGTTTAAGCCGTGGTTTGCATCTAGAGAAGTTTTTTCCTCTGAGTTCAGCCCGTTATCTTCTATCTCGGGCTACATTTGAAGGTCTCCAGATGGTCTTTCTCTTTTGTAATCTAGGTCACTCCATTGTACATATTTGTTAGTCTTTGACATATGATCTTAGATTAATATTAATATGTAATGTATGTGTAAATTTATGTTTATGTTTTAAAAGGATGAGTTTGATAATATGACGTTGAGATGTGTACTCCAATGCCTACCAGGTTTTGGACACGATAAATATATTTGTTTGAAGAAACAATGTTGTGGAAAAAAATGTTTTGACAATCCTGGTAATAAGAATGATGTTTTATGATTTGAGGCTTGCTAGGTTGTGGTTTATTATATTAAGTTTGACATGATCTCGTGCCGGTCACCGACCACGAATTTGGGTCGTGACACATCATCTCTTCTTCTACATCGTAGCAAAATTAACCCAGATCAATAAAAATTTATAATCCCCGAATCCCTAAAGCCTCCTCCTTTTTCTTCTTCTCTTCCCTCTCTCTCTTTCACCCAGACTTTTTCCCGTATCTCCACCCTATGTAGCCTTCTCAAAGGCTGGGCCTTTTATCTCCGAAATGTGCGAATTGAATTATGGTTTCTTTCTCCTAGAAATGCCTTCCTCAAGGTGGAAGCTTTGTGATTCGTACGGCCCAGGAAATGATGGAGATGAGGGATGGGCGGAGGGATGGGTCAAAGGACAGCTTCTGGGTATTTTGGTTTAGGGTTTCGAGTGGGTTCTAGTTAATTTTTAATATACCAGTCTTCTGGGGCATCATCTTTCGTGATTTTCTTCTTCGTATATTTCTCACTTCTAGGTGTTGTGGGATGGGTCGGAGGATAGCTTGAAGGACGAAGAAGGGCAATGGGAGGGCTAACCTCGGGAGGGAAACAACACACCTTACATATTGAACTACACCATATCTCTGAATCTCCAATATCTCATATTCAACACCAAATAGCCATGGACGATCTGTAATTGAATCAAACTACACTGTGGGTCCACCGGAGACAGATCTCGGCAGCGGCGTCGGTGAACAGATCGTGTTAAACCCAAAAATTTATTTTGTTTGATTTTGATTTAGTGTTGAATTGATTACGAGATGATGTCACTGGCCAGGAGGAAGAAGAAGAAATGATGTCAGCATCTTTTTTTTTCTAAAAGGATATTTTGGTCATTTCATTGTCAAAAATGAAAAAAGAGCTGCTAACGTGCGCTAGGGACCCGATAGTATAATAAAATCAAACAAGAGGGACGTCGACGTGTATTTTATAAATAGGGAGACTTTTGAGTATATTTAAGCAAACTCGAGAGACTTGAGAATAATTTACCCTTACAACTTTGTAGTTTGTGACTTCTCCAAATTCGAAGTGTAAGGATAACTAAAATACATTTGAAGTCAAGAGTCAATCGAGTTACGAGAACAGTTTTTGGTTGGAGAGCCATAACTTCTTACTCCAAAGTCTGATTGAGTTGATTCAAGTTGTTGTGCCTAGCTGAGATGTATATTTGCAACTTTGTAGTTTATGACTTCTCCAAATTTGGAGTGTAAAGATGTCAAAAATAGGTTTGAAGTCAATAGTTGATCGAGTTATAAGCGGCTGGAAGATGTTTGTCAAATGACATACTCGGTTATGTCAAATGGTATGTCCAGTTATGTTAACTGGCATGCCCAGTGATAAAAAATGGCATGCTCAGTTATGTCAAATGGCATGCCCAACGACAGTGAGAAGTGGTGGACAGGTTTCGGTTGGAGAGCCACAACTTCTTACTCCTGAGTCTGATTGAGGTGATTCAAGTTGATGTGCAAAGCTGAGACGTATATCTACAACTTTGAAGTGTAAGGATGTCAAAATTTTGTTTGAAGTCAAGAATCGACCGAGTTGCTGTCGACAAATTTCGGTTAGAGAACCACAAATTCTTACTTCAAAATCTGGTTAGTAGGTACAACATGCCTAGGTCCACCAAGGTCTCCTTCACGAATCCCCATTTGAGTCTATCATAGGTCTTCTCTAGGTCTAACTTGATCGCCATCCACCTCTTTCGCATCTTTCTTGGACGAAATTGTTTCATAGTTTCGGGAGAAGGTACTTTGGGGAGAAGGACAAGGAGGATTTTATTTAGATGTTTTTGAGGGGTACAACAATGTCCTTATAGCACGCGGCCCATTTAGTCAGTCCATTTGGTGCCGCTGGGCTTTAATGAAAATGGAGGAGGTATCACCAAACCGGCCTCAAACGTATCCATCCTTTTCTGGGTCGTTATCCCCACCCACCCAGCCCGTAAAATTTCTAGACACAGAAACCGAAGAAGAACTGTACAGTACAGTACTTCCCCAAACAAGAAGAAGTTCACTTCCATCTTCACATCCAAAAAGGGAAAGAAAGAAAGTGTGCTTCCCTGGGAGGAGGCAGTAGGCAAGCAGATGCACCGTCCACCTTCTTGGAGTGGCAGCAGCAGCAGCAGCTCTGGTCTGAGCCGCTTCCGGTCGGCTCCGGCGGGTAACTGGCTAGAATCCCTCCTCGAAGAGGACGAAAGCGACCCACTAAAGTCCAACCAGAACTTCACCCAGCTGCTGTCGTCGTCTTCCACGGGCCCTCTCCACCGCCAGAACAGCTCCCCAGTTGATTTTCTCACTGATGGGTGCTTCGGGGTCCCTTCTTCCACCTTCGACTCTGCCACCAATGTCTCCTTTTCGTTGGTTAGTTTTGCTTCTCTAATTTGCTGCAACAAGTTTGAACAGGATTTGGGCTCAATAAGTTATGATCTTTTTCTTTTGTCAGAATGGAGAGACAAGTGGGCAAGTACGTGGCGCTGAATCTAGTATGATTGACATGGATATGGAGAATTTCCTCGAGGACGCTGTTCCTCGCAGAGTGCGAGCAAAGCGTGGTTTTGCTACACATCCCCGGAGCATTGCGGAAAGGGTATGGTTCTGGCGGCCAGAATCGCAGGGGTTATTTGTTCTGTCAGTAAATCGGTCTTGCTTTTGTGTGTCAGGTCCGAAGAACTCGAATCAGTGATCGAATAAGGAAACTGCAGGAGCTTGTTCCAAATATGGATAAGGTGACCTCTTACCTTTGCTCTTGGTTTGTACATTGTTTTGGGGCTTCATGTCTCCATCCTTAGTGCCTGTATGTGTGGCGGAATTTCTGAAACAAGGCTCTAATGTTCTGCTACCTTTACATTCTCTTTAATACCAGATATTGCTTTTTTAGCACGAAAGAGGCTTTTTGGCTTTAGCTTAAGCTTAGATGCCAGTGCTTGGTCTGCATTTTGTTACTGGAAAGCATGCCTTTTTTGTCACAACATATACCGCAAGTCAAAATGAACGAATATGTAATTGTGTCGGTTGACTTATCTAGTTGTCAATGCATATTACTGTATTTTAGTTTGATCTCATGAGGCAATCACTTAATGAAAGTAGATTATCTTTCCATTCCTTTCAAAATTTTCATAATCCCTTCCTGAACCAAAGTCTGCTAACGCACTGAATTTTTTTGCTTTGTTCTTGAGGAGCAGACCTAACTATATGGAGCTTATTAAGTCTATCTAAATTGTAAAGATTGCAGAAGAAATACAGAAACTGAAAGTTGAGTTCCATGATTAATTGGACAACAAGATATAGGAACTACTTGATGAATCTGTTTGTTATTCTATTCATTCTTAAATTCAGCAATTTCTCATGTTGACCGAAATTCCTTCTAATGATTGTCTTGAACAAAATGTGCTCGCTGAAGCCATATTACTTATGGACAAGTGCTATTAGCGATTCAGCATGACATTGATTCAGCTTTTCATCCGAAATGGATAATGTAGACATGTATAGAATGTATGAGAAACAAATGTTCATTTAACGTGCTTTATATTTGTGCTTTCGGAAGATACAAGAGGAAATAATCATTAAACTTGTATAGAATGTATGAGAAACAGATGTCCATTAAACATGCTTTTGTTTTGGCTATGTTAAAGACACGGTATTCGAACAATATGCTTACTGAAGTTTTGGTTCATATTGTTGCTTAAATTACAATATATGTGAAAGAACATTCATGCTTTGTTTGCTTGATGAAATTAAATTCTTGCTAACTGCACTGTAAAGATATATAGGGTATTGACCCATTTAGATCTCAGTTGTTCCTCTGTTTTTTTCTTCTAGTTGTCTCTACCCTCTTCTCTAAAAATCTTATTTCTTAGTGTTTTTCCTGTAATTTTTATTCTTATTTACTACAATTTTACTGCCTGCGAAGGGAGTTCCTTGTAATGGTATTTGTATAGCGGACGGGTTGTGCTTTGGCTTAATAGAAATAAACACGGGGATCGAGTTCTTGACTGAGCATAGAAGGCCACCTTATCCTAGTGATGTAAGTGTGTTGAGTTCGTTATTGGTTATCCGTTTTGGACTTTGAATGTACCATCGACCAATTGTGTTTTTCTCCTCGCAATCCACAGCAAGCTTTTTATGTTACTATATTATTTCATTTCAGGTTTCTTCAGTCTATATATAATGGCATGGACCCTGATTAAGGTGTACTTTGTTTTCTCATTAGTGTTGCAAAAGAGGTCTGCAACTCGTCACATACATGAAATTTGTGTAATTTACGCTTTGTGCATACAGACCAGACTCATTAGTTATTATTTTGGCTAGTTTATTTCCTCTGCACAACAATCTTGAAGACTGAATTTTAGGCTGCAAGCTCAATTACTTCTCAGTTTGCCATGTGGGTCTCGAGTACATATCAGCTTTAGGTTTGAATACTTAGACTTGGGTGTTATTATCTATTGCTTGCAGCAAACAAACACAGCAGATATGCTAGACGAGGCACTAGAATATGTTAAGACGCTGCAAAAGCAAATCCAGGTACTCTATCAATTGTATCAGAATACTGGCATCTTTTATTTTTCATAATGTCCAATTAGCTGAGAGTTTGATCCCTTTACCTGCTCTCTTTTGTGCAATGTACCGTTATCATTTAGCTCTATCTCTGTCTCTCTGATGCTATCAGGGAAAATGATCTTCTAGGTCCCTGTGACAGGTTTGTTTGTATAGCATGAGATTGCTTGTATTTGTGGGATCTAGGAGTTCAAGTTTGCTGATGGTCACTTTACTTTAGCGAATGAGTCGGGACGAAAACTGATCATTTGGGAAAATTGAATCTTGGCAGGAGCTGTCGGAGCATCAAAGTAAATGTACGTGTGCCTCTAAGCAATAACCATAAGATCAAACCTCCGGATCAAACGCTGGAACTACAAGTTCTGGTAAGCAGGTGTATGGCATCACCTAGATACATACTCGTGTACAGAGAGAGGGGTATCAAGAGTTTTAGAATGCTCAGAGAAAACACAACGAAGGTGCTCGACACTCGATCGTTTAGATTTATTGCGTGTACAAATATGTTCTTCAAGTTGCTGGGACGCATTCAACTGTATTTTGTATTTCTATGGTAAACTTACCAGGCTGTTGTAGTCTGTGCCATCTGCACTTTTAGCAGTTGGAGTAATAAAAGATGTCAATTAGCTCAGAATATGTTCTCGTTTGATTCAGAGCATACAACTAGCTAGTTCCTGCTTCCCCAATGCATTGCATTCTTAAAAACATCAATGACTCTTTATTTCGTATTTTCGGGGGATAAACTTGTTATGCGGCCATATTACTTGAATGGTTTCCTTTGTTTGCTTTCCCTGTTGATGAACTGGCGCCCAAGTTCATTCTGGTTATTGAGATTAAGCTCTTTCCTTCAAACTCATCACTTGTTGGACATAGTTGTCTCACCAGTAATCACTACTTAGCCGTTCACTCCTGGTGTTTCCTCTAAGCAGAACAGACACTTATTAATTATTGAGTTTCAAATTTGCAAGGTACAACATCGTTACGAATTTGATTAGTCGATGTTTGTGAATATTCGCGACAAGCATCCAAAAACAAGACAACCTAATTATTCGGAAGATGAGAATCTTCTTGCTCTGCAAAACGTTCACCTGTTTGCCATGTCTCAACCAAATTGGCAAGTGCTCGAGCTGAAGAACCATCCTCACTCCAGGCAGCTAGACCTTTAACTTTCATGTTTCTGCTCTTTTCTCGGAGCTCTCTCCCCTTATCCGAGTCCATTAGCTCTCGCACTCTCTTCTCCAACTCGTCACCCGTCACAAAACCATCCGCTTCCCCCTGCTCCACAGGAATAGCCATGCACATATCCTCCACCAAAACATTCCTATTCAGATGCTGCTCCGCGTAGAGCGGCCACGCGATCATCGGCACCCCTGCAACCACAGCTTCCAACACCGAGTTCCACCCGCAGTGGGTCACAAACCCGCCCACTGCACCGTGGTTCAGCACAGGCACCTGGGGGGCCCATGTCTTCACAACCATAGCCCTGTCTTGTACCCTCTCCAAGAACCCCTCAGGCAGTACACACTCCAGCTCAAAATCACTCAAATCTTCAGTCTGCTTACTCTCCTCCTTGGATGGTAGGTTCTTCACAACCCACAAGAACCTCCGGCCGCTCCTTTCCATTCCTTCAGCAATCTCCGCAACTTGCTGCCTGGAGAACGACCCGCGGCTGCCGAAACAGAGAAACACCACGCTGCCCTCGGGTTGCTTCTCCAGCCACGAAAGACAGTCGTGCTCGTGGCCGCCACCCGGCGCGATGAGCGGTCCAATGCAGTAAACCGGCGGAGTTCTTGCCTGCGACCCAAGGCACACACCATCCTCAAGCACCTTGACAGCCTTCGGCTCAAGATCAACAAAGGAGTTGACTACTATCCCTTGAGCCTTAGGCAGGTGCGAGCAGAAGTACATGAAGCCCGAGTAAGCGGGATCGTCCCTATCGAGAACGGGTTCCGGGGCGTGAACAGCTTTCAACGGAGGCACGCAAGGGAAATGCAGGACGGTGCCTTGGAGGTCCTTGAAGGACTTGCTCTGTTCTTCATGTATCCTTGGTAAGCACAGGAATGCAGCCAGAGCGGCGGCCCCCGAAGCGAAGTAGAAACAAGTTGGTATCCGGAGTTCGACGCCGACTTGAAGAGCGGAAGCGCAGAAGAAGTCGATGACCAACGCGCGGACGCTGCTCGTTTCGGCCATCTCCTTGAGGCAGTCCCGGACGTGGGGAGCATTGAGGCGGATGCATCCGAACAACATCGCGGCGCGGCTGCGGGGAGGCGCGGGGTCCACCGCAACGAAG
The DNA here is from genome assembly GCA_963995505.1 of Hypericum androsaemum. Taxonomy (NCBI): domain Eukaryota; kingdom Viridiplantae; phylum Streptophyta; class Magnoliopsida; order Malpighiales; family Hypericaceae; genus Hypericum; species Hypericum androsaemum. The sequence continues at coordinate 1,647,378 of OZ023189.1, read as the reverse complement.
GGGAGGCGGCGGAAGGAGATGAGAGGGTTGGCTTGGGAGGTGGCCTTGATGTAGGAGTCGGTGCCGGGGTGGTCCCACTCGGAGGATATCAGAAGGATGGTCACGGACAAGTCGTGGTTGGCAGTTTGGAGGATGAGCTTCCCCAGCTCCACCATGGATATGACGTGGCCTATCCCTGGCGAAGGGTACAGAACTACTGCGTCTTTCATCTCCGGGATGGATGGATGGTTGGAGTTCGTGGAAAGGTTTAGTGTTTTTTGGTGGTAGACTTGGTTCCGCTGCAACTTATGGTAAGTTTGATATTTACGACGGTCAAATGCCAGTTTCCTTATATTTGTTCGAGACTATAGAGTAAAATGGCATATTCCTAATTTCTAAAGTCTGACACCAACTTGACATTTGACTATTGTGTTCTCTGTTCCCGAAACTTCCCGCCTCTAATATCCAACTGTAATAAAACAAACATCATCTTCCTCAACTTGAGAGATTTAAAATAAATAAGTAAGAGAGGACCGTTGAGGATTTGATTAATTAGGGTAACAAATAAAATTTATTATGATAATTATAAATTATTATATTAAAAAACCTAGATGATAAAAATTTATCAGGAGGTGTATCAGGATTATCTAGAAAAGGAGCTAAAATTCACAGGACCGGTTACAAGTATAGGAAAAAAAAAAGTAATGATAATGGTCCGATTACGAGCGCGAGAAATTAGAAAAATTTTGTAATCCGGCCCTTTTTTCTCGAATTTCGAGTGCATGTCACGATACGTGTTAGTGGGCTGTCATGTCTATGTCTTGTTCGTGTCTTGTTAGTGATGGTCGTGTTCTCTTCTTTGTCTGCTAAGTTATTTCTTTGAGTGTAGGAAGTAATGGTGTAGTGATTCCCTTCCAAGAAGTGGCATTGGTCACGTGGGCCACGTAGCCTACAAGTTATGGCTGTAACCTCCCTAGGTGGGGTATAAAGCCAGCTATAATTAATCTTTAGTATGCAATGATAATATCAAGGGCAAATTATTTTCAAGTTCCTGGCCTTTGGTCACCCTCCTCCTTGGGTTCCTCACTTTTGAAAATGATTATTCCGTCCCTAAGTTTTGATGATAATAGACTCTTGGGTCTCTGGAGTTGGAATATTCCATATTCTCCGGCGAACCCTTATTTGAAATGACCAAAATGCCCCTTGCACCTAAAAACTAAAAAAATTTCTCTTTCCATCCATTTACCTTCTCCCTCACACTTCATCTTCTACCTCCCATTCTCCTACTTTCAATCAAAACTTAATCAATAACGAAACCAAATCCAAAAACAAAACCAACAGCAAAACCTAATCAATAAATTCACACTACTAAATAATATGACACAATCAAACCCAACAACGAAACCAAACCCAAATCTAATCAAAAAAAAATTTCATCGACCAATCAAACCCAACAACGAAACCAAACCCAAATCCTTCCCTACTCCTCTACGACCAACCATGACCAAACCTTCTCCTCTCTTTTCATAGCACAAAAATTCCATCGACCAACCGAACCCAACACCACAATGAACATACAGCAACATCCAATCAGTTAAAACCTTCTCCTCGCAACATCGAATCGAGAAAATTAGAATCCGAGATACATGACTTCAATGGCGAGAGGGAAGCGGACAGCGAAGCCGTTGATTGAGGATAGCGACAGAGAAGAAGATGAGGGGAGGGTTCCCATCCCGGCGGCGGGAGAGAGCAGCAATGAGGACGAGTAGGCTTGGCGACATCGGACGCTTAGAGCTATAAGATCTTGATGAGTGTGTAAACGCTCATGTTTTGTCATATGTTTTGCGCGTGTTTAGTCATATTTTGAGTTATATTCATCATGTCATGTTAAGCCTTATGATCGATTTAGTATATTTATGTTCGGGAATAGATTTCTACCCATTATCATATTTTGTAAGAAATTGGAGCTCAATAAAGGTTGTTGGAGGGATAATTTCGAGATACCATATTACAAGAGTCATAACTTTGTGCTCGAGTGTCCGATTATATCAAATAAGATACCGTTAGAAAGCTTGAAGAAAGATCTACATTTCGTCTTTTATAGCCGAAGCCAAATTCGGAGCAAAAGAGGGACAAAAATGGAAAATACGAAGATTCGATGAAGCAGTGCAGCCCAACTAGCGACGGGGAGTTAACTAGCGACCGCCAGTGAACGTGGAAGACCTCCCCATCGCTAATGAACTAGAGACCGCTAGTAAGGGGACCCAGAATATTTATTGAAGACCCAACTAGCGGCCGCAAGTTCATTAGCGGTCGCCAGTTGTCCGAAACCGAGACTATCCAGACTTCCTAATTTGCTAGGAATTTGATCCGTTTCCTATTTATTCGACTCTGTTACAGGCCAAATAACATAAATATATTATTATTTGGCTAGTTAAACTTCCAATTTAGATTAACCTCCTCTAGGTTTTTCTAATTTTGTATTAGATTCGTGGCTATATATAAGCCTTAAGAGACAATTCACGGGGGACGTTACTACTTGCTGAATTGAGAACAGCCTTTAGAGCTTAATAAAGGGACGGTTTCAGTTAGCACGGGGAAAGGATTGGCAAAGCTTGATCATCACGACTAAGCTTTCTCTATCTCTATCTTTATGTTAATTGCTATCATGTTCTTCGTTAATCTTTTGTACTTTGTCAACATGCTTAGCGAGTAGTTCTCTCGTGAGTGCGATGCCCTAATTATGTGATTACTCGTCTATGTTAGCTATGGTTTGATTATCTTTCGTAGTAGTTGTTAATTGATGATCTTAATGCTTAATCTAACTTGATCACTTAGATTATGATGTTAGTTGATAATAATGGACCGGAAGGCATTAGAATCAACGGAAGAGTCAATTTACATGTCTTAAGGTATTAATGAGGAATCTTGATACTAAGGGATAACCCGATAGGAGTTAACTTCATAATTGAGTTTAGTTTAGTTCTTGGTCTAATTAATGAGCGGAAGCGTTGGTTAGTAATCATGATCTACTATAGCTTAGTTTTGTCATCCTAATGAGCGGAAGCGTTAGGGAGATGCACTAGAACACTCCGGGTACTAGTTAGAACTTCATAAAAACTATAGTCTCGACATAGATGGGTAGTCCATAAGGGTATCGTGCTCGTTTATCTCCATTGATTTACAACTCATCTTTTATTTGCATTTTCAATCTAGTTTTATTTACTTTACAATCTTTACAATCTTTTAATTTTTCTGCTTCACATAATTATTTGCATTGATTTTGTGTTCAACCCTCAGTTCTAAGAACCTTACTTACCACTATACTATTTGCTTGTGCGTTTAATTGTTCGCAATTTTGCGTATATCAAATTGGCACCGTCGACACGGAACTGAGATTTTAGGACATCAACTCAATAGCAATTGGTATTGTGTGGCAAACTTGCTGATTTCATGTGATTTCTTTTTCAGGATTCTCTAGTGCATGCCAAGAACCCGGAGTGAAGGACTAGACCTTGACACAGACACTGTACTTGAGGTTGACATCGGAGTACTTGAAAGGGTAATTAGGCGTGAAAAGAGGGACCAAGCGAGATCAATGGCACAAAATCAGGAAGATGGAGCGCTCCAAGCTGTAGGAGACGCGCCACGTAGAAGGACGCTACTGGAATCATCTGTTCCCACTTGGAATGGGAATCCTAATGGTTTACAACAACCACCTGTAGGTCCCCACTCTTTCCAGATTCTAGCAGCAATTATCGGACTACTGCAAAACTCGGTCCAATTTGGCGTCTTGCCAAGCGAAGATCCTGAAGACCAACTATCTCGATTTGAAGATATCTGCAACATCATGAAATTCCAAAATGCTGATGATGATGTCTTGAAGCTGCGCCTCTTTCACTTTTCTTTGAAAGATCGAGCTCGTGTTTGGTACAACAAGTTGAAAGGAGAGATGATTCAGAGTTGGAATGATCTGGCCCATGCTTTCCTCCGGAAGTTCTTTTTATGGCCAAGTCAGCCAAACTCTTGCAAGAAATCAACACGTTCATCCAAGGAGATGGGGTGAGCATCTATGAAGCCTGGGAACGGTTCACGGATCTCCAAAGTGCCTTCCCTCAACATGGTATAACTCAAGACAACCTCATGAAAATCTTCTACAACGGGTTAGATGGCCCATCCCGTGACCATGTTGATGCCTCCTCTCAAGGTGTGTTCTTGAGGAAGACTGCTGATGAAGCTGCTAGCTTAATGGAGGAAATGGCTGAAGTCAATGGTATGTGGCCAAAAGAATGTGCTAGGCAACCACGTAAGGAAGCAGCCCGAGGAGTACTTGAAGTAAATGCCAACATGAAGCTCGAAGCTCAAATAGAGGCACTTACCAAAAGACTTGACAAGTTGACCAAGGACAAGGAACATGCAGCTGTGGTGCAAGATACTTATCAGCTTTGCAAAGGGGCACATCCCACAACTGACTGTCCAATGTTGGAAGAGATCCAGGCCATTGCTGATAGAACACCACCAGGAATGGGCTACTCACAACAAGATAATGTTTAGCCAAATTTTTCTCGATTTGGTCAGCAAGCACACAACACTAGTGCCCAGCAAGACTCCAGGAAACCATATTTGGGCGAGCAAGTCAAAGAAATGGGTGACAAGATCGATAAGTTAGTGGGGGTAGTCCAGCAGTCCATCCAACAACAAAGTATAACTGTGCAGCGGCTGGATCGTTGTGAAGCACGTCAGCAAGAGTTTGTGACATACCTAAAGGGGCAAGCCACGCAACTCAAGAAGATGGAGATCGAACTTGGAAATTTGGCTGCAGCAAACACTCAAAGGGAAATAGGTGCTCTACCCAGTAACACCGAGTCAAACCCGCGAGGACAGGTGATGGCCATCACATCGAAGAGTATGGACGAGGATGATGAACCATATATTCCTCCACCACCTTATGTCCCTCCACCTCCATTCCCGCAAAGACTCCGGAGAAAGCCACCACTTGAGAACAAACCCACTTCAAAAGAATGTGCCAAACTGATCAAGCCAGCCATAGAGGATGACGTAGTTACTGAGAAGAAGGAGCAATCAGCCTATATCAGTGCAAAAAAGGATTCTTATTTTCCTCCACCATTACCTCAACAAGTCAAGAAAGCAGCAGTGATCGATGAGAAGGCCCTTGAATTCATAGAGACAATGGAAGAAATTCAACGCCATGTCTCTTTCCTGGAGATGTTAGATAAAAGGCCACAATATGCAGAGTTTCTGAAGAAAATCATCACAAGAAAGAAGAGGCGGCATGATGGCAAGACGACCCCTTTGGTAGAAAATGACATACCGCCAAAACTAAAAGACCCAGGGAGTTTTACTATTCCTTGTACTATTGACGGTGTTCAGTTTCCACATTGTTTATGTGATTTGGGTGCCAATATTAATCTTATGCCTTTGGCTACTTTCAGGAAACTCAATTTAGGAGATATCAAACCTACATCTATGATGATAGAGCTTGCAGATCACACTAAAAAGAAACCACATGGAATTGTGGAAGATGTGCATATCAAAGTCGACAAGTCTCTTATACCCGTAGACTTTATAGTGCTGGACTGCGTTGTAGATGCAAGTTATCCATTAATTCTAGGACGTCTATTCCTCAACACTTGTCATGCAATGGTAGATGTTCACAAGGGCAAGCTACTTCTCCGCATAGGCCCAGATGAAATAGAGTTCCAAGTAACCGATAAACGCCTCCATCCACCATAGTGCCACAGGGAGTAACAAAGTCAAGCTAACGACTCTAAATTAGCACGTTTAGTATTTAAGTTTTCTTTATTTTTGTATTTGCTTCAGTAACGTTATTTTGATTTAGTATTTTAATGGTCCCAGCAGGAGGTTTAGATAAGAGCAAAATAGATTTTAACGGAGCTCGCCAGTCCATACACAAACTTTGTTGCGCAAAAAGACAATTAGAGCGAAACACCACCAACCTTCCCCACCGCCTCCTATCAATTGACAGGGCAGTACCAGTCCTTTCCTCTGTTCCTTTATGTTATGTGTCTGTTTTGTGCCTCGTGATGTTCATGTTCGTGTGTGTGATGTTGTTGGTGTCTTGGCCCTACATTGAGAACAATGTATTCAATAAGTGTGGGAGGGTCAACTTGCGGTTTCATTTTGGTTTGGCATATGTGATGGGGTCTAGATTTGAATTTAGGATTGTGTTTTGTGATTGGAGTGGTGTATTTAAAGCAAATGATGAATCTTCCCCTTGAACTTTTGAACTTTTGTTAGAAGTTAAACCTCATACCTTGTTAGGAATCAAGTTTGAGTACTATGAGTAGAGACGTGTAGGAACAACACCCTTGGTTATTTAGGTTAGTGGTTGCACTTGGTAGATTATACTAGCAGCATTGATAAGTGACCTTGTGAGATTTTAGAGCCGAAGGAGGAGACAACCGTCTTCGTATAGCATGAGGTGCCTACATTGCTCCGGTCATCGGGTTTCATGCCATTACTTGGTATCGTTTTGGTGGTGTGGGTGTAAGTGAGAGGACGGGGGCCATCTTTGATTTTGAGCCTAGAGCCTTAGAGCTGAACCCTGTATATCCCTTGTTTACACACGTTGAGCTTAAGCCTTTTTCCTTGAAATATTATATGTAAGCCAATATGTAAGCCCTATATCCACAATTTTACCCACCTTTGATCACTTTGGTCCGAGGATGCATTAGGTCTTAATCTTTGGGGTATAATTGTAAGGGTTTATTTGATAGAATAGCTCGGGAATAAACAATGGGGTAATGGGTAGAAATGAGGCCAACAAAGAAGCCGAGACCAGTTGCCTTTAATGTGCAATGTGATGAATTTCATGTGATTGAGGAAGGTTGTGAAAAGTGAAAAGAAGAAAAAAGGAAAAAAAGAAAGAAAAAAAAAGTGAAAAGAAAAGAAGAAGAAAAAAGTGAAAAAGTGATGAAAAGGGAATGTGAAAGTTGGAAATGGAAAAAATGTTTAATGATGGAAAGTGGAAAGTTTGGAAAGAGGTTGGAAAGTGAATAAATGGCACGGCTCGAGCTAAGTGGTCAATAGGATTTGGGTGTAATCTTGGGATGAGTGCGTATTAGATAAAGTGTGAGGTATTTAGAGTAGACGAGAGCTAGAACATTTTTGTGAGCTCCTCGGCCGGGTGGTTTAGCTATCTCCCACATATATTATCCTCACCTGACCTTAACCCCATTACAACCCAATGAAAAGTCCCATTGATCATGAGCCCCACATTTATCGAGGCACCACTAAGTGAGACGTATGAAACTTTGAGATCCCGGACGTGTACGCGAGTGATAGGTAGTTGACTACTCATATATGTGAGCTTAAATTTCTGAACCTCTGAGTGGTCAACCTTCTAGTGTAATCTACTAAGTACAAAAACTGGGTTAAACCATCAAGGATGCGGTGTCTACACGTTCTTACTCCTTGTGCTCAGGTAAGTGAACTACTTGGTTATGGGGTTGTGTTTTAATAAGAGTTTGAAAGTTTGGGTGTGTGTCTGATGCGCCTTACTTGAGGACAAGCAAGGAAATAGGTGTGGGGGTGTGATGAGTGTGTAAACGCTCATGTTTTGTCATATATTTCGCACGTGTTTAGTCATATTTTGAGTTATATTCATCATGTCATGTTAAGCCTTATGATCGATTTAGTATATTTATGTTCGGGAATAGATTTCTACCCATTGTCATATTTTGTAAGAAATTGGAGCTCAATAAAGGTTGTTGGAGGGGTGATTTCGAGATATCATATTGCAAGAGTCATAATTTTGTGTTCGAGTGTCCGATTATATCAAATAAGATACCGTTGGAAAGCTTGAAGAAATATCTACATTTCGTCTTTTATAGCCGAAGCCAAATTCGGAGCAGAAGAGGAACAAAAATGGAAAATACGAAGATTCGATGAAGCTGTGCAGCCCAACTAGCGACGGGGAGTTAACTAGCGGCCGCCAGTGAACGTGGAAGGCCTCCCCATCGCTAATGAACTAGCGACCGCTAGTAAGGGGACCCAGAATATTTATTGAAGACCCAACTAGTGGCCGCAAGTTCATTAGCGGCCGCCAGTTGTGCGAAACCGAGACTATCCAGACTTCCTAATTTGCTAGGAATTTGATTCGTTTCCTATTTATTCGACTCTGTTACAGGCCAAATAACATAAATATATTATTATTTGGCTAGTTAAACCTCCAATTTAGATTAACCTCCTCTAAGTTTTCCTAATTTTGTATTAGATTCGTGGCTATATATAAGCCTTAGGAGACAATTCACGGGGGACGTTACTACTTGCAGAATTGAGAACAGCCTTTAGAGCTTAATAAAGGGACGGTTTCAGTTAGCACGGGGAAAGGATTGGCAAAGCTTGATCATCACGACTAAGCTTTCTCTATCTCTATCTTTATGTTAATTACTATCATGTTCTTCGTTAATCTTTTGTGCTTTGTCAACATGCTTAGCGAGTAGTTCTCTCGTGAGTGCGATGCCCTAATTATGTGATTACTCGTCTATGTTAGCTATGATTTGATTATCTTTCGTAGTAGTTGTTAATTGATGATCTTAATGCTTAATCTAATTTGATCACTTAGATTATGATGTTAGTTGATAATAATGGACCGGAAGGCATTAAAATCAACGGAAGAGTCAATTTACATGTCTTAAGGTATTAATGAGGAATCTTGATACTAAGGGATAACCCGATAGGAGTTAACTTCATAATTGAGTTTAGTTTAGTTCTTGATCTAATTAATGAGCGGAAGCGTTGGTTAGTAATCATGATCTACTCTAGCTTAGTTTTGTCATCCTAATGAGCGGAAGCGTTAGGGAGATGCACTAGAACACTCCGGGTACTAGTTAGAACTTCATAAAAACTATAGTCTCGACATAGATGGGTAGTCCATAAGGGTATCGTGCTCGTTTATCTCCATTGACTTACAACTCGTCTTTTATTTGCGTTTCCGATCTAGTTTTATTTACTTTACAATCTTTACAATCTTTTAATTTTTCTGCTTCACATAATTATTTGCATTGATTTTGTGTTCAATCCTCAGTTCTAAGAACCTTACTTACCACTATACTATTTGCTTGTGCGTTTAATTGTTCACAATTTTGCGTATATCAGATCTCGCCGTAATAAATCGCTGCAAGAATCATCTTGGCGACGGCGGAGTAACCCACGTACGGGTAACCCACGTACCCCGGCCTCCATCTCTTCAACCCCTTCGCCGGCCGATTTCTCACCGGCTTCCTCTCTAATAGCAGCTTCTCCCTGGACGTCAGAATTCGAGAACTTTGGTATGGTGGTTAGGGTTTAGTTCTCGGAGGAATTGAGGATCAGGAATTGGGGAGGAATTCGAGAACTTTTATTTATTGTTTGGTAGTTGATTTCCTGGGTTCGTGTCTCTGTCTTTGGCTTCTGGTTGAAAAGCTTCTAGTTCTATTCATGTGTTTGGGGTTGGCAGGCGATTGAAAGGTGATTTGGGTTTGTTTAGATCTGGAGATAATCGGTGTTGAAAATTAAGTTTTTAGATGATGGAATTTTGTTCTTGGTGATGGAGGTAGAAGATGGATAGGAAGAAGATGGAGAGAGAAGGAAAAAAAGATTTTTTATTTTTTTAAGTTAGAGAATTATTTTTGTCATTTCAAGTAGGATTCACCGGAGAAAACAGAATATTCTGGCTCTAGAGACCCGATAGTCTATTATCATCAAAACTTAGGGACGGGATAATCTTTTTCCAAAAGTCAAGGACCCTAAAGGGAGGGTGACCAAAGGCCAGGGACTTGAGAGTAATTTACCCTAATATCAAATATTTCCTTCCTCCAACTATCTTCTCTCTCTTTTCTCTGTTCTCTTCTTCCCCTCCAATTCTGACCTCTCCAAACTCTTTCTAACACCAATCGTTACAGTGGCATGGTCCAATTTTTTTTCCCGAACTTGGATGTGTTCACAAAACATGTAATTTTTTGGGAAATGACCCCAAACTTGTAATTCTTTTCTAAATGAACACTTTGGCAGAAAAAGTCCCTACCTGTTGAGTCCGGTGGAATGTCAAGTGTTTCTAGGGGTAGACCGGTAGCTTTTTTTTATATCAAGTTCCGACATTCATTTAATCCGGTACTTCATAGATAGTTAGTACGGGTTTTGGATTGAGTGGGGACAACATAAAAGTTGTCCATACGGAGGGGATTTCGTTTGGACCATCAGATTTCATTAAAGATCGCGTCTACAGATTTGACAGTCATCAAAAACCGTGTCTATAACTCAAAAACTTTGATCCATTTCAGTGGGGACAAGGTTTGTCCCCACTCAATCCAACCCCGTTGGTACGTACTTTATTTGGCATTTTCTCATGTTTATGTGAAATGGCAGTTTCTTGTTGTCTTTTAGTGACTCGAGTATAATGGCATCATTCTAAAGTCCGATCCATGAGGACATCGACGACGACGATCAGATTTGATCAAATAATTGTGGAGAACGTGCACTTTAGTATATCAAAAAAGTTAGTTTTTTGGGTAGGTCACTTGACGAACACACCGTGTTGAGTCATCGAAACGACGTTATTTTTTAGCCTAGGTGGCATACCACTTGAACAAACCGTTATTACCGACTTGTCTTGGTAAATTTTTTTAAAACAATCCCAACTTTCGTGGTAAAATGTCAAATAATCCCAATGTTCTTAATAAATTTTTAAAAAATACCAAAGGCGGGGAGGGTGTTGTGGTAACTCGAACGTTAGTGTTTATCAAGTGTTACCCGAACCGCAGCAAGATAAAATATTTCTGTTTCTCATTAAAAAAGGGCCGGGTGGGGGAAGAACGACCTATAAATTTGGTTAAAGAATGAAGTGGAGGAGCATAAACTGGAGCTTTTTCTTTGCTCTTGTTCATGTGAATGTGGTGGCTAAAGTTTGATGCTTTCCAGATTTTTTATTGGTGGCCAATGAGAAGACCGTTATTGGTTGCTGGGTTTTTTTGGTCTTATATTTTGAAGCTGTATGTTTTGTGATGTTCTTGTACGGTGTTAAAAATGTGGGCTTCCGGGTTCATTGTTTTCTCTCCGGTGGTGATGGAGGATAGAGGAGAGGAGAGGAGAGGCTGAGGATGGAAAGGGGAGATGGAGGAGAAGTGCGTTTTTTAAAAATATATATAAATAAATTTGGAACTTTTGAATTTTATCTTCAAGATAACTATGCATTCTACACGTAATTAATTTGTCTATGTGGTTGTGCCACATGTACGCAAAACTAACTTATCATGGGCAGTTATCCGAGTTGTTAAATGTTGTGTCCGAGAAAATCACATATACATTTTTGATTGAATTTTAAATTACAAGTCTATAATTTCACACTGCCAAATCATATAGCATATGATACCAAAATGAGATTTTTTCCAGTCATTGTCGATGTCGTCCTAATCCTCGCATATCTTCTCGGATCTAATTTCTTCAATAATTGCGACTTATTAAATTGCTATTCGCTATACCATTAAATTGATCACAGAAGTCCAAGATGTGGACTGGGCCCATTTTGTTTTTGTGATAAGACTGGGCCTAGTTATGGAAAAATGACGCCCGTTTAAAAAACACATTTTTTTAACGAATAGAGAAATATACAAAAAATTAAAAAGAGTATATGAGCACAAAAAACAAAAAATTCTTAAGCTGATTTCACAGGTGAATAGTCAAAAAAAGAAATCCAAATAAGAATACTAAGATCTCCTGATTCTCCTCAACCGGAAGAAGAAATTATCACCAAAATAAAGAAAAAAAATTCACCATTCTCAAAATTAACTAATTTTGCTTATTTGGAGATTCGATTTTCCTACTCACCCTCATGCACACAACCAGCGAGACCAATGCCACCCAGATCAAAGAAGAACGAAACGAAACGAGACGATAAGAGCAAGAAGCACGTGTTCATCAGGTATGACAAGAAGACAAAAGCCGAGATGTGCAGGTGAATGAAGAAAAAGGAGAACCATCAAATGCTGCACAGATGATAACACCCGAAGACAACTCAAACCTCCGACGATGAAAACGAGCCGAGGCGAACAAGGATGCAAAGTTTGCCAGGCCTGTAAGAGTAGACAAGCCAAGTACACGTTGCAAGTCGATTCAGATTATATGCCTTTTTTGCAGACGATTCGAATTGGCAAAGAATCCGGTAAACCATGAGAGGAGTAAGCACATAGATGTTTGTTTACATTTCATTCGTGAAGTGATGGAAGGTAATGTCCGAATGAGTCGCGTTGCAAGTCGTGATCAAGTGACAGATATTAATACATTGCCAATAGCGTTGTTCGAGAATTGCAAGATGATAATGAGAATGAAAGATGGAAGATGATCGTGTTTAAGTAAGGATTATGTTGAAGAATACTCTCGAAAAGACAGCATTTTTTTGGTGGTTTTAAATGAGTTGTTGTAGCAACAAACATTGTTCAAATGAGGCGTATGACCTATGGAATTAAAGATCTTTTGAGTCTAGTTTTCGTCGTTTGAAGTAGTTCTAGTAAAAATCTACGAATGACAATGTATCTTCTAATCGTATGGGAAACAAGAGGAAAAACTTTTTCGGTTTTACATCTCAGATTGGATCTTATCAAAGAAAAATAGATTCTGCGTTTTGCACTCTCCCCATTTTGTCAGTCCCTTGACCCTTTAAAGAAGCACTATGCAGCTTATATGACGGCCAAGGAGTTGGTGAACTCACTAGAATTGCAAAAAGTTTGTATTCTGATGAGTGTGTAAACGTTCACTTATTCGTTATGTGTTTCGCTTGTGTTTAGTCGTATTTTTTGGTTGTTTTCATCTAGTTGTGTTGAATCTCATGTCATTTTCATGTATTTTTGTCATGGAGTGGACTTTTATCCTTTGTCGTGTTTTGTGATAGGAAGTGAAACTCATTGGAGGCCGTTGAAAGGGTGATTTTGAGAGTTGCAAGAGCCATAACTTTTTTTCCGAGCATCGGATTACAACAAATAAGATATCGTTGGAAAGCTTGAAAAGAGATTTACATTTTGTCTTTTATAGTCGAGGCCAAATTCAGAGCGAAAGAGGGCCAAAAGATATGAAGAAGCGACAAGGCTGACCAAGACCTGGCGGGCACCAAGTCAGTTTTCGAGAGCTCTCCTGGCAGGCGCCAGGTCTCCGATGGTAGATTTTCCAGACTTTCTTTTTAGTAAGATTTTTGGCCCGTTTCAGTTATATTCGACTTTTGGCCCCCTATTTTGGCCATAGGACCATAATTATATTATTTTTACCTCATTACTTGGCTAGCAAGACTTATAGTTTAGGTGAACTCTCCAAAGTTTTCCTATTTTCTAGTTAGTTGGCTTGTCTATATAAAGTCATAGTCTCTTAGGTTTTAAGGACAATTATTCGTGCGACTTGAGACTACTCTGATTATTAATAAAGACACGATTTCGGCTGGCTACTTGGAGGAGATTGACGAGGCTTAATCGAATGACTAAGCTTTCTCTATTTCTATCTTTTATGTTATTCGTTATTATGTCATTCATTAATATCATGTGTTTTATAATTATGCTTAGCGAGTAGTTCTCTTGTGAGTGCGATTTCCTAACTATGTGATTGATTATCTATGTTAGATTGTGGTTCTAATATCTTTGGTATTAGTTATTAATTAGTATGTTTAATGCTTAATCTAAATTGGCCACTTAGATTATAATATGAGTTGATGATAGTGGACTGAAAGACACTTGAGTTAATGGAAAGAACCAATTAGTATATTTTTAAATATTAATGAGACGTCTTAATATCGCTAAGGTAACCCGTTAGGAGAAATTTTCATAATTGAATTAGTGTAGTTCTAGGTCTAATTGATAAACGAAAGCGTTAATTAGAAATCTAGGTCATTGCTAGTTTAGTTTTGTTACTCTAATGAGCAAAAACATTAGGGAGAAACTTTAGAACATCCCAGTACTAGTTAGAACTGTTGGATTTGTGAATGAGCCCAAAGTGGGAGGCCCAAAAGGGAAATGGAAAGTGCAATCCCACATTGAAAAGTTGCACCAATATTTTCTAGTTTATAAGAAGAAAATCCTTGTTGACTAGGAAATAAGTTGACCACCTGGAAGGAAAGCCAACCGCGACGAGGATGGTGCGTAGCACCATCCGAGCACGAGCACGAGCACGAGCACGAGCACGAGCACGAGCACGAGCACGAGCACGAGCACGTGCACGTGCGTGTGCGTGTGCGCATGGCGCATTAGACGCAGGTTTCAATGGGCGCTTTGTGGCGCACTTGGCATTTGGCACGTGCGCATCGTCGCGAGAAACTGGAGGAGCCATGGCCACCGAAGAGGCACGAAGGGCTGGAACAGTCCAGAAATTTCCAAACATACGAAGGGGTGCGACGAGACTGGATAAGGCTGACTTCCGAAGGGACACGGAGGGCCCTACAGACAGGCAGCAAGGATTATCCAGAAATGCCTCCGAAGAGACACGACCGTTCAGACAGCCAACGCCAACGGATGCATCCCTTCGGAGTGGCTGCATCCCTGCCTCCTCCAGCCTATAAATAGGCCTGCCCCCTTGCCATTTAATCCATCCCAGCAGCAAGTGCATCCATAAGCATTGTTGTCTTCTCTTCTCCCCTCGTTCTTCACTTACAATAGTCCAAAAGTTCTGGGAATATAAGGGTTCGCCCGAAAGTTTCGAGATACGTGTGCAACATTTTTGGAAATGCCCGAACAGTCGTTGTATCTTGGGGACGATTGTCGTAGCCCGTACCGCACTGAAATATACGGGGCAATCTCGTCTTACGGAAAAAGTGTCCAACACTTGCCTCGACTACCGTAGATCCTAATCAAGTACACTGAACCCTCCGATCATAATAATCGTAAGACGAGATCGTGTACTTGAAGATGGCATCGTCAAGCACCGTACCAATGCCAGCGGTCCCGGGAACTGTCTACGCCGAAAGGCCGGCCAAGTTCAACGGTACCGAGTTTAAGAGGTGGCAACAGAAGATGACATTCTATCTGACCATGCTGAACCTAGTTCGGTTCCTGAAAGAGGAAGCACCGAAGATAGCAGAAAATGAGACGGATCAACAGAAGATCAACGCTCTCAAAGCGTGGAGTCACAGCGACTTCCTGTGCCAGAACTACGTCATGAATAGACTAGACGACACGCTCTACAACGTCTACGCAGTAGCCAAGACCGCTAAGGAGCTGTGGAGTTCACTCGAGAAGAAGTACAAAATGAAGGATGCCGGGAGGAAGAAATTCATCATCGGACGATTCCTCGACTTCAAGATGGTGGACTCCAAGAAGGTCATCGACCAAGTGCAGGAGTTGCAGCTGATCCTTCACGAGATCTAAGCCGAAGGGATGCAACTCAGCGAGTCCTTCCAAGTAGCTGCGATGATCGAGAAGCTCCCCCCGCTCTGGAAGGACTTCAAGAGCTACCTCAAGCACAAGAGGAAGGACATGGGCCTAGAAGACCTGATAGTGAGACTTAGGATCGAGGAAGACAACCGAAAGTCCGAAGTCAAGCAAGGCAAGGCCAACTCTGAGAACACCGTGCACCTCGCCGATGGAAAAGGTGGCAAGAAGAGGAAGAAGTTCGGGGATAAGCAGGAGAAGCAAGAGTCCAAGAAGAAAAAGAACAAGAAGATCAAGGGCGACTGCTATAACTGCAGCAAACCCGGCCACATGGCTAAGGACTGTCGCCAGCCGAAAAAGGACGACCAAGGAAAGGCTAACCTGGCTGAAGACTTGTCTCAAATGGATCTGTCAGCCGTGGTGTTTGAAGCCAACCTGGTGGACAATCCAAGAGAGTGGTTCGTGGACACTGGAGCTACCCGCCACATCTGCTCGGACAAGGAGATGTTCTCGAGCTATATCCCGATCACCGGCCGAAAGCTGTTCATGGGAAACTCCGCAACGTCCAATGTCCCAGACATCCGCAAGAACTTAGTTTTCGGCTCACTGTTAAGCAAAGCCGGTCTTAAGCTTGTATTTGAGGCTGATAAGTTTGTACTGACCAAAGCGGGTCAATTCATAGGAAAGGGTTATCTAGAAAAGGGCTGTTTAAGATGAATGTAATAACTGTACATCGCACCTTTAACGGTAAAAATAAAGTTAACGCTTCTTCTTACTTGGTCGAGTGTTCTAATTTATGGCATGGTAGATTAGGACACGTAAATTTAAACTCCCTAAGAAAGTTAGTAAGTTTAAATTTATTACCGAATTTAGAGTTCAATCCATCTGATAAATGTGAAGTATGTGTGGAGGCTAAAATGACCAAAGCATCTTTCCTTTCGGTGGAAAGAAGTACTACGCCTTTAGAGTTAATTCATACGGACACTTGCGATATGAAACACGTGCAAACTAAAGGCGGGAAAAAATACTTCATCACGTTTATCTATGATTGCACGAGATATTGTTACGTATATCTCCTAAAGGGTAAAGACCTCTTGATGCCTTTAAGAGATATAAGAATGAGGTTGAAAATCAACTCAGCGTGAAAATCAAAATGATTCGAAGTGATCGAGGGGGAGAATATGTAGCTTCGTTTGATGAAATCTGTCAAGAACATGGCATTATTCATCAGACGACAGCTCTATACTCACCTCAATCGAATGGCGTAGCTGAACGCAAAAATCGAACTCTTAAGGAGATGATGAACGCTATGTTGATTAGCTCGGGCTTACCCCAGAACATGTGGGGGGAAGCTGTGCTCTCAGCTAACCACATTCTAAACAAGTTGCCACACAAGAAAAGGGATAAAACTCCATATGAACTATGGAAAGGAAGGAAGCCTTCCTACGGTTACCTTAAAGTGTGGGGGTACCTAGCAAAGGTCGAAGTACCTAAGCCTAAGCAGGTGAGAATAGGACCCAAGACCATTGATTGCATCTTCATCGGATATGCGCAAAAAAGTAGTGCTTATCAATTTTTGGTGCATAAATCTGAAAACCCTGAGATAAATGATGAGTGTGAAAACACTCATCTTTTGTGTTTATTTTAGAGTAGTTTTACCATTGTTTCTATTGCTTTTGTTTGTTCTTCATTATCGTAATGTCATTTATCGTGCATTGTTTGTTTTAGTGTAGTCTTATATTTTTGTTGTGTTTTCTTCATGCTAGGAGATTTGGTGAGGTGAAGTGGAGGTAGTGAAGTCACCTTGGGTCATCGTATGCGATTTGATTTTCCAGGAGGAAGGACGCTTAATCGAGACCTCGAAGACGTGGGCGAGGTGGACCTCTTGCGACTCCAATGGTGATAACTTTCTCATCCAAAGTCCGATGGAGACGAGTGAGATGGATCTGGAAAGAAGACATCCGGGGCTACAACTTTGTCTCTAATGGTATTCTTCAAATTCGGAGTCTAAGAGGGGAGAACGCTGGATTCAATGTCGTGGTCCAATTCTGTCAAGATTTCATCACAAGTGGGCCGAATTTGAAAACTTGTTTTGGGCCCATTTTGGGCTTTAATTGTAATTTCGTGGCTGAGACATTTTGGGGGGAAAAATCTTGTATAAAAGCCTTTGCTTGGCTTTCCTTTAGAGACACATTAGATATTTTGGTAACAACTCTCCACTAACTCTTAGATTTGAAAGAAAACTTGGTGAACCTTGGAAAGGAGGATATTGAGGAAGCTTTGAAGATCATCTTGAGCTTTCTCTTACTCCCTCTTTTGTTCATGTTTTGCTTGCATAGTTTAATGAATATGTTGAGCTATTTGGTGAATATGTGTGAGTAGTTGATTAGTGAGTTTGGTGCCTTGATGGCACCTACTTAGCCAATGGTTTAGGGGGTTAACATGCCCAGGTATGTGTACTAGTTAATGAGCTTAATGCTTTATCTCGTTTGATCACCTTGATGATGAATTTCGTTAATGTTAATCGCCGAGAGGGGTTAGGATTAACGGACCATTTAACTAGTTGAGTAGAAACCTATTGATGAGAGATCACCTTAGGTGACTAGTTGTCCAAAGAATGGTGATTATAGTTGGTAATTAGTTAGATTAGATGGCTAATTTGTCGCGAGAGCGTGGTTGGTTCTTCTAAGTCTAGTTAAGAATCGATTTAGACTAGTTTGTCGTGAGAGCATTGATTAGTTGCCTTCGAAACATCCGGACCATATCATGACTTTAATAAACCCCATAAGCCATTTGGTTATTTAGGTTGTCATTGGTGACATGCTCACTCTTGTTTTAAGTGTTTAAACTAGAGCCTTGTTTAGTTGTAATTTTATTTCAAGTAGCATATCGTGTTTGGAATTGACACCTCCATTTCTTATAGTCCTAAACTAGTGGTAGAGTCGAGTTTGCGGCCTAGCTTAGTCCTTGTGGGACGACAATCCCTTACTTACTCATTATTGCAAGAGGGGTGAAAATCCTTCCTTTCAATAAACGCGGGAATGGTCATAGAATCAAGGAACGCAACTACGCAAGAAAGGAAGGAAGTTCAAAGAAAAGGGCTCACGAGACTACGCAAGGGTCAAATCAGGAAGATGATGAATCTAGACGCAGTAAACGGACGAAGGTAACCAAATCCTTTGGTCCGACTTATCTAACCTATGTGTTAGAAGATGAACCCAGGACAATCCAAGAGGCATTGTCCAGTCCAGATGCTCCTCTCTGGAAGGAAGCTATCAATAGTGAGATAGGATCCATTATGCAAAACCACACGTGGGAAATCGTGGATCTCCCACCGGGCTACAAACCTTTGGGATGCAGGTGGATCCTAAAAAGGAAATACAAAGCTGATGGATCAATCGATAAATACAAAGCTCGATTGGTAGCTAAGGGGTTCAAACAGAAGGAGGGACATGATTTCTTTGACACGTATTCACCAGTCACAAGAATCACATCAATTAGAGTACTCATAGCTGTTGCAGCACTCTATATTCTCGAGATCCACCAAATGGACGTAAAAACAGCTTTCCTAAATGGAGAACTGGAAGAGGAGATATACATGGAGCAACCTGAAGGGTTTGTGGCTCCCGGTCAAGAGCATAAAGTGTGTCGGCTAGTCAAGTCACTATACGGGCTAAAACAAGTGCCAAAACAGTGGCACGAGAAATTTGACAGAACAATGCTGTCGAATGGATTTAAGATCAATGAGTGCGATAAATGTGTTTACATTAAGGGCACACCTGAAGCTTACGTAATTGTATGTCTCTACGTAGATGACTTACTAATTATGGGAAGCAATAAAGAGGTTATTGTGAAAACTAAGAACATGTTAAAGAACCACTTTGACATGAAAGATATGGGTCTGGCAGACGTCATACTAGGAATAAAAATCTCTAGGAAAGCTGACGAAATTATCTTGACGCAATCCCACTACGTGGAAAGCATGCTCAAGAAATTTGAAGCTTTTGACAAACCTCCGGTTAAGACTCCAGTAGATTTGAATATACACTTAGCCAAGAATCGAGGGGACCCAGTATCTCAACTGAAGTATGCGCAAATTATCGGGAGCTTGATGTATTTAACAAACTGCACACGTCCCGATATTGCGTACTCAGTTAGTAAGTTTAGTAGATTCACAAGTAATCCAGGGAAGGATCACTGGCTAGCTCTGGAAAGGGTTTTACGGTATTTAAAACATACCATAAACTATGGCATACATTATGCTAAATATCCAGCTGTATTAGAAGGATACAGTGATGCAAACTGGATATCAGACACTAAGGACTCCAAATCTACGAGTGGATACGTGTTCACCATAGGAGGAGGAGCTGTGTCTTGGAAGTCCTCTAAACAAACATGTATAGCTCGATCCACCATGGAGTCGGAGTTTATAGCACTAGACAAAGCTGGGGAAGAAGCTGAATGGCTCAGAAACTTCCTAGAGGATATTCCGTGCTGGAGCAAACCGGTGCCTCCCGTATTGATACATTGTGATAGCATGTCTGCAATCGGGAGAGCACAAAGTACAATGTACAACGGAAAGTCTCGACATATCCGTCGGAGACACAATACCGTTAGACAGTTGATCTCTAGTGGGGTGATCACCATTAATTACGTAAAGTCCAAGGACAACTTAGCTGATCCTTTTACGAAAGGAATCAATAGAGATCAAATGTACAACACAGTAAGGGGAATGGGATTAAAATTCACACACTAAAGAACATCCATAGCGGTAACTCAACCATGATGAGTGGAGATCCCACAAACTTGGTTCAATGAGACAACTAAGTTATGGAGGGTTCAGTTAATCACCTGGAACCTATCTCATTCTCAGAAGCTGCCCAGGTATTAACCTGCAGAGGTGTGGTAAGGTTAAGCATTACGCTTTTAATGATTCCTATACCTTGATAAAGGTGGGGTATGGCAGGATACTCCTGATAGGAGATCACCTATGTAAGTGTGAAGTGAGGCCGCTTCAAATTGGAAAAACACTTATGAATCCAAGATACGGTCCATGGCCGAAACTGACACAACGTGAGAACCAAAATATACTAGGGTTATTATTGTGTAAATGTTATTGTCTTGGTTTACGCCAAAAGCTGACGGTTCAAGATATCACGTTCACCGAGCAGCGAGTAAATCCGATAACATATTACTAGAGAAGGTTCAAAGCCACAAGCTACCTGCCTCGATGCAATAATAACAGGTCAGAACTTTCGATTAGAGTCTGCATGCATTGGTCATCATTCATGTGGGGGATTGTTGGATTTGTGAATGAGCCCAAAGTGGAAAGACCCAAAGTGGGAGGCCCAAAAGGGAAATGGAAAGTGCAATCCCACATTGGAAAGTGGCACCAACATTTCCTAGTTTATAAGGAGAAACTCCTTGTTGACTAGAAAATAAGTTGACCACCTGGAAGGAAAGCCAACTCGGACCGCGACGAGGATGGTGCGTAGCACCATCCGAGCACGAGCACGAGCACGAGCACGTGCGTGTGCGTGTACGCATGGCGCATTGGACGCATGTAGCAATGGGCGCTTTGTGGCGCACTTGGCACTTCGCACGTGCGCATCTTCCGAAAATGGCCGTACAGACAGGCAGCAAGGATTATCCAGAAAGGCCTCCGAAGAGACACGACCGTTCAGACAGCCAACGCCAACGGACGCATCCCTTTGGAGTGGCTGCATCCCTGCCTCCTCCTGCCTATAAATAGGCCTGCCCCCTTGCCATTTAATCCATCCCAGCAGCAAGTGCATCCATAAGCATTGTTGTCTTCTCCTCTCCCCCCGTTCTTCACTTACAATAGTCTGAAAGTTCTAGGTATATAAGGATTCGCCCAAAAATTTCGAGATACGTGTGCAACGTTTTTGGAAACGCCCGAACAGTCGTTGTATCTTGGGGACGATTGCAATATACGGGACAATCTCGTCTTACGGAGAAAGTGTCCAACACTTGCCTCGACTGCCGTAGATCCTAATCAAGTATACCGAACCCTCCGATCACAACAATAACTTTATAAAAATCATGATCTCGACATAGGTAATTAACTCATAAATTAGAACTTTATAAGAATCATAATCTCGACATAGGTAATTAACTCATAAATGTATCGCGCTCTTTTATCTCCACTGAATTTACAATTCTTTTATTTACGTATTCAATTTTGTTTACTTACTTGCAACCTCCTGCTTCGCATAATTGTTTAAATTTTCTCGTCCAACCCTCGGTATCTATTTGGTTGATTGTTGTCAATTTTTCATCATAGGTTGTGAAATGGATTTGTTCGATCAACAACCCTGATCTTCCGTAGAGATCGTATGCAAAAACGACTGGCACCTCTTTACCCGCAACAGATACTATTTAAAAAAATAATCCTAAAAGCTGAGGTGGAGAAAACCATGGCCCAAGAGCGGGACGTTTGACAAAAAACAATATTAACATCATCCAATCCTCCGTTTTCTCCCAACAGTTTCAGAATATTGCAGGAAAAGGAGACCTAGTACTTATAAAGCTAATTCTGCAGAGAAGCAAAAACCTGTGCATATACACATCACTCAAACCAATACGACGTTGTCGGGGCAACGATCCGCCATACCCAGCAAGAGTTAGCAAGTGACATGAAGGCGTTGGGCCAGGTAGACAAGGTGCCATGAAAGAGCCATCAGAGCAAGCATGTTCAGCATAGAAGAGAGCGAATTAAGCTTCTTGATCCTCGCACTAAGCATAACGAACCTCACATCGGAGTCTGCCTGGCCGCGATCCTCGTGAGGCACACGCGCCGCGCCTCCTGCCTGGGTGGTGGCACCAGCAGTGGGAATTGCTGCAGGCGAGGTGGCCTGCTCTTGCTCCCTGCGCTGCTCCGTGGTCTCGGAACCCTCACGTCCTCGCCCTTCTTCTTTTTCCAGCCTCAACCTTTCGAACATAGCCTGCAAATTATTCCAGTGTGACACACGAGCCAAGAATATCAGAAATTTCCAACATTTAACAGATAATAATCTTCTGCAATTTGTAGAAGAGTAATTCGATATAAAAACGAGCACTTATACTCCAATTGTCCCTAGTTTTATGAAAAAATTGCTGACTAATGACAACAATGCAGTGAGATGTTTCAGATATAACATAACCATAAACGAGGCACGGACACTGTCCACCGGAAGTGTAATGTGATAATATTTTCCCTTGATAATTATTTAAAAGAATTCCATGTACCAAGCACCCTTAAGGTCAAGCTTGCAAGTACCTTGGTGGCCGGAGGCTCCAAGTAGACGGCATTGGCAAGCACAAGGATAATCGTCAACAAGAGATTGTAGGCCTGAAAAATGTCCGCCTTACTGTGAAGGAGGTTCGTCCCATGTCCCAGCAAATGCCCAACCAGGGCAGCACCTACAGAATAGGCCATGGCCCGGAAATAAACAGGGTATACCTTGCTCTGAACCACCGCGAATTGGTGCCTAGGCATTGCCCCGGTCAACACATAGCTCGACACGAACGACACCCAAACACACGTCCCGTACGCTACGGTGAAGCCCAATAGATTCACCAGGCTGCTCATCGAGTTCCACGCTTTCCCCATAAAAATGCCCCTAGCCGCATCTTGGAAGTAAGTGCTTACCCGCTTCTTAGCCTCGTCAGACCTCTCCCTGGCCTTCTCCGCGGCATCGCTCGCGGTCACGTTCCTCTCCACGTCCTTGACTATGGTCTTGCTCATATCCTTGGCCGTCTTCGCACCGCCTTTAGCCTTGTCGATGGACTCCTTCGCCCTCTCCTTTACTTCGTGCGCTTTCTCCGTCGCTGCCTCTTTACCTTTCTCGTAAGCATTCTCTAATGTCTCCTTGGTCGCCCCTTTACCCTTCTCGTAGGCATCGTCAATTTTCTCCTTGGCTTCGTGGGCTTTCCTCGAAGCGGCCGCCTTGACCTTCTCGTACCCATCTTCCACCGTCTCTTGCGCCCCATGGGCCACCCTCTTCCCCATCTCCTTTGCCTCGTGGGCCGCCTCTTGCACCGACTCCTTCTTAGCCGTCACCACCTCCTGCGCAGCGTCAGCCACCTTGTCCTTGGCTTTCCCGACGGCCCTGGCTATCTTATGCGTGCACTTTCCCAGAGAATCGCACACCAGCTCCGAGGGGACGTGTCGTCCTCCCTTGTCCCCACCATCAGGTACCCCATCTTGGGACCCGAAATCCGGGAGAACATGGGAAGAAGATTCCTTGATTCTCTCCTTCCAAAAATCTCCCAGCCCTTGTTCCTCTTCCTTCTTCTCCGGAGAGATTGACACTTTGGTGTTGTGTTGGCCACCTTGGTCGTACGTCTCCACCACGACAACCCTATGTCCCTCCTTCAAGATGACGTCTTCCTTCTGGTTCTGCGGCCTCTCAGGGGTCGGAGAAAGGACCTGAGCCGACAGTAATGAGGTCAGCACAAGTGCAAGAGACACGAGGTTGATCATCTTCTCTCTGGGTTTTAATCTTTGGACAGAAACTGATACTTGATTTGTGTTTCCTCTTTTGGCGGAGATTGGAGATCGGTTGCATGTCTTTTATCACAAGGGAAAAGTAGCTGAAGTGAGAGCACGTAGCATGTCTAGCGGTTGAGTGGGGTTGATACGTGGGGTCGTATCCCATGAACCACCTGGTGACATACGTGTCGGATTCTTGTCTCTGAAGCTACTGGATTCTTCTCGATCCACTTTCCCTTCTATCCGATCCGTACTTTCCCCCTCTCTCCTGTGCTTTCCAATTTTTATCCTATTCTGCGTTCAATTGTGTGCTTTTGTTATTTATCAGGCTCGCGAAATATTCAGCATGGTACAAAGACCAAAAATTATATAGAAGTTATTTTAAAATTTTATATTTAAAACATGTTAATCATTGTCTCTCACCGAATTATTTATATAATGTATTAATATATCGCATGTTATATCATTATACTACTGAAAATTTATATTTAAAATATATTGTATCACGGCGTTGTTTGATGTTAGGTAAAACCCGAAAAATATTCATGAAACTTCTAGTGGATTTCACTTGTATTATTAAAACTATATGCGTCTTTCTCCATTAAATAGTATAGATCGCACATCGAATGAAGTTGCTCGGTCTATTAATAACACCACCTAATTTAAACTGTCACATACTCGGTAAATCTACAATGCGGGAGGAATTTAATAAGTACAAATAGGGAAGGTTTTGGGTTGTTTGATAAATAATGTGCATAATAGTACGTTAATAGGGGCTTGGATTGGGTAGGGAATGCCCAAATTCCGAATCGTTCGGAATAAAGACGCGCAGAGACTTTTTTGCAAAAAAACTAAAATGTAGGGACCAAAATGAAAAAAATTATGCGCAAACACAGGCCGAAACAAATACCATTATGACATAACTGCGCATGCCAGTATCACATAGCTGCGTATGCCGGTAGGACTTTTTTGTAAAAATACTAAAATATGGGGACCAAAATGAAAAAGTAATGTGCGCAAGTTTCATAAACGAGACATGCCGCTGTCACAAAAACAAATGCCATTATCACATAACTGCGCATGCCAGTATCACATAACTGCGCATGCCAGCACAATCCCCCTTCACTCTAAACTGTTCCGGGAAGAAAAAAACGTCATGTTCCATCATTACTTAAGAGAGAAAATGTTGCTTTAGAATTTTGTGATTTTGCATTAAGTTCCTATAGTTTTAAAATTGGTAATTCAGTCTTTATAGTTTATCCATTTTTATCCGGGCAGATCCCCGACACGGCCAAACGCACTTAAAATGCTGTCATTTTTTACCCGACGTGACGGACAAGTGACGACTGAGTGAATTTAGTTGATTATGATGTGTAATATGCTAAATTACTAAAATAATTTCAAATAATTTTCAAATTTTCAAAAACTCCAAACTTAATCTTCAACCTTCTCGTCCTCTCAAAACTAGGGGTGAGCAAATGGTAATTAGAATTTGGTAAAATTTTGGTAATCGGTAGCTCGGGATTGGTAAATCGGTATACGGTAATCAATTCGGTAGGAGGTTTTTGAGAAATTTGGTAAATAGCGATATTTTACCGAATTTACCAAATTTACCGAAATGGTAATTTATCAAATATATTAATAAATATATAAGCCAAATTATAGATAATTTATCAAAAAATTCATTGGCCTCGTCAAAAAATCGATGCTCAAAACACACTTTATACTAATTAGATTTGATGGACTTGTACTTATTAGATAAAATTTGCGTTTATTGAAACTATGTTTGCATTTTTGGATTAAATATAATGATAAATTCTATTTTTTCCAAAAAAATTGGTAAATACCGAATTTACCGAATACTATTCGGGATCGGGATTGGTAGAGCTTTTTTTAGTATTTTGGTATTCGATAAATTCGGTATTCGGTATTCAGGATCGGTAAATACCGTGGAATCGAGTAGCATGGGGCACGTAGAATCCTGTGTGAATCAGTAAGGACTACCTTGCAAGGCTAAATACTCCTGGGTGACCGATAGTGAAGTAGTATCGTGAGGGAAAGGTGAAAAGAACTTCTGGCGGAGAGTGAAATAGAACATGAAACCCTAAGCTCCCAAGCAGTGGGAGGAACCCCCTGCTCAAAACTCCAAAACGACTCCTCTCAATTGGGTAGTTTGCAATTGAGCGGATGGCTGGAATGGATGTTCTTTGCAATGATAGTTCTGGAACTCTAACCATGAACCAGCAAGCTAACTGTTGATAACATTCTAATTGAGGTTTTCGCAGAAGGAGTGGATCCAGATGCTGTCAATTTGATGGCCGTTCGTGCATCAAAAACTGAAAATCAAGGTGTTGCAGAGGTTGTAATTGTTGGAATGTTTGCTGATCCAAATGAGACTAGCGCTGGAATTCTGGTAGTTCAATTTCTTCCATTTAATCTTATTAATAAGAAGACTGCTTTGACTTCGGAATGTTGTTTGGGAACGAGTTCTTTGGAGATCATGTTGGTCATTTTAAGTGGAGGAGGTTGATTTCCTAGAGTCTATAGATTGTTCGAGATGCAATCTGCTTATGCTCAATACTCTGATTGTTTCTACTCAAAATTCCTCGCCTTATTCAGTGTTTACCTGCTATTCTTTTCGTTGTTTTGAAGCACAAGTCTGTTCCATTATTATGCGTCAGGACCCTACTGATTTTAGGAGATCGTTCCCTGAAGGAGAGATGCAAGAGAGGAATCACTTAAAGGTTCGACATTTTTTTGAGTCAATCCCTTTTGTTGGTTGGGTCTCTACAAGTAGACCTGGCCATTGTTAGAATCCGATTCGTGATTCGATTCGATTCATTCATAATTCGATTCGTCCAAAATTTGATTCGAATTCGTTAGGAGACGAATTGAATACGGTTCAAGATTTTTATAATTCGTCAAACCGGCGAATTCAATTCGAATTTGATTCGTGTCAAGTAGTCAAGTCAACCAAGGTCTAGGGTCTTTCTATAAAAAAAAGCCATGGTCTAGGGCGATGGGCTGTCAAGTCTAGGATGATACATGGTCCAATAGTTTCCAATGGACAAATGATATAGAGAAATATGTTTCTAAGAAAGGAAACGGTAATAATTAGGGGTGAGTATTCAGATAATCCGAATCCGAATTATCCATGATCCGAAATTTTCAAATTTGTATTTTTGATATCCGAATCCGAACTCCTAACTATCTGATATCCAAATTTTTTTCAGATTCGATTTCGGATAATCCTAACTATCTGAATTTATTTATAAAAATACTTAATTCTGAGTTAGAGAGAAAAAATCGCTGTACTATTTTTCTAGTGTGAAAGTCTAAAGAGGAAATGAATAAGACAATGCCCCTACAAGGATATAAAGAGGAAGAAGAAGTCAATGTCCTAAGGAAGAAGAAGAAGAATTGGAATAGAATAATGCATCTTATCTCAGTTTTAATCCCAGCCCAGGAAACTTGTTGTGTGTTTGGTTCATTTCACAATCTACTTACCATTAAAGAAGCAACGAGGAGAGAGGTGCAACTGTAGAAAGCATGCGAACTAGGATGTTTGAGAATTGAAAATTTAGGGTTTATGTTTGGTAAATTTTGGGATTGGATTTGGGGGTTCGAAAATTGGTTGAGGTAAGTTTGGGTGAGGGGAAGATGAGGTTGCTTTAGTTTTTGTTTACTGCCGCGAAAACCTAGCCCAAGCCCATGAGTATGTTAGATCTATTTTAATATGGGTCTATATTTCAGATTTTCGGATAATCCGAATTTATAATTTTGCTATCCGAATCTGAATTAAAAATTTTGGGTAATCCGAATCCGAACATAAAATTATCCGGATCAGAATTTTTTTCGGATACCGGATAATATACTCACCCCTAGTAACAATGATTAAATGCATTAAATAACACATTTTAGGATGTCAATCAATGATCTAGTCCAAATCTTAAACCCTAAATTCTAACCCTAACCCTAACCCTAACTCACCCCCTAACCTTAAACCCTAACACTAACCTTAAATCCTAATACTAATCCTAATCTTTAAGTCCTAATACTAACCATAATCTTAACACTAACCCTAACCCTAATCCTTAAGCCCTAACCCAAACAATAACTTCAATTCAAAACTTTTTTATTTTGGTTTATCTAAATGATTGTAGATAGTTACTTGAGCTATTATTATTGCCTAGGTAAAAGTTCGAGAGAAGTTGTGTTCAATTAAATAAGGAAACAAGGTATTGAATATTTAAAATCAAAGAATTAATTCAAATTTGATTCGAATTCAATTCAAATTTGAAGATTTATAATTCATATTAAGGACGAATCAAATACGGTTTAAGATTTTGATAAATTTAAATTCAAACCAATTCGATTCAAATTCGTTCAAATTCGAACCGTAATGAGTTCTATTTGCAAGCGTTAATTGCTCGGCTGGTGGGAGTAGGGCTGAGCAAATGATCCGAACCGGACCGAACTGGGACCAGACCAAAAAAACCGGAACCGGAAAACCAGTTAAAAGGAGAACCGAACTGGACCGGACTTTCTACCGAACCGAACTGAAAACTGGACCATGGTTCCGGTTTAAACCAGACCGAACCAAAAAAACCTGAGATACATGTTGACAAGCTTCAAGTTCACATCTTAACAGAGATTTTCTGATCTGAAAAAAGTAACAGAGATTTTCCTTGAACTTTAATTCATAGCATGACAATCGCACCACAAACCAGTGCACTGAATCCATTTGAACATATTCATAAACCCAGGTAAGACAAACCCATAGGATTAGCTACGGTACTATAAAAAAATATTAACCCTCAATTAAATCCTCGGGAATCAGCTCGACGTTCTCCAGGAACACCTCCTCTGCAAATTACACAATCCGGGCACCCACAAACACGAAAAAAACTACTTGATCAGAAAAAATAACCCACAAAACTGATAAGTTCCAATTACCCCAAATAAAACCCACAAAAACCCTTGTGAGAGAGGCGACTCACCATTCCAAAGGCTGAGCTTGAGCCTTGACTGCACTAGGTGGAAAGAGAGAGTGGGGGGCTGTCGGGATGGTGACGCGGGCGGCGGGCCAGTGGGAAAGTTACGGTGGGTCAAAAATTTAGGTTTTGTTTTTCCCCAATTTAATTTTGTGAAAAGAGGGAGAGTGGCTGAGTGACTCACGGGGACGGGGGATCTAAAATTTAGGTTTTAACTTTTAAGGGATATCTCAAGTTACGGTTCGGTCCGGGTTATTTGGTTTTGTGTGGTGAGACCCGGACTGGAACCGGGAATCGTTTTCTCGATAAAATCAGAACTGGACCGGACCAAACTTAATACTGGTTCGGTTTGGTCCAGTTTTTTAGGTTCGGATTGGTCTGGTTTGACAGTTTTTGGTTTTTTTGGTCACCCCTAGGTGGGAGTTCAGTTGACTTGACTCTATGAGGTTTTTAAAAAAAAGGGAAAAAAAGGGGAGGACGCGAAAATGAAAATTGAAATTTGATTTCCTCCTCCATCTCACGCTGTCGTTGAGAAGCTATTGGGCCTGACTTTGGGCTTTCTAATTCCTTCCTTCTTCAACTTTCATCTTTATAACTTGATCTTGAATCAAGTTCAATATCACGTAAAATAAAATCTATCACATAAATATACGTTAATGGTAGAAAATAAAAAAGTATAGTTTTTTAACATCGTTCACTTTCAAAAAGATTTGAAACCTTATTTTTTATTTTATTTTACTTTTTCTTTTTTGTGAGGATTTTATACTTTTATTGGTCGTTATTTTTAAAAAAGAAATATACTCCATATAGAAATATACTCATAGGATATGGTGGGCCACTGGAAAATTTTGTGGTCTGTACAAACCACCAGCATCATTTTATCTTCTTGCTCCTCCTCCTCCTATCCTCGTAGCTATAACACCAAACATCTAATTTTCCAAACCAGGGGAAAATACGAGATAATTGGACAATGGCGAATTGTTGTGGAAGTTCAACAACTACGAGTAATAACTTCCATATTGCTCCTCCATCCTTCCACCAACAATTTAGTCCCACAAAACTAGTATGCAGACTTGAGCTCCAAAAAACTAGGGCTTCCGGATCACCATTCGGCTCGGTATGTGTTATCTTCCCACAACTAAATTTTTACATCTTGATTATATCTGATAATGATGGAACTTTCAACCTCCATCAATTTATAAACGTACGTCTATTTATAAAAAAAGGGAGTATATCGTTTTTGAGATTTTTTCTCTCTTTCAGTATCAATAGCTTAGTATAATATAATATTTATATTTAAAGCAAAATGGGGAATGAGCATCTTACGAAAAGATTGGCATATCATCAATAATTTCCATTTTTATGACTAAAAAGATTTATCAGTAATTTCCATCTTATCGGCTAATTGTTGTGGTTGTAGATATTTGGCGGGTGCAAGACATGTGGAGGCAAAGGCTCAATAGAGTGTCCCGGTTGTAAGGTATACATTGCTACCATATATATAATACTATTGATTATGTTATTTATCGGATATGTTGAGTTGATTACTAATTGCATTAAAATTTTAGTTTGAATATTGAAATTTTTTATATAAAAACTGTATTGCTCACATAAAAAACCTGTCATAAGTGCACGATTGTATTATTAGGCACTAAGCAACTCCCAAAAATATCAAAAGATACACATCTATCTAACTAACATACGCTACTAAGCAACTCTTTTATGTGTCGCCGATCGCGAGTTGAAGTTGGACATTCTTGGGGGTCGTGTCGCCGCAAATAATGATTTTCTGGATTGAGATTGTAACATAGTTTTAAAGTAAATAGCTCCTACGCGACTTTGATTCATTGTGTTCTATATGTTAAATTATCATATTGTTAGTTTAGTATCATATCGCTAGTTGTCTTAAGATTTTAGGTTAAAAATTGAAAATTTTGTGATACGTTAAAATTATCCTAAAAGTTTCGAGTTGAATATTGAGAATTCGATATTCTAACACTATGCCCAAGTGATTTTTTCTTCCTTTCTCGCATATTGTATGGATCTTGCATATTCCATCCTTCCGGTTTTAGAACAATTCTCGGATTTTACAATAGTACTTAAGTTTGGTGATCCCTTTATATTATATAATACAAACTACCATTTTATTTGACACCCCAACTCTTGCAATGTGGCAGGGAACAGGGAAGAACAAAAAGAACGGCAACGTCTTTGAACGCTGGAAGTAAGACGTAACAACAATCTGAACATTAATAGCAATAGGTGCCGTGTTTGAAAAAAACAATTAATAATGACAGCTTACTACTTATTAATTGTTTGTGTTAATCAAACCAAATAAATTTTTTGATTACACTTTTCAAAGTGTCAAAATAATCCTTAAGATTGTAACTATAATCAGAATATATAATTTAAAATGATCTAATGAATGACAGCATATTGGCTAGTTAGATTATATTGTTTCTTTCTTTTTTATATATACACTGACGATGAGTTATGTTGTATAGATGTTTCGATTGCCAAGGATTTGGTCTCAAAAGTTGTCCCAAGTGTGGGAAAGGCGGTTTAACTCCAGAACAAAGAGGCGAAAGATAGACCATAAAATGATCCCCCCAATCCCAAGTATCAATACAATCTAAATTTGGAATATCACTTATTTTGTCATATCAAGTCATAGTTGGAGAGTGCTATTTTAACTTTTCGCAAGGATACTCTCTGATCTTCATTTTGTCATTTCGTGTTGCAATTCTTCACTCTCGGACAGCATACATTATTTGAACGAAGAAGTACATCCACACTCTGTAACACGTAGGATCACTTTTGATCTTACAAGCAATCAAGGATTTTGTTTGTAGTCTCGTACATTTTCGGATTTTTTACTCTCCGTAACATGGATCTCTTTTGTGTTTACTAAGATTGACTTGCCGGCGTTTGGTGTATATTCGGCTCATTTTTTGCATGATTTTAGGGCACTTATGGTTAGATATATTTTTGGCGTTACTTTGGTGATGTTTTTAGATAGTGCCCTTCAATGTAGTGTGTATTGATTGGTGCTATTTGATATCCAAATTGTAGTACTTTTGTATCTTTGGTGTAAACGTATTGAGAGACTCTATTTATTAAATACAATACTTTACTTATGAAAAAAAATATACATCAACACTGTTTTTTTCCTCTCTTTTTTGTCTCTTTTCTTCGTAATTGCAATTTTGTTGTGAATATTGAGGGAACTTACAGGGAAGTATTAATTCGCATCCTATACACAAAGGAAGTTTCTACATATTAATCAAATGAGTCCAAAAAAATTAATATTTAGTAAAGATAAATAATTAAAATTGTAATAATATTTTCAAAATAAGAGTTCGGATCTTCTGAAATAGTATAAAACTTGGGTGCTAACGTTTAATACACAACCTATATTAAGTGTGTAAGAAATTGAGAATTGAGAAAATGGAGAGAAGGGAAAATATGTCATAGAATTGAACAATTTGAGATAATGGGATATGGATAGGAGGTAGGTATGATTTATAAGACACATATCTTTATTCTAGTTTTGAAGATCAGACTCATATCTTGACCCTTATCTTCTTTTAAAATAAAGATTCGACAGAATTTAGGTTCTTAAAAATCAGGCAGGATCAGGGAGACCCGCGGGTCCGTGTTATTTATTAATTATTTTATTTTTTTAAAATTAAATTATCATTTGATCATTTTCAAACAATAAGGGAACTAAAAAATGTGAATGCAATTGATTCGTTCGTTAAAATAACTTAATATAAAGAAACCAAATAAGTAAATTTAAAAAATTGACTTCAAGTATGTTGAGATTGAAAATTTGATATTTTTTAGTAATGAATATACATTTTTTTTATAATTCGGATAGGATCATAACAGGATCCTATAAGTCCATATCAATATCCTTATCTTTTTAAAATATCAGGATTCGGGTCTAGACCCGGTCACCCTGTGATGGACCTGGAAGAGGGGGGACATGCCAAGTCTCCGCTTGGGATCAAGCTATTACGCACTCTTTGAAGGGTGGCTGCTTCTAGGCAAATTTGGATCTGATTAGACCCTCAAGAAAAGGTTCTAATTGTCATGTCTCGTAAAAGAAAGTTATGACATCCATAACTAATTCATAATATTTCTCTTTTTGTTATTGATTTTTTGTTTCGATGCGACTATATATACGTATATAGTATTTTTCTATAATTTATTACTTCTTATTGAAATATTTACAGATCATGAAGAATTTACACGTGTAACGTAATAACTTAACCATCTCTCTCAGTCGCTCATAAAACTGGATTCATGCGAATTAAAGGACAATTCCATTATCCTTCTCAGATCAGACGAGGGCAACAATAGTTCATACCCATATCTCCTTCTACACAGGTATACAATCATTGTCAGGGATCTAATCCAATTGTTCATTTTTTTCCCCTTAAGATCTCCAACTGGTAAAACTGTTCATAGTTGCGATTTTATTGGATCAGACTTGTATCTAACGTCACACGTTTAGATTATCATGTCTCTATAATTGCTGAGTGTGGTAGTCTTGTTTGCAGGTGTGAAGACTCCACCACGTATTTATTGCCTTAAGATTTTGGGTTGGTATGTAGATTCGAACATAGAATCAGAGCGTGTTCCATTTCATGATGGTGTTCTCTGTGTAATTTTTTTTTCTTGCAAGGTGTTAATTGTTATTGGAAGCTATCATGGACTCCTTCAGAGGTCAAGGAGGCATCCAAATGCTCCTAAGTGCAGAACAGGAGGCGCAACAGATAGTTTCTGCTGCTAGAAATTGTGAGTGGCATATCTCTGCACGATCCGGATCGATTTTACCGTGCGTTTAGTAGCACCATTCTACTCTCTTTTTCTTTATATAGTCCCACATTTTGCAGTGAAGCTAAGCAGGCTGAAGCAAGCTAAAGATGAAGCTGAGAAAGAGGCCGCGCAGTATAGGTCTCAGATGGAAGCGGAGTACCAAAATAAGATTGCTGAGGTACGTTTCTGGTTGTCGATAGGTCGCGGCTATAACATCGAAATTCCATGCCTTTTAATACTCAAGCGAGATAAGATCACATACTATTTATTAGTAAGTAATCTTGAAGGAACACAGGTAAATAAATAGTTCTAACAAATGGTTTGAAAGTTTTCATCTGCACCAGAGGTTAAAGTTTCGGTTTCATTACATTTTTCTGTTATGTTAGGCCCCGACCAACTGATGATACGGTTCATCATTGTGCATCACTTTTTCGACTTCTGTTCTATAACGACACGACAGTATGCTTTTGCTTCGACATGGTAATGGGTGGCATTGACATGGAGTTCTAAATCAAATCCAAGTTGTGTTTTTGCAGACGAGTGGAAATTCTGGGTCGACTGTGAAGAGGCTCGAAGGAGAAACTGAAACGAAGATCAAACGCCTGAAAGAATCAGCTTCAACTGTCCAGTCTGAAATTGTGGATATGCTCATCAAGTACGTGACAAGCGTGAAATATTGAGATATGCAAGGGAAGAGAAGTTGTGTTTTCTATGCTTATTTCCCTTGTTCTCCTATTCCTTTCATTGGTCCCGATCAAATAAGTGGCAACTGCTCTCCTAATATGCTCTTTCAACAGCAGTAGGGCCTTCGATTTAAGGTTCGGAAAATGGCAATTTTCTTACTCAAGTTTGTCGGCAGACAAGTTTTGTCAATAAAATGCCTTTTTTTTTATCCAGTATGATGATGCTGTGTTATCAAACTGGGTAGCAATTTCTTGCAGTTGCCAACGTTAAGACATTTTTCACATAATCAAATGAAAGCGAGATGGCATGTTTGGGATAACACATAAATCACATGAAAACTTTCCTGGTTTAAGTTTAAGAACATGAAAACTCTGGATTAGATCAGGATCGAATCAAGTATCTGCTGCTGATGATGGATGATTGATCCATTAGCAACAAAATACTTGTTACCAAAACCAACAATGTTGTAAAGAGGACCAGAGAGGTTTAAGCAAACAAGTAGCTCTTCATACAAGAACCCAACACAAATTCCAAAGTAGTCTTGGGAAAGCCATGCATGGATAGAAATGTTCATAACAGAAAACAGGGAAAACAACTGAAATGTTCAGCAGCAATGGTGAACAATCATCCTCAATATTCCTCATTGTCGTCCTCTTCGCCCTCAGCGGACTCGGCACCAACCTCTTCATAGTCCTTCTCAAGTGCAGCCAGATCCTCACGGGCTTCAGAGAATTCACCTTCCTCCATGCCCTCACCCACGTACCAGTGAACAAAGGCCCTCTTGGCATACATCAGGTCAAACTTGTGATCAATGCGACTGAAGACCTCAGCAACACTGGTGGAGTTCGAAATCATGCAGACAGCCCTCTGGACTTTGGCGAGGTCACCACCTGGTACGACAGTTGGTGGCTGGTAGTTGATACCACACTTGAAGCCAGTTGGGCACCAGTCGACAAACTGGATGGTCCGCTTGGTCTTGATGGTGGCCACAGCAGCATTGACATCCTTGGGGACGACATCACCTCTGTACATCAGGCAGCACGCCATGTACTTACCGTGGCGAGGATCACACTTGGCCATCATGGATGAGGGCTCAAAAGCACTGTTGGTGATCTCAGCAACAGAGAGCTGCTCGTGATAGGCCTTCTCTGCAGAAATGACTGGAGCATAGGACGAAAGCATGAAGTGAATCCTTGGATAAGGGACCAAGTTGGTCTGGAATTCAGTAACATCCACATTCAGGGCACCATCGAACCTCAACGAGGCAGTCAGAGAAGAAATCACCTGCAACATCACACACCACAAGATTTATTTAACCACTGCAAAGTCCAACTGAAATAGTGTACTGTAAAAGACGTACAAGGTTACAAAACTATACCTGTGACACCAGACGGTTAAGGTTTGTGTAGGTCGGGCGCTCTATATCAAGGGAGCGCCTGCAGATGTCATAGATAGCCTCATTATCAAGAAGCACAGAAACATCGGTGTGCTCCAAGAGTGAGTGGGTGGAGAGCACACTGTTGTATGGCTCAACAACAGAGGTTGAAACTTGGGGTGAAGGATAGACAGTGAATCCAAGCTTGGACTTCTTTCCATAATCCACAGACAAACGTTCCAACAGAAGAGAACCGAGCCCTGAACCAGTACCTCCACCAACAGCATTGAACACCAAGAACCCTTGGAGACCTGTGCAGTTGTCAGCAAGCTTTCGGATACGGTCCAAGCAGAGGTCAACAATCTCTTTTCCAACTGCACACAAACAAATCCAAGCGCATCAGCCAATCAATTGGACATATTTCAGCAAAACCATCAAGCAACTACATAATCGGAAAAAAAAAGGATCAGAGTAATTACTGGTGTAGTGTCCACGGGCAAAGTTGTTAGCAGCATCTTCCTTGCCACTGATAAGCTGCTCAGGGTGGAAGAGCTGACGGTACGCTCCGGTCCTCACTTCATCAATGACAGTGGGCTCGAGATCCACGAATACAGCACGGGGGACGTGCTTCCCGGCACCAGTCTCGCTGAAGAAGGTGTTGAAAGCATCATCACCTCCCCCAACAGTCTTGTCACTAGGCATCTGGCCATCAGGCTGCATTGAGATATCCAAACCAAGCAAGTTAGCTCACATTCTTTTACTGGCATTGACGAAAACTCTAACAAGATGGACAAACCGTTTCAAAACCTAATAAATCATCACGTTAAACAAAACAATGGCCCAAGGTATTAAACATTGTACAAGTTTGCAGATCTGATAATGAAGATGTCACAAATCAGATCCGGAATGTATAATCACAGATCCGAACACAACGGCATTAGATCAAAACTTTATTTGCAAAACACTAAATGGACAATGGCCTAACAAAAGGCAGAGGCAAAAGACAAAATCTACCATTGAAACGGTTCTAACATTTTAGATCCAAGCCAAATGGTGCAGATCTGGCCAAGTTTCAGGCAAAAACCGCGTAATAACAAGAAATAAAGCGAAAATGGCCTAACCCTAAGCCTCAAGGCTATATAGACAATTAAAACGGTTCTAAAACTACAGATCCAAGCCAAGCAGCGCTAGATCTGGCCACGCTTCAACCAAAAACCGCGACAACAAAAAGAAAGAAGGTGAGAGAGAGGGACCTGAATGCCGTGCTCGAGGCAGTAGAGCTCCCAGCAGGCGTTGCCGACCTGGATACCGGCCTGCCCGATGTGGATGGAAATGCATTCTCTCATTCTCGCTGTTTGGCTGATTGCTTGTTCTAGATCTAGAGAGAGAGAGAGAGAGAGAGAGAGAGAGAGAGAGAGAGAGCGGCGGCGTTTATCAAGACGCCCTTGAGGTTTTTTCCCGAGTGTGTGAAGCTATGAGGCTGGGAGGGGGCTTCTTATAATGAATTGAAGGAGCGGAGAGGAGGAGATCTTAACCGTGGTTACCTTTTGACCCTGGTTCGGCTGGGCGGAAAGCATGGAGTTTGGGGATTTTTGAATTTCAAATTTGCTAGGGGAATTCTGCCCGTTAGATTATATGTGGTTGTAATTTGAAAACTATTAATTGTCATAAAAATTACGTGAATAATGTAAATCGTAGTTTTCGGTTATTGTGATGGTTAATAACTTAATAGTATTTCGAAATGGTCGACCGTATTAATTGGCGGTTAAAATCAACTGTTTTATCAGAAAATATATATCTTTTATTTCTATAATTTAATTTATTTTTTATTTATAGCTTATACTTATAAACTTAATCATGTTCTTAATTTTTTACATGAAATATAAACAATTTTGAAAAAGTAAAAAATTATTTTTTAATAACAAATGGAATTGGTTTTAATTAGAACTCAGTATTATTTTATTTGAAAGGTAAATATTATATCTAGTTACAATGTCAAAAATTGAACATTTGACCTCCTTGAAGTTACGCAACGTCTATGCCCCTAGGCCAAATGCCTGTTGGCTCAGAACTGAGCAGTATTGTTATTACATTTTTTAAGGGCAAATTGCCCTCAGCCCCTAGGTTTTGCTTAAAATTACTGTTTTAGCCCCTCGAGTTTCAGAACCGAAATGTGGCCACATAGTTTATTTTTATTGAACTCTAAGGCCTCGCTGATGTCATCCGGTCAACATAATTTTAAAATGACAATTATACCCTTCTAATAAAGCCCAAGAATCATGTCAGATGGTGGGCACAGTCAACAAGCTGTCCGATGGTGGGCACGGTCAACAGGTCGTCCGACGCAGAGAATGGCTAGCAACGAGTCCACCTCCACCAGCACTCTCCTGAACCCCCTCTCCCAAGCTAACTCAAAAGGCCAGAGCTTCGCAGCCAAGGAGGTGCAGCTCACAATACCCTTGACGAATCCACACAACTAAATGTCACCCGAGTCGTGGATGATACCACCCAAAATTGAAAATTTGATACTCCTAGTTTGATTTTATTGAACTCTAAGGTCTCTCGCTAATGTCATCATTCGATTTTTTAATCAAGAAAATGACTATTATAGCCTTCCATAAAAAAAAGTACATCTTCCCCGACCATCTCTCTCGTTTGCAAAGCAGCGGACTCCCGCCGCCGGCGAAGAAGGGAGGTCTGATGACGATGAGGAGCAAGAAGCGAAACTGTCCTTGCCAGCGTGACCTTCGCGGTGATAATCCTGGTGGTTACCGTGATCGTCGTCCTCACCGTCACCGTCTTCAAGCCGAAGCACCATCGACGTGGACATCACCATGAACAATCTGAACAAGGTTGGGATCGAGCACCATCGACTTCTGGGCTTACTCCGCTGGTGTCCGGGGATCTAATTTTGGGCTCACTTTGTTGCCACCGGCAAGCAGGATGGGGATGGGTGAAACCGATTCACTAGCACCATCAACTTTTGGGCTCACTCCATCGGTGTCTTTGGATTGAGTTCCAGGCTCACCCCATCCCCGCCAAGAATCCGCTCTCTGTCGCCGCTGACGAGCAAGTGGAGGAAGGGTGAAATTGAGAGCAACAAAACTAAACTAGAGGTTGACCCATACAAATATCCGAGGTTTGTAGATGTGGAAAGGAAGAGGGTTGTTTGGAGAGCTTGGGTCGGCTACCGAAGCCGATGTGTTTTTCGGTCGGAGAAATGTGGGAGATCCGATCGGGAAGTATATGTGGTTTTTTAGGATAAATTACGGTCACGTTCCTATGGTTTGGTTTCTCTCCCTCTCGGATTCCTGCATTTCTAAAATCCATGTTGTCGTCTCCCGTGTTTGGGTCTAGAAACTCTTGGGTCCCTCGATGATGTCATCGATCTTTTTTATTTTTGTCTAGGAAATGACCAAAATGCCCTTAAACAAAAAAACATCCTCCTTCCTTCCCCCCTTCTTCCCAACCCCGAAACCATGCAAAATCAAGAAACTCAAAATACCACCAAAAAAAGAAACTCAAAATTAAGAAACGACGAACAACGGGACTATGCCATCGGGTCCCAGCAAGCAGTTGATCATTGCCGGAAGAGCTCATTGGATCGATTGAGGTTCTAATAAAAAATGATGAACGACGGGCCCACGCCGTCAGGGCCCAGCAAGCAGTTGACCCACCTCGCGGCTATGGTGAAGAAGTTCATGGATAAGAGCAGCAGCTCCCGCATAGCATCAATTTTGATCCACATCGAATAAACCTTAAAGATCCGATCTTTATAGCTTCTTAGTCCGAAAGTTTCTTCCTTTAGCCTGACCCAGAAGTTAATTTCTCGAGATATGAAGAGGGAAGAGGTCAACCACAGGGTGTTGTCGAGGAAGGGAGCGGGGTGTTGGGTCCCATGGAAGGCGATCAAGATCAAGCCGGGCCAGGTTTCGATGGTGAGTGGGCCCCGGTGGAGCAGTTACCACCTCTAACCGACTGTCCGTCCTCGACCGCCTCGCTCACCAGGACTACTTCCTGGATCGTGAATACGAAGAAGTGGATGACACTTGCGGTGTGCCTCACTCTATTCCGGCCATTGAGCTGGGGAGGGAGAGGAAGAAGAAGATGATGATGAAGATTGCATGAGCTTCTGTGATGTGGTTCGTGGTGGACCAGATCGAAGGGGAAGATTGATGCGTGGTGGAAGAAATATGATTGTGTTTATAATATATTTATGGAAGAAATGTTATTTTGATTTTGCTTGATTTTAATTTTGTTCCATCTTTTTAATTCTGGAAAAAAATAGACAGAAAATAATGAATGAGGAAAAAAGTGAAGTGGGAGGAAGGAGAGAGATTTGTTTTTGTTTAAGGGTATTTTGGTCATTTCGATGACAAAAAATGGAAAAAAGGAAACATGACGTCAGCAAGGGACCTGAGAGTTCTTAAAATCAAACACGGGGGACGTCAGCATGGATTTTAAAAATGTAGGAATTCGAGAGGGAGAAAAACTAAACCACAGGGACCTGAGCGTAATTTACCCTTTTTTTATTGGAGGGTATAACTGTTATTTTCTTGATTAAAAAAAAGAAATCAAATGATGACATCACCGAGAGATCTTAGAATTCAATAAAACCAAACTAGGGGGCTAAACTTTTGATTTCGAAATAGATTGAACTAAAATAGTGATTTAAACAAATAGGGAGTTTTCGGCAATTTGTCTTTTTTTATGTTCTCCATTAGCTTTTCTGCTTTCTCTGTTCTTTGTTTCTCCATTAGATACAGAGGAATCGTCAAAATTGCAGGAGTGTCGTAGACTGTTCTTGTTCTCTTTCATTTGGATATAAAGACGAATTGACGGTTGAAAAAAGGTTATTTTATTTTTTATTAAAAGGATATAATTATTGTTTTAAAATTATGTTGACCGGTTGACATTCGTAAAGAATTTTAGAATTAAAAAAAAACAAATTAGGAAGCCAAATTTTTAATTTTGAAACAAGAGAGATGAAAACATTGATTTAAGAAACCCCATGGCTGAAGGCATTTCGCCCTTTTTTTAAACAATACCCAGTAGTTTTTTAACCATTGTTAGCGGTCTAGTGACCATGGTATTGGAGTGCAAAAATAACTTGTTGGGAGCTCAGGGTCGACTAAGGCAATCATCGAGATACCTGTACTTGGATTTCAACTTGCTTTGGCTGGGTATGCTTAAGGCAGCCTGGCTACCCTCATCCTCAATTCAGCTTGGGTACTATCAGCCTTATTCTTGGCTTAGTTTACCTCAACTTCAAGTCAGATTGGGTATCCTCAGCCTCAAGCTAGCTTGGGTGTCCTCAGCCTCAAGTCAGTTTGGACATCCTCAGCCTCAAGTTAGGTTGAGTTCCCTTAAGGCAAGCAGGTCTCCCTTAGGTCAGGTCGAGCAATTGGAGGGAATGAGAGGGCCCTCTTAACACATGTCAATTTGGACTTTCTCAGTCTCTTTAAGGAGTACCCATACTTGGTAGATCGACCGTAACGCTCAACCCAGACCTCGAAATTGTTGACGGGCAAAATAATTTACAAAGTTGGGGCTTCGAGTAAGGTAGTTAGGTGCGTGATTGACTTCACAAGTTCGAGAAGGTGAAGCCGAATGAAGCGTTTATTCTCCTAGAGCGAGTGAGGTACCAACTCAATAGAGGTGAGCCCGACACTAGCTAAAATTGGCACCAACCGAGTGGAAGGCCAACCCGGCGCCAACTAAAGGTGGCGCCAACTAAATGCGGCGCCAACTGAGGACAGGCGAACTCGGCGCCAACTGAGGGAAGGAGAGTGCGGTGCCAACTGAGCGAAGGTGAGTGTGGCACCAATTGAGTGAAGGCGAGTGCGGCCCAACTGAGCTAAGGCGAGTGTGGCGCCAACTAAGGGAAGGAGAGTGCGGCGCCAAGTGGGTGAAAGGAAACTCGGCGCCAAGTGAAGGCGATTGAAGGGGCTTTGGCTATCTCTGGTAAAGTGATAATAACTTTTGACTCGGACCTCGGACTAAGATGATTCTTGAGCCTATGGAAAGATAATAGATAGACCTACAACTTTGTAGTTCATTACTTGGGCCATTTTAGAGTGGATCGATGTCTGAAACCGGCGCAAAGTGTGGGAAGCCAACCTGGCGCCAGATAGAGGAAGCAAATCCGGCGCCAGGTCATATCTTTTGACTCGAATCTCGGATTAATGCGATTCAAGTTGATGTGTGAAGGTAAGACATAGAGCTACAACTTTGTAGTTTATAGATTCTTCAAATTCGAGGCAGAAAGATGTCAAAAAATCACTTGAAGCAGATGCGGCGTCAGACGAGGCACTAAATGAGGCGCCAATTGGAGGCACCTAAATCCGGCTCCAATTGAAAGTACCGAATAGGGGCACCGATTTCCATTAGCTCAAGTAGAGAGCTAGTTTGCTCTTACTTCAGGTGAGACCAATCTCTTGAGGCTAAATGTAGCGCCCGGTGTACATGAGATAAGGTGGAAGAGACTGGGTTAGCACGGACT
This sequence comes from Hypericum androsaemum, assembly GCA_963995505.1. Classification (NCBI taxonomy): domain Eukaryota; kingdom Viridiplantae; phylum Streptophyta; class Magnoliopsida; order Malpighiales; family Hypericaceae; genus Hypericum; species Hypericum androsaemum. Next base: position 1,605,164 of record OZ023189.1, on the reverse strand, counting down.
CTACATAGGTGGACGGAGATACGAAGAGACCAAGTTTAAGGCAGACTATTGAAGGGATTGGAGGAGCTCTGAGACACTCGATACCCTAGGTTCTTAAGAGATAAGGATAAACTCTGGCAAGGCAAATCCGAATTAGGCAGAGATAAGCGTTGGAAGTCCGTTTCAGATGAAGATAACATTGAAAGAGAGGCTCCGGGCCTTTGAGTTCAGACGGGATAAGGGTAAGGCCTGGCTGAAGATAAGCGACGAGGACTCCGAGTCCGACTACACCACAGCTAGAGTGAAGCTAAGGCGATCTTCATTTTCTATATAAGCAAGGCAATGGGCGAGCAGAAGGGACATCACACACAAAACATACAAATTACTCTCAAGCTTCGGCTTTTTTATCTTAGTTTAGGTTAGTAGTAGTCTCGGCTTCGGCCACCCTTGTTACTTTCGGCGTTAGACCGACCTTGGGACGAGCACTCCGGGCCGTCACGAGATCGATCAACATTCTCGTCACTTTTTATCCCAACATTGTTCTTGGCACGCTCGGTGGGACCTAGGAGGACGTCTGAGAAGGCGGTTTGACCCTACTCCAACCAAGATAATCAAGAGCAAGGAGATTGCACCACCCTCTTCTCAACAACTTGTTGGGAAGAATACTACCAAAACGGCTCCTCCCAAGGAACCGACTCTTCCTACTACTCAACCTAGTGCGGAGAGGAACACCACCAACATGGTTCCTTCTAGAGAGCCGGTTGAGATAGTCGTTGTCCCGATGGAGACATATTCTGCCTTCGTCGCTCGGAGGCGCTGTGAGCGCTATGAAGAGTCTCGTAAGTATCGTGAGGAGTCTCAAAGGCATTTTGAAGAGTCTCGTAGGAACTCTGAGGAGTATTGGAGGAATTTTGAGGAATCTCATAGGCGTCATACGGAGTCCATTACGCACGCTATTGAAGCCGTTAGAGAGGCCATCAATCGAGTTCGAGAAGTTCTGAACCACAAGGACGAGGAACCTCAGCAGACATCTCAAGGGCTATCACCCTCCACTGTGCCTACGACGCAGCAACTATGGGTAGGGTATTTGCCTTACCATGATACCCAGACCCTGGACTGTATGGGCTTACTTAGCCGACCTCCATCGGTTGGGGCCTCTAATTACCTATTATTGGAAGAGTCTCCTACGAGCGAGGATACCCATATTTTGACCATGATGCCTCAGATTGTAAGGTTGGGGCAAGAGGAGCTATATCCAAGCGTTCCTACTCTTACCTTGGCCCCTCAGTTTATGATGTTGAGGGAGAGGAAGCTTATTGAGGGCGATGTTAGTCCACAAACTGAGAGTCAACCCCAATTCTTTGATGTTGAGATCTCAGCCTCACACCAAATCTGGTGGGGGCAGCCATCAATAGGTTCCCACGTTAGTACTTCTATTGCCATGGTGGGTATACAACAAAGTCAAAAGAAGGAAGGCCTTAAACAATGGAAGGTCAATCCTAAGACCCGGTGGACAAGACTCGGGGGGCAAGGAAGGCCGCCTGATAATGGCATCCTAAAGGCTCAGATGTCCTCTTATCCGAGGGGAGTTGATGTCCCTAAGCAAGAGGAGATTGACTCTAAGTCCCGGGGGGCAAAACTTAGGAGGCATGGAAGGCCGCCTGATAAAGGCCTCCTAAGGACTCAGAAGTTCTTTTGTTCAAGGGGAGTTGGTGATACGTGGAGGTTCCATCGTCCCCGAATCAAGGTAGACCTTCAGGACAAGCCCAACCTACGCTGGTACACCTTCAACCAACTTGGAGACAAGGGGGTCACCCCTGAGTCATCAACACAAGACGTCTTGACCAAGACTCAAAGACGTTGCCTTGAGAAAAAAGTCCAAAAACAGAAGCAAGTAATTAAAGACCTCGAAGAGAAACTTGTGGAACAAAGGGACAAGCTAGAAGAACGAAAGATGCTCTTAGCTCGCTCAAAGGTAAAACACCATTCGGCCCCGACTCGAGGCCGACCCAAAGAGGTTGAATCCTCTAAGGTGAAAAAAGGAAAAGACCTCAAGCACATTAAAGAGGTTCGACCAGAGGCACCCACTGATCAACGTAAGAAGTTGATTTGTAAATGGATACCTAAGGCAAGAGGAGAGGTCCACCCAAAGAAAGATCGCCCCAAAAAGGACAAGGCTGACCAAGCCAACCGAAAGGAAAAGAAAGCCTCGGTCGACCTTGACAACATGTACTTCAAGTTTGGGAACTTCCCAAGCATTGTGGCGATTAACGTTGCCCCATCTAGTTTTGGGTTGAAACCCAATCAAACGAGCCACCAAGAGAGAGATGTGATAGAGAGTGATACTATTGAGGTTGAGGTAGAAAGGAAGTCTTCACCCGTATCCCTGATGGAAGACTTCAACGATAGTATCCCTATCGCTAGGCCTACCTGGAGGACAAGTGAGAGCCTGAGGTCTTTGTATACCATGGCTCACGACTTTGCAAAGTGGATAGAGAGGGTCCTCATGGATGACAGGGCTATTGTAAACATCCTACCTCAGTCGCTCTTGAAGAAGCTAAGCAATGAGAAGGAGAAGTTGACCCCCTTTAAGATGATAATGGCCAGCTTGGCTGGTAAGGGTACTCGTCCCCTTAGAGTACTCAAGGCTGAAGTTAGTGTGGGCTCCGTTACTCGAGAGATTGTGTTCTTTGTCATAAGCACAAAGACCTCCTATAATTCTCCATCGGGGAGGGATTGGATCAACTCAAGACGAGTGATCCCATTCTCCCTCCATGTGTTCGTGATTCGGTGGAAGCCGGATGGAAGGGTAGAGATAGTAACAACAAATGTCAATCCCTTCCTATCGACTACTAACTGTGTAGAGGCAGCCTTCTACGACTATTTTATAGTGCCAAAAAGGGTGGCCCGGGGAAGCATAGATGACTGGTTTACCCGCTATGCAAGCTCGGTCGAGCAGGATACTCCTTCTATCCATCGATTGGTCAATGCCACACTCGAAGGGCAGGCACTTTTCCTTACCTTTGAGGAGTAAGGCCATATGAGAGGTGACAAGGTAGTTGGTGGTCTACACCTTGTCATTCTACGAGTCGGCCGGGTATGTCTTTCATGATAACGGCCTAGACCCCCTGGAGCTGCTCAAAATCAATAATCTTCACCTTGCTCCAAGTAAACTAGGTGACGCCAAAGTTAAAGTAAGGACCATGTGAATGAGGTACTGCTATGCTCATACAAGGTCTCTATTGAATATCGACCCACGGTTAGCCAGATTTTGACTTTACCCACTACATATTAGATGATATTGGGGGTTATCGACCCTCGCGTGAACTCAAACAAGAATACATGCCTTCAATTCTCCTTGACCATTCGAATCAAAGGCATGTGGGGGCATTGTTGGAGTGCAAAAATAACTTGTTGGGAGCTCGGGGTCGACTAAGGCAATCATCGAGATACCTGTACTTGGATTTCAACTTGCTTTGGCTGGGTATGCTTAAGGCAGCCTGGCTACCCTCATCCTCAATTCAGCTTGGGTACTATCAGCCTCATTCTTGGCTTAGTTTACCCTCAACTTCAAGTCAGATTGGGTATCCTCAGCCTCAAGCTAGCTTGGGTGTCCTCAGCCTTAAGTCGGTTTGGACATCCTCAGCCTCAAGTTAGGTTGAGTTCCCTTAAGGCAAGCAGGTCTCCCTTAGGCCAGGTCGAGCAATTGGAGGGAATGAGAGGGCCCTCTTAACACATGTCAAGTTGGACTTTCTCAGTCTCTTTGAGGAGTACCCATACTTGGTAGATCGACCGTAACGCTCAACCCGGACCTCGGAATTATTGACAGGCAAAATAATTTACAAAGTTGGGGCTTCGAGTATGGGAGTTAGGTGCGTGATTGACTTCACAAGTTCGAGAAGGTGAAGCCGAATGAAGCATTTATTCTCCTAGAGCGAGTGAGGTACCAACTCAATAGAGGTGAGCCCGACACTAGCTAAAATTGGCACCAACCGAGTGGAAGGCCAACCCGGCGCCAACTAAAGGTGGTGTTAACTAAATGCGGCGCCAACCGAGGACAGGCGAACTCAGCGCCAACTGAGGGAAGGAGAGTGCGGTGCCAACTGAGCGAAGGTGAGTGCGGCACCAACTGAGTGAAGGTGAGTGTGGTGCCAACTGAGCTAAGGCGAGTGTGGTGCCAACTGAGGGAAGGAGAGTGCGGCGCCAAGTGGGTAAAAGGAAATTCGGCGCCAAGTGAAGGCGATTGAAGGGGCTTTGGCTATCTCTGGTAAAATGATCATAACTTTTGACTCGGACCTAGGACTAAGGTGATTCATGAGCCTATAGAAAGATAATAGATATGCCTACAACTTTGTAGTTCATCACATTTTCCGATTCATAGTGAAAGGAAGTCCAAAATCGGCGCCAAGTGAACCTAGCGCCAGGTGGGTGAAAGGAAATCCGGCGCCAAGTGAAGGCGGTTGAAGGGGCTTCGGCTGTCTTGGTAAAGTGGTCACAACTTTTGACTCAGACCTCGGATTAAGATGATTCTTGAGCCTATGGAAAGATAATAGATAGACCTACAACGTCGTAGTTCATCACTTGGGCCAATTCAGAGTGGATCGATGTCTGAAACCGGCGCCAAATGTGGGAAGCCAACCTGGCACCAGGTAGAGGAAGCAAATCCAGCGCCAGGTCATATCTTTTGACTCGAATCTCAGATTAATGCGATTTAAGTTGATGTGTGAAGGTAAGACATAGAGCTACAACTTTGTAGTTTATAGATTCTTCAAATTCGAGGCAGAAAGATGTCAAAAAATCACTTGAAGCAGATGCGGCGTCAGACGAGGCACTAAATGAGGCGCCAATTGGAGGCACCTAAATCCGGCGCCAATTGAAAGTACCGAATAGGGGCACCGATTTCCATTAGCTCAAGTAGAGAGCTAGTTTGCTCTTACTTCAGGTGAGACCAATCTTTTGAGGCTAAATGTAGCGCCCGGTGTACATGAGATAAGGTGGAAGAGACCGGGTTAGCACGGACTCTACATAGGTGGACGGAGATACGAAGAGACCAAGTGTAAGGCAAACTGTTGAAGGGATTGGAGGAGCTCTGGGACACTCGATACCCTAGGTTCTTAAGAGATAAGGATAAACTCTGGCAAGGCAAATCCGAATCAGGCGGAGATAAGCGTTGGAAGTCCGTTTCAGATGAAGATAAGCATTGAAAGAGAGGCTCCGGGCCTTTGAGTTCAGACGGGATAAGGGTAAGGCCTGGCTGAAGATAAGCGACGAGGACTCCGAGTCCGACTACACCACAGCTAGAGTGAAGCTAAGGCGATCTTCGTTTTCTATATAAGCAAGGCAAGGGGCGAGCAGAAGGGACATCACATACAAAACATACAAATTACTCTCAAGCTTCGGCTTTTTTATCTTAGTTTAGGTTAGTAGCAGTCTCGGCTTCGGCCACCCTTGTTACTTTCGGCGTTAGACCGACTTTGGGACGAGCACTCCGGGCCGTCACGAGATCGATCGACGTTCTCGTCACTTTTTATCCCAACACATGGTGAGATCTAGTTTTTTTAGGTAAATTACGTTTAGGCCCCTGGTATTTAGTATATTTTACGCTCACCCCCTTGTATTTAGATAATCGATTAAAAACTTTCTGAGATTTAGTTTTATTATACTCTCAAGCCCCTTGCTGACGTCAGCAAAATTTTCATGTAAAATAACTTTTATGCCCATAAAAAAATAAAAAAGTAATAATTAATAGAAAAAGCCCACTGGCAGTCACCGTGAAGCATCCCTACCAACCTCGGCCCGTCCCGACCGACCTCGGCCCCATCTCGACCAACCTCGCCCTCGCCAACAACTGCTTCTTCGGCACCATCCCAAAGTCTGGGATTTCAAGGAGGAGCTAGAGCGGGCCCGGGATGAGTTAAACACCGATCGTCGCCGTAAAGGAGAGGGCGAAGACGACGCTGAGCTTGAGGATGGAGGAGAGAGCGGGGATGGGGCCGAGCTTGAGGATGGCCAGCGGAGTCGCCGTCCTTGTCCAAATCACCGTCGCGTCATCGAGCTGAGCTAATCGATGCCAGAACCCCTTCTCAATCCCGTCCTTGTCCAAATCACTGTCGCGGGGTCGCCGTCCTTGTTCAACTCTCATCGTTGCTGACTACAACAACGACGTCGTCCAACGTCGTCCAAATCTCGACTCTGACTATGCCGAGGATCACTCGTCTAAATCTCTCACCGACTGACGACAGTCCCCAAAGCGAGACTCGAGGGCATCGGAGACCACGACCATGGACTCGACGATGTCCTCATCGGGGAGATCTGCCCTGGATGGTCGCTGGGGCCGAAGAAGGAAAGGAGGTAGAGGAAGGAGGCGAGGACTGGAGAAAATTTTTGATTTTGATTTTGATTTTTGATGTCGCCGGAAAAATTTTATTCGCTGGAAAAGATGATCGGAGGTTTTAGTTGACCGAACCAAGGGTATAATGGTCATTTTAGTAATAAAATAATAATATTCTTACCGCTGACGTCAGCGAGGGGCCTGAGAGTATAATAAAACCAAACTTCGGGGAGTTTTTAATCGATTATCGAAATACAGGGGGGCGAGTGTGAAATATACCAAATACCAGAGGCCTTAGAGTAATTTACCCTCTCTTTTTTGTGGAATGGTGATATCTAGGTATCCGATGAATGGTTACCGCTCGTCAGTTTTGGATTCCCCCTTTTTTTAACGTTTCGTCTCCTCTCTATTTCTGAAGGGTCCTTTCCCCTATTTTTTCATTACATGGCTAATTACAAAAGTAAATGGAAAAATAATGTGTATGCCTTTGATCTGCTAAATGATACAACAAGGAAATATTATTTTGCAATTCATCTAATTTGAATAAGTTGAACCTTCTTATAAAATTTGGTCAGCTTAAAAACTTAACAATTCTCCCTCGTTCTTTTATCATTGATAACTCAAAAGCATTACAAAAAATGACCACAAGACACTTCATCCAGATATAACTGATTCACCAAAACGAAGCAACTAGGTAGGTCTACGAGATAAATCTGTTGGGTATGAAGACTTCGTACTATACGGAGTTACTGTTTACGCGTTGAATATACGGAGTTACTGTTCACATGTTGACTGGGTACTATTCATCCGTGGCCAGAAATGTGATTTCTGGTGGACGATTTTGCCCCTGCCGACACCAAATAGTCCTAGGCTGTGGGCACTATAAATACCCACCTCTCAGTCACTATTCCTGCATCTTCTTCCTTGTGTAGAGAGAGAGAGAGAGACAGAGAGAGAAGAGGAGAGAGAAACACCATTGTTGAGCGAGTGAAGCTCTAGAGTGTAGATCGAGCTTGATATAGTGAAATCTCCTGGCTTGGTACGCCCCCGGACGTAGATCGGTTTAGATCGAACCGGGTGACCAAATTTTTGTGTCGTATTCTTGTGTGCGTGAGTTTCCTTTGTGTTTGTCATCGATCTCTAGCTCCGGTATTGTTCGTGTGGTGTTTGGGGCCCTCGTGTTTCCCAACAATTGGTATCAGAGCCCGGGTTTAGGGCGTGGTGGGAGCAATCACGATGGGTGATGTGAGATCGCCCGTGGAGAAGTTCGATGGCGTCGATTATGGCTTCTGGAAGATGCAAGTAGAGGACTACTTGTATGGCAAAGATTTGCACTTGCCCCTTGATGGGAAGAAGCCAGAGGACATGAAGGAAGAGGAGTGGAAGCTCCTAGATCGGAAAGCGATGAGCGTGGTGCGCTTGTCTTTGTCTAGGAACGTGGCCTTGCACACAGTAAAGTCAAAGACCACGAAGGAGATGTTGGAGACGTTGTCCGAGATGTACGAGAAGCCATCGGCGGCCAACAAGGTTCACTTGATGAGGAAGTTGTTCAACCTTCGGATGGCGGAGGGTACGATGGTGACCAAGCATCTTCACGAGTTCAATGCAACGATAGCCCAATTGAGCTCGGTTAAGATCGACTTCGATGATGAGGTACAAGCCCTAATTTTACTAAGTTCTTTACCCGATAGTTGGAATGGCACGGTCACGGCAGTGAGTGCCTCGGCGGGGAAAGTAACGCTCAAGCTAGATGAGGTGAGGGATTTGATTATGAGTGAGGAGATTCGTAGAAAGGAATCCGGAGTAGCCTCGAGTTCAGCTTTGAGCATGGGTAACAGGGGAAGGTCTGAGAATAAGTGGAAGGGGAAGAAGGACCGGGGTAGGTCAAGATCTAAATCGAAGGGTGGTCCGAAGAAGGACAAGAGCTCGGTGCAATGTTGGAATTGTGAACAATATGGTCATTTCAGAGATCAATGCACGGCACCAAAGAAGGAAAAATCCGCAAATGCGACAACGGAAGATCACGGGGATGCGTTGATCTTGAGTGTGAGCAGTCCATTGGAGGAGTGGGTATTGGATTCGGGAGCATCATTTCATTCTTGTAGCGATGCAGGGATGATGGAGAAGTATGTCATAGGTGATTATGGCAAAGTCTATCTAGCGAATGATGACCCTTTGAAAATTGTGGGCATGGGAGATGTTCGGATCAATACTCCTAATGGATCTTTGTTGTTGTTGAAAGGGGTGAGGCATATTCCTGGGTTGAAGAGGAATTTGCTATCCGTGGGGCAACTAGATGATGAAGGTTACACAGTGACCTTTGGTTGCAAGACATGGAAAATTACCAAAGGAGCTAGGGTGGTGGCTCGAGGTTTGAAGGAGGGTACTTTGTATATGATGAAGAACACCAATGAGAGCATTAATGTTGCAGGTGCAACGGATGATGCAGATTTGTGGCATAGTCGCCTTGGCCACATGAGTGAGAAGGGAATGAGGGTGCTATGCTCGAAGGGGAAGCTTCCAGGCCTCAAGACAGTGGAAGTGGAACTCTGTGAGGATTGTGTTTTCGGGAAGCAGAAGAGAGTGAGTTTTTCGAGAGCTGGCAGATCTCCAAAGGAGCAGAAGCTTGAGTTGGTCCACAGCGATTTGTGGGGACCAGCACCAGTGGCATCCTTGGGTGGTTCGTTGTATTACATGACCTTTATTGATGATTCTACAAGGAAGCTGTGGGTGTACTTCTTGAAACATAAGTCTGAAGCCTTTGATGCCTTCAAGAAGTGGAGAGCCCTTGTGGAAAATGAGACAGGTCTCAATGTGAAGTGTTTGAGATCTGACAATGGTGGAGAGTATGAGCTCCAAGAGTTCAAGGATTACTGTGCAGCAAATGGGATTCGCATGGAGAAGACAGTAGCTGGAACCCCCCAGCAAAATGGCATCGCAGAGAGGATGAACAGAACAATCAATGAGAGAGCTAGGGCCATGCGACTAAAGTGTGGCTTACCAAAGATGTTTTGGGCGGATGCAGTGAACACCGCGGCTTTCTTGATCAATAGAGGACCATCAACTCCTTTGGATAATGGGATACCGGAGGAGGCTTGGAGTGGGAAGGAGGTTGATCTTTCTTACCTTCGAGTATTTGGTTGTGTGTCATATGTTCATATTGATGCAGGTGATAGGAGCAAACTGGATGCTAAGTCCAAAAAGTGCACATTCATTAGATATGGTGGAGATAATTTTGGTTTCAGGTTTTGGGATGAGAAGAACCGCAAGGTTATCAGAAGCCGAGATGTCATATTCAATGAGAAGGTTTTGTACAAGGACAGGGGGAGTGTATCCGACGAGGTGGGTTCTAGCAGTGAGGTGATTGAGTTAGACATCTCGAACTCAGGTGGGAGCAAAAGGGCACAAGATGGCCAGGTGGCCGAGGAGGAAGCGGAACCAAGTTCTCCACCACCATTGGTTCCGGTAAGGAGGTCCACAAGACAACGTGGGTCTCCAGATAGGTATTCGCCAGCTAATTTCTATCTCCTATTAACTGATGGAGGAGAACCAGAAGATTTTGCAGAGGTTCAGAAGAGTGGACAAGTGGACAAGTGGAAGCTTGCAATGGATGACGAGATGAAGTCATTGAGGAGTAACATGACTTGGGAACTAGTCCAACTCCCTAAAGGCAAGAAGGCACTGCAAAATAAGTGGGTATATAGAGTTAAGCAAGAGGTGGATGGCACCGAGCGTTACAAGGCAAGACTGGTTGTGAAGGGATTTCAACAGAAATATGGTATAGATTTTACTGATGTTTTCACTCCTGTTGTGAAGCTGACCACTATTCGTATGGTGTTGAGTATGGTAGCTTCAGAGAATCTGATGTTGGAGCAGATGGATGTGAAGACAGCATTTCTCCATGGTGATCTAGAGGAAGAGATCTACATGGTACAACCAGAGGGATACTTGTCAGATGGTAAAAGTGAGCTTGTGTGCAGGTTGAGGAAGAGCTTGTATGGCTTGAAGCAAGCTCCAAGGCAGTGGTACAAGAAGTTTGATGGGTTCATGCATGAGATTGAGTTCGTGCGCTGTGAGGCTGATCATTGCTGCTATTTCAAAAGATTTGACAATAGCTATATCATCCTTCTGCTTTATGTTGATGACATGTTGATAGCAGGCGCCAGTGCTCGGGAGGTGAGCAAGGTGAAGAAGCAATTGTCTGAGAGGTTTGCCATGAAGGACTTGGGGGAGGCTAAGCAAATCCTTGGGATGAGGATTGAGAGGAATAAGGCTGATGGGAAGCTGTTTCTCTCACAGGCTGAGTACATTGAGAAGGTGTTGAAGAGGTTCAACATGCAAAAGACCAACCCCAAGTTGACTCCTTTAGGTGGGCACTTTATGTTGTCCAAGAAGGATTCGCCTAAGAGTAAGGCGGAGAAGGCTCAAATGGAGAAGACTCCTTATGCATCGGCAGTCGGAAGCTTGATGTATGCTATGATTTGCACAATGCCAGACATAGCACATGCGGTGGGAGTAGTGAGCAGATTCATGAGCAATCCAGGTGAGCAGCATTGGATCGCAGTGAAGTGGATCCTTGGTTACTTGAGAGGTACTACTAAGAAGGCCCTGTGCTTTGAGGGCAAAGATGTGAAGCTGACAGGCTATTGTGATGCAGACTTGGGGTCCAATGATCATGATGGCAAGAGGAGCACTAGTGGTTATGTGTTCACACTGGGAGGGACAGCGATATCTTGGGCTTCCAGGTTGCAAAAGGTTGTGGCTTTGTCAACCGCAGAAAGTGAGTATGTGGCTGTGACAGAAGCAAGCAAAGAGATGGTATGGTTGCAAAACTTCTTGGGAGAATTGGGCAAGGAGCAAAGTGAAAGTGTGCTCCACAGTGACAGCCAAAGTGCGATACACTTGGCTAAGAATCCCGCATTCCACTCAAGGACAAAGCACATTGAGTTGAAGTATCACTACATTCGAAGTCTATTGGAGAGGAAGATCTTGCAACTTGAGAAGATTGACGGGAAAGTGAATCCCGCGGATATGTTGACTAAGGTGGTTACCTTAGAGAAGCTGAAGCTTAACATGGCTTCAGCGGGTCTAGTAAACTAGAGAAGAGACCCGGCGTACCAAGCAGTGAAGAGGAGAAGGAGGTCATCAAGTGAATGGTGACAAGTGTTGAGGTCAGTCTCCAGGTGGGAGATTGTTGGGTATGGAGACTTCGTACTATACGGAGTTACTGTTTACGCGTTGAATATACGGAGTTACTGTTCACATGTTGACTTTTCACTGTTCACATGTTGACTGGGTACTATTCATCCGTGGCCAGAAATGTGATTTCTGGTGGACGATTTTGCCCCTGCCGACACCAAATAGTCCTAGGCTGTGGGCACTATAAATACCCACCTCTCAGTCACTATTCCTGCATCTTCTTCCTTGTGTAGAGAGAGAGAGAGAGACAGAGAGAGAAGAGGAGAGAGAAACACCATTGTTGAGCGAGTGAAGCTCTAGAGTGTAGATCGAGCTTGATATAGTGAAATCTCCTGGCTTGGTACGCCCCCGGACGTAGATCGGTTTAGATCGAACTGGGTGACCAAATTTTTGTGTCGTATTCTTGTGTGCGTGAGTTTCCTTTGTGTTTGTCATCGATCTCTAGCTCCGGTATTGTTCGTGTGGTGTTTGGGGCCCTCGTGTTTCCCAACAAAATCAGGAATACTTAAACAAAGACTAATTGGATTTGAGAACACTTTAAGGTAACAATTGCACAGATCAAACAAGTTGAAATTGACATAACATAAATCAGTCCAAAATTTTTGCGTAGAACAACAAAATTCACACGCCACCTAATTAACACCAACTTGTGCTTCAATTAGCTTGTATTCGAATTAGCTTAATGCACACTAGAATTAGCTTGTATTTACGTGTTTGAAGTTGCTAATATAGTTTTATGGACTCGTACAAACTTGTACTGAATAATTGCGACAAGCATAGTGAAAAAGTTTATTCTGGTCTTATGCTTTGATTAGATAAAAATCGAGTGTGTGGTGTAGAGTTTTATAAATTGAGGTAAGATTAGAAGTGGAGTATTTAATTTTGGTTAGATAATAATAGATAGAATAACATCAAGTAAAAGTAACAATCTTGATTTCATAAAGAGAAAAATAACGTGAAATTATCGAGTTTCAAATTACGAATAGTTGCTTGTTCGCGAAATTAAGACGAGGGATATACCTACTTTCTCATTGGAACTAGTTTTTATACTATTATTATTTTGCACGATTTGTAATTGGAAATTTTTTTAACCCACGGTTAGTTTGAGTAATGACCCACGGTTATTTTTCATCAATAAAAGACTCCAGAGAAGTAACCTTGAACTTGTGTGATTTGAAACACCGCCCGGTGAGTAGTAATATCCTAGATTGGAAACTATTGAGATGTTCGGACAAAAACAATTGAGACACCACTGTCATCTGCCTCGATCCGTCGTCGGTTGCGTCTTTTCGAAATATGAGAATGGACGGAATGTCTCATCTAAGAACAACCTTGAGCTGGCTCTCCACCTGATCTCTGACTTTCCACTGCATATCCATCCAGCCATCATGTATAAGAAATTAAATTACTGATCATAATGAATGAAAGCAAATCAAGAGAAAAGAGATTGCCTGCAAGTCGTTGATTTCCTCGTCTGTAAGTGAACGTTCCATGGAACGATACGTGATCCGGTAGCAGTGACTAGTCATTCCTTTCTTGTTCGTGAAGTTGTCTATCAATTGCACCTGAGCAACAAAGCATAAGATACTGAAACTTTTGCCCTTGTAACAAAAGGAAATCGAAAAACAAGTTGAACATTGTCAGACCACCGATTTGTCCCGCAGACCATGTATTAAGCATAATCAACCGCAAGATCAGCTAACAAGTTCATTTAGGACTGGAGTTCCCAAGAATATGAATATATTCTTATGTGCTGTCTATTGACATGGAAAGTTGATGAAGCAGATTCAGAATTGATTTTCTCTAGATCCAATTTTCAGACAATTAAGGGACAAAGTCAATTCAATAAGAAAGGAACTAACCTCGTGCCAACATAGAGAAACAAGATAACGCGAGGGATAAGTTCCATCAAACATCAAATATCCCGATCCAGGGTATACACCATTAGACACGAAAAGATTTCAATTATGAAGATCACTGCAGTTTCTTCTCTAATAGGTCCAACCACGAGTCCATCTTAGTTGTTAAACACGGCACGAGAACCAGCCGTTCCTATGTCTCCAAATCTCAGTCCTACAAGTGTTTTATGTCGTTGCACTTGTCTAAAACCCATACCATTGTATTATAAAGCTTGCTATTTCAGCTTGAAGCCCATGAACTAGATTTAATCATGCATTTTTTTTCCTCAGAACAAACAGTCCAGTCGACTAAATCTTCCACATCAGACGAAATTTACTGGCTCTATTCGGAACGCACATGACATATCCATCTTTACAGTCAAGAAATTGCAAAAGCCATGTTACTAGTATGCCAAGGGTTAAACCAAACAGTCTATTAACGCACCAACTCAAAATACGATCAGATAGTCAATTTCCCTAGAAGTCCTGTTTGATTAATTTACCATAAAATTAAGTGGCATGGAACTTCCAAACGAAGAATGCTAGTCAAATTACATCAGCTTCTGCCGGTTCATCTAGTCTAAGTGAAATCACATTACAATCTAGACTTGTTATTAACATCTAAACAATTCCATTAAGAGACCTGCTATATTTCGGAGTCCGTTTTCCATTTTGATGAGAACAATAACAAGATAACCCCCTTCAGAATCACATATCTAGACAAATTTCCACACCTTGAATGGCTTGTTTACAACAAGAAAAGATTCAGATGGGCCTGCCACATGAATCCCAACACGCCATAGTGCTCTATCATAAAACAAATCCTCATAAATATTCATATACTCCAATCTTTCCTCAATATTTTGCCACCGGGTCTCCCCCGGACCCTCCTAATAGACCAACTATCCTTCCTACTATTGCACAGTAAAACAGGTGTATCTGCTGGTCTTTCCATATATGGCCAACTAACCTCAAGCACCCCTCTCTCACCTTGTCACTGATTTTCACCCCTTCAACAGCAAGATGAGAGACTCACTCAAGGTGGACCAACATATGTACTGGTTAGATAATGCGTAAATAGAAAGGATAGCCACGTTATGAGGAGTAGGGGAGACCTTGAAAGATAGTGGCAAACAATTAAGGAAATTTATAGTACATGGATATTTCCATTGATTATACATTCTAAAGACTTCCTAGTGGTTTGGCTTCATGTCTTGCTAGGTCTTCAAGTACTTGCACAGTTTTGAATAATAGACCGAAGGAGATGATAAGACCAAAGAAATCATCGAAAGTTGAAAAGTTCAAATGGAATGGAACTCTGCACTGGTTGAATTCTCAACTCTTGTAACTTTTTATGCAAAATTCATAAACAATAGAACAAACACAACAAGATCAAGATAGTTCTTCGTTCATACCTCCTCAGCAAGATCCCCCGCAACTGCTCTCACAAGTTCACACAAGTTGTTTTCTGTGAATGATTCATTGATCCAAAAGCTCATGTCTTTGAAACAAGGAGGGTACTGCAAGATTAATTTGCACCATTCAGTGTCCATATCTCACTCCATCAATTGAGATGCAAAAGAAGGCAGGAAAGAAGAAAAGGTAGGCTAACCTTTGAGAATGGTTTAAATTTGACACCCAATTGACCACTAGAAAACTGAAAGTAAAAGAACAAGTTTATAATTAGGGATAAATAGAAGGTTAATATCAACAACTAAATGAATTTTATCTATTTGTCCAGCCATTACCTGAATTACTAAACGATAGAAAGTGCTTAATTCTATAAGAGGCAACAAGGTTTAGGAGAGATGAATAAATTGATAGTTATAGCGCAATATACCTGTGAAGTGAATCGCTCGTCAGATGTCCAAAATAACCGGATGTCAGGTATGTCAAATAGGACCATGGCAAGCCGCTCCAACCCAAGTCCAAAAGCCCAAGCAACGTTATCTAGTTTTCCACTTCTACGTAAAATTTCTTGTTCTGTCACTCCACATCCCAAAACTTCCAACCACTTGTCCTGGAAAAGAGATGCCCGTTGGAATCAAATAAAAAGTTAAAGCTTGATCAAAAGCAGGCTGGCCTGCCACATGGTTAGAATTGGCATGTTTAATCCCCTCTGCTTCCAATGGATCTCTCTTGAAAACTATAATTGTTAGTTGCACTGCAGATGGAAGTTGGACAGAAGCTACAGCTACAGATCAGTTTCTTTTCTGAAGATCAGTGTAAGCGACTGAGAAAGCTACAAAAGGTTCAATTTGGCTGTCAAAAGCTGATCGTTACACATCAAACACCACTGAACCTTTAATAGTTTCCTCGATATCACTCAAATTCATGCGAGGTTAACTTTAGAAAGATTTTACATTTTATTTAGGTACTTAAAAACCCAGCTTAGAACATGAAAAACTAAAATCAGGTACAACAAAAGAGAAAAAACATTTTGAATCATTAGTTCCGAAAAATCAAGATATGTAGTGTACCTGAAAATATATCTCGAGTTCGAAAGAAGGTTCGGTGAAGGGAAAGTACGTATCTATCCAGCGCATCTCCACACCACCTGGTTGAACGAACAAATTAAGTAACTCGGTGGAGATGGCAACTACTTTCTTTGAAAAGTATACTGTAAGTCCGACATCACTGGGATCCGATACTCTTGGGTTCATAGGCTAATGCATAGAACAAAGAGAAGAGATGCTAGGCCCCACGTCCCACACTATTAGTATCACGATGAGGTGATTCAGACACCATTGACAAGTTATTGAAGGTCTAACTCCAGTAATAAAAACAGCACGATGGTTTGGAGTTTTTCTCCTCTCATTTGTTTCACTGTCTACGGTAGGAATTAGACAGGTAATATGGCCCACGGAATCAGCATCCAAAGCACTAAAGAAAAACAACCAATTTTCTGATTTAAACATTCATGAAAGAGGCATCTATTTCCCATACCATAATCATTTAACTAATTCTCGACCACATATACATGTTTCTAAAGACCTGCATGTTGCACCATATCTGATAAGCATAACCCACCTATAAATCTAAATCCACAACTGATTTCCTCCTATTTTATCAAGACATTAATTATTCAAGTAAACAATTAAGTTGCACAATGTGGACTACAGTAGCTTATCCTTGAACAACAACAAAAGGGAATTCACTGGTTGCAATGTCATAATTACGTTATAGCATCCATGTAGTTACTGTATTTACTCACATACTTAAGGGATCCTTTACCAAATAAGTGGCGTGCTAGACCCTCAAGGCATTTCTTCAAATCTTCAGCTGCAAAAGAAGTAGCATCTGAACTAGATGGCTCCCAATCACTGGGCGAGAAAACACGAACACCCTCCATCTGTGCAAGGAAAAACATAATATACCAGAGGGAACAGTGAAGAAGCAAATGAGTAAGGTGTAGAAAAAGTTTATCAACCTGATGGAAAACAGGGTAATGAGTAGAATCGATAGAATCTCTCCTATAAACATCCCCAGTGACCAGAAAGTGAGTTTGTCCGCTCCTCAACAGTTCTGCCTGATGTGCACTGGTATGGCACCTCAGCACAGATTGTGAATCAACATAGTAAGTGTCATTATAGCTCCTGCTGACATGGTCGGCAGGAACCAAGACATCGTCAAAATTCTGCACGAAGCATATTCCACTGTCATTGGAAAGCAAGAATCTTTTCCAACAAAAAGAACCAACACAGTGACGTAAACGAGCGTTTTCTTGCAACACATTAACCCTCCGTAACTCACTACCCTTTTACCTGCTTGACGGAGACAATAGGGCAAAGATTATCAAACTTGTTGAACTTTCCAGAGTAATTGGCATCAAAATACTCGTGTATGGCATTCTTGAGAATCCCAATGGGATGGTGGTTCCTCATGTGTAGCTGCATACCGAGTTTCGAGAAAATGGTATCCGGGACATTGTTTGTAGGATCATCATCCCTCACCACATCTGCACAACAACCCAATATTCATTTCCTAAAAAGATAAAGATAAAGATGAAGCAAGCAAGCAATCCGACCCAACATTCAACAAACCACCCATTACCGTGTTTGGCAATCTTGACCCCACCAAGCTCGACAAGTGAAGCCGCCACGGGTCCCCTCCAGCTCTTCCCGCGAGCAGAGGAGGAGAAAGGCAAGCGGAAGGTGAAATTGTTGAACCCATTAAAGTTGTTAGTCCGAAGAAGGGATGAGAAGAAGATTGTGGATGTGGAGGAGCTGCTGTGGGCGAGCGGTGTGGCCATTTCACCCTCCTACACTCTAGTCTTTTACTTCTCGGACCAAAAGCAAAGAGACAGTGAGACAAAAAAAGACGAGCTGAGGATTTTTATGTGTGATTTGGAAGATTTGCCATTTGATTTTTAAGTGTAAGGTCACTGAATTATATGAAACACTTGGATCGATGGTGTTACCTTTTCTTTTCTATGTTGATACAAGTGGATAAACTTGTTTCGGTTGTATTTGTTCAATTTTGGCTCTTATTTGCGTGCATCTTGTATGTTTTTTAAATGCCCAGTTTCACGAGGTTGAGTCATGTAGCCTTGTGTTTGTTAGCCGGCTTTTGTTTCGACAGTTATCCATTTAGGCAGCGTTGACTCACGTAGTTTTTCAGCCGACCTTCGTCTCTGCCCATGCCACTTTGTTGTTTTCGGACCGGTATCTGTTTTTTATTACGTGTCTTTGTCGTCTATCTATGTATTGTAACCCGTTTAATTAGTATTAGGCTTCGCACCATCCTTCTCAAAAAACTAGTGATGGTATTGTTCTAGGTTAAGTAGGTCTCGAGTTCAAGTTATTGAAAATGCATGATTTCAAATATTTATTAGGAGAACTTTGTCATATTTCAAAAGTTCTAAACGTAAATTAATCGGTAAAAAAACATTGATTTCCGAGTAAGAAAAACTTGCATAAGATGATGTGGCTCTACAAATGATAAAGCCCGAATGTTACTGAGCTATATTTTGAGTTCCTCTTCTTCTAGGAGATTGTACTTGTTATAAATATGAGTAAAACATGTTCTTTAGATAGAAATTCGATCCTGCCGGGTTAAGCTTAGGCGGTTGCATCGCTGTTTTATGTAAAAAAGGCAAAAACAAAATGGTAGGAGATGAATAGACGTACTCCGTCCACGCAAACTTTTCTTTGGTTATCGACGGACTATACAGTGAGTTGCATTGCACCGAAAATACAAGTAGAAGATGCTTTCCAACATTCATTAAGATGACAATTTTCTACATGATAGTTCTCCTAATATATGGATTGTCCATCAAGTAAACCCGGCGGGGAATCAAGATCAGGTTCGGACCGAGATTCAAAGTTCCAGAATGCCGTATTAACACGGAATTAGACAGGATAAATTTTGTCAGGGAAGTTAGCACTTGGCCCTCTTGCTAGAAGAGCTCACTACTCTGTGCAAGTGAAATGCTTCGCCCTGATCCCCATTCAAGGACCGTCTCTCCAAACAGCAAACCATAAGCTGTCCCAGCAAACGCTCAAGGGATGATCTCAAGCAACCTGATACATCCTTCACATTGGGATTTGTGGACAAGATCATGGCATTTACCGTGTCAGCCACAATCTCACGTCGTGATTCTTGAAGAAGATAACCAACTGACGACTTCTGAGGTTGTTCATATGCTAGCAAGGCAACACAATCCTGGAAAGGCATGTAACGTTCATGAATAGATCTCTCAGAGGCCCGCACAATCATACATACTAATGAAGGGCCATAAATGACACCGTTTGGAGGTTCAACTAATGATATCACATGTTACCGAAAGGCCAAATGTTATCTTCTTGTTTTGCATTGGTCCATCTAATAATTGTTGTGCCAATTATAAGAAATTGGATTTAACCATCTGAATACGTCCACCTCCAGCAAACTACTATGGACAGAGGAAACATATTGTCCCAATCAGCATATTCCCATGAATTAAGGCAATCAATTTTCTGCTACCTTTGCCTTTCAGAATTTTGGTTCAAAAAGAGCTAAGTGAGCACTAAGGCCTTTATAATCAAGGAAAGCTGGACTAGATTACTTGGTCCTTTAGTAGACATGATTAAGATAGATTCATAGCTCACTAAAGTAGCAAACTAGCTGCAGAACAGAAGTACCTGGACTAAATCACTGAACTCAGGCAACTCGAAGAATTTTGCAAGTTCAATCCTTCCATATCTTACAGCTTCTTCCAGTTCTCCAATCTTCAATGATTACAAGCAAACATTAAGACAGTAGCTTCTAACGGCAAACAAGAAATTTCTCCAGAATATTAATGAAACTCTCGGAAGAAAGATAACAAGTAAGCAATATGTTTCGAGAAGTAGAGAGCATACAGAACAACTGAATATGACATGCAAAAGCACTCTTTGAATGTGTGCCTAACATGTCTCAGGGGCCAGTTTCCATACCCGAACCAATTCTATGAACTTTTGACACTGAAGCAGAAAGCATGTCCCTGATTTTTCATCCTGCAGGAAGTAAACAATAGATCATATCTCTGACAAAGCCATTTTTCTTTTTCAAATTGATTTTATCAAACTCCGCACAGGGATCAAGGAAGAAGCATTCCTATAATTGCTTAACAAATAGATAAGAAACTTGTTTTAGTAACCTCAAGAATTTTTGAAGAAACTTGAGATCCCCACTCATTTCTAAAGAAGCGACTACAATAGCATCAAATTTCAAAGAAAAAAACATACCACCATATATTTAACCAAGAAGAAATAAAAAAAATTATCCCTTTACTTTGTGAAATTCCAAAGAAGAAGTTGCATGCATCAAGTTAAAACTTACCCCCAGACAGAATAATAATAATAATAACAATAATAACAAGAACAACCATAACAAGAACGATGTTCTTTTACTTTCCTATCATAATAATATTTTGATCTGTGAAACAAGATTCTACAATCCAAGAGCCAACTTTGGCTGAGTATGACATATTTCAAATGGAAAAATGACAAAAATAAAAGTTCATCTTCGCGAAGACAATTGTTCACCAAATGACCGTTCTCGAGTACAGATCTCTGGCATTCTTTAGCCATATTCCCTAAATCTGATACACTTAACAGAAGAAACATGAAGAGAAAGGTATAGCTGCAAATTCAAGTATGTTCACCTGTATAATCTGGGGATACCAATCATGAAGCTTACTGAGGGCGGTGTCAATCTTACCATTCCTGATCAGCTTCATTAATTGGGAGAAAATGTTAGTAGATTCCAGGCTTTATGAGATCTAGAACATGATGCTTAACTAAAGAGGAAAAATCAAATGTTTTAAGGTTTTGTATATAAAACAGTAACGCTCAGGGTTTTTACCAACTCATACTTCTTCCAGAAACACAATTAGAAACTTCATACCTGTCTAAGAGTTTTCCTGTGGCTCAAAGCATACAGAATATCCTGCTCGGCAGACCCATCTTCCTGAGCTACAAAAATAGGAGGAATCGTACTTTTACCAGCCACGTCAAATGCATTGAGAGTCTCTTCATAGCCATAATGTAGTAGATATGAGCGAACAAGCCTGTTCAGAACATGAAAGGCAAAACAACTCTCACTTGAGAACTAAGCAACAACAAAAGGAGCAGTTAAACCATGATGCTGAAGCCGGATTGAAATTTAAGTTTCAACGCAGCTTATTCTTCAAACTTCCGTTAACCTTTGCTCCAAAGAAGAACAAACGTGCGGTCCTCAAAAAAGAAGAAGAACAAACTTGCAGCCAAGTAAACTAAAACAATAGTAGAGAAATATGACCTAATCTGGCCCCAAAACTTTATTTCGGACATCAACTATTTTTTTCTACATGAGCTGGAACAAACAACAAGAAGGAACTGATGTTACACATCAGCTTCTAATACAGTTGATTAAAACTTTTGAAGCACAATAAACCACAAGGGAAATCATTGCAGAGATTTAAGAATGAGCACTTGCCTATAGCTGACATTTGGTGGTAAAGATTCGTTCTCAATTGCTCTCTGTTGCTTCATCCT
Organism: Hypericum androsaemum; assembly: GCA_963995505.1. NCBI lineage: Eukaryota > Viridiplantae > Streptophyta > Magnoliopsida > Malpighiales > Hypericaceae > Hypericum > Hypericum androsaemum. The sequence continues at coordinate 1,583,760 of OZ023189.1, read as the reverse complement.
CTCTTGGGTTTCATATTCCTATGCAATAATCGAGAAAAAGAATCAAAGAAGATAAATGTATGCAAGCTACATATTCCTAACCTTTCAAAAAAAAGCTACATATTCGTGAATATTTTCCCTACACACACCAGTACTTACCGGTAAAAACACAAGCTCGTGCAGAAGAGCTAGGGAGCAGACAAACACATACACAGAACAGGAGATAGAGATAGAGATAGAGAGAGAGTACCCTGAGATCAAAAGCAAACGGTCTCTGCCCAAAGTTGACTTCAACCCTTCCGTACATGCAAATGAAGCATGGATTAGAAAATCAGAATTACTAATATGATAAGATAACTGCACTCAAGATAACTCACTGAGGCAATAAGTGAAACTGCCAATCCATCAATAGCTAATTCAGATAAACCAATAACAAACAGAAAATGATTGCAAAGTTAAAAGGGGGAAAACGAGTCAGTACCTCAGGAAACCAATAAGAAAAACGTACAAGTTACCACATCTGTGATGAACAAAACTGAAACTCCCCACCACATCAGACCCAGCAAGTTAATTTTTTTGAAGTTGGAAAAGAATTTGAAATTTAACAAATCTTCCAACAACTTCACTCCTACCATTTCTCAAAATGAAAAAGAGGCATTTAATGACATGGAAGTTCCTTGCTTGATCTCCAGATGAACTGACATTTTCCTACCCGCATTACAGATCAACAATAGCAACTGTGCAAGCTTGCAAAAAGTTTTACAGAAAAAATCAATGATATGGCAAGCCTTTTTAGAGATTAATGGATTCTACTTGGCCTATGTTTCCATGTTCAATGATATATTCTTAGCCCTCCGAAATAAGTGCTATCATGACACCAAGCATTGCAACTTTCATCAGTAAAGTAAGTCAATTTCATAGCATCTGGGACAACTCCAATCTTTTTCCAGAGACATTTTTAAACCAGGGGAAAGAATAAGAAACCTGGAAATGTAACTTAATCTACATATGAGAACGACAGAAAGCAGAACAAGATCAAGGAGAATGTAGACATGGTATATAAACGTGGGAGAACATCTCAAGCATACGAACATTTCTGAGAGTTTTTTTCCTCCTTAAGCACTTGGGCATTAAAATTAGAAAAATAAAATAAACTTCATCCTTGAAAGATGAATAGCATACTCCTCATTCTGACTGTGAACTGCAACAGTTGGGAATAGATGCCCCCTCACATCCTTACATACAGACCCAATGATGGCTCCGTTTTTCCTGGCATCATGTGGAAAATAAATGTCAGAATTCCGATTAAAGATTATGAACAGAAAAATCCGAAAAGTAGGGTAGAGTGTCCATTCAAAAGCTTGTCTAACGTCATTCTATTTACATGATTGGCCCAAGTGGAGAGACTCTTACGTGAAAAAGAATTCCTGTGAAGCATAGTTGATACCAGCTCCAACAGTATCATTTGTTGAAAATGTTGGGCCAAACTGTTCTCCCTTTCCTTGTCCACGATAGAGATATCCATCATCCCCGTGATATCCGAAACTGTTCACTTCCCATCTGTCCGAATGAGTGAAAAGTAAGCAGAAGTTGAAGCATACCAGCTTATAACAAGGCATTACAAACAAAAATCCCGCACATATAACAGGAAGCATGATATGGCCCAATTCTTTGTTCCTAATTCTGAAATATACTGACTTATTGGTCAATTCCATGTTCTCATCTTTAGAATTGAGTTCACTGCCACTTCTTGTAGTTTAATGTTCCGGCCTTAGCTGGTCATGGAAAAAAGTCTATGGAAAGCTGTGACATCTATTGGGAGACCACATTCTATAACCTGTACTTTACTGGAGGTAACAAACAGGTGTATGTCCTTTATTAGAAGATCTAATCCCCAGCATATAACAGGAAAACTCCTTCAATCGAAGGGTCATATTTTTAAGAACAGGAACTAAAGCTATAACATAGACTACTAACTACACCTACATAAAAGCGCATAAACATATACCAGAAAGCAAGCATGTAGGAGTACATTGACATACACTAAACAAGTTCACCCCATTAGATGATTATGAACCTCGCATGGGAAAATCGTCATGGCCCAATCAACACAGTTCAAACCTAGAATGCCAACCCAATGATCAAAATCAAGCATTCTTTCCCAATCTTTCATCCACATCACATCAGCCAAACAGGCACCGGCACCTTTAAGATATCTCTTGCAAGTTCTTGAACCCAACTACATCCTGGCGACAATACCATTACCCTAAACGCAAAATCCCGCGGCCTAATCCCGACAGCAAATTAGTGTTTCCAAGAAAAGAAAGAAGGCAACTTTATAAGGATAGGGGTTTACACGCACCCGGGCTGCCTGCGCATCTTGAAGCTCTCCCCGGTGAAACCAATGGCGACCTGCCCCTTCACGCCAGCGTTCTTCACGAGCATCTCGAAGTAGTAAACGAGCCGCTTCATGGGCGCCGCCCAGTTGGCCTGGACCACCCCGACGTCGTGCCCGTGGAGGCTGACGTTGGTATACTTCACCGACAGCTTGTCCAGGGAGACCGAGAGGAACCCGCCGGCGGTGTTGACAGTGTTGAGCTCCGTGGGCTCCTCCTCCGATTCGTCGGTCTCCGGCGCGAGGCCCCGGGCCAGGAAGTAGAGGCTGGGGTCGCCATCTCCGTGGTGGCCACCGCCGCTGGTGTTCCCGTTGCTGGTCGCGGCGCTCATCGTGCGTTTCAATTTTTCCCAATTTCGAGGATTAGGGTTTTACTATCTTTCCTTTCTTGTGGGGGATTTAAGGTGATCCAAGGAGAGTGATTGAGTTTTTTTTTTTTAATTTACTTTTTTTTTATTGAAGAAATGAAGTGAAAATAAGAAGCAAGGAATATAGCTACTTCAACAACTATTTTCTTATTATATTTTCTTTTCCTTGTACCGTGTTATGTTCTCTGAAAAAGTTACAAAGGTTGACCTTTAATAAAATTTTAGCTCATGATCATATATATGGTGAGCGGTCCAACAATTTTCTTGCATAACTTGTTGGATTACTAATGCTATCTTGATGTCATACTCATACCTAAAAATATAAGATCAAATTTTGATTTAGTACCTTAACTCTTTTTTTTAATTAATAAAAGTAGAATAAAAATTTTAAAAAGGGTAACTTTCACCCCATCGGGCGAAAATTATAAGAGTGACCAAGAAAGAATCACTTTATATAGTTAAGTGAAGAGAAAAAAGTGACCATGAACTATATAATTCACTAAATTGAGTGACCATTGTTTGTTTTTTACCCAGCTTAACTATGTACAAGACAAGTCAACTATTATCCACACCGTAACGTAATACTCCCACAAAACAAAATTTCTGGATTCATCCGAAAGCAAGCCAATTGAGCAGTCATTAGAAGAAGATCACCAAGGGAAAAGGGAGATGAAGAACGGACAAGGATCTTAGTATAAGATGATAATTTACATGTTGCAACAGAATATTCTATGGCATATCCATCCTCGTGTGGGTATTTACATCTATAGTTTAGGCATACAATACAATACAATACAATACAATACCGCAGTGGATTACAAAGAATCAAACCCTACAGCTCTTCCCTGGATTCTAAAAAGAATTCTACACAAAACAATTGCACGCACAGAACCTGCAATTCCACAACAAAAGAATGCAAAGAATTTTTTTTTTTTTTTACTATCTTGCTTGTGGTGGTTGTTTACACATGCAATCTGGCATCGGAAACGTGTAAAGCGACGCGCTCGGCTTCTTCTGTTCACATCCCTTGACATCACTATGGTGAAGCATATCTTTCATCTGTCGCTGGAACACTCCCCACCTACATCATATAAATACGGAAACCATGTCATCGGCGATGAGGACCGGAATACGAAACACCGCTATTCGGTTCAACATTGACACATAATGTTAAACCTTAAGACCTCAATACTTTCGCATTAAACACCCAAGTAAATAATCTATCCTCAATACTTTTTACCATCATGTAAAACCATCTAGGAGACATAGTAACAATAAATATTGTCCCTCACTCCTCTGCGAGGCAGAGGTCAGTGGTGGCAGGAATATACATACCTGGTAGTAGGACTATCAAATAAGAGAGCCAACTTCCTCTTATCCGGTCTGATCGTCTTTGCATGTCCTCCATACAGATAGCGCCTATGTCCCATCAAGAAGTGGGGGAAATTTCCACCTTGAGTTGTGACGAAGACTTCACTGTGGAGACAAACTGTATAATCCAGAGCTGCCAGTCTAGACGAGAATCCCTGTACAAAAACATGGTCACTCCCTTTGCCTCGCTTGTTTTGAGCATTTGACTAGCAATGAAAATCAACTGGTATAATAAAGAGCGTGAATTGATTTCGTACTCTGTGTGGAGCAAGTTCTTCATCTGTAGCAAGAGTATCCTTAGTTTCCAGACGAGGAAACATTTGTTTTAAGGGAGCCATGTACTTTTCAGCTTTGTAAATATCACCTGCTGCAACATATAATGACGTAGTGTTGTCAAAGCCCATGCCCCTAAGCATCATGCCCACCTAAACAAGAGAAAAAAGATCACAGAATAAATAAGTCCAATTTCCTAGCGTTCGGAATGACATCCTTGAGACAAGAATATAGGTTATTTAGGAACAAATCAAATGAAAAGAATTATCTATTTGTGAAGGAATCTAAATAAAGAACGGCTTCTTATTCGTGATTTAGGGCCATGGTAAATTTTACTATTTTCTCACTATATATCCTCCAGGTGTTGGGCATCGTTGGAACAGGCAGACTTCCAAGAACTTGTAATAGTATCTAAACTATGAGCATGTAAAGCTACAATGTGATTAAAACAGATATATCCAAGAACAAGGAGAAGTTTTCACTTTGAAACTATTCACAGAGGCTGACAGCATACCTCCAGCGGAGTCAAAGGGCATTTTCCATCCATGCGATTCACCCCAGGCCGAATTACTCTGCCCCTTCTCCTAAATTTTCCTCTCCAGCTCCTTTCTCGAGCAATGTCCATCTCACGCTTCTCTTCCTCCCCTCCATCATATTCACAGCATGAAAACGCCACCATATCCTTCAGCAAAAATAAATTTTACTACTTAGAATTAAGATTCAAAATATAGAACAACCTTCTAATTGTAGACATGAGAATAATACCACTTCAAATCGAAGATGCACTGATATGTACTTCCCTCCACTCTGTGTGCTATTCCTGACCATGCGCTCAACCATCTTCTCTGCAAGAGTTCTAATAGGTTCTGAAAACCTCAATGCTTCAAAGTTGCTCAAGCATCTTATACCCTGGACATCTTGAGGAACTGCATGAGCCAATCTGTTGGAAAACGGAGCAATGCGCACTGCTCTGCACCATTTAACTGAATAAGTATGAGCTGATTCTCAAAGCTATTTTTCAGTGCAAGTAAGAGACATCACACTTCCGAACAAACATAAGAACCTAATAATCAGGGTGGTAAATCTACTGAAATCAGTAGGCACATTGCTTAAATGATCAAGGTTAAATGGATTTAATGCTTAAAGTGCTAATCTTTCACTGCTTGCCCACAAATGAAGATTTCCTTATGTTCAAAAGGAATCTTGAGAAGCAACTAGCAAAATTAAAAAACCAATTTGAAAAATTCAACACAACTAGAAGAAATATTCTGCAAACTTTTAGGTATGCTGCAGTATAGACACATTTGTAAGAGCAATAATAGTTTTGTAAGCAGAAAGTCCATGACAAAAGTTAGAAGTTTCACTTCTTGAGCATTAGACTAAACTTCCGAGTATTCAAACTAGGAACTTAGGACTACCATAATTGCTGCTTCTTTCACTACAAACAAGCCAGAATGAAGTCCATCGATAAATAAGACCCAATTTGGCAACATATCAAGTAGCCAAACTCCAAAAACAAAGGTTTAAAGGAAGTCAGGAAAGAGTACATGGTTGGAACAACAGAAAATCACCATACTTCATATCGCAGGCGAAACATATTCAAACAAGTTGACCTCTTAAAGGATTAAAATAAAAACAAATCTTCTCTTCATCGATAATAAAAATTCATGGAAAGAGCAACCCAGTCTCTAACTGTAAAGTATCACATGAGCTAACCAACAATATGATCAAGTTCATATCCTAGGTATCACAGATGTAATAACATAAGTTTATAGTCAGCTTTTTTAGCAAAAAGAGTTTAATTGTCAACTGTAGAAATGAAGGACGTGTTGGAAAGCATTGCCCTCTCAGAGAAAAATGAAATCATATGCCAAATAACACATTATCATCAACCTCCGCCAAAGAATCTTGTTTAGAGTGCAAGGTAGTGTGCAACAACTACAAAAGCAAACAAACAGGCACCACAAAACTATTTACCCCGTCCTTCGAAAAAAAAGCAAATGAAACAACTAATGTGAAATATTCTTACCTCATTTTTCTCAACTTAGGAAGCACCTTCTGGACATAGTAAGCTGGGCTGGACCAAGCTTTTACTCGCAAATTCACAATGCTGCTTATGTTATTATCATACTGCTCAAGTATATCTGCTGGAAGCTCTCGAACTACTTTTACATTATTTTTAAGAGCATCTATGAAATAATCTTCATCAAATATGTTCCCAAATTTGCTGCAATAAAAGAAAAGTAGAAAATCAATGCGGACAGCCTAAAATAAATTTTTCATATGCAGTCAAAATGCTAGAATTTTCTGGTTGAATGCAGCCGCCAAAACAATAAAACACAAAAAGTGGGAGGGGACATGTTGCATTAGGAAGTATGATCAAATATCTTGTTTTATAGAGAAAAAAAAATCAATAACATTCAATTAAAAATGAAGATTTATCCTGTCTTCTTGCTTATCTAAAAGGCATATAATACAGAGAAAAAAATCCGAGTAAAATCATTTCGAGACTTAATTACAATCGTTACAATAACGACATGCAATTCATTACCATTATCAGTATCTTCCTCACAATCACGATACAGAATTCCTCAATATACTCACATTGACAACATCAAATGCACATAATAACAATCACCTGGAATCTCGCCAAACACTATTCAAATGAAAAATTGGAATGACAAGTGTAGCATTTAATAGTCCTGCTACAGCAACTGCATCACAAATCTGCATTGAGGAATACATAATCCATTTTGTCAAACTAGCAAAGAAAGAAGTCAAAAGAAATGGAACAGGTTCGATGACATAACGAAATCATTGGAAAACTATAGCTCAGTTTCCACAAATGCTGTAATATAATTATTACGACTTAGGTTTACAATTTATATCTTGAAATCAAGAAGGTGAGTTGAAACAACTAACTTGTCAATAACTCACATTTGGGAGTGGAAGAAAGGGCATATACTAAAGAGTGCTTATCTAGATTTTGAAAATGAATAAATAAGATGAGCGTTGGTGATACGCCAAGAGGATTGAACAACTTGGATTAACATGTCTTGACATTTTCCCTAAACTGAAACATGTATATTCATGGCTGTTCCATCAAATAAGAAAGATAGAATAAATGAGAATGTCAAAGTCTTGAAATCAAGCAAACATATATGTCATTCCTTACTTTATAGATTGTGTTACATAGAGGAGATGAGAAACATTAGATTTTACCAAAAGACACATACCGACAAGCGTTGTTGATTCAGTCCACCATTTGCTTCTATAATTAAGTAACCATTGGACTTTGGGAGTTCTGAAAGACAATGAAGCAACAAATAGGTGAAAGAAAAGCCAAGTACATACTAAACTTGAAATTGAAAGGCGAATTTCGTAGAAAGAACAATGAGGTTGTGTCTAATGAGATTGTAAAAATTGCAAAGAATTGGAGACCCTTATATTAATAAGATTGCCACACAAACCAGAGTAAGAACTTGATCCATGGCAGATCAATTCGGAATTTGAAAAACATAAAGAAGCTATGGCATCAATCAACTCTGTGATATAATGTTAACAAAGAACTTGAGCCATACAAGATCAATTCAGACCTGCTTCAGAAAAATTGTTCCTTCTGCAAGGCTTCCAACCTTGATTGTACTTCGGATCCCATGCCGTCGGCAACTGCATGTTTCAGTTCATTGTTAATTGATGCCAAAATTTTGCATGTTTCAGTTCATTCTACTTTGGATACCAATTACCATGCCTTCTTTTAAATTGCATTCTGAGCTGATTCTTGGGGAATGTTTAACAGTATCCTAACAGAATCCCGATATGTAAAGGACACTAAAATTTCAAGTCTACGTGGTTAAACTAGAGAATATGTCACCTAAAGGGTGACGGTGTCACACATACAGATGAAAGCGTGAAAACCCCACAGCCCATCCTTTACCTATGCTGCCTCATGACATATTTGCAATAATTCCTAGGCCAACAAGTTAAGCCTCAAGATGCATGCAGAAGGTGTATTACATTCTTCTAACACGGTCACTATATCCCATCTTCACGTTATCATGCGCACATAAAGAATGGAGAGGTGCAAAAGGGAGGGACTTTCCGGGCTGAGCAAAGGCCTATGTCTAAAGAGGAGCCGCGAAATGCCCAGACAGCAATAATTGAAGATTACAGACCCATATGGCTTACGACCAATACTCATTACTCTCCTCCAAGATTCGACAGCTAATCAAAGTGCATAAAGCTAATCAATGCAGAAATCATTTCGCCCACGCCTCAACTACACTTGGATGGCTATTCCATAAACTATCTCATTTCTATAATTGACCATATATAACCTAGCATAGCCATAGCACCTTCTAACTGTTGCAGAAAATAGCACAAACTTGTCGAATTCAATCCGACCAACCACCAACCCAAACCGCACAAGGGTACAAGGGAATCTGACCGCATTCAGGCTGCCGTTGCCGTTATCCCGCTGCATGTGAGGCCAGAGCTTCTCAAACATCTGGGGGCTCCGGTACACCGACCCCGGCGGGGGCCGCCTCCGGAGCACCACCCCGACTCCGCCGCGGCCGCCGTTCAGGTCGACGTCGAATCCCAGGGATCCCATGTACATCAGCATCCCGGAGATGTAGAGCAAGGGCGCGAACAGGAGGACGCCCCTCCTCCTCAGGGCCACCGACACAACCGCGTAGATTAGCCTCTCCGCCGCCCCCTGCTTCGCCCCGACCCGCCCGAACCCGCCTCCGCCCCCGGAGCTCCCCCCGGCGGACTTCCGGCGGAGGCGCGGGGACGAGGGCGGGGAGGGCGTTGTGGTGACGGACACAGAGCGGCCGGCGCCGTTGCTGAGGCGGCTATGGCCATGCATATTTTGTATAATTAATTTAATTTAATTTAAAATCCCTCCTTTCCCCGTACGTTACAGTTAAATCAAGTGTTACCCGAACCGCAGCAAGATCAAATCTTTTCTGTTTCTCATTAAAAAAAGGGGATGGGTGGGGAAAGAACTATCTATAAATGGAAACAAAGGCTAATTAATTAAACTAATAATTAACATATAAGTTGAAGCGGAGGAGCAAGGTAGGTTTAAATGGTGGCGGATCGAAGATGGAAAGACGGAATTCGAAGTTGGGGAATTGGAATTGGAATTGGAATTGGAATTGAGAGATTGGGAATGGGACGCGAAATCCGGAGGGATAGATATTATATTATGTGCAAGTGGCCGGGGATGGAGACTGGCCTGGTGGGAAGTACTTAACAGTGCGTAATTAATTAGTGACAGTTAATGAAGAGAGAGAGCTTCTTGCCACACAACAAATGTGTTGGGGGGAGGGGGCATAACAAAAGTTTCATAACGAGGTTCAAGGACTAGTGTGTCCCTACTTTTTCATGGGAACTTTTGGGTAAAAAAAGCCTCAAGCCAATGTTCGTACTTTAATTCCTATCGCCGACTGCTATATTTCATTATGTGATGTCCCTGCCAGCCGAAAGGAACTTAAGTTAATCCTTGTCACATACTCTTATTACTAAATGATGTTGTTTTTAAAAGATCTCATAGATTCATACGAGATTTATTGTTAAAAATTTACTTAAAAAATATTAGTCAAATTAGAATAATTAATTCTCACGATATGGTTGATCGAGCCATTTTTCAAGAGGATTGGTGCAACTAGAACTTCTTATTCATATTATCTTGCGTTGCACCTATGAGTAATTTCGATGATCAAGTTCGATTTCAGATTTAGGGTATTAAGATTTTATTTTGTATATGGAATCTCTAAAAGTGGAAGATTAGCATTGTTTAGGAAGCAAGTAGATTACCTTTTAGTCTGCTTGGTGTAAATTTATATATATATTTATAAAGTTAATCCATTTACCAAAAAAAAAAACTCTCAGCACAAAAACAAATGGAGGAACGGAGGGGAAGATGAGTGATATGGGAAATGGGAAGTTATGATATATTTTGTTTGAATTGTTTTTGGTTGGTGGGAAATTAAAAGGCGTCACGTGTCATGTCAAGCTCAGGATCTGATTCCTTTGTTTTTAATTTAAAAAAGGTATGGACTATTATTTTTCCTTAAAATTGTCATTGTTTTCGAGACGGTGGTCCGACCGGCGGTCCGACCGGTCGGACCGCGAATCAGAGCCAATAGCGGGTCAAAAAACCAAGTTCGAATGGTTACCTAACGAACTGGAAGATTTCTGGTCAGACCGAGCGGTTGGCTCGGATTTTTGACCCGGAAAAATCTGGTTCGTTAGGTTTGACCAAAAAATCAACCCAAAAACTAGATTTCACCCAACCCAAAAAAATCAGATTTTATACTCGATTTTTCTAAATCAACACAAAATAAACTAAATCTACAAAGATAACTATACTAAATATGAAATAAATTTACCAATATTTCAAGAATATTAATTTTTAAACCTATTATTTACTAAATATATATTATATATAATAAACCACCGGTCCGACCACTAGTTTGACCGGTCAGACTGGTTGACCCAGAGAACGGACCAAAATCCGGATCGCTCTCCGGGTCGTTTTTGAAAACAATGAAAATTATCCTAATTTAATTGTTAAACTGGATAGAAATATTTATTTTACTGATATTTTTAATTCCAAAATATTAATGGACATATACCAGAATTTAATTTTCTACTTTCCAATTAGTTTTGGCTTTTTCTGCACCCACCACCACGGGGTGATTGAATTCTAGTGTTGATGCCAGCTGCTTCAGGGCTTTAAAATTTTATTTTTTGTCTCGTAGAGAATCCCAACCGACAAGAGAATTCTACTACACTTAATTTTTTTGGGGGGGAGAACTTCTACTACAGTATAATTCTACATATAGTAATACAATATTTACAATACTGATTTTAAAAAAAATCAGGAAATAACTTTGACATCAAATTGACACTTAGTAAAATTTTAACACAAAGTTATATTCGTAAACCGGACGACCAAAATTTTACGGAAAAATTAATATAGTTAAGCTCTAAGAAATAACCAATAATGTGAAAAACTCCAAAAAGATTACAATTCATTCACCACACAAATGGTTGAAAATGAATTGGGATCCTCTCTTTGAAGGCAGAGAATCTTTTGCAATGAGTCATGGTCAATCAACCAATCATTTGGTTAATATTGCACACTTTTTTTCACATAAGTCGATAGATTTATATAATTCTTTACGAATTCACAACCTAGAGTTAATCACTCAAAAAAAAGCCAATTACGTGAGAGATGTATAACTAAGTCAACATAAAAAGTAAAGGACTCTAGTTGTAATAATATGTCATGCTTACCAAAAAACGTAGAGGATTTGGACCAAGAGAGTTGTTCTTCTACTCGAAAAAGGATGAAATGCAAAAAAAAAGTGTTATCAGTTTATAGAATATTGTAACGTAGGGTATACATTTTTTTGATAAGTAAAGTATTAATTTTCCTCAAAAAAATCTGCCAAAAATTAATTACATATCCTAACAACCTTGCAAAATACCTAAATCATACACCAAGTATAGGACATTCATATCCTAACAACCTTGCAAAATACCTAAATCATGGGGATCAAAAGTCCCCTTTGGAAGGACAGACATTTTATGATTATTTGTAGTAACTAAATTTTTTATTACCCACAAAGAAAATATGGTCGACCCATCTTTTATTGTGTTTTAAATTAGTCGTTTGAGTTTTATATGTGGAATATGATTTGTAATTGTTGGAGCTAAAGGCCCAATCAGGCAATTATTATTGTGCCTGATTGGGCCCAGGCCCATAAGTTGGGTTGGATGAGCTGGTTAACCCGCGTTGACTGGCCCGATGCCACATAGGCGCCACGTCAGCGTGACGTGATGCTGACGCAGTTGCCGCCAAAGGTGACGGCACACGTGGCACACTGACGCGGCGCCACGTGGCAAAGCTAGGGGATAGCTTTGCCATGTGGCGGACATGCGGTCCGAAGTGCCACGTGGCGGGCATGCGGCCCAGTAGTGCCACGTGTCGCCACGTGGCATACCACACGATGCATTCTAGTGTGATGGATTACCCTATAAAATGTAAGTTTGCCCACAACCACTCAATAAGAAAGGAAAAATTCTGGAATAGTCCCTGAGTTTTGATCAGATTTTCTCTAGAGGAAATCTCGTGAAAATCAATTACGAATCCGTTAAAACGTGATCGTAATTCGACTAGCACGAAGACATTGTGGACCCGAACCTGTGGACCTCTTGCTTCAACAAGTAAGTGATTTATTATTAACGAATTAGTTTGTTAATTTATCAGGTTTAACATGTAATTACTCATTAATTACACGTTAAATCCATCAATTGGTATCAGAGCATGGTTGAAACTATGTTTTGACGATGATGTGATATTTTAATTCAAGTAATTATGTGATTTATTTGGTTAAAAATCGTATTAATTGTGATTTTATTAAAATATCATAATCTGTTGGACTTTAATGTAATTAATTTAGAACCAGCAGGACTAAATTAAATTTTGCCTAATCACGCGGGCAAATTCGCGCAAGCGCGAAACCTTAAGGTACCAATCTGAAATTTGACCACATACATGGCACCTGCGTGTCATGGACTTATGTGCAAATTTTGGAAAATTTAGGGATTAATTTGAAATTTGTCCAAAAATCCCCAAATCGACAAAAAACCCTAATCGGGCGATTTGGAGCGATTTCGCCCCAAATCGATTTTCGTTGATTTCGTCAGAAATCCGAGGTTTTCGACGCCGTAACTCGACGAAAGTCGATTCTCCGGCGTGTCCTCGACGTTCCGATACCACTTTCGTGGATCGACGTCGTTGGAAAACGAAGATCGAAGTCGTCGACGCCGGAGATACGCGGAAGGGAGAAGACGACCATGACAGAGAACGACCGCACGACGACCCGCGAGGCTACTACGGACGTGCTCGCAACACCATGGCGAGTCGATTGCGACCGGTCTCGGCCGTTGATTCACCGTCGTTGCGCGGCGGTCGTGGGTGGAGAATCGGACGCCTTCGGCGTCGCGCGGGAGAAGAGAGAGAAAATGGAAGGGGAAAATATGCGAGGGGCAAAATCATAATTTCATAATTTTTCCCGAAAATATTTATACCCGAGTTCCGAGATATGTTAAATTTAACTAAAATCACATGAATTGATCCATAGAATGATCATCAAAAGGTTGAAAAAATGAGTTTTCCAATCCTATTTTGGGAGAATATGAGAATTAACCCGAAATTGAATTGTAATTGTTGCAAGATTTGATGGCTACTGGAGGAAGGTATCTGAAATTCTGTGCAACGGAACTTCGACAAAAGGTGCTGAAGTGCCGTTTACCACTACGAGTGCCTAAGGATGACATGTATGTCATCGTTGAGCATATCAAGGCTGTTCACCGGGAGATGCAAGACTGCATTTGGGCCAGAGGTTATAATTATGGAGAGGACTGGCCCTCCATGTTTCGAGACCTCCTGGTCACGCTCAAAATCCGTGAAGATATGTGTGTCTTCTCGGAACCTGAGTTCAATACCCATAGAGATGTCCTCTATGGTCTGATCCACTATCTTGAGAAAAGGGGTCTTCGCAGAGAAATGATACCTTCTCCTGTTCTGGAGCTGCGAAGCGGTTTGATCTTGAACCGCTACCTCGCTAAGGAATACTATTATAGTTTTCCTCCGCTCCTGATCATTTGGATTATGGGATCGATCCCGGTTCCGGCGGTGAACTTGGAATCCTTCGTCGGATCGTCCTCGCACCCGGTCCCCACAGGATGGTCCTCGAACTCGGATCCAGATATGTATCTGGATTCTCCTACCGGATCGCCTGGACACCCGATCCTCATGTGATTACATGTTATGTTTAACTGTCCCCATATACATATGTTGTTTTTTGGGGGACTTTTGTACAATAGGTTGAGACCTTGTCTGAGTTTTTGTGCATGTGTGAGCAAACGCAGAATGTACAAATGCATGTGTCAAACATGTAATTAAATAAAGATGTTTGTTTAATTGCTTCCACTTGAGTTTACTATCAATGAACTTTAAACGGTTGAAGTTTAAGATTAATACTTGAATGGTGAGGGGAAGCATGCCCGCGACCCATTTCGATTTTGAGATTAATCAAGGACTTCATATCGTTAAAAGTTATGAGTGATTAGTAAATTGAATCATATTGCTAAATCAAATTTCTAATATGTTTTCATATTAAAAAATCCATATAGAGATGTCAGTTGCTTCTAGATCCATCATAGCTGAGTTAAACCGTGAGTTAAAACTCAACGGTGAAAACTATGAGAATTGGAGCATGAAAATTCAATATGTGCTTGAGGAACAAGAGGTTCTGGAGCACATACATGTGATAATGAATGAGCCTGAAGAAGGCACAACTACTCAACATAAGCGAGACAAAGAAGCTTATGTTATTTGGAAGAGAAAGAACACTACTGCTCGATTGATTTTGCTAAGTTCAATGATGGATGATGTCACCCGATAATTTCGCGTGTATGACAACGCGAAGGAGTTATGGGATGCTCTCAAACAAAAATTCGGAAAGCTTTCAGTGTCCAAGCTGCGTGCTTTGACTATAAGGTTTGACACCTTTAAGAAGCGTCCGGAGGTTTCCATGAGGAAATATTTGAGAGTGATGTCTAATATGATCAATGAACTAGCAGAGGCTGGTCACATACTTAGCAACGAGCAGCAGATTCAAGCTGTCATCCATTCTCTACCACCAAGTTGGGAACAGATGAAGATGAATCTTACCCATTCTGACCATTTGGTAACATTTGATGATGTTGCCAGATACCTTGAGCTGGAGGAAGATCGCCTCCTAGCTATAAAATCCCACCCTGAAGCCCATTCGATTTGTTCGACTGGGAGTGGTGGAAAAAATAAGAAAGGTAAAGGAAAGGGTAAGTGTAAACAAACTCCAAAGGCTGAAAACCGTGGAACCAAGTTGGATGGCTCCAAGGCTAAAAAGAACAAACGGTTTAACATTTCAAAAGTAAAATGTTTTAACTGTTAACAGAAGGGACATTTTGCAAAAGATTGCAAGATGCCCAAGCAGGTACACTTAAACTCAAGTGTGAGTAAGTTGAATGTATCCTCTTGTACCCTTCTAACTGAGTCACATTATATGTAGGTGATTGATTCAGGAGCGACAGACCATGTAGCTAGAGACCGTTGTTCGTTCGTTGAATACAGGTGGTTGCCGACTGGAGCAAAAACCATTTTTGTTGGTAACAACTCGTGCGTAGATGTGAAAGGCTTGGGCACTTGTAAATTACATCTTCGTGGTGGTCGTGCCCTTCTTTTACATGACGTGTTATTTGCTCCAGACATTCGAAGGAACCTAATCTCAGTTTCGGTCTTAATGTCTTTAGGTTTTCGGTTGTCGTTTGAGGACGACACCGTTAGATTATTTTTGGATGATGCCTATTTTGGCCTTGGATATATATCAGAAGGTTTTTTGATTCTGGATATCAATCCTTGTGAAAGCTTTTCCATAGTCACTAGTTCAAACTCATCAGAGGATGATATTAAACTATGGCATTCTAGACTAGGTCATATCGGTCAGGATCGTTTAAACCGTCTAGCTAAGGCAGGACTGCTGGGAAATATAGAGAAATCTATATTACCCAGATGCGTATCCTGTCTAGAAGGGAAAAGCACTAGGAAACTTTTCGAAACTGGAACTAGAGCCAAATTTCTACTACAATTAGTCCATTCTGACATATGTGGTCCAATGAACGTGAGGGCAAGGCATGGAGCATATTACTTCATCACTTTTATTGATGACTATACTAGATATGGTCTGATATACCTGATTTCTCACAAGTCTGAAGCCTTAAACTACTTTATGACATACATGAGTTTTGTTGAGAATCAGAAGGACAGAAAGATAAAGGCCTTACGAACTGATCGTGGCCGTGAATATCTTTCTGATGAGTTCAAAGCTCTATGTATTGAAAAAAAGATTGAACATCAGTTGTCCATTCCCTATACACCCCAGCAAAACGGGGTTGCTGAAAGAAGGAATAGAACTCTTCTTGACATGATTAGATCGATGATGGCAGAGGCAAGTTTGCCTATATCATTCTGTGGAGATGCACTCCTGACTGCCGCATACGTTCTAAACCGTATTCCCTCTAAGTCTGTTACAGCCACTCCTTGCGAAATGTGGACAGATCGGAAGCCCGATTTATCCTATTTTAAGCCATGGGGGTGTGCGTCATATGTCCATTCTACCTCAAGTATTTTCGGTAAATTAGGACCGAGAAGTAGAAAAAGTATCTTTATAAGATACCCAGAGGTATCTAAAGGGTACGTATTTATGGGTGAACTAGACAATGGATAAATAATAGAATTTGAATCACGCGATGTCACATTTTTGGAGAATGAATTTTCAAAGTTGGGAGAGGTTAGTAATGACCTTACCCTTTATGAGACAGATGCACCAGAATTATCTGGATCACTTCTTCTGAGTGGGAGAATTGAGGAGGAAGATGGAGATTTTCCAACTCAAAATGATCCGGAAGGTCGTGATCTGAGTCCTGAAAGGGAGGTAATTCCTTATTCCAGTGGGAGTACGATATTTTCACCCAGTGGGAGTGCAATTCCTGGATATGATGAATATATGAGAGATGTTTATCAAAACCGAGAATATCGTAGGTCTAGCAGAACTAGCATACCACGCCGACGATTTGACATCGAAGGCGAGACTAATGCGTTCTTGGTATCACTAAAGAGATTTAGTAGTCCAAGTAAAATTCTCCTGGCCATCCTACAGGATGAAGATGAGCCAAAGAATGTATCTGAAGTTTTGTCATCTCCAAAACGAACTAAATGGATGAATACAATGGAAGAAGAAATGTCTTCTATGATCAAAAACTAGGTTTGAGATCTGGTTGACCTACCTAAGGGGCGTAGGGCAATTGGGAATAAGTGGATTCTCAAAATCAAGCGCAATGCAGATGGCAGTATCGAAAGATACAAAGCACGTTTGGTTGCCCAAGGGTTCAAACAACAGGCTGGGATAGACTACGAGGAGACTTTTGCACCTGTTGTTAGATTTACGTCAATTAGGGTCATTTTAGCTATGGTTGCTAACATGAATCTAGAATTACATCAAATGGATGTAAAGACTGCTTTTCTCCACGGAGAATTGGATGAAGAAATCTACATGATTCAGCCTGAGGGCTACATTAAAAAAGGCTGCGAACACAAAGTTTACAAATTGAATAGATCAATTTATGGCCTTAAGCAGTCATCTAGACTGTGGTATATTCGCTTTTATAATACGATCATACGATCATGCAGCATGATTTTTTAATGATAGACGAATATCACTGCGTGTATGTTAAGCGACCAGGAAAGAAGTTTGTCATCATCATTTTGTATGTTGAAAATGACATGGGATTTCTTGTCGAAATCAAAGATTGGTTATCTTCCAACTTTGAAATGAAAGATATGGGTGAAGCGGATTACATACTCGGAGTTAAGATTTCGAGGAATTGTTCGAAAAAAATAGTGTCTCTCTCACAAGAGACATATATTCACAAAGTAGTAGAACGTTTTAATTGTGATCACAGTAACCCAAAGTACGTCCCATTGGTTAAAGGTCATAATTTGTGTAAGGACATGTGCCCAAAAATAGCTAAACAACGTGGGGACATGGAAAAAATTCCTTATGCCAATGCAGTTGGATCCTGATGTACGCAATGTTGTGTACCAGATCTGATATTTACTATGCTATTGGGATAGCAAGTAAATATTAATCTGATCCAGACAGTGCTCACTGGAAAGCTGTCAAAGAGATTTTGAAATATTTGAACACTACTGTAGAATACTCCTTGTGCTATCGAGGCCGTGACCTAATATTGAGTGGCTATACTGATGCTGATTGGAGAGGCGACGTTGACAAGAATAAGTCTACATCTGGATTCATTTTCTTGTTGGGCGGGGGTGCTATCTCATGGAGCAGTAAGAAGTAAACATGTGTATCCTTGTCAACATTGGAAGCGGAATATGTAGCTTCAGCTCATGCTGCACAAGAAGCGGTATGGTTGAAGAGATTCTTAAGCCATCTCTCTCTGATCAACTCAACGGAGCCCGTGAGTCTATTCTGCGACAATCAGGCAGCTATAGCTTATGCTAAGGATCCTAGATTCCATAGCAGGGCTAAGCATATAGATATTAAATTTCACTTTGTTAGAAGTTTAGTAAAATATAAAGAACTGTGTATGAAACACATATCTACACGAGATATGGCCGCAGATCTAATGACTAAAGTATTACCTCAAGAAGTATTCGAGAAACATGTTAAGTCACTGGGTTTACGACGGTTTTATTTGTAATCTAATTAGTTAGAATAAAGGAATTTTGTTTGGCAATATGAGTTAATTATGAAATATGTCAGACAGAGAAGTAGCCCACTCACACGGGTGTTTACCGTAGTGGGAGTCAAGAAGTTGATTCCTAGATGAGATGAGGCAGTTATTGGACATTCATAGGTGTATGTCCTATGACGAAATGCTGTCTTGCTCAAGAACAAGTTCCCTTATGGGATGCATGAATAAGTTGCTGCATTTGGATTTTCTACAATCCATATGATAAGATATAAGTGGAACTTATCATACTGTCTGTCCTATTGGCCTAGAGTTAAGTTGAGGCTGATACTCTAGTATGGTGTTAAATGACATGTGTTCCTTTAAAAAGGAAAGTACATCGTAACACGTGATCAGTATCATGTGTGCTACTCGATCACTGGATGGGATGAAAATGTTGAGTGATTTCACAATCCCTGGTGTGAGACTAATTTTTGAGAACTGTGATTCCCAAAATCTACCCTTAAGATCCTAAACGTATTCTGGAAGTATGATCCAGTGCTGCTAGCTTAGAAAGTTCATGAAAAGGTTATGGCATAGCGATTCGACCTGGCAGGGCTGACCAGAAAAGCAGGCTGTATCATTATGAAAGGAATATAGTTAAGGGAGAAGGAACTCTGTTAATCACATTCTGAGTTTCGTGGTTCAGGTGTACCAATTATATTGAAAAGTACAATAGTGAACCCGAATATAATTGTTTGAAATCACTGATGTGAACAATGGAATGTGACATGAATCTTGGGATAATAGCATGCATTATACAAGAAGGTTGTCGAGATGCTACTATTCAAATAGCCTGAGTGTCTGTGCTCTTGAATTTGGCTTAACACACTCGACGTATGCTGGTTGCACGAAATCCTTTAAAGAAATCTGATAGCTGTTGATCAAGGTCAATAATAATTGAGTGGGAGATGTTGGACCTAAAGGCTCAATCAGGCAATTATTATTGCGCCTGATTGGGCTCAGGCCCATCAGTTGGGTTGGATGGGCTGGTCAATCCACGTTGACCTGCCCGATGCCATGTAGGCACCACGTCAGCATGACGTGGTGCTGATGCAGTTACCGCCAAAGGTGACGGCCCACGTGGCACGCTGACGTGGCACCACGTGGCACGCTGACGTGGCGCCACGTGACAAAGCTAGGGGATAGCTTTGCCACGTGGCGGATATGCGGCCCGAAGTGCCACACGGCGGACATGCGGTCCGAAGTGCCACGCGACATGCCACGTGGCAGACATGTGGTCCGAAGTGCCACGTGGCAGACATGTGGTCCGAAGTGCCACGTGGCGGACATGCGGTCCGAAGTGCCACGTGGCGGACATGCGGTCCGAAGTGCCACGTGGCGGACATGCGGTCCGAAGTGCCACGTGGTGGACATGCGGCCCAGTAGTGCCACGTGGCATGCCACATGACGCATTCTGGTGTGCCGGATTTCCCTATAAAAAGAGAAATTCGGCTGAACCAAAATGTAAGTTTGCCCACAACCACTCAATAAGAAAGGAAAAATTCTAGAATAGTCCCTGAGTTTTGATCAGATTTTCTGTAGAGGAAATCTCGTGAAAATCAATTACGAATCCGTTAAAACATGATCGTAATTTGACTAGTACGAAGACATTGTGGACCCGAACCTGTGGACCTCTTGGTTCGACAAGTAAGTAATTTATTATTAACGAATTAGTTTGTTAATTTATCAGGTTTAACATATAATTACTAATTAATTATGCGTTAAATCTATCAGTAGTATTCTATAAATTAACACAAAATGAATCAAAGGTAGAGTTGAAACCAGACCCATGGTCTGGATGGACAAAAAACATTTCTTTTTGCTTTATGGAACTTTGTTTCGTAATTGAGAGTAACATTAACATACGCACTTGCTCCCAATTTCCGGGCAACTATTTCTTTTTTATTTGTCCAAGTGTTGATTCCGTTGGAAGCCCCTGGGTTTCAACGTTGACTTCCTTTTGACCTTAACTTCATTCTACTATTTTTTGACCGTCAATATGTCAAATATTTAATAGATTTTACTATACATATTATTATTTAATTAAATTTAACTTAATTAAATAATTATAATTATAATTATAATTTCATCTAATAAAATTATAATATTTCTCTATAAATTAAATATTTTTATCAAATCAATATTTAATCTAACCAACTTCAATTCGTAAACTAAGACTACTTGTTGTGTGACCCATAGGCCCTCACATGTCAAGCAATTAGTCGAACTAATGGTCTTAGTCGAACCATAGACAATAAACCAGACAATCTCAACATATGAGGTACATTGCGAGGATACTGCAACTACCTGTAATGTGAAGTTCATGGTGATACTGTCCTTTCATTCACGAATAATCGATGAAGTCTTGACCATGATTAAGTGTTTATTCAAATAACTTAATCATATTATCTCATTCTACTAATTGATCATATTGTTACTTTTAGACACCATTCTAAAAAAGACGTGCATTGGCCAATGACTAACGATCCAATTAGTTATGAGAAGATAAGTATTCTCTCCAAGTCTATTTGAGGAATGAATCATATTCTTGGCTCAACTGTCACGCACATGCATTCGTAATGTACCCGACACATGCCTATCTACCCCGTCAGGAGTGCAAGCGTTAGTCATGGTCAAAGCCTATCACTCTGCACATGTCGTGCGTATTAACTTCAAGTCGGAGGACTATTACACTACTCCACAAATCAATATTTTCGTAGACACGTAAATAGAATACTCCAGACGGTTTCTCAGTCGGGCATGCCAATACTCTCTAAAGTATTTTTGCATCCATCATGAAATAACTAGTATCTCGTAGTTGTGAGAACCACTACATCCTCCAAGGATATGATGCATATCGCACACCAATCTCAATCGCATCATCTGAGATCTCACATTCTCAATAAAAATATTAGTTCATAGGAACACTAATGTGAATATAAGCAAATAATCAAATATTATATTCAATAAGTGTAATCTCGAATATTATAAATCAATAATACGAAATAACTCAATGTGATCAAGTACACTGTCCTTACTAGGATTGTCTTGTCAGAGTTTGAACCCTGAATCTTCGTCAAATCGTTCACGCCTTATGGCCAAATATATTTTGGCTTATAAAACTCTTCTAATTACTTATACCTAAACAATATGACTACTGATTTCATTAACACACATCAATTAACTCTCTTAATTATGCTATCCAAACACATTGTTAGATATAGGAGGAATTATGTGGCCATAATACACCACCTTAGAATCAACGAATACTCTAGATTAACTTGGTAAAAAATTTGTTCTAGCTTAATCAAACTTGAATTTGAGTAATTAGAGACACATCAGTCTTAAATACTTGTTAGATACTTGACACGAATTTGAACTACTCGTATAAAAAAATTTAAGGATCACATAAAACAAATTGTGGTCTGAAACGAGGGTTATTACCCGCCAAAACAAGCAACAACGGATATCGCATGGACAACCACAAAACTAGTGGGAATCCCTCTCCTCTTAATTTCAACACCAAAATCAACTTCCAACTATCCATCCAGGCTCCTCTAATGGCCGCCCTCCAAACCTCATTCTCTCTCCCACTCGGAATAAAAACCAGTAAGCAACCCAGCTACGAGAACCACTTGGCAGCACTAGGGACAGGGAGAAGCTTCAATTCTAGCAGTAGAAGATGCCGAGTCGTCGTATCGGGAGCAGCAGTAGGAGGAGGAGGAGGAGAGGGGACCCAGAAGAAGGAAAGAGCAGCTCCAGAAGCTCCAGGAGTTGACACGAGAATCCATTGGGATGACCCAGATGAAGGTTGGGTTGGTGATGATAATAGTACTAGTACGAAGGCAAATGAATCGAGAAGGAATCGTTTTGAACGTTTCTCTGATCTGCTCAACGATTTGTCTGATTCTCATTACCAGTAAGTTTAAAATTGTGCCATTCTTTAGCTCTCAGATTAAAATATACGGGGAACCATGGTTGGCATCAACAAGTCTTTGTCCTGGTTTATCAGGGGCCAAGTTTCTGAGAATATTAATGTTTTGTGGGTTTGATTGAGAGAGTTACATCAATAGTTTGTAGCAACATGCTGATTAGAAAGCTTACCCTTGTTCTTAGGAAAAAATAGATTATAAAAGTTGATGAATTGTTGTAGTAGCAGCTTTTTTTTGGGTAAGTAAATTGATTATAAAAATAAGAATAGGATGTACAAAAGGAGAGTTGGGAGACATAGACAGAACCTCAGGCTCCCAAGCGAAAGGCAAAACAAAGCCAAATCATCTAGGGGAATCTAAGTACAAGAGTAGGTTTTGTGGCCCCAAATCAGATAACGAGTTAGACTAGCGGAGCCATTCATGGACACGATTGAGAATAGCATGGGTAAGAAGCTCCAGATTATACTTATCACCTTGGAAAATAGCCCGGTTTCGCATGAGTCATATCCCCTAAACAGTTACGCCATAAAGGACAAGCCACACCTTTTTAGCCATGCTATCGTGCACGAGACCCATCCAAATCTCCAGAGAGCTCACGACCCTCGGCCCAAAGCACCAAGAGATGCCCAACTTGTGAACAAAGTAGTTCCAAATTCCCCTAGAGAACAGGCAGAAAAAGAGGGCATGATCAATAGACTCGTCATCCACACCACAAAGAGTACATTGACAATCCCAGCGATCAAGCATGCCTCTACGAATAAGATTGTAGTAGTAGCTTTTAATCCGTCAGAAAGTATATTTCTTTTCGCTCACATGTTTAGTGAAACCGAACCATTAATTCAGAATTTGTGTTAAATTACATGATATTTTGTGGGAAGTTGTACTATTATTTTTGGTAGTTTTTAATCCGTCAGAAATTAGAATTCTTTTCGCTCACATGTTTAGTGAAACCGAATCATCAATTCAGAATTTGTGTTAAATTACATGATATTTTGTGGGAAATTGTACTATTATTTTCTGTTATTTACAGTCTAACATTTTTGGGGCGTGATTTCCGAAACGATTCTTTAAATGGTGTCTATCAACACTCCACTTGACATATATATATATATATGCTTCCACTTACCATTCCTATTTGGATTAACACAACTTACAACCGGGCAGGTTCTTAGGGGTACCAGCAGAAGCAGACATGGAAGAGATAAAAGCAGCTTATAGGAGGCTATCAAAGGAGTACCATCCAGACACAACCACACTCCCTATCAAGAAAGCTTCGGAAAATTTCATGAGGCTCAGGGAAATCTACGACGTCCTGAGCGACCAAGAGAAGCGCAAGTTCTACGATTGGACGCTGGCCCAGGAGGCCGCCAGCCGCCAGGCCGAGAAGATGATGCTCAAGTTTGAAGATCCATACCAGCAAGAAGTTCGGAATTACAAGTCTAAACCGGACATGGTCGATCGTCTAGACGGCCGGAACATGCAGCTCAGCGACCAGGCCCTGTCGGCCCTTGGTTTCGATATAGTGGTGATCACTTTTTGTATATGTTGTTTTGTTTATGTAATATACTTCAAAGAACCGTATTGACTGTTTGGACGCAATAATACACATGGGAAGCGTCAGTGGCATTTACATTTTTTTTACTTGCAAACTCTGTGATCGAAATGTGTGAGCATAACTCCAACGCAAACAAATCAGTAGATGAAATATTCTGCATTCTTAGCAACAACTAACCACCTGAAATATCCGAAACAACCAAGTTCGAAACACAACAGGTTAAATACCTGACACCGCCTCCAACTTTGAAGCATGAGGCTACATCCGGAATTGGGAAGAATGGAAAGCATTAAGGTGCAGTTACACAACATCACTTTTCATGAATAAAACCTCTTCGAGAAAAAACACATTCAGCAGGAATTGCCTAATATATACATGTCTGTCCTTTGCTTCCAAGATTATTTAAGTTAATCTTGGAAGCAGCTCGAGACAAAATCCCGCAGATTGTACAACAAGGTGGCAATATGAAACTTGCACTTTTGTTCTCAATGGAGGTCCTTCGACCCACTGAATCACGAAGAAGAGTAAATTTCTCTCTTTTACCGTTACCGACTAAACCTTAAGACCTCAGTTCTCATTACTTTGGCATCAAACACCAAGCAAATACCCAAACCTCAATACTTGTGAACTTTTTACAATCATGCTAAAATTGAGGATATTCTTAAACTTTCTACAGGAGAGGGAACTATTTTGCACTCTAAATCTCAATTTGGTGCAGCCCTTGAAAAAGTCAATGAGGTTAATGTTGTTGTGATAGGAAGAAAATGAAAGAAATGAGAATATACTTCAATAGTTTAACCGATTCTTGATAAAATTCAAGATATTTTACCAGATGAAATTCCTCCAGATCTTCCACCTATGAGAGAAATCCAACAATCCATTGTTATCATTCCCGGGGCATTAATTCTAAATTAATTCGTTAGATTTGACTCATATTCCAATTACACATTCTTATAGTGGATATGTTGAAGATAGAATGAGGAAAAATTAATGCACATAAGCCAATTTTAAAGAAGGAGATTTGATTTGGATTCAACTTTGTAAGGAGCACTTTCAAAGAGGTCGATGTTGTAAACTTAAACCACAAGCTAACGATAGTTTGAGGTTTTTTTCTTCTGTCTTTTTGAAAGTCCTTGTCTTGTTAAAGTCTTATTCCTAATTCTGAGTAATTTTTTGGAGTTTCTATTAAGCGAGGGACCAAACATTAAGAGAGATATTGCTAAATAAATCTCCAAAATATTTAACTCTAAATATTAAAAATTTCAAAATAAAAATAAAAATATTCGTGGAGGGAAGAAAAGGGCCAACGAAAAGGAAACCAGTGGCAGTAAAGGCCAAATCCGAAATAAACGTAGAGCTACCTACCTACCTACCTACCAAATCCATCCCCTCTCTATTTCTACGACCACTTGCCCTCCTCCCCACCAACCTTGTCAGGTCAACCCACTGCCTTTATTACCCCCACCTCGCCCCCTTCCCCCTCCTATATTACAAGCTGAACCCATCTGCTGCAACTTATAGTTTCTATAATATCCGATCAACCACTAACCCGACTGTTCGAGTTCTATACAAATGGGGCGGACTCCATGTTGCGAGAAGGCACACACCAACAAAGGTGTGTGGACCAGAGACGAGGACCAGCGGCTGGTCGACTATATCCGCGTCCATGGCGAAGGCTGTTGGCGCTCTCTCCCTAAAGCCGCTGGTACCTACGACTTGCTGCTATACCTTACGCACGTTGAACTTTGATCATGTAAGTTATATGTTGTTGTGCACTGCAGGGTTGCTGAGGTGTGGAAAGAGCTGCAGGTTAAGATGGATAAACTATCTTAGGCCTGACCTGAAAAGAGGCAACTTCACCCAACAAGAGGATGACCTCATTATCAAGCTCCACACCTTCCTTGGCAACAAGTACGTAAGCTTGTCTGAAACTGTGGTCATGGGGGATTCTTTTAATTTTTCTAACATACTTGTCTTGAACGTGCAGATGGTCTTTGATCGCCGGGAGATTGCCCGGACGAACAGATAACGAGATCAAGAACTACTGGAACACGCACATCAAGAGGAAACTTATTAGCCGCGGCGTTGACCCGACAAGTCACCGGCCCATCAACGAGCTGAGTAGTAACTGCACAACTAGCAGTGCAATTACAACCGAGGAGGAGGAGGAGGAGGAAGAAGAAAGAAAAGTGGTTCAGTTGCAACCAAGCGGGGAAGGAAGGGATCAGGAGTTGGTCAACTTGGAGCTAAGTATAGGCTTGGGAACAAGTACAAGTCCGGCTGAGTCGACTCGCTCTAACTCGGCCGAGCCGTCTGCGCCTGGCCAGTTGTTTGGTTCCGTTTGCCTGTGTTGGCAGTTGGGTTATTCTCAAAAGAGCGAGCCATGTGGAAATTGCCGGAGCGCGAATGGCCCTTTTAGGTATTTCAGTTAGGATATGTAATGAAGTAGATAGTTGTAATTCTTTTAAAAGACTCATGTCCTGGTTGGTATATTTCTGTGTATTTTTTGGTTCACATATTATTCGGATATCTACTAATACAAATTTTAAGTTAGATAAAATTTCTGAATGGTGGTAAAATTTTATAAATAAATATTGATATATTTTCTCATGACTCAAAATTAAGATATTTAATAACTCAGCTCATCAATTGTTCTAAGCATTTGTTTGTATTAAGGTGTTCGATTGGTCCGAAAAGGAATTAGGACGAAGAAAATGAATGCTGGGGGCACAACTTCACCTGCCTCCTGCAATGCGTAGCAATTATGATGTGTTGCATCGTGACAGGTACAAGAACCACAAGTTATCTTCTCCTCCACAAGACCATTCAATGCACTTCTTCTTTTCTTCCGTGGACTTTTTCTCGTGCATTTTCTGAATTCTGAGGTGTTTTTTTCCCACACGAAATCAAATACAACCTCTTCAAAAACAAAAGGAAACTCAAAAGAAAGAATTCAATATTTTGATTTTCGATTTAAATAAGGATAGGGATATTTCAGATTTTGACAAAAAAAAAGAAAAAAAATGACAATTCGAATCGACAGGACAGCAGAACGGAAGAAAAGACAAACTTTCTAGGAAATTACTCATAGTAAATTTGGAGTTCTATCATGACATAAAAAAATATAAGACAATCAAATCACTTAAATATGTTTAACATAAAGTAAACGAGGTAATAAAATTGAGATGTTAATTGTCTTGTTTCCAGAAAAAGATACGTAGAAAATACCGACTAAATCAACTTCAAGTACATTTTATTTTTCAGCCTAAACTACTGCAATATTAGTAGACGTTAGCATTAATCCGCCAAGGATGCCGGAAATTCAATGTCTATATTAGTCTTCTAATTGGCTTTGTAAGCATGCTCTTCTTAGTTCTTATCCGTATTAGTCAGCAACACTTGCACGCCAGTACAATGTTTCCATCAATCAGCCTGGAAAATCCACACTTCTATGAGAATAATGTGATCCACCATGAAATCTCACATTCACAGACATTACGCCATGATAAAGATGTCATCAACTAGACAAAGTAACAAATAGCTCTATTGCACTTGTTGCAAGAAAGCTGCAAGAAAGTAATGCCTCAGCAAACAAAGTGACAAGCAGGAAAGACCTTAACCAAAAGGAGAAGATAAGTAGAAGAAAACTACAGCTCAAGATGAAGATGAAGCAGAAGCCATGTGATTCTGTGATGTTTGGGATTTAGAAAGTAATCTTAAGATGGGATATCTTACCATCCTGTCACTGAAAACACTCCTCTACATCAACCTGAGCGGCTTCAAACCTCCAGATGATTCCCTCCTTTGTAACGAAAACATAATTCTGGAAGGTATATGCAGTGCATACCTGTGGGGGTCAGCGTAGAAAGCATCAAGTATCCTGCCACTTGTCAATGGGTTCGGGAACAACTTCGACGAGATCCCTCGGCTCAATTGTATCACTTTATGTTAAGCTTCAACGCAAAAATGCAAGCCTCTCTTTAGGAGGAGGAGGAGGAGGCTTCACATCTGAGCATGATTCTTGTGTGAATAATACCAACTACTGAACTCTGCAAGTACTCCACCATCGTGCCATTTGACTTGCCAAAAAAAGAGGGTAATCATATAAATCTTTGCACATAAGCAACCGAAGCGAGATACCTAAAACCGTAGACAAATGCCAGGAAAACAGATGTTGGAAAGTGAATCACAATTTTTTCAACGTTCAAAGTCATAAGCATTGATTTGCTAAACCAGCATTCTTCTTTTCTCTGACGCCAACAAACATCGATTAATAAATGTGTTAGAGATGTCGAAAAATTAAAGAGGAAATAATTTGTGGGTTTGTTTTCTATTCTATTTGGACTAGGTTTTGGACTCCTAATTTGACCTAGATAGTTTACTTGATGTACAAGTGTTTGCCTCTATATAAAGGCATGTTACCCTAAAGTTTTGTATAGCTTTGTGACTCGGATCCATCAATAAAAGTTCTCCTTTCTCACCATGGACGTAGGCACTAGGCCGAACCACGCTATCTCTTGTGTCCGTGTTCTTTGCGCGTTTTGTTCTCTAATTGCTGAATTCATAACAATTGGTATCAAGAGCTTGGGTTGGAGGATGACGGACGGTGCGAAGTTTGCTCTTGTGAAGTTCGATGGTTCTTCAAATTTTGGGTTATGGCAAAGGCGTGTCAAGGATCTCCTCGTGCAACAAGGGATGGTCATCGCGCTCTCGGAGAAGAAGCCCGAGAAGATGGAGGAGCAAGAGTGGAAGGAGATGGGGGCTAAGGTGGTGGCGACAATTTGCTTGAGCTTGGCGGACGATGTAATGTACCACGTCATGGATAAGGAGTCACCAGCTGAGGTATGGAAGAAATTGGAGGCAAGGTATATGTCTAAGTCTTTGTCGAATAAGCTTTATCTTAAGTAAAGATTGTACGAGCTCAAGATGAAGGAGGGCTCGGATTTGAGCCAACATATTAATGGTTTCAGTCAACTTGTGAGCGACTTGAGAAAGGTTGATGAGAAGTTCGAGGAAGAAGACAAGGCATTGTTGCTGCTGAATTATTTACCTGGCTCATACAAAAATTTGGTTACAACTCTAACTTGGGGGAAGGAGTCCCTGGTATTGGAAGATATCACAAGTGCTCTGCTAGGATCAAAGAAGAAAAATTGGCGATGAACAAGCGGAAGGGTTGGTTGTGAGGGGTAGCCATGGTGATCGTAATGGGGCAAAAGACAGGAAGGGATCCAAGTCGTGGTCAAGGAGGTTCAAGGGAAATTGCTTCGAGTGCGGAGAAAAAGGGCACGTGAAGAAGGATTGTCCAAAAAGAACTCGGGATCGCGAGAAAAAAAGATCAGGTTCTGTGAATGTGGCCTCACATTCGGACGGGTCAGATGGTGATCTTCTTTCTGTTTTGTCAAGTCCAAAGCATTCTGATTCATAGATTTTAGATAGCGCTTGCTCTTTCCATATGATGCCCAAGAGAGGGTGGTTCGACACCTACAAGTTCATTAATTCAGGTATGGTGACTATGGGTGATGGTTCTACTTACAGAATTGCTAGCATATGTGATATCCAAATCAAGATGTGGGATGGTGTTGAGAGAAAATTGTGTGGGGTTAGGCATGTTCCGCAATTGGAGAGGAATTTGATCTCGTTAGGAGCCTTAGATTATAGTGGGTACAACTATAATGTTATAGGCGGGCTAATAGATGTAGAGAAGGATGCTATGGTGGTGATGAAGGGTGAAAGGAATGCTAGGAACACCTACAGGTTAGTGGAAAACACGGTTGTAGGTGGAGTCACATCGTTGGGTTCTAATAGAGGGGAGAAAAACTCTTGTGTGATAGAGGAAAGCTTGACATGAATGGTTTGAGTGGAGTTGGGATTCGCGGAGATAAAGTTAGCAAGTTTCCGCCATGGTTGTCTAAAGAGACGTGCACGTCAAAGATGTTGGGTAGGTTTTGCATAGGGAATGCGAAGTCGTTAGTAGCTCTACAGGCGAATCAGGTATCTCACTCAAGGCCGAACGGTGGAGTTCGTTGCATGTCGAGAGTTCTACTTGGTGGAACAAAAGGTTGTCCTTTGTATGCTATGGCATGTAGTATTGGTATGAGGCAAGAAGATTCAGTGGAGAAGCAATTCGAGGTTGTGGAGCATGTGGCTGACCGAAAAATAGAGGACGCATCTATTGCTCGCAAGGTTGCTTCAGCAGGTGGACTTGCTAGTTGGGGTTCAATGGAGATTGGAGGGAATAGGCCAAGCAAACTCGGAAGCTCGAGCTTGAGGGCTGACTCCATGTGATTGAACGAAAAAATGTGGTGAAAAAATTGAGATGGTATTAGTGATGGAAGTGTATCTATGGTCAAGGTGGAGCTGGTAGAGTCGGTTTGGTTTCTCAAGTTCTCATGGTTCTTCATGTGGCGGTATTTCATCAAGCTGGAGTTTATTAAAGTTTGGATGGAGCTTCATGGTTCGTCAACAGGATGATTTCTCGCCAAGGTGGAGATTGTTAGAGATGTCAAGAAATTAAAGAGGAAACGATTTGTGGGCTTGTTTCCTATTCTATTCGGACTAGGTTTTGGACTCCTAATTTGATCTAGATAGCTTACTTGATGTACAAGGGTTTGCCTCTATATAAAGGCATGTTACCCTAAGGTTTTGTATAGCTTTGTGACTCGAATTCTTCAATAAAAGTTCTCCTTTCTCACCGTGGACGTAGGCATTAGGCCGAACCACGCTATCTCTTGTATCCGTGTTCTTTGCGCGTTTTATTCTGTAGTTGCTGAATTCATAACAAAATGAAATCAACATAGCCTTAAGCACGGCTCGGCTATAAGCCACCTCCTCTAATGAACACCATTAGAACAATGTGGTTCACTCCAAAAACTAGGCTCATTTCGATAACAGTAGACAATAAAACTAACCCGGTACGCATTTGCACTCTAAAACATGATGATTAAACAGAAAGTGCCTAACCATTACCTTACCTTGTGTTGCAGAGAAAGTGGGTACAAGAACGTCAAGATTATCCGAGACAGATCCGGAATGGTCATCCCAAGGTCAGCCTAACGGAGAGGGTAGAAAAAGAGCTAGACTAAGGCTAAGCTACGATAAAGAGTAAAGACTTTGTTTGTTGTGTTGGTGATGTCCATCTTCCTTTCCCGAACCCTCCTTATATAGAGTACCTTGACCTAACCTCCGCGCCTTCAGAATAGGAAATCTTAAACCGCCTCCAAGACCTTCGGCTCCAAGTCTCAATCCCGAGAGATCCACTTCAAGTTATTTGTTCCTAATATGCGGGATGCTCCCGGCTTAGTATAGGAAAACACAGGTCACCTTCCTCGAACGAACAGATCCCATCTCAAAATAGGAACGTCCTAATCGTGACGCTCAAGTAACTGTGATCCAAGATCTCGCCCGAATCTCAAAAATCCTGGCTCAACTTAGGAAAATAAAAGTCGACTTGACCCTCTCGAACCTTCTATGCAAAAGCTCATCTTAAACCCGTCATCGCCCAAATGGCTTACCGCCTTAGGCCCAAAGCGCCCCAAAATGGACCCAAGCTGGTGCCTTCATAACCAAAGTGGACCTGTTTCCCGCTTTGAGGCCCATAACAGGAACTTCCACCTGTTGATTGCTTTCCGCTTCTGAGTGGACTTCCCGCCTTCGGCCCACAGTCGCTTCCCGCCTACAAAGGCCAAATGGGCTTCCCGCCTTTGGCTTCCTTCCTCTCGCTCTCCGCTTCCCGCCTTCGGCCTTAGGCGGGCCTTCTCACCTTCGCTTTCTGCTTCCAGCCTTCAGCCTTAGGCGGGCCTTCTCACCTTCGCTTTCTACTTCCCGCCTTCGGCCTTCGGCCTTAGGCGGGCCTTCTCGCCTTCGCTTTTCGCTTCCTGCCTTTGGCCTTAGGCATGCCTTACCGCCTATAACCCTCCGGGCCCTAACGCCCTTGTGGCTTAGGCGTCATGTTAACGCCTTGGGGTCCGAAGCAGACCTTCCCGCTAGGCTGCCTTAAGTCCAACACAGACTTGGACGATGGGCCAAGTGGTCCAATTCACCATCACACACCAACCCGAACACAGGTTCCCGCACACGAACTCGGAGATGCACATCTTTGCCACATACTCGAAGTATCATTTTTGTGTCTCAACACCCTCTAAGTGGGCTCTCCTTCCGCTCAGGCCCTATAGGCGGGATCCTTCCGTCTTGTCACTCCAAACGAGCTCCGGCCCAATAACTGTGACATTCGGAAAAATGGTTAGTCGGAATGCATCGCATCGAGATGGTTACATGAGATATGTGATTGTGAGTGTTCAAGATGTGAATTGGTATCATTGGAGTTCCATTTCAACCATTACAAGTCTTAGAGAAAATATTTGCTTGAGAAGTTGTTTATTGAATTCGGACAGACAGACCTTTGGTTAGTAAAAAAATCATAACTTCTTCAATATGGCTTCAAATGGTGTGATTCCACTTGATTCAGAAACTAGAGATGTTGAGGAACAAATAAGTTGACAATTAAATTTGACAAAAACCAGAGCAAGGCCGTCATATTTGAGCTGCTTGCTTGTGAACGAATCTGATTGGACCCCAAGTTCTTTGTTTGCTTCTTAGAATTAAAGGAAGAGGTGAGTTGATTGCTATTGGACCTCACCCACCTCTTCATATATCTCAGAGACTTTTATGAAGAGGCAGAACACTTATCTCCTTGGTCATAAAACGAAAATTTAAGAGAAGAAGAGAGAGAGTTGAAGGAAAGAGAAAGAAGCTGCTGGATAAAGAATCAAGTGGTAAGCCTACTTCCGTTCAGATTTAGACTTTGAACCTTTGAAGAGAGTTGTAGAGGACTTCAATACCTTTCTTTTGGTATATCATATGTGGAATTTGGATCAGGGAATCGACGGGAAATTCGTTTTGAATCAGACTATCGTTGAAGAAGCACACAGCTGAGGTTGTTGAGGAAAACGTGATCGGTAAGCATACTTAGGCTTCGAATTGGGACATGAAATTTTGACAGATTATAGAGGACTCTATTAGCTTTCTAACCGTATATCATATGCCTTATTTGGATGAAGAAATCTTGTTCAAGACTTGGTTGAAGTTCGGACTTGTCTGCTGTGTTCAGATTGAAGGGGCTCAAGAATAGAGACTTGGTAAGTGGTTTGTTTGGAAATTTCAGTGAATATGTGGATTCTGAGATATCAAGGACATACAGGGGAAGTCATGTAAAGTGTTATTTGAAGTGGTTATGATCTGAGATTGAGTTATATGTGATAATTTGTTGAGGATGAAGTGGTTGAGCTTCTCTTGTGTTTGGTTTGTGTTGTGATTGTCAAAACAGATTGTTGGATGACATTTATGACCATGAGTAGGCTCTAAAAAGATTATACATGTGTGGTATATTTGTCAAGAAAGTAAGGATTGAAAGAGATTGAGATATTTGGACATGTTTGATGCTTGTTTAGACGATGTGTTGTGATTATGTCGTTATCCGTTGTTCTGAAGTATTGGCAGCGATTTGGTTTAGGAATTCAGAGGTTAACCTCGTTATTGTAATTTGAGATTGTGAACAGAACATCCGCAAGGTGTGGGGGTGAAGGAGAATAATTTCAAAAGCTTTGAGTGAAAGGCATTGGATTCAGAAATCAGTGTGATCGGTGGATCTTCGTTGAGTAAGCGGATAGACCATGATATGTTGGTTGTGTTTGTTATATGCATGTTTCAGATCTTGATTGATGTGCGTCTCATGCATATGTTGTTGGTTATGAGATGAGATTGTGCATATGTGATACGTTTGGTATATTGTGATCGGTTTGTGATGAATGTGAGATTTGTGAATGGCCGGCTAGATTGCTAGCTCGGGCTGAATTGGTACATTTGGCATGTGTGTTTTGTGAGAGAGATGAACAGGTTTTCCCGTACTAACCGGGGATGTTAGTCTATGAGCTCATAGTTTGGGGATATCACTAGTTTACGTATGTAAGCTAGCTTTGTGTTTGTGTGGACGGAGATTCGTTTGGCCATTTGGATATCCCTTGGCAGTCAGAGGAAGGGGCCTTTCAAAACCTGTTCATGGCTCTATGTGTCTGTGTGTTTATATTTTTGTTTTCGGTAATTTGTGCATCATATGGTCATCATGCATTTCGAGTTCAGTTACGTCGAACATGGTTGAGTTCTGTGGCACGTAAATCTCAGACATAACTAATATGTTATGTTCTATCTTCTTACTAAGTGTTCCCAAACACTTACCCCCTACTAATCTATCTCAGGTTCCAAGGTGCCATAGTAGCGTTGATTCTGGAGTCTGTATTTCGAGCCATCTTATTCGTTCGAGGGCTACACTTTTGAGGTCTCCAGACTTGTGCTTCCTTGTACATCTGTATAGATGCTCCGTAGTGGTTAGATCCTGGTTTATGTCCAATTTTGGATTTGTCATTTGGAGATGGATTGTTCAGAATTTCGTTGATGGTTGCGTACCATCTTTGCATGTGTTGTATCTTTCTCAGGTTTGTATGATGTGAGTATTGATGAATTTGTGTGAGGCTTGCTAGATTGCACATTTGCAGATGTTTGTCGTGGAGTCTAACGCCGGTCACCGACCTGAGAGCGGGTCGTGACAAAGTTGGTATCAGAGCTTGATTGTGTTTGTTTGGTTTGTCGTTGAATGTGTTTTGTTTGTACCCTACGGAGCATAGGATTTGTCGAGTCTTTGTCCTCTGTTGGATAATCTTTTCATTTGGCCTCTTAAATGTTGACTTGTTCTAGTAGGGAGGATATGCCTGTGACACGTAAAAGTTCTAACGCTACGATGAGGGAGCATGGTGAGAGCTCTGATAGAGCTAGAGATGATGCTACATTAGAGCCTACACATCCAGTTGAGCATACTACTACCGCTACTGCCACGCCAGCTGAGTTAGGTCAACCAGTTAGTGGCACTTCTGAACGTAGAAAGCGGAGTGGTGATGCTGTAGATAGAGTGATGATGGCGATGGAGAAGTTTATCGCTACTCAACAAAGTCAGGCGGAGAAGAAAGCCGCTATGACACCTAGAGATGATACATTGGCAGAGTTTCTGAGGCTAGACCCACCCACATTTTCTGGTGTGCGAGATGATCCTCAGTTGTTCCTTGATGAGATGGAAAAGAGGTGGAAGATTCTGAATTGTTATAGTAAAAGAATGGTGGAACTAGCAGCATTTAAATTGACAGGTGAGGCGGGAGTATGGTTACAAACTGTGGAATCAACTGGATGGACTTGGGATCAGTTTAGGGATTCACTGTTGGATCGCTTCTTGCCTGAAAGTCTGAGAGATGCTCGTGCGTTCGAGTTCGAAAGATTATTGAAGACGCCAGAGATGACGGTGACAGCGTATGAACAGAGGTTTGATTATCTTTCTCGCTATGCAAAGCATCTGATTCCCACTGAGGAGAAGAAGGTGAAGAGATTTGTTCGAGGACTCGATGATGCGATGTTTAAAGTGATGTACCCACGTGGATTCCAATCTTATTCAGCGGCCGTGGATTGTGCGAGGACATTGGAGATGCGTGATAATGAGCGGCTTACAGCGCAGAAGCAAGCTAAGGTGCAGCGATTTGATAGGCCACCGCAGTATGGTTCAAACCAGAGTTTCGGACAACAGCAGCAAAGGCCAAACTTTCAACCTAATTTCTCGAGAGGTGGAGGAGCATTTGGAAGAATTGGTAGAGGATTTGGGAGAGGAAATGGCCCTCGCAGTCAAGCAGGAGGTCGAGGCCAATTCGGAGGTCCAGTGAATTGTTCTAGTTGCGGGAAGCAACATCCTGGAAGACCTTGCTACAGACAATCGGGACCTTGTTTTGGATGCGGTAAGTTTGGACATCATATTAAGGATTGTCGTGTGGCTAAGGCAAGAGAATATGCGCAGCTTACTAGCTTATCGAGATGACCTCAAGAACAATATAGGAGTCCAGTTAGTCAGAGCCATCAGGGAGAGACTTCGGTTCTTCGAGGAAAGGAGCCGATAGAGCAGAGTGAAGGTGGTTCTGCTCGTGTATATGCTCTCACCAGGAAAGATGCTACGGCATCTAATAATGTGGTTTCAGGTATATTCCTATAGGCTTGTCTAATGCTCGAGTCTTGTTTGATTCAGGGTCGACACATTCATTTTTGTCACCCCAGTTTGCTAGATCCTTTGATAGTCCACTTGTGTCATTGGTGTCAGTTGATCCAAACATCTAACGGCTCCCTCAATGACACAAGTGGACTATCAAAGGATCTAGCAAACTGGGGTGACAAAAATGAATGTGTCGACCCTGAATCAAACAAGACTCGAGCATTAGACAAGCCTATAGGGAGTATACCTGAAACCACATTATTAGATGCCGTAGCATCTTTCCTGGTGAGAGCATATACACGAGCAGGACCACCTTCACTCTGCTCTATCGGCTCCTTTCCTCGAAGAACCGAAGTCTCTCCCTGATGGCTCTGACTAACTGGACTCCTATATTGTTCTTGAGGTCATCTCGATAAGCTAGTAAGCTGTGCATATTCTCTTGCCTTAGCCACACGATAATCCTTAATATGATGTCCAAACTTACCGCATCCAAAATAAGCTCCCGATTTTCTGTAGCAAGGTCTTCCAGGATGTTGCTTCCCGCAACTAGAACAATTCACTGGACCTCCGAATTGGCCTCGACCTCCTGCTTGACTGCGAGGGCCATTTCCTCTCCCAAATCCTCTACCAATTCTTCCAAATGCTCCTCCACCTCTCGAGAAATTAGGTTGCAAGTTTGGCCTTTGCTGCTGTTGTCCGAAACTCTGATTTGAACCATACTGCGGTGGCCTATCAAATCGCTGCACCTTAGCTTGCTTCTGCGCTGTAAGCCGCTCATTATCACGCATCTCCAATGTCCTCGCACAATCCACGGCCGCTGAATAAGATTGGAATCCACGTGGGTACATCACTTTAAACATCGCATCATCGAGTCCTCGAACAAATCTCTTCACCTTCTTCTCCTCAGTGGGAATCAGATGCTTTGCATAGCGAGAAAGATAATCAAACCTCTGTTCATACGCTGTCACCGTCATCTCTGGCGTCTTCAACAATCTTTCGAACTCGAACGCACGAGCATCTCTCAGACTTTCAGGCAAGAAGCGATCCAACAGTGAATCCCTAAACTGATCCCAAGTCCATCCAGTTGATTCCACAGTTTGTAACCATACTCCCGTCTCACCTGTCAATTTAAATGCTTCTAGTTCCACCATTCTTTTACTATAACAATTCAGAATCTTCCACCTCTTTTCCATCTCATCAAGGAACAACTGAGGATCATCTCGCACACCAGAAAATGTGGGTGGGTCTAGCCTCAGAAACTCTGCCAATGTATCATCTCTAGGTGTCATAGCGGCTTTCTTCTCCGCCTGACTTTGTTGAGTAGCGATAAACTTCTCCATCGCCATCATCACTCTATCTACAGCATCACCACTCCGCTTTCTACGTCCAGAAGTGCCACTAACTGGTTGACCTATCTCAGCTGGCGTGGCAGTAGCGGTAGTAGTATGCTCAACTGGATGTGTAGGCTCTAATGTAGCATCATCTCTAGCTCTATCAGAGCTCTCACCATGCTCCCTCATCGTAGCGTTAGAACTTTTACGTGTCACAGGCATATCCTCCCTACTAGAACAAGTCAACATTTAAGAGGCCAAATGAAAAGATTATCCAACAGAGGACAAAGACTCGACAAATCCTATGCTCCGTAGGGTACAAACAAAACACATTCAACGACAAACCAAACAAACACAATCAAGCTCTGATACCAACTTTGTCACGACCCGCTCTCAGGTCGGTGACCGGCGTTAGACTCCACGACAAATATCTGCAAATGTGCAATCTAGCAAGCCTCACACAAATTCATCAATACTCACATCATACAAACCTGAGAAAGATGCAACACATGCAAAGATGGTACGCAACCATCAACGAAATTCTGAACAATCCATCTCCAAATGACAAATCCAAAATTGGACATAAACCAGGATCTAACCACTACGGAGCATCTATACAGATGTACAAGGAAGCACAAGTCTGGAGACCTCAAAAGTGTAGCCCTCGAACGAATAAGATGGCTCGAAATACAGACTCCAGAATCAACGCTACTATGGCACCTTGGAACCTGAGATAGATTAGTAGGGGGCAAGTGTTTGGGAACACTTAGTAAGAAGATAGAACATAACATATTAGTTATGTCTGAGATTTACGTGCCACAGAACTCAACCATGTTCGACGTAACTGAACTCGAAATGCATGATGACCATATGATGCACAAATTACCGAAAACAAAAATATAAACACACAGACACATAGAGCCATGAACAGGTTTTGAAAGGCCCCTTCCTCTGACTGCCAAGGGATATCCAAATGGCCAAACGAATCTCCGTCCACACAAACACAAAGCTAGCTTACATACGTAAACTAGTGATATCCCCAAACTATGAGCTCATAGACTAACATCCCCGGTTAGTACGGGAAAACCTGTTCATCTCTCTCACAAAACACACATGCCAAATGTACCAATTTAGCCCGAGCTAGCAATCTAGCCGGCCATTCACAAATCTCACATTCATCACAAACCGATCACAATATACCAAACGTATCACATATGCACAATCTCTTCTCATAACCAACAACATATGCATGAGACGCACATCAATCAAGATCTGAAACATGCATATAACAAACACAACCAACATATCATGGTCTATCCGCTTACTCAACGAAGATCCACCGATCACACTGATTTCTGGATCCAATGCCTCTCACAAAACACACATGCCAAATGTACCAATTCAGCCCGAGCTAGCAATCTAGCCGGCCATTCACAAATCTCACATTCATCACAAACCGATCACAATATACCAAACGTATCACATATGCACAATCTCATCTCATAACCAACAACATATGCATGAGACGCACATCAATCAAGATCTGAAACATGCATATAACAAACACAACCAACATATCATGGTCTATCCGCTTACTCAACGAAGATCCACCGATCACACTGATTTCTGAATCCAATGTCTTTCACTCAAAGCTTTTGAAATTATTCTCCTTCACCCCCACACCTTGCGGATGTTCTGTTCACAATCCCAAATTACAATAACGAGGTTAACCTCTGAATTCCTAAACCAAATCGCTGCCAATACTTCAGAACAACGGATAACGACATAATCACAACACATCGTCTAAACAAGCATCAAACATGTCCAAATATCTCAATCTCTTTCAATCCTTACTTTCTTGACAAATATACCACACATGTATAATCTTTTTAGAGCCTACTCATGGTCATAAATGTCATCCAACAATCTGTTTTGGCAATCACAACACAAACCAAACACAAGAGAAGCTCAACCACTTCATCTTCAATAATTATCACATATAACTCAATCTCAGATCATAACCACTTCAAATAACACTTTACATGACTTTCCCTGTATGTCTTTGATATCTCAGAATCCACATATTCACTGAAATTTCCAAACAAACCACTTACCAAGTCTCTATTCTTGAGCCCCTTCAATCTGAACACAGCAGACAAGTCCGAACTTCAACCAAGTCTTGAACAAGATTTCTTCATCCAAATAAGGCATATGATATACGGTTAGAAATCTTATAGAGTCCTCTATAATCTGTCAAAATTTCATGTCCCAATTCGAAGCCTAAGTATGCTTACCGATCACGTTTTCCTCAACAACCTCAGCTGTGTGCTTCTTCAACGATAGTCTGATTCAAAACGAATTTCTTGTCGATTCCCTGATCCAAATTCCACATATGATATACCAAAAGAAAGGTATTGAAGTCCTCTACAACTCTCTTCAAAGGTTCAAAGTCTAAATCTGAACGAAAGTAGGCTTACCGCTTGATTCTTTATCTAGTAGCTTCTTTCTCTTTCCTTCAACTCTCTCTCTTCTTCTCTTAAATTTTCGTTTTATGACCAAGGAGATAAGTGTTCTGCCTCTTCATAAAAGTCTCTGAGATATATGAAGAGGTGGGTGAGGTCCAATAGCAATCAACTCACCTCTTCCTTTAATTCTAAGAAGCAAACAAAGAACTTGGGGTCCAATCAGATTCGTTCACAAGCAAGCAGCTCAAATATGACGGCCTTGCTCTGGTTTTTGTCAAATTTAATTGTCAACTTATTTGTTCCTCAACATCTCTAGTTTCTGAATCAAGTGGAATCACACCATTTGAAGACATATTGAAGAAGTTATGATTTTTTTACTAACCAAAGGTCTGTCTGTCCGAATTCAATAAACAACTTCTCAAGCAAATATTTTCTCTAAGACTTGTAATGGTTGAAATGGAACTCCAATGATACCAATTCACATCTTGAACACTTACAATCACATATCTCATGTAACCATCTCGATGCGATGCATTCCGACTAACCATTTTTCCGAATGTCACAATTCTCCCCCCTTATAAAAATTCGGTCCCCGAATTTACTTGTAACTAAGTTATCAAACGAAGAACTTACTTGGTTATTCAAACAGGT
This sequence comes from Hypericum androsaemum, assembly GCA_963995505.1. Classification (NCBI taxonomy): domain Eukaryota; kingdom Viridiplantae; phylum Streptophyta; class Magnoliopsida; order Malpighiales; family Hypericaceae; genus Hypericum; species Hypericum androsaemum. The sequence goes on along the minus strand of OZ023189.1, from coordinate 1,542,985 downwards.
GCGGAAATCTTCCTCGTATATCATCCTCTAACTCCCATGTGGCTTCTGATGGAGAATGATTTTGCCACAATACTTTCACGAACGGTAACTCCTTAGTCCTTAGTTTTCTCACCTGCCTATCCATAATCTGTAGTGGCTGCTCATCGTAGGTGAGATCGTCACGAAACTCCACATTTGGCTGATCTATCACATGTGAGGAGTCATGTAAATATCTCCTAAGCATGGAGACATGGAATACCGGATGTATATGTGAGAACGTAGGTGGTAATGCCAACCGATAAGCCACTTGACCAACCCGCTCTAAAATCTCGAATGGTCCCACATATCTTGGACTTAGTTTACCCTTCTTTCCAAATCTCATAACACCCTTCATTGGAGATACTTTGACAAATACACTTGAACCCTTTTCAAATTCAATGTCCTTTCTCCTTTTATCCGAGTACGACTTCTGTCTACTCTGAGCTGTCATTAGCCTCTTTCGAATCACTTTGATCTTCTCAACCGTATCATCCAAGAATTCAAGATTCACATTCTGTTTCTCACCAACATCATCCCAATATACCGGTGATCTGCACTTCCTGCCATACAATGCTTCATACGGTGCCATCTGAATACTACTCTGATAACTATTATTGTATGAGAATTCCATCAAAGGTAGATAAAGTTCCCAACTACCTCCAAAATCAATCACACACGATCGCATCATATCCTCGAGAATTTGTATTGTCCGCTCGGACTGTCCATCTGTCTGAGGATGAAAAGCTGTGCTCAAATCCAAACGAGTACCCATAGCATCTTGAAATTTCTTCCAAAATCGAGACGTGAAATGTGTCCCTCGATCGGAGACTATCGAGATAGGAACTCCGTGCAATCGAACAATATGATCAATGAACAACTGAGCAAACTTAGTAGCATCATACGTACTCTTGATCGGTAGGAAGTGTGCTGACTTTGTCAATCTATCCACGATAACCCAAACTGAATCAAATCCTCGTGGTGAAGTCGGAAGGCCTACTAATAAATCCATCGTAATTCGTTCCCATTTCCATTCCGGAATATCCAGCGGTTGCAACAAACCTGAAGGTCTTTGGTGCTCAGCCTTCACCTGTTGACACGTTAAACATCTAGCAACGAAATCCCCAATGTCCTTCTTCATACCATTCCACCAATAATGAATCTTTATATCATGGTACATCTTGGTAGAACCTGGATGCATGCTATAAACAGTCTTGTGTGCCTGAGTCATTATGTCTTTCCTTATGTCTCTTACATCAGGTACGACCAACCGAGTACCGTAGTATAAAACACCATTTGAACTGAGATGGAATTTAGGCAATTTACCTTCTTCAACTCTTTCAATCATCTTCATCAACTCAGGATCATCTCTCTGAAGTTCTACAACCCGACCACGTATAGTTGGTTGCAGATGTAACTCACCTAACATCATAGGCTGATTTCCATCAAGCACTGTTGTCAACTCTAACCCTTGGTCGACTATCTCATGTATACTTGAAATCAAAGGCCTTCGCGTCACTGACATATGTGCCAGACTACCCGCTGACTTCCGACTCAAAGCATCGGCCACAACGTTAGCTTTACCTGGATGATAGTTAATAGTACAATCGTAATCCTTCAAAAATTCCATCCATCTCCTCTGCCTCATATTCAGATCCCTCTGATCAACAATGTACTTCAAACTCTTGTGGTCAGTAAATATGTCAAACTTCTCACCATATAGGTAATGTCTCCAAATTTTTAGCGCAAACACAACTGCACCCATTTCCAAGTCATGTACTGGATAATTATGCTCGTGTATCTTCAGTTGTCTAGAGGCATACGCAATCACATTACTTTCCTGCATCAATACACATCCCAAGCCAATCCTAGAAGCATCACAATACACCGAATACTTTCCAGTTGCAGACGGTAAAGCCAAAATCGGAGCATTAGTCAACAAGTATTTCAACTCCTGAAAACTTCTCTCACAATCTTCTGTCCATTCGTACTTCACATTCTTTTGAGTCAATCGTGTCAATGGAACGGCCAAAGTGGAAAAGCCTTTTACAAAACGTCTGTAATATCCAGCCAAACCAAGAAAACTTTGTACCTCCGTAACATTGGTAGGAGTTGGCCAATTCACCACAGCTTCTATCTTCTTTGGATCAACTGACACTCCATCCTTGGAAATAATATGTCCTAGGAATGCCACACTTTGTAACCAAAATTCACACTTAGAAAGTTTGGCATACAACTCATTATCCAACAACGTCTTCAAAACCAAGCGAAGATGTCTCTCATGTTCTTCCTCAGTCCGTGAATAAATCAATATGTCATCAATAAAGACCACTACAAACTGATCCAAGAATGGTTTAAACACCCGATTCATCAAGCCCATAAAGAAAGCAGGAGCATTCGTAAGACCAAACGGCATAACCAAGAATTCATAATGCCCATACCGAGTTCTGAAAGCTGTCCTTGTCACATCTTCCTTTCGAATCCTCAACTGATGGTACCCCGACCTTAAGTCAATCTTTGAAAACCACTTGGCATCTCGCAACTGATCAAACAAATCATCGATACGTGGAAGAGGATACTGGTTGCGGATCGTTACCTTATTGAGTTGGCGATAATCAACACAGAGTCTCAAACTTCCATCCTTCTTCCGAACAAACAACACAGGAGCACCCTATGGTGAAACACTAGGCCGAATATATTCCTTATCCAACAAATCCTGCAACTGAATCTTTAACTCTTTTAACTCAGCAGGTGCCATACGATATGGTGGTATCGAAATCGGCTCTGTTCCTGGCATCAACTCAATACAAAACTCAATATCTCTCTCTGGTGGTAAACCTGGTAACTCATCTGGAAAAACATCAGAAAATTCTTCCACAACAGGAATATCATCAATAGTTACCTTTTCCATATTAGCCTCTTTAACAATAGCAAGGTAACTTACACAACCCCTCTGTAACAATCTCGAAGCCTTTAAACATGAAATAAGCCTTGGTGGAGTCAACATCCCATCACCCCGAAACATAAATTCTGGTTCACCCTCAGGCTTGAACTTCACAATCTTATTAAAGCAATCCACCGTAGCATGATAGCATGATAACCAATCCATCCCCAAAATCACATCAAAATCATCCATGTCTAACACATGTAGGTCAGTCAACATCTCATGACCATCCACAACTATAACACACGATGTAAGAACTAAATGCACATGAATGATATGACCTGAAGGAGTACAAACATCTAACGGCTCCCTCAATGACACAAGTGGACTATCAAAGGATCTAGCAAACTGGGGTGACAAAAATGAATGTGTCGACCCTGAATCAAACAAGACTCGAGCATTAGACAAGCCTATAGGGAGTATACCTGAAACCACATTATTAGATGCCGTAGCATCTTTCCTGGTGAGAGCATATACACGAGCAGGACCACCTTCACTCTGCTCTATCGGCTCCTTTCCTCGAAGAACCGAAGTCTCTCCCTGATGGCTCTGACTAACTGGACTCCTATATTGTTCTTGAGGTCATCTCGATAAGCTAGTAAGCTGCGCATATTCTCTTGCCTTAGCCACACGATAATCCTTAATATGATGTCCAAACTTACCGCATCCAAAATAAGCTCCCGATTTTCTGTAGCAAGGTCTTCCAGGATGTTGCTTCCCGCAACTAGAACAATTCACTGGACCTCCGAATTGGCCTCGACCTCCTGCTTGACTGCGAGGGCCATTTCGTCTCCCAAATCCTCTACCAATTCTTCCAAATGCTCCTCCACATCTCGAGAAATTAGGTTGCAAGTTTGGCCTTTGCTGCTGTTGTCCGAAACTCTGGTTTGAACCATACTGCGGTGGCCTATCAAATCGCTGCACCTTAGCTTGCTTCTGCGCTGTAAGCCGCTCATTATCACGCATCTCCAATGTCCTCGCACAATCCACGGCCGCTGAATAAGATTGGAATCCACGTGGGTACATCACTTTAAACATCGCATCATCGAGTCCTCGAACAAATCTCTTCACCTTCTTCTCCTCAGTGGGAATCAGATGCTTTGCATAGCGAGAAAGATAATCAAACCTCTGTTCATACGCTGTCACCGTCATCTCTGGCGTCTTCAACAATCTTTCGAACTCGAACGCACGAGCATCTCTCAGACTTTCAGGCAAGAAGCGATCCAACAGTGAATCCCTAAACTGATCCCAAGTCCATCCAGTTGATTCCACAGTTTGTAACCATACTCCCGCCTCACCTGTCAATTTAAATGCTTCTAGTTCCACCATTCTTTTACTATAACAATTCAGAATCTTCCACCTCTTTTCCATCTCATCAAGGAACAACTGAGGATCATCTCGCACACCAGAAAATGTGGGTGGGTCTAGCCTCAGAAACTCTGCCAATGTATCATCTCTAGGTGTCATAGCGGCTTTCTTCTCCGCCTGACTTTGTTGAGTAGCGATAAACTTCTCCATCGCCATCATCACTCTATCTACAGCATCACCACTCCGCTTTCTACGTCCAGAAGTGCCACTAACTGGTTGACCTATCTCAGCTGGCGTGGCAGTAGCGGTAGTAGTATGCTCAACTGGATGTGTAGGCTCTAATGTAGCATCATCTCTAGCTCTATCAGAGCTCTCACCATGCTCCCTCATCGTAGCGTTAGAACTTTTACGTGTCACAGGCATATCCTCCCTACTAGAACAAGTCAACATTTAAGAGGCCAAATGAAAAGATTATCCAACAGAGGACAAAGACTCGACAAATCCTATGCTCCGTAGGGTACAAACAAAACACATTCAACGACAAACCAAACAAACACAATCAAGCTCTGATACCAACTTTGTCATGACCCGCTCTCAGGTCGGTGACCGGCGCTAGACTCCACGACAAACATCTGCAAATGTGCAATCTAGCAAGCCTCACACAAATTCATCAATACTCACATCATACAAACCTGAGAAAGATACAACACATGCAAAGATGGTACGCAACCATCAACGAAATTCTGAACAATCCATCTCCAAATGACAAATCCAAAATCGGACATAAACCAGGATCTAACCACTACGGAGCATCTATACAGATGTACAAGGAAGCACAAGTCTGGAGACCTCAAAAGTGTACCTCGAACGAATAAGATGGCTCGAAATACAGACTCCAGAATCAACGCTACTATGGCACCTTGGAACCTGAGATAGATTAGTAGGGGGTAAGTGTTTGGGAACACTTAGTAAGAAGATAGAACATAACATATTAGTTATGTCTGAGATTTACGTGCCACAGAACTCAACCATGTTCGACGTAACTGAACTCGAAATGCATGATGACCATATGATGCACAAATTACCGAAAACAAAAATATAAACACACAGACACATAGAGCCATGAACAGGTTTTGAAAGGCCCCTTCCTCTGACTGCCAAGGGATATCCAAATGGCCAAACGAATCTCCGTCCACACAAACACAAAGCTAGCTTACATACGTAAACTAGTGATATCCCCAAACTATGAGCTCATAGACTAACATCCCCGGTTAGTACGGGAAAACCTGTTCATCTCTCTCACAAAACACACATGCCAAATGTACCAATTCAGCCCGAGCTAGCAATCTAGCCGGCCATTCACAAATCTCACATTCATCACAAACCGATCACAATATACCAAACGTATCACATATGCAAAATCTCATCTCATAACCAACAACATATGCATGAGACGCACATCAATCAAGATCTGAAACATGCATATAACAAACACAACCAACATATCATGGTCTATCCGCTTACTCAACGAAGATCCACCGATCACACTGATTTCTGAATCCAATGCCTTTCACTCAAAGCTTTTGAAATTATTCTCCTTCACCCCCACACCTTGCGGATGTTCTGTTCACAATCCCAAATTACAATAACGAGGTTAACCTCTGAATTCCTAAACCAAATCGCTGCCAATACTTCAGAACAACGGATAACGACATAATCACAACACATCGTCTAAACAAGCATCAAACATGTCCAAATATCTCAATCTCTTTCAATCCTTACTTTCTTGACAAATATACCACACATGTATAATCTTTTTAGAGCCTACTCATGGTCATAAATGTCATCCAACAATCTGTTTTGGCAATCACAACACAAACCAAACACAAGAGAAGCTCAACCACTTCATCTTCAACAAATTATCACATATAACTCAATCTCAGATCATAACCACTTCAAATAACACTTTACATGACTTTCCCTGTATGTCCTTGATATCTCAGAATCCACATATTCACTGAAATTTCCAAACAAACCACTTACCAAGTCTCTATTCTTGAGCCCCTTCAATCTGAACACAGCAGACAAGTTCGAACTTCAACCAAGTCTTGAACAAGATTTCTTCATCCAAATAAGGCATATGATATACAGTTAGAAAGCTTATAGAGTCCTCTATAATCTGTCAAAATTTCATGTCCCAATTCGAAGCCTAAGTATGCTTACCGATCACGTTTTCCTCAACAACCTCAGCTGTGTGCTTCTTCAACGATAGTCTGATTCAAAACGAATTTACCGTCGATTCCCTAATCCAAATTCCACATATGATATACCAAAAGAAAGGTATTGAAGTCCTATACAACTCTCTTCAAAGGTTCAAAGTCTAAATCTGAACGGAAATAGGCTTACCGCTTGATTCTTTATCCAGCAGCTTCTTTCTCTTTCCTTCAACTCTCTCTCTTCTTCTCTTAAATTTTCGTTTTATGACCAAGGAGATAAGTGTTCTGCCTCTTCATAAAAGTCTCTGAGATATATGAAGAGGTGGGTGAGGTCCAATAGCAATCAACTCACCTCTTCCTTTAATTCTAAGAAGCAAACAAAGAACTTGGGGTCCAATCAGATTCGTTCACAAGCAAGCAGCTCAAATATGACGGCCTTGCTCTGGTTTTTGTCAAATTTAATTGTCAACTTATTTGTTCCTCAACATCTCTAGTTTCTGAATCAAGTGGAATCACACCATTTGAAGCCATATTGAAGAAGTTATGATTTTTTTACTAACCAAAGGTCTGTCTGTCCGAATTCAATAAACAACTTCTCAAGCAAATATTTTCTCTAAGACTTGTAATGGTTGAAATGGAACTCCAATGATACCAATTCACATCTTGAACACTTACAATCACATATCTCATGTAACCATCTCGATGCGATGCATTCCGACTAACCATTTTTCCGAATGTCACAATAACACAACTCCTATCTCCCGCCTTCATCTTCTTAGCGGTATCATCTTCCCGCCCAAACAGACTCGGATCATCTCGCGAGGTGGACTTCGGCCCGAACGTCACACAAGGCGGGCTCCCCTTACCACCCTTTGCTCAACAAGCGGGAGGCACTTACCGCCTTCGTCCTTCAAGAAATCCGAGTGGCCCAAATGACCACCAAACATCCTAGACCGGTTCGTACATATGGGTTTCTGCCTTGTAGGTGAAAGCAACCATCCGGGCTTCTACCTTGAGGACCAAAGTATCTTCCCACCTTGAGCTACATTTGTTACCTGCTTTCGCTCCGAATTGGAAGACATGACAAACTATAAAGTCGTAGATTTATATCTTGGCTTCACAGAATAACTTGAATTATCTCAATCTGAGCTCCAGATAGAAAATTATGAGCATTTTACAGAGGAGCGTCACCCAGGTGGGCGGGAAGGGGACCGAACCGCGCTCTCTCCTTGGTCTTGGAAGCGGGAAGCGGACCAAACTGGTTCAAAGTGTGCTCATCTTGAATAGATTTCTAACCACATTTCGCTTCAAATCAAAAAAAGTTGCAAAACTAAAAAGTTGTAGATCTTTGTCTTGCCTTTCTATAGCCAAGAGAATCAGCTCAATCCGATGTCCAAGTCAAAATCTACCGCCAATCTACCAAAGTCTATCAGAACTCAAAGAGCAAGTTAACACCAGGACTTGGCACTTTATTTAGACCCGCTTCTGATCGAAATTAGGCAAGGCTCTTGAAAAAAAGTTGTAGATACATGTCTCACCTTTCCATAGCCGCAAGAATCTCCTCATTCCAACCTACGAGTCCAAAGTAACGGCCAATTTACCACAGAAGGACGTTGTCATCCAAGGACAAGCCAAAGTTAACCAAGGACAATACAACAAAGCAGTCTATTGTCACCGGTTTCGATCAAGTAAGACTGTCATCAGACTCGATGGAGGAAAGATCATCGACAATCTCTTTCCAACTCAAAACCGAAAGTGATCGCTTTGAGACAATACCGCTTACCAGTCACTTTGAGATCACATCGGTCATCAGTCACTATGTCACTTTGAGATCACACCGAGTATGTTGGCAATGCTGAGATTATTTTTGTATCTCAATACCTTGTCTTTGTAGAATTGCTTCAGCTCCGCCATTTTGTGGAACTCGAACCCAAACCCTTGTGCCTCCTGCTCAACCTCCCCCTATGGACGACACGCCGGCATGGAGAGCAAGGTGGTCGAGACAAGGGAGGAAGACGAAGAGCCAAGGGGGGCTTCGTTTTTGAAACTTGTGCATCTTTCACTACCCTCTCTCTGCATTTCCAAAAATTAGCAGAGGACAAGTGGTCGTTTTGTTTTACAATGGATTAGTTGTAACTTGTACAGAAGGAAAAAGGGTGGAAGAGTCCATGAGTGGGGTTTTGGAGGGACTAGGGTTTTGAATTCTTTTGTTTTGTTTTCTATTATTTAATTTCGGTAGAAATCTACTTTATTATCATCTACTTTGATCAATTTTTACACCATTATATATAATTTTAAAATGTTCAAACGGAGTAACCAAAATTTTCTAATTGACAGTTTACTATTTGAAAAAATTGCCTTAGTATAGTTTAAAAAAATGATTTTTGTTTAAAATCATAAACATTTTTTCTTTCTTACTTTTAAATTTAAAATTTAGTAATATTTTTGTTAAAAATTTTGTTTAAATAATAGAGCCGTTGAGAAACATCTGATTTTTTTTAAGAAGTAAATTTTTTATGATTATAGTATTTACGACAAAACAAGAACTCACATCCGACAACTTTTTCAAAACTCGTATGAGTTAAAATCTATTGGAAAACAGCCATAACCGGGAAAGAATACTATCAGTAGCACCGTGAGTAAAAAAAAATTTCAACTTCCAGATACAAATTGTAATGCCAAACTAAAAATTTTCCCGAATAATTGTTATTAGTCTGAGGTGGTGTACTTGATTAGGGTCTAAAGTCGAGGCAAGAGTTTCACTCTTTCTCCGTAAGACGAGATTGCCCCGTATTCAGTGCTTACGGGCTACGGCAATCGTTCCCAATATACAACAACTTTGTTGCTTCTAAGATCATAGCACAAGGATTCTCGAAGCTTCGGGCGAACCTTGGATACTCGGAACTTTCTTGAGAGAGAAGGAGAGAAGAACAACTACTGCTAAAGAAATGTTATGCAATGAGTTGTGGGGTGAGGGGGAGAAGCCTATTTATAGGCTCTGGATGTGAGGAGGCACGAGGCAATTCCGAGGAGGTACACCATTTCGTCCAGCACGCAGGCTGCCCTTCAGGCACCTCTTCGGCCAGCCAGTTTGTTCGTGGCTCTTCGGTGGGCATTCTGGACAAGCCCCTTCGCCAGGCAGTTCGTGGCTCTTCGGGTGCTCGTAGGCGCCCCTTCGGCAGGCGGCAGGCAGCACGCTCGTGTCCCTTCTGTAGCATGTAGCTACTGCTCGCGACCCTTCGGTTGGACAGACCAGCCCTTTTGCACTCCTTCGTGACCCTTCTGAAGTTTTTTGAAATTTGCCAAAACTTTAAGGCTCCTCACGATGATGCACACGTGCGAAGTGCCAAGTGCGCCACAAAGTACTCATTACAACCTGCGTCTAATGCACCACATACGCGTGCGCGTGCTCGTGCTCGTGCTCGTGCTTCGCACCATCCTCGCAATCGGCCTTAGTTAGCACTCCAGGTAGAATACTTAGTTCCTAGCTAACAAGGAACAACTCCTTATAAAGTGAGATTTCTTTCCTTCCACTTTCGATGTGGGACAAGAAGTGTACCCCCACTTTTGGACTATTCCACTTTGGGCTTTCCCACTTTGGGCCTTCTCACATTGGGCATTTGCATTGAATTTCATTCAATTCTAACAATCCCCCACATGAATGATGATTAATGCATACTGACACTTTTAAGAAAAGTTCCGACGAGTTATCATTGCATCGAGATAGGTAGCTTATGGCTTTGAACCTTCTCTAGTAAGATATTATCAGATTTACTTGCTGCTCAGTGAACGCGATGTTTTGAACTGATCAGCTTTTTATGTAAACCAATACAATAACATTTACACACTGATATCTCTAATATACTTTGGTTCTCACGTTTTATCTATTTCGGCCATTGACCTTATCTTAGATTCATAAGTGTTTGTTCTGTTTGAAGTGGCCTCACTTCACACTTATATAGGTGATCTCCTATCAAGAGTATCCTGCCATACTCTACCTTTATCTAGTATAGAAATTATTAAAAGCGTAGACGCTTAGCCTAACCACATCTCTGTAGGTTCGTACTTGGGCAGCTTCTAAGAATGGGATGGGTTCCAAGTAATCATCTTAACCATCCATAACATAGTTGTCTCATTGAACCAAGTTTATGGGATCTCCACTCATTATGTTTGAGTTACCGCTATGAACGTTTTTAATGTGTGGGTTTTAACTCCATTTCCCTGACTGCATTATACATTTGATCTCGGTTGATGCCTTTTGTCAAAGAATCAGCTATGTTGTCCTTGGACTTCACATAATTAATGGTAATTATACCACCAGAGATCAATTGTCTAACGGTGTTATGTCTCCTATGGATGTGTCGAGACTTACCACTGTACATAGTACTTTGTGCTCTCCCGATTGCTGACATGCTATTACAATGTATCAATACATGATGCACATGCTTGTTCCAACAAGGAATATCCTCTAAAAAGTTTTTGAGTCATTCAGCTTCTTCCCCAGCTTTATCTAGAGCTATAAACTCCGACTCCAGGGTGGATCGAGCTATGCACATTTGTTTAGAGGATTTCTAGGACATAGCTCCTCCACCTATGGTGAACACGTAACCACTAGTGGATTTGGAGTCTTTAGTGTCCGATATCTAATTCGCATCAATGTAAATACATTTATCACACTTGTTGATCTTAAAGCCATTTGACATCATCATTCTGTCAAATTTCTCATGCCATTGTTTCGGCACATGTTTCAGCCCGTACAATGCCTTGACCAGTTTGCATACTTTATGCTCTTGTCCGGGGGCAACAAACTCTTCAGGTTGTTCCATATATATATCTCCTCTTCCAGTTCTCCATTTAGGAAAGCTGTTTCTACATCTATCTGATGTATCTCGAGGTTATAGAGTACTGCAACGGTTATGAGTACACTAATAGATGTGATTCTTGTGACCGGCGAATACGTGTCAAAGTAATCATATCCTTCCTTCTGTTTGAACCCTTTAGCTACCAATCGAGCTTTGTATTTTTCGATTGATCCATCAGCTTTGTTTTTCTTTTTAAGGATCCACTTGCAACCTAACGGTTTGCAACATGGTGGGAGATCCACGATTTCCTACGTGTGGTTTTGCATGATGGACTCTATCTCAATGTTGATAGCTTCTTTTCAGAGAGGAGCATCTGGACTAGACAATGCCTCTTGGATTGTCCCAGGTTCATTTTCTAGCACGTATGTCATAAAATCTGGACCAAACGACTTGGCCGTTCTAGCCCTTTTGCTGCGTCTAGATTCCTCAACAACTTGATGAGAACCTTGAGTAGTTTCATGAGCTCTTTTATTAGAGCTTGGGTCTTTCCTCTCCTTGTTTGGAAAGATATTCTCAAAGAATGTTGCATTCCTTGATTCTATGACCATTCCCTCGTTGATTTTAGGATTTTCAGACTTGTGCACTAGAAATTGGAATGTGCTACTGTTGTAGGCATATTCGATAAAGATGCAGTCAACGATCTTGGGTCTTATTCTTACCCTTTTAGGCAGAGGTATTTCTACCTTAGCTAGGCACCCCCACACTTTAACGTAACCGTAGGAAGGCTTTCTCCCTTTCCATAGTTCATATGGGGTTTTGTTCCTTTTCTTGTGTGTCAATTTATTTAGAATATGGTTAGCTAAGAGCACAACTTCCTCCCACATGTTCTGAGGTAAGCCCGAGCTAATCAACATAGCATTCATCATCTCCTTGAGAGTTTGAATCTTACGTTCAGCTATGCCATTTGATTTAGGTGAGTATGGTGCAGTTGTCTGATGAATAATGCCATTTTGTTGGCAGAATTCTTCAAACGGAGCTACATATTCTCCCCCTCTATCACTTCGAATCATTTTAATTTTACTGCTAAGTTAATTTTTAACCTCATTCTTATAACTCTTGAAAGCTTCGAAGACTTCATCCTTTCCTTTCAAGAGATATACATAACAATATCTTGTGCAATCATCGATAAATGTGATAAAATACTTTTTCTCACCTCTAGTTTACACGTGTTTCATATCGCAGACGTCGGTATGAATTAACTCTAAAAGTGTTGTACTTCTTTCCACTGAATGAAAAGGTGCTTTGGCCATTTTTGCCTCAACACATACTTCGCATTTATCGTTTGGGTTAAACTCAAGTTTAGGCAATAAATTTAAGAGAAAATTACCCTCAGGTCCCTGTAGTTTGGCGTCCCTCTCTCTGGAGTCCCTGTATTTCTAAAATCGTTCCTGATGTCCCCGAAGTTTGGTTTTATCAACTCTCGAGTCCCTCGCTGACGTCATCGACTCTTTTTTTTATTTTTTGTCATGGAAATGACTAAAATACCTTTCAAAAACAAAAACAAAAACCTACTTCTTCCTCTCCAAAGATCCATCTACTTCAACCTTGAACCAAAAACATGAACATCATCTTCAAGTTTAACAATTGAAATCAAAAAACCAGATCCAATAAACATGAACATCATCTTCAAGATCCATTAATCCTTTTTTGTTCCAAGTTCCAATAAATAAAATCACAAAGAACAAAATCTAGGGTTTCGCCGATTATTCCAAAAGCTGCAACCGGCGTCCCAATCGGCGTTAAGGTCATCCCTTTCTCACAGTGGCGTCACCTCAGTAGAGTCCCAATCGGCGTCCCAATCGGTGGAGGCCCAATCGGCATCACCTCGGTGGAGTCCCGCCACCGACAATCAAGAAGTTGGACAGGGTCACCTCGATTGAGGCACCGACGGCAAGGAGGGTCACCTCCAAGTGCTCGATGACTCGTCAGGGTCGAGCTTGGCTCCGTCTCCGTCTCATCGCGGTGCTCAACGGCGGTGCACTTGGACCACGACCCAAACGACAATGCCTTGTCTCCTTCCTGACCCCCTGCCTCCTCCTCGTCGCTGTCTCGGTGATGTCCCTTGAGCGACTAGTTGTAGCTCGCCGCCTGTGAGGCCGGCACCTGTCGTAGAGGCGGTGGTGAGTTCATCTCCTCTTTCTCGCTCTACGTCACTTCCCGGGGAGCAGGAAGGAAGAAAGACTCATGTGCTTTTAGTTGAATCAAAGTGGATCAGAGTTTGATGAAACGATAAGCGGGAAATCAAATAACCGCTACGGACTTGGATTTTTCTAAAATCAACTTTAATAAATAATCCGCGAGGAGCTCTTCAGTCGGTCATTGGAGACGAATCTGTGAAAGATGACTTGGATGATGAATTTGGGTCTCGGGTCCACCAGTTTCTATGTTTAATATCATGATGAATTTGTTCCCATTAGAAATTAGGGTTCGTCCTAAATTTAATTTGGTCGCTAATTAATTAAATTTTTTTTGTTCTTGATATTCTTGGTTGCGTTCTTAATTTTGGTTAGTTTGATCTTATTTTTTGGTTGATTTTTGGTTGTTGGTGTTCTTGGTCAAAAGTAAATTTTATATATTTTTTAAGGGTATTTTAGTCATTTCCATGACCAAAAATGTAAAAAAAGCCGATGACGTCAGCCAGGGACCCAAGAGTTGATAAAACCAAACTTCTGGGACGTCAGAAACGATTTCAGAAATGCAGGGACTCTAGAGGGAGGGACGCCAAACTACAGGGACCTGAGCATAATTTTCCCTAAATTTAAACTTACCAACTTTCTTAGTAAGCTTAAATTTATGTGTCCTAATCTAACATGCCATAAGTTAGAACACCCAGTCAAATAAGAAGAATTAACAACTTTATTCTCGCCCTCAAAGGCACGTTGTACAGTTATTACATTCAATTTAAAGAGTCCCCTATTTAGGAAACGCTTTCCTACAAATGTACCAGTTTTGGTCATTACAAATTTATCAGCCTCAAAAACTAGCTTCAGCCCAGCTTTGCTTAACAGGGAGCCGGATACTAGATTCTTGCGAATGTCTAGGACATGCAGCACATCCTTGAGGGTCAGCTCTTTGCCTGAGGTCAGCAATCCGACTACCTTGGAAGTTGTGGAGTTACCCATAAATAGCTTTCGTCCGGTGATCGGGGTATAAGTCGAGAACATCTCCTTGTCTGAGCAGGTGTGGCGGGTTGCCCCTGTGTCGATGAACCACTCTCTTGGGTTATCCACCAAATTAGCTTCAAACACCACAGTGGATAGATGTAACTCAGACAGGTCCTCAGCCAGATTAACTTTCTCACGATTGTGCTTCTTTGGTAGACGACAATCCTTTGCCATGTGATCAGACTTGTCGTAATTGAAGCAATTGCCCTTGATCTTCTTGGCTTTTTTCTGCTTTGGCTCTTGCTTCTCCTGCTTATTGTCGGACTTCTTTCTCTTGGTGAACACATAACCACTAGTAGATTTGGAGTCTTTAGTGTCCGATATCTAATTCGCAGCAATGTATCATTCCAATACAGCTCGATACCTAGTATAAAGTATGCCATGGTTCATGGTATGTTTTAGATACTTTAGAACCCTTTCCAGAGCTAGCCAGTGGTCCGATCCTGGATTGCTCATAAATTTACTAAGCTTGCTAACTGAGTACGCAATATCAGGGCGTGTACAATTTGTCAAGTACATCAGACTCCCAATGATTCTTGCATACTTTAGTTGAGATACTGGGTCCCCTCTATTTTTAGCTAAGTGTAGCTCAGGTCTACCAGAGTCTTAGCTGGAGGTTTGTCAAAAGCTTCGAATTTCTTGAGTACATTCTCAACATAGTAAGATTGTGACAAGACAATTCCTTCAGTCGTCCTAGAGATTTTAATCCCTAGTATGACGTCAGCTAGACCAACATCTTTCATGTCAAAATTGTTCTTTAACATGTTCTTAGTTTTCACGATAAGATCATTACTGCTTCCCGTGATTAGCATGTCGTCTACATATAGACATACAATCACGTGAGCATCAGGTATGCCTTTAATGTATACACACGTATCACACTCATTGATCTTAAAGCCATTTGACATCATTGTTTTGTCAAATTTCTCATGCCATTGTTTCGGCGCCTGTTTCAGCCCGTACAGTAACTTGACCAACTTGCATACCTTATGTTCTTGTCCGGGGGCAACAAACCCTTCAGATTGTTCCATATATATTTTATCTTCCAGTTCTCCATTTAGGAAAGCTATTTTTACATCCATCTGATGTATCTCGAGGTTATAGAGTGTTGCGACAGCTATGAGCACTCTAATAGATGTGATTCTTGTGACCGGCGAATACGTGTCAAAGAAATCATATCCTTCCTTCTGTTTGAACCCTTTAGCTACCAATTGTCGATTGATCCATCAGTTTTGTATTTCCTTTTAAGGATCCACTTGCAACCTAAAGGCTTGCAACCTGGTGGGAGATCCACGATTTCCCAAGTGTGGTTTTGCATGATAGACTCTATCTCATTGTTGATAGCTTCTTTCCAGAGAGGAGCATCTGGACTAGATAATGCATCTTCGATTGTCCGAGGTTCATTTTCTAACATGTAGTTTAGAAAATCTGGATCAAACGACTTGGCTACTTTGGTCTTCTTACTCTGTCTAGGTTCCTCAGCACCTTGATCAGAGCCTTGTGTAGCTACATAACTTCTTTTGTTTGAGCTTACTTCTTTCGTTTTCTTTTTAGGAAATATATTCTCAAAGAATGTTGCATTCCTTGATTCCATGACCATTTTCTCGTTGATTTCATGGTTTTCAGACTTGTGCACTAGAAATCGGTAGCGCTACTGTTATAAGCATATCCGATAAAAATGCAGTCAACGGTCTTAGGTCCTATTCTCACCCTTTTAGACGGAGGTATTTCTACCTTAGCTAGGCACCCTTACACTTTAAAGTAACCGTAGGAAGGTTTTCTCCCTTTTCATAGTTCATATAGAGTTTTGTCACTTTTCTTGTGTGGCAATTTATTTAGAATGTGATTAGTTGAGAGCACAACTTCCCCCCACAAGTTCTGGGGTAAGCCCGAGCTAATCAACATAGCATTCATCATCTCCTTAAGAGTTCGATTCTTGCGTTCAGCTACGCCATTTGATTGAGGTGAGTATGGAGCTGTTGTTTGATGAATAATGCCATTTTGCTGGCAGAATCCCTCAAACGAAGCTACATATTCTCCCCCTCTATCACTTCGAATCATCTTGATTTTAGTGCTAAGTTAATTTTCAACCTCATTCTTATAACTCTTGAAAGCTTCTAGAGCTTCGTCTTTTCCTTTCAAGAGGTGTACATAACAGTACCTTGTGCAATCATCAATAAATGTGATGAAATACTTTTTCCCACCTCTAGTTTGCACTTGTTTCATATCGCATATGTCGGTATGAATTAATTCTAAAGGTGTACTACTTCTTTCCACTGAATGAAAATGTATTTTGGTCATTTTTGCCTCTACACATACTTCACATTTATTGTTTGGGTCAAACTCTATTTTAGGCAATAAGTTTAAACTTACTAACTTTCTTAGTGAGCTTAAATTTACGTGTCCTAATCTATCATGCCATAAATTAGAACACTCAGCCAAGTAAGAAGAATTGATAACTTTATTAGGCCCCTTCAATGGCGCGTTTCACAGTTATTACGTTCATCTTAAATAGCCCCCTCTCGAGGTAACCCTTTCCTACAAAGGTACCAGCCTTAGTCAATACAAACCTATCGGCCTCGAATACTAGTTTCATCCCAGCTTTGCTCAACAGTGAGTCGGATACTAAATTCTTACGAATGTTTGGGATATGCAGCACATCCTTGAGGGTCAGCTCTTTTCCGGAGGTCAGCTTCAGCACCACCTGGCCTAGTCTGACTATGGGAGAAGTTGCGGAGTTTCCCATGAACAACTTCCGTCCGTTGATCGGGATATAGGTCGAGAACATCTCCTTGTCTGAGCAGATATGTCGGGTTGCCCCTGTGTCAACGAACCACTCTCTTGGGTTATCCACCAGATTAGCTTCAAACACCACGGCGGATAATTCTAGCTCAGACAGGTCTTCGGCCAGATTTGCCTTCTCTTGATCGTCCCTCTTTGGCAGGCAACAATCCTTTGCCATGTGACCGGGCTTGTCGCAGTTGTAGCAATTGCCCTTGATCTTCTTAGCTTTCTTTTGCTTTGGCTCTTGCTTCTCCTGCTTATTCCCGGGCTTCTTCCTCTTCTTACCGGTGCCACCTTCGGCGAGGTGTACCTTAGCCTCGGAGTTGGTCCTGCTGGTCTTGACTTCGGACTTTCGGTTGTCTTCCTCGATCCTTAGTCTCACGATCAGGTCTTCTAGCCCCATATCCTTCCTCTTATGCTTGAGGTAGTTCTTGAAGTCCTTCCACAGAGGGGGTAGCTTCTCGATTAGAGCAGCCACCTGGAAGAATTCGCTGCGTTGCATGCCTTCGGCGTGAATCTCATGTAGAATCAGCTGCAGCTCTTGGACTTGATCTATGACCTTCTTGGAGTCCACCATCTGGAAGTCGAGGAACCTTCCGACGATGAATTTCTTCATCCCGGCATCCTCCATTTTGTACTTCTTCTCCAGGGAGTTCCACAATTCTTTCGCAGTCTTTGTACCTGCATAGACATTGTAAAGGGCGTCGTCTAAGCCATTCAGGACATAGTTACGACATAGGAAGTCGATGTGACTCCATGCATCGAGGGCGTTGATCTTCTGTGGATCAGCCTCATTTTTTGCCACCTTCGGAGCCTCTTCCTTCAAGAATCGGATCAGGTTGAGCGTCGTCAGGTAGAACAGCAACTTCTGTTGCCACCTCTTGAACTCAGTACCGTTGAACTTGACCGGCCTTTCGGCTTGGACAGTTCCCAGGACCGCTGGCACTGGCGTTGGTGCGAAACTTGATGATGCCATCTTCAAGTACACTAATCTCGTCTTACGGTTGTTATTTTTCGGAGGTGGTGTACTTAATTAGGATCTGGTATAGTCGAGGCAAGAGTTTGACTCTTTCTCCGTAAGACGAGATTGCCCCGTATTCAGTGCTTACGGGCTATGACAATCGTCCCAAAGATACAACGACTTTGTTGCTTCCAAGATCGTAGCACAACGATTCTCGAAGCTTCGGGCGAACCTTGGATATTCAGAACTTTCTTGAGAGAGAGGGAGAGAAGAACAACTATTGCTAATGAATGCTTATACAATGAATTGTGGGTTGAATGCAAATGAGGGCAGGAGGCCCTATTTATAGGCCATGAAGGGGTGGAATTTGCAGGCACTTCCAAAGGGCACGACCAGGATCCTCATCACCTTCTGGAAGGGCCTGGAATTCGCCAAAATTTAAGGCTCCTCAGCTCACGTGTGAAGTGCCTATGCGCACACGCGCGTGCTCGTGCGTAACGGTCCGAGTTGGCTATCCTTCCAGGTGGTCAACTTATTTCCTAGTCAATAAAGAAAATCTCCTTATAAACAAGAAAATCGTCCTTGTTGTTTCCAATGTGGTAATGCATTTCCATTTCCACTTTGGACTTTCCACTTGGGCCTTCCACTTTGGGCTTTGCATTGAACTTTCATTCAATTTTTTCCAACAATTGATTTATATTTTAAGTTGTCATACCCATCATGCTAGTTGACCAAATACTATGAATTGAAAGAGTTTAGTGATGGTCACTTCTCATGACGCTACTAGCATCACCACAAATTGAGGTTAGGGATGCAGATTTAGCGACCAATTCTGTTGTCCTTGGACGACTAGTGATGGCTCTCCTCTCTCTTTTTCTGGCTACAAGGCCTTCTTGAAAACCCTTCAACTCCTATCATTTCTCTTCCATTGTTGGTGCTTGTATAGCGTTGGCGGAGAGCAGCCCGCTATCCAAAAGGAAGGAGAAATTCTTATGTAGTGAACATTTCTATCCGGCTCGAAACGAAATTAGTTGGCATAGTTTCAAACAAAAAAAAAGTTAATCTATGCTCGAAGATGACAAACTTCCCTAGCAAATCCAAACCCATCCATATCTGATCATACAAAAGAATTATTTATTAACTCATCTTCTTTCAAAGTTGTTGAATTCATCAATTTCGGCTTTTCGCAAGAGCAAACGAATTCAACAAAATATCAAACACAAAAGGTTTACATAAAATTCATTTTGTAAATGATTCACAAATGGGCTTAACAAACCAAATGCATAAGCTGTTGTCTGCAATACAACTCCAAACTGGAGTGAGAGTTTTCACTTCTCATTTGCAATTTGAAAAAAAAACTCTAAATTGCAGAGGTTGAAAGTTAGTTAATCCCTATGAAAGGCGTAAACTGGATAACATAGTCCAAAACAGAGAATAATCATGTGATTCATGCTGATTAGGTCGATTGGAAATTAGCTTTACCGGACGGGTATACCATGTTCGAATTTTACTAGGCCATGGGCTCCACCTGAACAGAGTCGGCATCGATGGTATCTGCATTGCTCGTGGCCCGTAGGTCGGGATAGTTTCTATAGTTCAAAGAATGCAACCAGAAACCAACAGCTCCTTCCTTGTGCTCCGTTGATGCAATGTGGGTGTAGATATGCTTCATCTTGAACTCTTCAGCCACTTCTTCATAAGCTTTCATTGAAATCTCCTCATGGCTATCTTTCCACTTCTGATTATATGACGAAAAGAAGCACTCATCCAAGAACAATCCAACCTCTGGTGCAGTGGGAACGCTAATTTTTAAATCCCTGCAAATTTTGATTCTGCATGGTGAGAATTTTCTTGAAGCAACCGAATGGATAACATAACGAGACAATTTATGTTCTTACTTTCTAAGAGCAGCCTCTAGCAATGACTCGGGCGCACAGTCCCGGATGATGGCCACTGCCAGTCCAATCATCTTGCGTATCTGATGAAGCATGAAGCTTTGGCCCACAACCTCACATTTCACAAACTCAATTCCGTCAACTGTAACCGTAGTCTTTGCATCAAATGAAATGATGTAACGCTGAGCAGATGGGTCCTCGGCCGTAGTCCTCGCTGTAAAATTGTGAAAGTTATGAGTTCCGACGTAGTATTTTAGTATCCGATTAAGCCTCTCCTTCTCTCTCTCTCCGTAACAAAACCTGCCCTTCTCCAGGTACGTATCCTCGCCATTTCCGCCATTACCCTCGCTTTGCAAGGCATTATCATTCTCTATTGGCACAGAATCGGCTTTGTCAGTCTTCACATTGTTCACAGCAGCAGCAACAACCTCCACCTGTTTAACATCCAGTTTAACTGGTGCATCTACCTTCTCTACGGAAGCATCGCTACAAGACTTAACAATAGCATTTTCGCCCTCAACATTGGCGTCGCCACTGCCTTCAAGACTGGGTTCCATGGATGCGTCTGTGGTGTTCGACGAAACGTCCGCATCAGACTTCCCGCCTATTCCAACCACCTTCCTTCCCCTCTCCGAGCACTCCAGGCACTTAACAAGTTCACTTCCACTTCCAGACCCTAAACTCGCAACATCACTCTCCCTATCGCGGTGCGCACATGGGTCAAGCGCGAAAACCGGGATCAAATAAACGTACCTGCGGCGATCACAGAACTTCTTCGCGTTGAACCTGTCGGTGACCCGCTTGTACCCGAATATGCGAATCTGGGCGGGGAGGTTGGAGTTGAGGCGGTCCACGAACCCGGGCGGGTCGACGTAGAAGCGGCCGGACACGACCTGGCCGACGGCGCTGACGCCCTTGTCGGTGCGGGCGGAGCGGGCCCAGTCGTAGCGGTTGGGGGAGCCACGGTCGTGGACGGGGACGGCGCCGGAGTGGTAGAGGGCCTCCTGGAGGTCGCCCTCGATGGTCTTGGCGCCCGGGTTCTTCTGCATCCCCTGGTACCCCACCCCGCAGTATCCGAAAAAGATGGCAACTTTTCGGCGCTTGTATCGCGGCGGCCTCCTGATGATATCGCCGTCGTCCATTTTGGGCTTCTTAGGGTCCGGCTCTTCGTTGGGAGGTTGGGGCGACGCTGTGGGTTCCTCCATGTGGTGTTCTGGAAATCACTTCGGCGATGTTAAACCCTACTCGCAAATACACGAGGTGGGCTGGAAGTAGACCCACCATTATTTGAATTCGTACGAATTTGATTTCGAATTTATCAAATCGTATTTGATTCATTTAATTGTGAACTACTAAATTCAAATTGAATTTGAATTAATTTCTATTAGGTTTAGAACTAAACTTTATGGCTAGGTTTTATACTAACATAACATTACAAGAAATATTTATGTTTATTTTATTTCTCTTATCTCAATTATTTTTAATATTTTGTTAAATAAATCAACATGTTACGTGAATTATATTAAATATTATGATAAAAATAATTTCGGATTTTCTGAAAGTTATTACATTTCCCGTAACCATAGTTTTAAAAAACTGAATCAACTAGTTTAATTGGTCAAACTGTCAGTCGTACCGGACTATTTTTTTTATTTAAAAAAATTGATGTATATAATATATAGATCACACCTTCGAAAAAAATCAAGCATGATCATTATCGGGCCCCATCAAGGCCCACCAAGCCCTAAAAACTTTCCTAATACGACTTGAAAGTTTGAAACTAGCACCACAAAATTCTCCATGTATTTGTCAATTATGTAGATTAGAAACTCCCAGCATTGAATAAACTGCTCCTTGTTGATTATCAAGGTCCTGCGAGCATCCTCAATTGTCAGGGCATAAACATCTTCAGAAACAACAACATTGTTAAGCACCTCCAGAATATAACATGCAACAACATTGATAGGGAGGCAAAACCAATATCTGGCCAAGACGGAGACAGAAGAAGAAAGTACATCGGACAAGAAAGAAGAAGAAAAGACGATGAAGAAGATGCACAAGCAAACGAGCGCGAACCACCGGCAAAGGGACGACGATCTCTAACATTTATTTTTTTGGTACATAAAATATTATTGTCCAAAAAACTGTGCACAAGTGCACTAACCTACATAAAATGTTAGTAAACAAGAGTGAAAGAAGAGAACGAATACTTGTTCTTATTCATCGAGAGGCAGCCTTATATACAGGTTAGACATGCCTTGATTACAGAGAGAAGTTAGCCTAGGAACTAACTAACGGGTAGTACAGCTATCAACTATTATTAATTAACAGCTAGATTATATCACTATTTACATGGGGAATGATCAAATCAATAATAGGTACATAAGCAAGTCTTGATAACCAAAACGTTGCAGCAGATAGCAGAGGCTACATCCTTCATTACTCCCCCTCAAGCTGGACAGGAGAGTGCAAATCGTTCATGCCCAGCTTGCCAAGTATATAATTGAATTGCTGGGGCAGCAAAGGCTTAGTGAGAGTGTCTGCAGTTGGTATTGACTGGAGATATAAGGAGTAACAATCTCTTTGGACTGGACCTTCTCGCGTACATAGTGATAATTCACCTCAATATGTTTCGTCTTTTTGTGGAACACCGGGTTGGCTGCAATGTGAATAGCAGCTTGATTGTCGCAATAGAGTTTAGTTGGTATAGTTGGTGGAAACCCCAATTCAGTGAGCAGGTTCTTAATCTAAGTAATCTCACTGCAAGCATGAGACATAGCTCGATATTCAGCCTCGCAAGTTGAAAGTGAGACAACATGTTGCTTCTTGCTTCTCCAAGTTACGAGGTTGCCACCAACAAAAGTGCAGTAGCCTACCTTCCATCGTCAACACTTCTTGATCCATCTGCATCACAAAAGGCAACAATGTCTAAGCAATGGTTGTTCTTCATCCACAGTCCTTCACCTAGACATGACTTCAAATATTTCAGAATTTTCTCAGCCATTTGAATATGTAATATCCTAGGAGCGTGCATGGCCCTACTGATAAGACTTACAGAGTAAGCAATATCAGGTCTCGTCATTGTCAAATAAATTAATTTACATGCAAGCCTTTGAAAAGATTCAACATCAGGTTCTAATTCACCACCTTCTATTACAGTGAATTTCAAACCAGGTTCAGTAGGGACAGATGAAGGCTTGCAGCCAAAGTTTTTAGTTTCTTTTAACAGATCAAGGACATATTTTCTCAGGCAGAGAAATAGTCTTTTATTTGATTTAGCAATTTCAATTCCAAGAAAGTATTTCATTTGTCCAAGATCTTTGATGTCAAATTTTCTTTCTAAGAAGTTTTTAACTTGGTAATCTCAGTATAATCATCTCCTGTAATGAGGATGTCATCCACGTAGATCTTTACTTAATCGTTGATACCAAGCACGAGGAGAATATTTAAGGCCATAGATGGCCTTTTTTAGTTTACATACATGGCCTGTGTTTTCTAGTGGATGGCCTGGAGGCAAGTCCATGAATATTTCTTCATCAAGACCACCTTGAAGAAAGGCGTTCTTCACGTCCATTTGATAAAGGGACCAATTCAAGTTTACAGCAATAGACAAAAGTATTCTAATGCTGTTCATTTTAGCAACGGGAGCAAACGTTTTATTATAATCTAAACCATATTTTTGAGTAAATCCTTTTGCCACTAGTCTAGTTTTATGTCTTTCAAGAGCGCCATCACTATTATATTTATTCTTAAAAATCTACTTACAGCCAACAAAATTTTTTCCTTCAGGTAGAGTAACTACATCCCATGTATGGTCTTTGTACAGGGCATTTAACTCCTCATTCATAGCTTTAATCCACACAGCTTGAGTTTTAGCAATTTTATAGTTAGTAGGTTCAATGTTGCTGTCAAGTGTGCTTAAAAAACGTTTGTACCTTGAAGAGAAAGCATGGTTGGAGACATACCTGTCAATTGGATAGAGGGAAGACTTGAAAGATTTGTAATCACTAAATCTGATGGGAGGCCTTGTAGTTCTCCTTGATCTTCTCAAGTTATTGGATTTGTCCCTATGCTCGGATGGCTCAATATTTTCAAAGTTTAAAGTTCTTGATTCAACTTCTAAAGATGTGTTTCCTTCACCTGAATCAAAAATATTTGAATTATTAGTATGAGCTGGCTCACTTGACTGAGTTTGATTACCCGTAGATAATTCAATAGCTTGAAGATCAGAGTTTGCTGCTTGAGAAGTGGAGTTAGGTTGTTGCTGAATTTGTGCAGGCAACACTAGCTGTTCTGGTTCACTTGAATTCTGTAGAGTTCCAGGAATACTAAGAATCTTGCCATGATATTGGAAACCATCTGCTTCTTCACGGGTTTTCTCCCCCTGAAACCTGTCATCATCTTGCTCAATAATTTTGTTAGTGTAGAAAGATATCTGCTCCAAGAAATGAACATTTCTAGAGAGATATTTCTTCTTGGTGATTGGGTCATAGCACTTAAACCCTTTTGATACATTTGAATACCAAAAAAATGTATTTTACTGACTTGTGATCATGCTTATCTCTTTTTATAGCAGATAGTAAAACATAGCAGGAGCAGCCAAAGATTTTTAAAAACGACAGATCATAAGGCTTACTGCTAAGTTTTTCAATTGGAGATTGATTCTTTACACCTTGCTAGGTGTTCTGTTGATGAGAAAACATGCAGTGAGGACTGCATCAGACCAAAACCTCTTAGGAACATTCATTTGAAACCGTATTGCTCTTGACACTTCAAGAATGTGCCTGTTTTTTCTCCCAGCAATACCGTTTTACTGAGGAGTATAAATGCACGAAGTTTGGTGCATAATACCAAGGTTCTTTAAGCAAGTAGTGAACTCAATATTAAGGTATTCGGTCCCATTGTCAGTCCTTAATATTTTAATCTTAGCATTAAACTGATTCTTGATTAAGTTGAAAAATCTTTGAAAACTTGAAAAACTTCAGCTTTGGATTTTAGAAGATAAATCCAAGTTGTTCTTGAAAAATGGTCTATGAAGCTTACAAAGTACTTAAAATCGTCATAGGACTTGCAAGGAGAAATCAATACATCTGAGTGAATAAGATCAAAAGGACAGTTGTACTCAGTTTTAGAAAGTTCAAAAGGCAATTGACATTGCTTTGCCAGGATACAGCTTTCACAAGTTTTTGTAATATCTTTACATCCTGGTTTAAGAACAGCTAAAATATTATCACTAGGGTGCCCTAGTGTGCAATGCAAAAGTGCAATTTCACTACTACAGGCTGTGTTGCAGCTTAGCTTTGTGGTAGGTTCTTCTAACATGTAAAGACCATTCTTCAATCTTCCTTTACCAATCATTTTCTGAGTTTTCATATCCTGAAATAGGACATCATTAGGCTCAAATATGACTCTACAATTTATTTGCTTTGAAATTTTACTAACAGAGAGCAAGTTGGTAGAAAACTCAGGGAGATATAGTGATTCCAACTCATTACCAAACACACTGTAAGTCCTTTCCCTTTTATTGGTATGCAACTTCCATTAGCAATTGGCACAGAGTCAAAACTGAATTCTTGTTGAACTCTTTTAAACAATTTTTTATTGTTTATCATGTGATCATTAGCTCCAGAGTCAATTATTAAACTGAATTTAGAAAGAGTAAGCTTAGTTGACATACTAGAGAAGGCTTGAGGGATGTTGGTAGTATTGGCAGTAGGAACTGCTGTGTCTTCCATTGTTGACGTTCCATCTATTGAAGTGGAATTAGGCAGTCCCCTACTGATATGTTGCAGCAGCTGTTTTGCTAGCATTTCCACAGCATTTCCTTGCTAGTTTTTGTTGCTACTTGAAGAGGCATTAGCGGCATTGGCCGAGAAGTTGCTGTCCTTTTGATTTCTCAAGTGAGGGTAAAAGAAGCAACACTTCTCATTGGGATGACCTGGCTTCTTACAATGGTCACAGATGACATGAGGTTTGTTTTCTCCCTTGTAGTTTCCTTTTCCCTTGAAGGGATTCTTGTTGTTATTGTTATAGGAGGATCGATTATTCAAAGAGTAGAAGGCACTATTTTCTTCGATCAACACCTTTTTCTCTTTGCTTGAGCTAGTAAGTTTTCTCCTTGTTTCTTCCTGTTGTAGCTTAGAACAAATACTAGCAAGGGAGGGTAAATCATTGCTCATAAGAATTTGGCTTTGAACAGCCTCATACTCTGGTTTCAGACCAGATAAAAGCTGAAAGACTTTGTCTTGCTCAGCTTGCTTTTGAAGAACGACAATGTCACTAGTAGGTGGCCTGTACATAATAAGCTCATCCCACATACTTTTTAGCATAGCAAGGTACTCAGTAATGGATTTTTTACCTTGCTTTGCTTCTGACAACTTCTTTTTTAGTTCGAAGACTCTATATAAATTATTTTGTTGGCTGTACAACTCTTTTATGGAGTCCCAAAGATCCTTAGAGGTGAACAGTCCAACAGAGAATAGTTCATACACCTTAGGATCAAGAGAATTAAGGATCCATGTACTTACAAGCTGGTCATTGGCTTGCCATACCTCAAACTCATCACTGATTGTGTCAGGAGACGGCGTCTTCCCGTTGATGTACCCCAACATGCCCTTGATGTTCAGAGAACATGATGCTGCTCGAGCCCGAGATAAATAGTTTAAGCCATTTAGCAGGACATGAGTGAGTTTGAGGTTACTGTTGCAGTCATTTTCGACCGTGGTAATCCTCTTTGGACCATTGGAGTTTTGGACGTTTGAATGTAATTGGTTGGACATTTCAGAGGGCTCAGAAGAAGATTGATTAGGTGTGTTTTCCATGGCTAAGATTATTAAGCCTGCTCTGATACCATGTTAGTAAACAAGAGTGAAAGAAGAGAATGAATACTTGTTCTTATTCATCGAGAGGCAGCCTTATATACAGGTTAGACATGCCTTGATTACAGAGAGAAGTTAGCCTAGGAAGTAACAGAGAAGTCTAACGGGTAGTACAGCTATCAACTATTATTAATTAACAGCTATATTATATCACTATTTATATGGGGAATGATCAAATCAATAATAGGTACATAAGCAAGTCTTGATAACCAAGACATTCCAACAGATAGCAGAGGCTACTTCCTTCATTAATAAATACATAACTAAAAGTACTATATACTCTAAGTTAGATAAAACATAATTACTCGTCACTTAGTATTCTCCTAGTTAAACCAAATGTGCCCTCCAATTGTTGACCACTCTATCACACTGTCATTGGCCCTTGAAAAATCGTGATCATTATCTTTATGAACCAAATCTGTTTTCGGTGAAGTTGATAATTTTACGAAAATCCTAAACTTCCCCATCTTTTCCAAGGTAATTTGTACCCACAGAATGTGGCATAGCCACATAAAGTATTATTTTCTTTAAGAAACCAAGAGCAAAGAAGTATCTAACCAAGTGATATTTTTCCTATTTTATAAAACACCAAGGGCTAACCAGATTTGGTCTTGAAAGCCCATTTTTAGGACAGTCCTGGATGTCCATTTGGTAGACTATTTTATCATAACTTGGTAGAATATTTAATCATAACTGAGTAGACCATTGAATCATACCGAGTAGACCCTTAAATATAATACATGAGACCATTGTATCATAACTGGGTAGACAATTGAAACATAACTGGGTAGACCATTTTATCCAACCTCTTTTATCTCCCGTGAAACTATTTTATCATAACTGGGTAAACCATATTATCATAACTGGATAGATCATTGTATCATAATTGAGTAGACCAATGTAACTTACAATACGTGTTTTAAATGTCCAGAACCAAATCATACCCAAGGCGATCATTAGTTTTACCACAATTAATAGATTAGTTTTTGCCAAAAAAAAGATGATTGGATAAGAATCCTAAGGGGCGAAAGGCTAATAAATTTCTCCATTAATGGCACCCTCATTTTAAGGCTTGAGAGTTACGGAAATTCTGTAATTAATATAACTTAAAAAGGGAGAGATGAAAGATTCTTCCTCTTTCCTTCTCCAGTTTACTGTGATTTTTCTTTGGGTCTTTAAAGCTGTAAAAACAATTCTGAATTCTTATTTTGGGTTGATCTTGATCATGTTACAACATCTTTATTTTGGGGATTTTTTATAATTTAATTTCATTATTATTATTACCTGATTGAGTTTTTTTTAATTGAAGAAAAATCATGTTGGTACCATAGATGGATATTTTTAATTTTTAAACTCTTATAATAGTAATAATTATACAATGAACCCGAACGTGTCCATGGATTTTATCTCTGAAAACCGGATGGAAGAAGGGGCACAAATGGCTTTGCTGTCCTCTGATGAAATAGTGTGAGAATAGTTGGAGCGGAACTGAATTTTGTGCCTGAAATGTCACAACTCTCTGCATTTCTTGGTTGAAAACAGGAAGAACCTTGGGGAGTTAAATTGCATTTCTGCCTCAAAATTCCCGAAATCCCTCCCGACTCCAATTTATCTCCTCATCGGCGATGTTAGACCAGGCGCATTGGCGCCTTTGCCTCGCCTCGCCCCTGCCACATGGCAGTAAACAATTTAAAAAAAATAAAAAATAAAAAGGGTGGGGCGCCCTCAAGGAAGTGGGGGCTGAAATGTGTGCCCCTTGCTCCTCGCCCGCGCCCTCGGGGCTTTTTTTATTTATTTAATTAGTTACACTTGACACAATATTATTCGTATAAATAAATTTTTAGGATATTATTTATGTGGTTAAAAAAATTAAAATTATCTTAAACAATATGAAAATTCATATTTTTCAAATATATCTGTGAAATTGGAGTTATCTTTGTACCTCGAATTATTTCTATCTAATTTTGTATTCCAATTTTTGTAATCTTAATTTTGTTACTTTGGCATTAATCATTTTCGTATATTTATTATAATTTTATATTAACAAAAAATAGAAGTGGATAATATATAGATGAGAGAGAAATTAATTGTTTATTCTGTGACCTAGGTTGGGGCAGGTTGCGGATGTGAGTAGAAAAATGGATAATTGGGTTGGGTTGATGTGGATGAGAGAGAAATTAATTATTTATTCCGTGACCTAGGTTGGAGCAGGTTGTGGATGCTGATGGTCTTATATGTTTTCTTCTTCATATTATTATCTCAATAAAACATGTTATCTATATGCAATATGTATATTTTTTGGTTGATGCTGATATATGTATCTATTGGACCATTTAATTTAGCACTGATTTTTTTCAACATAACGACGTATTCAAAATTTTGAATTCGAGATATATTGATTAATTTAGAACAATTTTTTAACTAAGTACTTGTTGGTAGAATATGTATATAAGTAATATAATTTTTAGCTGAGTTTATTTTATTTATAAAGTTTGAATTTGACACTTTATTCAAAGAAATAAAAAAATTCTTATTTATTTGACAAACTCCTGTCAATAATTATTAAACATTTTTTGAACTGGGAAATTATGCACTTTTTAAAAATAACTAAATTATACAGCATGAAGTACGTATTTAGATAGAATCATGAGTTGGCTTCTACTAAGCTTTGCTTGTTGATGTTGTCATCTCTTTTTCCTCTCTCTAATTTCACTTAACCAGTCCGTTCTCACCACGTGAAACTTGTTATTGGTCCTACGTTCTTCTCAACGATGCTGCAAAATTTTCCTTAACCATATTATGAGTTACGTCATTTCTTTTTCTACATATTGTTGTTCTCGGCTCGACTTTTAGAATTAGCTAGTGTAGTTGTAACTTGTATTGTACTCAGTCAACTTATGAAAAACGTTACTCAATCAATTTATAAATTATATAATATTTAAACGGGAATTTTGAATTTTATAATGGGTAAAGTATAAGCAAATTCTTCGTACTTGACAAAAATATACAAGCAAACTCAGCCTAATTGGAAAATTCTCTTACATAACAAAAATATACATGAAATTTATTCTAATTTAACTAGAATGTCTCAAGTTTGTGACCTCGAAATACTTGTTTAAAAAACTTTACTGCTATTTAACAATTTTAATAGATTCGAAGTTAAATTAATCGATCAGTAAATATCTAATAGGCGATTAAAAAGTAAAAACCGTGCAACAAAGCGAATGCACCCCTTAAAAACCGGGATTCCAAAGATTTGTCTGATTTTAGATATTATTATTGGAGTAAAAATAGTTCCGTAGTATTTCATCATTTTTATAATGGATGAACCAGATATAGTTGGCCGACAACACTGCCACATTCCAGGTAACACCAACAGCAACCAGACGCCAAACAGCCCAGGCTATTCCTCAAAAACAAAGCAAAACAGCCCAGGCTGTTGCCAGATGACAGCCACCTCTTTCCAATTCGCAAGAGAGGGGGAGAAAAAATTTCGAAAATTTTCTAAAAATTTATAATTTCAAAATTATTTAGAATGACTAGAGTAGTTTATTGTGACAACTGATGATGACGTCAGCGACGTTTTTTCTGTAATTTCAGAATTATTTAAAATTTTATCTATATAATTTCAAAATTGTACAGACGAAATTTTATTGGGGAAATTATTTTCAATTCTCCTGTGTTTATTTAAATATATTCAAAAATTTCTCGTATTTTAAAAACGATCATGTTGTCTCTCTGGTTTACTTTTATTATATTTTCGAATCCTTCGCTGATGTCATTTTTTTAGGCAAACATGGGAACTTTAGAATAATTTTCCCAATTTTATTTTTTTTCTCCAGAAATATATGATTTGTATATCCAATAATGTAGATTTTGCTAAGTGACAATTTAATGGTAGCAACTACATGATTCAATTTTTTTGGTTAAGTTTTATAAAAATACTATTGTCACGAATCACCGACGTAAAGTTACTCGATGATTAATGCATTTCCGATTAGATTGAGAAAGATTTTCTTATTTCATCAGGAAACAAATCTGACAAGACCCAAAGTAATTGATGGAATATGAATTTGGAATTCAAAATATCTCCCCGTGGTGCGTTAGATTAGAAACCGTACCATAAGTAATAAGATGAGGAGAATATGCCCCACGGTCTGAACTACCGCTCTCTTGAGTTGTGGAATCCGTACTGTTGCAAGAACCAAGGACAAGATTCCATACGATACGGCGTTTCTGGATTGAGGAGGTAACATGCGTTCCTCGTTTTGCATTATTCGATGGAAGCGTCTACGCGTACGTTTCGGATCCGTGGTAGTTGGATCCAAACTCCAACTTCGAAAGCAGCTAGTAGTAACAACTCACCTACCAAAATATAAAAAGTACAATGATTTGCACATTTTTTTCCTTTTCTTGTTTTAAGATACAACCATATCTTATATGTGATGCGTCATTTTCACAATTTTTAGTTTTTGGATCAACAAGATGCACACATGGGATGGACTTGAGTCCATGCATGTTGATTTACTTATAAAAAATTGAACTGTCTATATTATTTGCAGCTGAATTTTGTCAAGCATTTTTTTAGGCAAGCATTTTGTTTGGAAATTTTGATGCATATATATTCGTAAAATTTTCTGTTGCATGTTGATTTAAAAAACATAGCTCGTTAATCTATATGTGGCGAAATCCAGGTAATATATTATTGCCACTCTTCTTTTAGTCATCGAGAATAACACGTAAGAAAGACAAAAAACTAACCTTATTAATTTATCCATTCGCTGAACCAAAATTTAGTCCCTTACAAAAGGGTATATTTTTCTCTCTTCACATCGTTTTATTTTTGTACTGTTTACTGTAATAAATTAAAAAAATTCTAAACTCAAACGAATAATTAAACTAAAGAACATCTTTTTGGGGTGTGGAAATGGAAAGCGCATCGTACACTTTAATATATACGCTTAACCAACCAAAAACAATGTACTGTTTTCTCACCCCAAAAAAAACAATGTACTGTTTTTCTGCTTCTCATCCACCGATTATTATCCTGATAAGACTTAACCCGTTACGTAAATTGCCATTAATGTAACCCAGCATTAAAACCGAGTAAAATGATTCATCGGCACCCTATATTGGAACATTAATTGCAGGAATTGGTTCATAGAACCAATAAAATTTGAAAATATATTGGATTAGTCAACCAAAATTGAGGTATAAGAAGGGTGTTAGACGTTCCCGCTCCGGTTATAAATCATCAAGTACAGAAGGTTGCTGTGGAAGTTCCTCTCATCAATGGCGAAGAGGAAGATGAAGCCCAGGTTATGATTCGGCTCATTGAGGACAAAGAAGATGCCTTTCGGAACGCTGGCGTTTTGGCTGGATGACAAGTGAAATTTAAAGTCGTGGTCGTTTCGTGTTTAAAGTCGGTCGTTTCGTGTTTTGGTCATCTGTGTGTTTTTTGCTTTAGTTGCAGCGATGTCGTTTGTTTAAGTTGTATAGATGACGTGGCAACCTTGTATATATAGACCCATATGTATGTGTGCAGCTTTATCGAAAAATTGGGGAATTCAGTTTTTGGTTCTCCCTCCAAAACGATAACCGTCTCTTCCCTTTCGTTTTATTCCATTTCCACATCCTTCGCGATGGCCGCCATGGGAGCTTCCGCTGGAGCCTCACGCGATTCTCAAAATTCCAAACAATTCCATTGAGAATACGCTCTTTTACCTTCATCCGAGTGAGAATCCTGGTTTGATTCTTGTTACTCCGCCTCTTAATTCCACTAATTACCTAAGCTGGAGTCGATCTATGAGACGTGCCTTACGGTCAAAAAAGAAATGGCCAATGGTTGATGGTTCGGTGATTCCTCCTGCTGAGAGTGATGATTCGTACGATGTTTGGGAAGGTTGCAACATCATGGTGCTGAGTTGGCTTGTAGGTTCCATGGAACCTGCCATTGCTCGTAGTGTTAGTTGTCTCGAAACTGCGGTAGCGGTTTGGGCGGATCTACAAGGACGTTTTAGACGTGGCGATTCGATGAGGATAGCGCGTCTACAGCTAGAACTTTGTTCCCTCAAGCAAGGAGCTCTCTCGGTAACTGACTATTTCACTATTTTTCGTACTTTATTGGATGATTTATGCGAGTTTCGTCCAATCCATTTGTGTAAATGTGTGGATCGTGAAAAAGGTTCTGCAATTTGTGAATCTGTGAGTTTCTCTCGTCAGTATCAAGAGAATGATCAAGTGATTAGGTTTTTGATTGGTTTGAACGAGAATTATAGCACAGTCACTTCTCAAATCATACTTATGGATCCCTTGCCTGATGTGAATCAAGCTTTGTTCTTAGCTCTGCAACACGAACAACAGTTGTTGAATGGTACTTCTTCTGCAGTAGCTTTAGCAAGCCGTGTTGGATCAGTTAGTCACTCTAGTTCTGGAAATGCATTTCAAGTTTCTAATGCTGCAGCAGTTTCTATAAGTGGGAAACAGAGCTGGAATAACAGTAAAAGAGCTACTATATGCACATATTGTGGCAAGGAAGACCATACGGTTAAGAAGTGTTATCGGAAGCACGGATTTCCTCCTAACTTCAAGTTTACTAAGAATGTGGGAAGTGGTCCTGTAAACAGGATCCAAGGAGGAGGATGAGGATCTCTCTCAACTCCGTATTCTGCAACCAGAAATAATTTTCATGCCTCTAATCAAGTCTCTGCAGAAAACTTGAGATGTGTGAATGACGGCTTGGCTAGATTAGCCTTGACTCAATAGCAGTACTCGGGTCTTGTTGCATTAATCCAGCAGTCCAGCCAAGTATCCAGTGATGATGCAACCAACAACACATATATCAACCAACCTCAGGTTAATTCTGCTAATGTAGGTCGCAACATCATCACTGGTATAGCTTCTTCCTTTTCTTTTCATAGAGCTTGCTTTAGTACATCATTCAATAGTCATTGGATTTTAGATTCCGGGGCTTCTGATCACATAGCTTATTCCCTTCAGCATTTCATCGATTATCAACCTATTCCTAGTGTCCAAATTACTCATCCCAACAATCAAGTCACGTTTTCCACTCATAGAGGGACTGTCAAACTTTCTGAAGACATATTTTTGTTCCATGTTCTTCACGTTCCTTCTTTCACTTTCAATTTGCTTTTTGTCAGCCAACTAACCATGTCTTTTCCTTTTCAATTCTGTTTTCAATCAAATTTTTGTTTCATTCAGAACCTCCTCAGCTCGAGAGTGATTGGTAGCGCCGTGGAATCACAAGGCCTTTACGTCCTCGACCTCAAGTTTCAGCCATCACAACTTCCCTCACTCCCTACCAGCAGCTTCATTGTATGTTTCCACAGACTTTGACCTTTGGCATAACCGTCTAGGACATATTCCCTTACCTAAAATGCAGCTTATCCATCAGATTGATCCTAGTGTTTCAATAAAAGGAGAAAAACACTGTGACATATGTCATTTCTCCAAGCTTAAGCGCTTGCCATTTGTGGATAGTGCAAATATTGCTAAAGACTTATTTGAGTTGATTCATATAGATATCTGGGGCAAGTATTCTTTGCCTACATATGATGGTTGTTACTACTTTCTTACCATAGTGGATGATATGTCTCGATATACGTGGTTATATATGATGAAGGAGAAAAGTGAAGTACGAAGATTGATTGTTGAGTTTCACAGGATGGTTGAAACTCAATTTTACAAATCTGTCAAAAGGATTAGGAGTGATCAAGGGAAGGAATTCTTGATGACAGATTGGTTTAGAGACACATGCATCCTCCACGAACAAAGCTGTGTGTATACCCCACAACAATATGGCAGAGTAGAGCGGAGACATCAAACCATACTCAACAAAGCTAGAGCTCTCATATTCCAATCTGGCTTACCTTTATGTTTCTGGGGTGATGTTGTTCTCTATGCTGCTTACTTGATGAATATAACACCTTCTACTAGCTTGAGGAACCTGACTCCACATGAAAAATTATACAAAGAGGCCCCTAAGTTCCACCATCTCCGTGTCTTTGGTAGTTTATGTTATGCAACTACCAGCTCTAGTTATCGAACCAAATTAGAACCTCGGGCAAGACAATATAGTTTTTTGGGAATTCCTATTGGATTCAAGGGATATAGGTTATATGATTTAGCCTCCCATAGCACCATTATCTCCAGAGACGTGATATTTTACGAGCACATCTTTCCTTTCAAGGATTCATCTATTTACCAGGATCAGTATTATGCTCCTTACTCACCTCTGATCTTACACTGCCTGGATCAGTCCCATTTGTTCATTCAGACATATCCATTCCCGCTACTCCTAGCCCCAGTTCACATCGTACAACCCTTCCACCATCTGCAGCACTTACTCTTCCTACCCAGCCTTCCCCTGCTCCTCAACCTTCTGTTCCTTTACGTAGATCAAGTAGACCAACCCAGATTTCTTGCTACCTCAATAACATTGACCACGCTGTGATTCCATCGCGCTCAAATGGTCACTCTCCAGGACAGGTTTCTTCTTCTCTCAATACCTGTTATGTTACCACACCTTATCCAATTCAATTTTTTTTACTTATGCTCATTTAGCTCCTTGTTATAGATCATTCACTTGCTCTATAGCTAGTCATGTCGAACCTAGAAATTATGCAGAAGCTATCAAGTCTGACTGCTGGCTTAATGCAATGCAATATGAACTACTTGCTCTTAATGACAACAACACTTGGGAGCTTGTTGATCTCCCTCCTGGGAAGAAATTGGTGGGCAATAAATGGGTGTTTAAGATTAAACACAAGGTTGATGGTAGTATCAAAAGATACAAAGCCCGGCTCGTTGCACAAGGATATACTCAATCTCTTGGGACTGATTTTTTTGAGACCTTTAGTCCCGTTGCCAAGATGACTACGGTGCAGGTTTTTGTCGCATTGGCTTTAAGCAAAGGTTGGAATATGCAGCAACTTGACGTCAACAATGCATTTTTGCATGGCGATCTTGACGAAGAATTTATATGCAATTGTCCCCAGGTTTGACTGTTTCTGCAGCTGATAAGCATAAAGTCTGCAAGCTCAAAAGGTCTCTTTATGGTCTTAAGCAAGCCAGCCGGCAATGGTTTGCCAAGCTCACCTCTATTCTCTTGGCTTTTGGTTATCATCAATCTAAACGTGATTATAGTCTGTTTGTAAGGCATGCTTTTGGGACTTTCACTGCCTTGCTAGTTTACGTTGACGACATTATTCTTGCTGGTGATTCTGGTCTAGCCCTTCAAGCTACCAAGTCCCATCTTGAACAGACCTTGAAGCTTAAAGACTTTGGGCAACTTCAGTATTTTCTTGGCTTGGAAATGGCTTGTAATTCTGCCGGTTTACATTTGTCTCAGAAGAAGTATGCCATGGAGATACTGGAGGATGTTGGTTATTTGGGGTGTAAGCCTCGCAAGGCTCCTGCTGTTGCTGGTGTTCACCTTGTCCGATATGGTCTTGAAGGTGCTAGTACTTTGCTTGACGATCTGGCCTATGATATCGCTGGGAAACCTGTTTACAAGACTTCTATTGATGGCAAGCTGCTTCTTGAAGATTCCCACTTGTATCGTCGGCTCATTGGGAAGCTCTTGTATCTTACCACAACCAGGCCCGATATTAGCTATATCGTTTAGCAACTAAGCCAGTTCCTTGCCAAGCCAACTGATGTACATCTTCACGCTGCTTATCATGTGCTCAAGTACCTCAAAAATTCTCCAGGTCTGGGTTTGTATTTCCCTGTTCGCTCTGATGGTAAACTCAAAGGCTACTCAGACAACGATTGGGGTACTTGTATCGGTACGCGTCGATCTGTGACAGGATATTGTGTTTATTTGGGTGATGCTCTTATTTCCTGGAAGGTCAAGAAACAGGACACAGCTTCTCGATCTTCTTCTGAAGCTGAGTATCGTGCTTTGGCAGCTCTTGCTTGTGAGATTCAGTGGCTTTCGTTTCTTCTGCGTGATCTTCATGCTGCTCTCACTAGCTCTGCCTTGGCTTATTGTGATAATAAGTCCGCTATTCACATTGCCGAGAACCCCGTGTTTCACGAACGTACGAAACATATTGACATTGATTGCCATACAGTTCGCGAACGGGTTCAATCCGGGTTGATTACGTTATTTCATGTTCCCACTGACTTCCAATTAGTAGACCTATTCACCAAGAGTTTGTATGTTGCTCGTTTCGAGCTCTTGGTCGCTAAGTTGGGCCTTCTGGATATCCATTGTCCAATTTATTGGGGGGGGGGGGGGGTGGTGTTAGACGTTCCCGCTCCGGTTATAAATCATCAAGTACAGAAGGCTGCTGTGGAAGTTCCGCTCATCAATGACGAAGAGGAAGATGAAGCCCATGTTATGATCTGGCTCATTGAGGACAAAGAAGATGCCTTTCGGAACGCTGGCGTTTTGGCTGGATGACAAGTGAAATTTAAAGTCGTGGTCGTTTCATGTTTAAAGTCGGTCGTTTCGTGTTTTGGTCATCTGTGTGTTTTTTGCTTTAGTTGCAGCGACGTCGTTTGTTTAAGTTGTATAGATGACGTGGCAACCTTTGTATATATAAACCCATATGTATGTGTACAGCTTTATCGAAAAATTGGGAAATTCAGTTTTTGGTTCTCCCTCCAAAAAGATAACCGTCTCTTCCTTTACGTTTTATTCATTTTCTTACTTCCGTCGATTGGAGTTCATCGGAACTCCTCCGGAGCCGCTTTCCGTTTCTTCACAAAAGGGGCTCCTAGTTGAACATGAACTATTATCAATTAGATTTTTTTTTGAGAACATCAATTAGATTTTTTTGGGTTGAAAATAACTAAAATAAATTCGAGCCAATATTTTTGTAATCGACTTGGTTTTTTAATTCATATTCTAGACAAAAGATTAACGGTTGTGGAAAAAATAGAAATAACAAGGCTCCTACAAAACAGGAGAAAGGGAAAGGAGAGCATCGAAAAAGAAAAAAAAAGGCTATTACTGTGGAGAGAGAAAATAAGGGGAAAAGGCAATCCCGGGCCTGCACGGGAACAGATAATAAAGGTAGCTGATAGGAAATCCCAAGAGGCAGAGAGAGGGGGAGTGTCCTCTTGTCCACGTCAGAAGGGGAAAGCCTCCAGTTGTTGTCCACCGGCTATTCCCGGTCGCCCTACCCAAGCCTTTTTTCATCAACTCTCTCTCTCACTTTCCTCTCTTAGGCTATAAATATCAGCTCAACACGTAAAGCGTCTCTTTTTTTCCTCTCTCTCATAAAGTTTCTCTCTCATAAAGTTTCTTATTGGGCTGACCGGTGTCCGGCGAGATCGCCA
Source organism: Hypericum androsaemum (assembly GCA_963995505.1). NCBI lineage: Eukaryota > Viridiplantae > Streptophyta > Magnoliopsida > Malpighiales > Hypericaceae > Hypericum > Hypericum androsaemum. The sequence continues at coordinate 1,504,648 of OZ023189.1, read as the reverse complement.
GAAAATAGATTGCCTTCGTTGACCCATTCCCCGGCGAGGTCAAAGCTTCTTCCTTTCCGCGATTTTTCCTTTTTTTTTTGGACATTATACGACTGCCTGCCTTCCTGCTTGCTTATATGAGGTTTGTTAGGAGGAACAAGAACATTTAAAACAGGACTTGAAGCTCTCTGTTCTTACAAGGGTAGATATAGATCTGCCATGTTTGTTTCCTTTACCCTTTTTAACAACAACAATAATAATAATAATAATAATAATAATACCAATTTTTTTGTGGTATGCATTTATTTGTATGATAACAACAAGAAAGAGCCCCTTGTTTGGTTATCTTATCGGTTTCCTTTTAGGTCTTTGGATTAAGACATTTAATTTTCTTCAACTATGCTAATTTAATTGTGAGATATCTATCTCCTTGATGCTGATACCTTCTTATTAGCTACCATTTCGAGCATTCCCGTTTATTCCTGGTTTTCTTCTTTATGTCGTACCTTCAATTCTCTGTCTTCGTCGTTGCTTCTATGTTTTGAGATTTTGATCGCTTCCATCGTTCTTCCACCTTACAGTTTCTTGCTGGTGTGGTGGTATATTGAAAATCTGCCTGACCCCCTTCGATTCTAAGGAGTCGGAGAATCTCGACAGCAGTTAATGGACGGGACTAAGGATACGGGACTTAAAAATGTGGGCTCGACATGCTCAGTCTCCGAGATGGATGATTTTGATCTCTCGCGCCTACTCGGCAGACCCAAGCTGAACATCGAGAGGAAAAGGTCATTCGATGAGAGGTCTCTGAGCGAGCTCTCAATTGGGCTTGGTAGAGGAGGAGTTGACTACTATGAGAGCACCTATTCTCCTGGTTGTAGGTCAGGGTTTGATACCCCAGCCTCCTCAACTCGTAACTCATTTGAGCCCCACCCGATGGTGGCTGATGCCTGGGAGGCACTCCGGCGATCCCTAGTGCACTTTAGAAGCCAACCGGTTGGTACTATTGCGGCGTTTGATCATGCATCTGAGGAGGTGTTGAACTATGACCAGGTAACATACCTAAATGTTTTTTCTTAGATTAAGTATGCTGTTTATGTTAGGAATGTTGGTCGTGTTTTTTGTGATTCCTTTTCTGGTATGTCATATATCTATTCGTCTCATGATGCTATACTATAGACCCTTTATAAGCATCCTTCCTCAATCATGCTATTGCACTATAGTGCTACAAACAAAGGGTGATCGAGATAATCATTCGTCAAACAAGTAATTTTAAAGTAAAAAAGTCCATTTCCTTTCTTTTTGGGTTACAACCTTGTAGATTTCCAATGTCAGCAAACACTTTCTTAGTGTTAAGTTAGATAGGTGTTCGATAAGATAATTCTATTATTCAAACCCAATGGCTAAGCGATAAAGAATTGAAAATTCTATGAAATTCTAAATTTTCTTAGGTATTTGCAGCTTTCACATGGGTCGTTTATGTTTTCCAACTTTGGGTAAGATCAAGGTAGCTTATAAAATTGTCGTGCTTATTTTGTAGGTATTTGTACGTGATTTTGTTCCCAGTGCCTTGGCTTTTTTGATGAATGGAGAGCCTGACATTGTAAAGAACTTCCTTCTGAAGACGCTCTATCTTCAAGGCTGGGAAAAGCGCATTGATCGCTTTAAGCTTGGGGAAGGGGCTATGCCAGCCAGTTTCAAAGTTCTTCATGATCCTGAAAGGAAAACGGATACCCTGATCGCTGATTTTGGTGAGAGTGCAATTGGAAGAGTTGCTCCAGTTGACTCTGGTTTCTGGTGGATCATTCTACTCCGTGCTTATACAAAGTCTACAGGGGACATGTCTCTGGCGGAGACGCCCGCGTGCCAAAAGGGGATAAGGCTTATATTGTCTTTGTGTCTATCAGAAGGATTTGATACATTCCCTACTCTGCTTTGTGCTGATGGATGCTCTATGATTGATCGGAGAATGGTAGGATGACTTAACTAATCTCCCCTGACATACGAACACTAGATAATTTCCATAAAAGTGATTGTTAGATCCTATCTGAGCTTGAACTTATTACAAATTAAAAGCACTACATTGCAATTGGTTTCTTTTTTCACCCGAGGGATATGCTTTTAACGTCATTGTTTAGGTGTCTTTTAAACATTTGAATGCCCTATTGGATGAATACATGACGCAAACCTCCAGCCTTAATCTTGTCAGTCAGTTAAAAGCAAATGATTTTAGAAAATTTGAAGTGTAACTCAATCTTGTGGTTGAATCAGATCTTTATTTACCAGCAAGGTCCAGTATGCATTTTTTACTTTGTACACATCCTTTTATGTACCATTGTGTTTTTCCACCCTTGGCAAATAATCATCGAACTTGTGCCTAGGTTCAGGAGGTTCGTGGTCTAACTTTTGCTGGTAAATGAAAACTCCCCGGGATTGGGAAAATTTATTGTATATCTCTGCTTGTCAGTTTTTCTGTATCTATTTCCACTTCAGTTGCAAGTATACTCCTGCAACAATATTAACTTCAGTTCTTTTGGTGATCTGCTTACAGGGTGTTTATGGTTATCCAATTGAAATTCAAGCTCTATTTTTCATGGCATTGAGGTGTTCTTTGACAATACTGAAGCAGGATACTGAAGGAAAAGAATTCATCGAGAGAGTTGTGAAACGCTTGCATGCCTTGAGCTTCCATATGCGAAACTATTTCTGGCTTGACTTCCAACAACTTAACGACATATACAGATACAAAACCGAGGAATACTCTCACACTGCAGTAAATAAGTTCAACGTTATTCCTGATTCAATCCCAGAATGGGTGTTTGACTTTATGCCAACTCGTGGTGGTTATTTCATTGGCAATGTCAGCCCTGCAAGGATGGACTTCCGCTGGTTTGCTTTGGGAAATTGTGTTGCTATATTGGCCTCACTCGCAACTCCAGAGCAATCAATGGCTATCATGGATCTACTTGAATCTCGGTGGGAGGAGCTTGTAGGAGAAATGCCTCTGAAAATCTGTTATCCTGCGATAGAAGGTCATGAATGGCGAATCGTAACTGGGTGTGATCCAAAGAATACTAGATGGAGCTACCACAACGGAGGATCTTGGCCAGGTTTGACCCTACGTCTTAAATAACTTGCACAACTGTAATTTAACTCATGTGACTGCATCACGATCAGAAAATACTGAGACAACTTGCATGGGATTATGTTCGAAACCCCATGTTAGATTATGTGGCAGTGGACATTGATTATGAGCATTGCACCTGCTAATTTGTTTTGTGCCCTTTAAGCTGATGATAATGTGTGAAGCCAATTAAGCTGTGCGATTTTCATTTGTGTGGAAATTGAAGGACTGGACTTGGTTTAACCTTTTTTTCAATTTGTAGACCTGATGATAATGTGTGAAGCCAATTAAGCTGTGCGATTTTCGAAGTAGGGAATATCCTGTTACGCTGAGTAAAGCGTGTAAGTTTTCTGTAAGCAACTTCATAATTTAAAAGACTTGGAAGTTTTGATCTTAGAAACTTGGACAACTCTTCAGCTGTGTTACTGCTAAAGACGTTCACTTTAGTCTTATGTCATTGAATGGAATTCAATGAGCACGAAATTCAAGCAGGACGTTCACTCTATGGTGATCTGCAGGAGCATATTTCCAAAAATGCTATAACCAAGAAGCAAGTCCCATATAGATAATTTCCCTGAGTAGAATACCTGATTTTAGATCCTTGCTTAGCGGAAAGTCGAGCACCATTTCATGCTCTGCAACTAGATTTTCCGTTGACTAATACTCTGGTCCATTTGTTGGATGCAGTCCTTCTATGGATGCTAACTGCTGCATGCATCAAAACTGGACGGCCACAAATCGCAAGGAAGGCGATAGACCTTGCCGAGACACGTCTCCTGAAGGATAGCTGGCCAGAGTACTACGACGGCAAGCTCGGAAGATACATTGGGAAGCAGGCCAGGAAATACCAGACCTGGTCAATTGCAGGATACCTGGTGGCGAAGATGATGCTGGAGGATCCTTCGCACTTGGGGATGATCTCACTGGAGGAAGACAAGCAAATGAAGCCTGTCCTAAAGAGATCCTCATCTTGGAATTGCTGAGACAACAGACAAGCAAATGAAGCCTGTCCTAAAGAGATCCTCATCTTGGAATTGCCGAGACAACAAGCTAATCGTAATTCTTAGGCCATTTTTCCTTGGTAGGTTTGGTTGGAAATTCCATTCTCTGTGTACCATAGATAGCACAGGCGGAAAACTACTCTACTTCCCCTGCCTTTTGAAATAAGAGTTGACACTTTGATCGGCATTTGGAAATGCCTTATGTTTAGGCCTTTTAAGACCCCGGGAAAAAAGGAGTTCCACGGAGAGTTTCTCAATTACCATTTTCTCACATGCTATTTGAAATGCCTAGAATAATTGTAAGAGGTGATTACTTGCTTATCCGTGACTGATATAAATTCAAGTATTACGAATGATAACACGACGGATGCTTGGAAATATGTTCCTGCTGACCATAGAGTTGACACAGTAGATAGTCCTGGTAACAAAAAGTAAACATACATAGAATGGTATATAATGTATAGACCGCTATTTGCGTACGCTAGGTTTCTGTTTCTTAATGTCCCCAAAAAAATATGAACGTTTTAAAAAAAGGTTCCATTGCCGGGAATTGAACCCGGGTCTCCTGGGTGAAAGCCAGATATCCTAACCACTGGACGACAATGGATTAGTGACAACAAATGAATTATTATTTAATTATCATTTTATTTATGTTAACATGTTCAGATGTTCTCCTGTCGTTTCCCGTAATGACTTGGCGGCTGATAGACGATTAATTGCCCCTCTATTAGAGGGAAAGTGACATCATTGACCTTAACCCTATTAGGCTAGATGGGGCCCATAAAAATATTACTGGAGAACACAATTAACTTATATGTTATTGGAAACTAGTGTTGAAATGCACTATTATTACCCAACCTTTTCAATTAAATAAGAGGAGTGGTTGATTTAAATTTGAGTAGACATTAACAAAGTTTTATTTAATATTTAATATTGTTGTTGAACTAATTCAGTAGAAGAAGGGCGATGCAAGATTATCTCCTTTGGTGACCACATATACCAATCTTCTAAAATAAGTAGTTAATTTCTCTCTTATGATGTGCGAGTGTGGTTGCGAGAGGCTGCCGAGGCCTTGGATGCAATTCAGATGCGTATTAGTGAGGAGGGTCCACAGGAGATGTTGGTAAGTGAGGAGGCAGCAGCTCTAAAGTCATACAATGAGATGCTTGAAAGGCAGAGTACATTTCTTAGACAGAAAAAACAGGTTGACTTGGCTGAAAGATGGTGATCAGAATACTGCTTCTTGTACGATTTTGTGGAGAGAAAGGTTAAACATTAATTCAGCATTGCATAAAGTATATATACAACTTCGACTACATAGGTAGGTGGTAGTAAACCCTAACCCTAACCCTAATACATGGATACACTTGTACATTACTAAACAGGAAGTACACTAATACACGGACGATACACAGACAAGTCCTGACCCATTTGCAATCGATCGCCTTTTTATCAGGAGATAATGGTTTTAACGTCTAGGTTCCATTCCGTTCAAGACCGTCAATTTTCTTTTGCATGGCATCCCTCCAATGTGGCCGGTTCATGCCCATGTGTGATATCTGTCACAAATTGCCTATGACGCAAGATAAAGTTAGCACTAAATATGTAATTTGCAATAGGATAGACCATAGTTGAGGACGAAGACCGATGTGGGGTGGCAGCAGGGGATGCCTAGGGGCAGCATGCGTAGTTTGGTTGGAAGTGTACCAGGACGATGTCCCCGCCCAAGTGTGGGAGCACTACTCGGTAGATTCCCTTCTTCCGACGAGCCACTATTTAGGTCAATGGGTTCGCAACAACATTAGACTCTTGCTCCACGTCAGTCGCTGGATAACACGCAAGCTCAGCACCACAACGAGCATCGATATTGGGAGTGGCACCCGAACTTAGATCAACAGTCAGGTCAACCGGGTTGCTCACCCTGGCAGGAGAGCATCCAGACTCCACTCCAACCGGTGAAGCAACATCATCATCAACCACACCAGGGACATCCGCACTCGGTTGGAAAACTGGAGAAGGAAGAGGGACGGGTGGAGCGGAGCTGTCAACATACGAAAAAATGTCCTCAAATAAGACAATATCCCAAGAAACAAAGGCCTCCCCGCTTTCCATAGCATATACCTGCCATCCCTTTTGGCCAAAGGGATAGCCAACAAACATACTGCGACGACATTGAGCCCTAAACTAGTCTCTGACTCGAGGTCGATGGTGCACATAGCAAAGACAACCAAATGTGTGAAGAGGAGAATAAGAGGTCGATGGTTATCAGGCCAGGGTTCCATATTCCATGTAGTCCACTGAAGACCTTGTAGCATGACCGGCCACAAAGCTACTAAAGTTTCCCATAGGCGAGAGCTCATCGGTTTGCTAGTCACGTTCTAGATGATTACATCTTGTTTCACATACTTGATCTAGAGGACCAGCAATCAAAACGCAGTGCGATCTTAAATAAAATGCCATGCCAATTTCATTAAAAGCGCAGTGTTTTGTTGCCTTAGATTTTTGAAACCCAAGACTCCAGCCGCCTTTGGTGGGCACACGGTCTGCCACTCAAGTAAGTGATGGCGCTTTTTTGTTGTCGTGGTTCCCTCATAGCAAACGTCTTTGAACTTTCTCCACCGCATAACAAATGCCTAGAGGAAGTTTGGTGGTTTGCATCGCATACGAAGACAAGGTAGCTAGGACAGCTTGATAAATAGTTGCTTTCCCGACGAAGGAAAACTTCTCAAAGCACCATCTTCATAGCCTCTCGTAAACTTTGTCTAGGATGAAGGCATGGTACTTTTTGTAACACAATCATGCAACAAAGGCATACTCAAATACCGTCCCATATTGTTGGTGAGTGAAACTCCCAACATATGAGCCAAACCTTGTGCCAAGGATGTTGAAGCATTCTTTAACACAAAGATTATAGTTTTGAGCTTGCTTACTTGTTGACTCAATGCATTATGAATCTCGTCAAGCATTTGTGAAAGAATAAGGCTTGTGATTTAGTCACTTCTGCAAAAAGAAATAAGTCATCAACGAAAATAAATGTGAAATAGAAGGACCCCTTGTGACGTTTGAAACGGTCTCCATTCGCTTTGCTGGACCTTCCTGGTGATCATTGGCGTACCAAGCATAAGATAGATAAATACAGCGAGAGGGGGTCCCCTTGCCCTACTACTTGCGTTGATTTGAATGAACCAGTTCTTTCCTCATTTCACAACACATGTATCAAGGCCGAGGATATACAAGTGAGTATCAAGTTAATCAATGAATTAGGGAGGTTTAACAGTTCTAAGGTTTTCCTCATGAAATATCCAACTTAGCCGATCGTAAGTTTTGGCTAAGTCCCTTTTCAGAGCCATAATTTCTTTCCCTTGTCTTCGTTTCTTCATCGTATGGATGATTTCCTGCACAATATTATATCCCCCATAATATTACGTCCCGGGACAAAACTAATCTGGTTATGTGTTCCCACAAAGGCATGAAAGCTTGTAACCTCATTGTCACTAGCTTGGTCGCATGTTTTAGCGAGGTATTACATAAGCTAGAAGTTCGATGTGTTTCATGGGTTCTCCACTTTCGAAACAAACATGATGACTGCCACACTACACTTGCAACTAACAACATGTAATCTCAACAAGATATTTAAATACTTGTAATAAATGTTGAAATTGAATGATGAAGTTCAAACAAAAAAACTCAAAGGTAAAAAATCCAAAGTGGGAGGCCCAATATGAAATAGGAAAGGGCATTACCATATTAAAAAATGCAAAAAAGTTTTCTAAGTTTATAAGGAGATTCTCCTTGTTAGCTAGGAACTAAGTTGACCACCTGGAAAGGTAACTTGGACATGCTACGAGGATGGTGCGTAACACCATCCGAGCACGAGCACGAGCACGCGCACGTTGGACGTAGGTTGCAATGAGCATTTTGTGGTGCACTTGGCACGTGTACGCCGCGAAGAGGTGCGGAAGGAATGGCCTATCCAGAGAATCTACCGAAGGGGTGCCTACGAGCACCAAAGGGTCACGAGCAGGCAGGCTGAATCTGGTAGGCGAAGGGATGCCTCTGGCTGGCCGAAAAGGTGCACGAAGGAGGCAGTCTGCCAGCTGGCCGAACAGATGCATCTCCTCGGAAGTGCCTCGTGTCCCTTCGGAGTGTCTGCCTCCCTCCCATCCAGCGCCTATAAATAGGCCTCTCTCCCTCACTTCCAAACTCATCCCGAACACTCATTGCATAAGCATTCATTAGCAATAGTCGTTCTCTCTCAAGAAAGTTTTGAGTATACAGCGGTTTGCCGAAGCTTCGAGAATCATTGTGCTACGATCTTAGAAGCAACTAGTCGTTGTATCTTGGGGACGATTGCCGTAGTCCGTAAGCACTGAATATGGGACAATCTCGTCTTACGGAGAAAGAGTCAAACTCTAGCCTCGACTAAGATCCTAATCAAGTACACCACCTCCGACTAACAACAATCGTAAGACGAGATTCGTGTTCTTGAAGATTGCATCATCAAGCTCTGCTCAGGCACCAGTGCCGATGGTCCCAGAAACTGTCCATGCCGAAAGGCCGGTAAAGTTCAATGGCACCGAGTTCAAGAGGTGGCAACAAAAGATGTTGTTCTACCTGATAACGCTCAACCTGGTCCGGTTCTTGAAAGAAGAAGCACCGAAGGTGGTACTGAAGCTGACCTCAGGCAAGAAGCTGACCCTCAAGGATGTGTTGTATGTCCCAGACATTCGCAAGAATCTAGTATCCAGCTCCCTGTTAAGCAAAGCCGGGTTGAAGCTAATTTTTTAGGCTGATAAATTTGTATTGACCAAAGCTGGTACATTTGTAGGAAAGGGTTACCTAGATAGGGGACTCTTCAAGATGAATGTAATAACTGTACAACGTGCCTTTGAGGGCCAGAATAAAGTTATTAATTCTTCTTACTTGGCTGAGTATTCTAACTTATGGCATGATAGATTATGACACGTAAATTTAAGCTCATTAAGAAAGTTGATAAGTTTAAATTTATTGCATAAACTGGAGTTTAACTCAAACGATAAATGCAAAGTATGTATTGAGGCAAAAATGGCCAAAGCACCTTTCCATTCAGTGGAAAGAAGTACTACACCTTTAGAGTTAATTCATACCGACGTATGCGATATGAAACATGTGTAAACTAGAGGTGGGAAAAAGTATTTCATTATATTTATCGATGATTGCACAAGATACTGTTACGTATATCTCTTGAAAGGAAAGGACGAAGCCTTCAAACCTTTCAAGAGTTATAAGAATGAAGTTGAAAATCAACTTAGCAGTAAAATCAAAATGATTCGAAGTAATAGAGGGGGAGAATATGTAGCTCCGTTTGAGAAATTCTGCTAACCAAATGGCATTATTCATCAGATGACTGCACCATACTCACCTCAATCAAATGGTGTAGCTGAATGTAAGAATCGAACTCTCAAGGAGATGATGAATGCTATGTTGATTAGCTCGGACTTACCCCAGAATATGTGCTACCCACATTCTAAATAAATTACCACACAAGAAAAGGCACAAAACCCCATATGAACTATGGAAAGGGAGAAAGTCTTCCTACGGTTACCTTAAAATGTGGGGGTGCCTAGCTAAGGTAGAAATACTTCCACTTAAAAGGGTGAGAATATGGCCAATACTATTGACTGCATCTTTATCGGATATGCCTACAACAGTATCGCATACCGATTTCTAGTGCACAAGTCTGAAAATCCTGAAATCAACGAGGGAATGGTCATAGAATCAAGGAATGCAACATTCTTTGAGAATATCTTTCCAAACATGGAGAGGAAAGACCCAAGCTCTAACAAAAGAGCTTATGAAACTACTCAAGGTTCTCATCAAGTTGTTGAGTAACCTAGACGCAGCAAAAAGGCAAGAACGACCAAGTCGTTTGGTCCAGATTTTCTGACATATGTGTTAGAAAATGAATCTGGGACAATCCAAGAGGCATTGTCTAGTCCAGATGCTCCTCTTTGGAAAGAAGCTATCAACTGTGAGATATAGTCCATCATGCAAAACCACATGTGGGAAATCGTGGATCTTCCACCAGGTTGTAAACTTTTAGGTTATAAGTAGATCCTTAAAAGGAAATACAAAGCTGATGGATCAATCGACAAGTACAAAACTCGGTTGGTAGCTAAAGGATTCAAACAGAAGGAAGGATATGATTACTTTGACACGTACTCGCCGGTCACAAGAATCACATCTATTAGAGTACTTATAGCTGTTGCAGCACTCTATAACCTCGAGATACATCAGATGGATGTAAAAATAGCTTTCCTAAATAGAAATCTGGAAGAGGAGATATATATGGAACAATCTGAAGGGTTTGTTGCCCCCGGACAAAAGCATAAAGTATACAAACTGGTCAAGTCATTGTACGGGCTGAAACATGCGCCAAAACAATGTCATGAGAAATTTGACAGAACAATGATGTCAAATGGCTTTAAGATCAATGAGTGTAATAAATGTGTATACATTGAAGGCACACCTGATGCTTACGTGATTGTATGTCTGTATGTAGATGACATGTTAGTCATGGGAAGTAGTAATGATCTTAACATGAAAACTAAGAACATGTTAAAGAACAATTTTGACATGAAAGATATGGGTCTAGCTGATATCATATTAGGGATAAAAATCTCTAGGACGACTGAAGGAATTGTCTTGTCACAATCTCACTATGTTGAAAACGTACTCAAGAAATTCGAAGTATTTGACAAACCTCCGACTAAGACTCTGGTAGACCTGAGTCTACACTTAGCTAAAAATAGAGGGGATCCAGTATCTCAACTAAAATATGCAAGGATCATTGGGAGCCTGATGTACTTGACAAATTGTACACGTCCTGATATTACATATACAGTTAGCAAGCTTAGTAGATTCACAAGCAATCCAGGAACGGATCACTGGCTAGCTTTGGAAAGGGTTCTAAAGTATCTAAAATATACTTTGAACCATGGCATACTTTATACGAGATATCCAGCTGCATTGGAAGGATACAGTAATGCGAATTAGATATCGGACACCAAAGACTCTAAATCCACTAGTGGTTACGTGTTCACCATAGGTGGCAGAGCTGTGTCCTGAAAATTCTCTAAACAAATGTGCACAGCTCGATCCACCATGGAGTCAGAGTTTATAGCACTAGACAAATCTAGGGAAGAAGCTGAATGGCTTAGAAACTTCCTAGAGGATATTTCTTGTTAGAACAAGCCTGTGCCTCCTGTGTTGATACATTGTGATAGCATATCAGCAATCGGGAGAGCACAAAGTACTATGTACAATGGTAAGTCTTGACACATCCGTAGGAGACATAACATTGTTAGACAGTTGATCTCTGGTAGTATAATTACCATTGATTATGTGAAGTCCAAAGACAACATAGCTGATCCTTTGACGAAAGGAATCAACAGAGATCAAATGTATAACGCAGTAAGAGAAAGGTGGTTAAAACTTGCACATTAAAAACGTTCATAGCAGTAACTCAACCATGATCAGTGGAGATCCCACAAACTTGGTTCAATGAGACAACTAAGTTATGGATGATTAAGATGATTACTTGGAACCCATCCCATTCTCAGAAGCTGTCCAAGTACGAACCTGCAGAGGTGTGGTTAGGTTAAGCGTCTGCGCTTTTAATAATTCATATACCAGAAAAAAAGGTAGAGTATGGCAGGATACTCTTAATAGGAGATCACCTATACAAGTGTGAAGTGAAGCCGCTTCGAATAGAACGAACACTTATGAATCCAAGATAAGGTCCATGGCCAAAACAGATAAAACGTGAGAACTGAAGGATATTAGAGATATCATTGGGTAAATGTTATTGTCTTGGTTTACATAAAAAAACTGACCATTTTAAGACATCGCGTTCACTGAGCAACAAGTAAATCCGATAATATCTTACTAGAGAAGGTTCAAAGCCATAAGCTACCTATCTCGATGCAATGATAACTCGTCAGAACTTTTCTTAAAAGTGTCAGCATACATAAATCATCATTCATGTGGGAGATTGTTGGAATTGAATGATGGAATTCAAGCAAAAAAGCCTAAAGGTGAAAAGCCCAAAGTGGGAGGCCCAATATGGAATGGAAAAGGGCATTACCACATTGGAAAATGCAATAAAATTTTCCAAGTTTATAAGGAGATTCTCCTGGTTAGCTAGGAACTAAGTTGACCACCTGGAAAGGTAACTCGGACATGCTACGAGGATGGTGCTACGCAACATCCGAGCACGAGCATGAGCACGCGCATGCGCGCATTGGACGCAGGTCACAATGGGCGCTTTGTAGTACACTTGGTACTTTGTGCGTACGCATCGTTGCGAGGAACTGAGGAACCTACATTTTTGGCTGATTCCGGAAGACTCCAGAATACTCGAACGCGAAGAGGTGCGGAAGGAATGGCCTATCCAGATAACCCACCGAAGGGGTGCCTACGAGCACCAAAGGGTCACGAGCAGGCTAGTGGAATCTGGTAGGCGAAGGGGTGCCTCTGGCTGGCCGAAAAGGTGCCGGAAGGAGGCAGTCTGCCTGCTGGCCGAACTGATGCATCTCCTCGGAAGTGCCTCGTGCCCCTTCGGAGTGCCTGCCTCCCTCTCATCCAGCGCCTATAAATAGGCCTCTCCCCCTCACTTCCAAACTCGTCTCGAACACTCATTGCATAAGTATTCATTAGCAATAGTCGTTCTCTCTCTCTCTCTCTCTCTCAAGAAAGTTCAGAGTATCCAGCGGTTCGCCGAAACTTCGAGAATCGTTGTGCTACGATCTTGGAAGCAACTAGTCGTTGTATCTTGGGGACGATTGTCGTAGCTCGTAAGCACCGAATACGGGGCAATCTCGTCTTACGGAGAAAGAGTCAAACTCTTGCCTCGACTAAGATCATAATCAAGTACACCACCTCCGACTAACAACAATAAATAGTAAGGATGATAGCAAAAATAGATAACACATTGGAGAAATTCGGAATAGTGAATGAAAAAAGTGGGACTGCGCTGTGATGAGCTGTCATAATGCATAAGATGTCACGGTGAGCTGTATATAGCTTCCGCGTTGAATGTTGCTTGGCCTACCAATTGCAGTTTCCCTTACTTTAGTTCTGGGAGCTCCTTTAATGTGCACCACAAAATTTCGTCTCAATCCCTTCTCTTAGTATATTTCCACTTTGGTTGTTTTGCCTTTTTCTGCCAAGTAATGATTTTCCTCCTTTTTTTTGTTTATCAAAATATTTAAATAATGACAAAATTTTTACAAATTACAACAAATATTTAATAATGTATTTCTAGGGCTCAAAATCTTGGAATAAACTTTAACACTTCCCTTGTCCGTTGTTGCGTTTTTCTTCGTCCTATTTAATTACCGTAGATTGGCCCTATTACAACTAAAAGATCAATTAATAGCTGTGGCGTTGTACAAAGCCCACCAAATTAACAGTATTAATTTTACAGTACTCTTTATCTTATGGTAAATTATCCACATGAATTACGCTCACGCAACAATTTTCTTTCAGCCGTCCAATAGATTTTGAACTTCCACTAGCAAGAAGACATTTTGGTGAGGTGATGTCAAGTTATTTTATCTAGATAGAAATAATATAAGGAATAAATGCGAGTTAATAAAATTACATATAGTAACTTAGAATGATCAATTTTAAAAAAAATACAAAAGATAGGGTGTTGACTTGGGAATAGAGTCAATAGACCACCACTAAGAAAGTTCTTTGAAAGGACAATTAAATTAGGGGCCAGAGAGAGAGATTGTGTAGGGGACCTGCCGACCTGGGTTCAATTATATAGCAGTAGCATTTAAAGTTTACCCTTTTATAACCCCACTGCCCTTGCTTTTATTTTGTCTGTTACCAGCTGCAGACAAAATTCCGTTCGTGTTATACTGTATTACCGCGGTAATTCACCCCAACGCAAAAGAAGCACACGAAGCCACCACTAATGCACTTTGAAGGGTACCGAACAATAAAGGGTTACGGTACAACTAATTGGAAAGTGATATTATTCCGACGGTATAATATATCAGTTTAAAAACAATATTGATAAGAGAAATTTATGTTTTATGTTTTTACTTTTTAGCAACTACTAGATACACACCAAAAATTATTTTGTCTATATCAAACTCACTAAAAATATAAGTAAATTATAATCATTTTTTATATAATGAGATCACAAAAAATCAATGATAATCACACTATCCCATAGCAAATTTAAATAGTTTCTTGGACTTTTAATAGATTTAGAAGATGAAGTATGCTGTAAAATTTACCAATCAATAAATTTAGAAGAAATTAGTGTCTTAAAATATTTTTCAAATTTATAAAATATGTAATTATTTTTCTTAAAAAATAGCTATTATGATAGAGAGGTTATGATAATTTAACATTAGTACCTACTTGAGATCATAATTTTTCTTTTCACTCTAGAGAGAGATTATGAATTTAGAGATGATCGCCGATTCTACTATATTTGGAATTCTGATTAACGTCATCGTGATTGTCATTATCAACCAAAATCTGTTATTAGTAGAAAATAATAATAATAGTAATTAAATGGAAAGCAAATAATGATGGGTGGGTGGATAAGGTTTAATAGAGACGGTAGAAAAAGCTGATTAGTAGTGATAGAAAATGACCCATACAGATTTCTTTATGTACAAAACATTTTTGGGATGGTGATGTTTTTTCTTTGCCTATCAGCTTTTTCAATGTTTTCATACCGAAAAGTCTATGCTTAGACACGGCAGACCCACTTTTCAAACGCAAGGGAAAGTGCATGGAAGAGGAGAGAATTTTAGGACTTTCGTTTCACCGAGTGTAATTTGATACAGTCAATAGTTACGATGAAACCTACAAATTTCATTTTCAATTTTCTGAGTTTTATTACAAAATTAATAACATAAAATATTTTCATTTGATATATATAGATCACCATTTAGCAAAAATATGAGGAGAAACAGATAAACCAATGGGAACGAGTAACGAATTTTTTTTTGACAGCTACTTATTGAAGTTCTATTGTATGTGTATGTGATGCATTACCGCATTAAAAATAGTAGGTTTAGTACTCTAATTATACGAAAGACATATGTGTTGTAACACCAAACCGTGAGTTGTAGCCTCAATTACATTTTTCGTACTCGTATCAACACATTCATTTTCTTGAATAATTCAGATTTTAGTCAAGTAAAAATTTTAAAATGTGAGAAAGTTCTATCAACATGTATTTGACAGTGCTTCATTCTCAGGTGCTAGAATTCAACAAAACAATAAAAAATTGTCTTTGGATTCCGGGGGGAGTATGGTCGCAAGGCTGAAACTTAAAGAAATTGACGGAAGGGCACCACCAGGAGTGGAGCCTGCGGCTTAATTTGACTCAACACGGGGAAACTTACCAGGTCCAGACATAGTAAGGATTAACAGACTGAGAGCTCTTTCTTGATTCTATGGGTGGTGGTGCATGGCCGTTCTTAGTTGGTGGAGCGATTTGTCTGGTTAATTCCGTTAACGAACGAGACCTCAGCCTGCTAACTAGCTATGCGGAGGTATCCTTCGCGGCCAGCTTCTTAGAGGGACTATGGCCTTCCATGCCAAGGAAGTTTGAGGCAATAACAGGTCTCTGATGCCCTTAGATGTTCTGGGCCGCACGCGCGCTACACTGATGTATTCAACTAATTTAGTAATCCAAATTTAAATTAGACTTTTTCTAAAAGAACCTAACAAGTTTAAAATAACTGTTACTTTTTTTATGGAAAAACAACTGTTATCGAAATCTCGAATTAAATTATATCAACTAATTTATAACTAATACTAATTAATTGTACTGGTACAATCAACATTCCTATCTCAGAGGGTGGCCCCACACTCAGTAGTCCTGGAATTTCACACACAGGCCCATCTACACTGATTCTTTATGACTTTATTGCCTTTTCTCTCTCACACCTACTACTAGCTATATATTTTTTGTTTATACTATTATTTTTTATTAGTCTGACTAATTCAAATTTGAGTCGTATAATATTATTGAATCGGTAAAATTTTTTAAACAAATATTTAATACCAATACAATTTCAAATATCAAACTCAAAAATTAGTTAAACTATAATAATTTTCGAGTGAATGTAAACGCTTCTTGCTAATACTTCACCCTACTGCTCTTTCTCTCTCTACCAATCTCTCTCTCAAGGGACAACGGTCAATCACAAGGAAGATCCCCACGCACTTCCATTGGAGGATCACTCACCACACTCTCCTACTACTACTAATTCTCTCTCTCTCTCTCTCTATTCCCCTTTTTTTCTTTTCTTGGTGCTACAGTTTCGTCCTTCAAGAGCGAGAGCCTTGAAGAAGAAGAAGAAATCAAGAAAGATGGAGAGGTCATATGGGTTCGGATTTTTAATAGTTGGAAGATGATGAACAACAAGAGGAGAAACACCGGGATGAAGCTAATGGAACCCATCAGAGGCAACAACCCAAGTAAAGATCCAACTACGTCATCGTCACCAGCGGCCACCACCCCATCTTCGCTACAGTTGGTCTCCCTCGAGACCCAGCTCGGCTCCAGCTCTGCCCCACACCAGGCGGCGGGGTCCATGACCGAGGTCCAGCCTTCTCCGTCAACCGCCCTACAGAAGCCCTCCGCCAAGCGGCCCTCCAAGGACCGGCACACGAAGGTGGACGGGCGGGGGCGGCGCATCCGGATGCCGGCGATGTGTGCGGCGCGTGTTTTCCAGCTGACGAAGGAGCTGGGCCACAAGTCCGACGGGGAGACCATAGAGTGGCTCCTCCAGCAGGCCGAGCCCGCCATCGTCGCGGCCACCGGGACCGGCACAATCCCGGCCAACTTCTCCACCCTGAACGTCTCCCTCCGCAGCAGCGGCACCACCATCTCCAAGTCAGCGCCCCTCGCGTTCCACAGCGGGGCCCTGGCCAACGAGGGCAGGATGCTAGGGTTCCACCACCACCACCAGCAGCTGTACCCACCACAGAGCCACGAGGAGAGCTTCATGAGGAAAGCGTTCAGAGAAGATCTCTTCAAGGAGAGTAGTAGTAGTACCAGCGAGCAGCCCGTTGAAGCAGCGGATAAACCGAGGCCGCCAGCTACAAACATGATACCCACTCCGGCCATGTGGGCGGTGGCCGCCCCAGCAGCTGCAGCCAACGGCGGCAACGCCTTCTGGATGCTTCCCGTGGCCGGGGGAGCTGCAGCCACAACGCCGGAGCACCAGATGTGGACGTTCCCGGCCGGGATGGCCTCGATGCAGAGGCTGAATTTCGGCGGCCGGGCCGGGCAGGTGGCTCCTCAACATCAACATCAACATCAACAACATCATCATCATCATCACCAGCAACTCGGGTTGGGAGTATCAGCAGGGAGTAACATGGGAGGAGGGGGAGGAGGTGGTGGTATACTAAGTGGTTATAGGGTTGGTTTAGGGATGAACTTAGATCAACACAGTCAGGACAACCACCCTCAAGGGAGTGACAGTGGGGATCATCCAAACCCTAGCTCTTCCCAGTAGCCACCCACTCTACTCCAACCAAACACAGATCAAATCAAACATCACCTTTTTTTGTGCTTAAATTTGGCTTCAATTCCTTGCTTTAATTTGGTTTTGGTTTGGGTGCTTAGTTTCTTTTCTTCTGATTTGCTTAAATTTTGTTTTCTGATGCTGTCTATTTTTTATTACGGAATTAATTGGTCCACTTCATCTTAATTAATTTGATGAACAATTGTAATTTGGACACGTCTACATTTCCTTAATTAATCCAAACCTACCTTCTACCTGTTGGAGTGAAAAATATTTAGACCAAGTTTCTGCATATGATTCATATAATAATTTGTACTGCCCCTATCTGGATAATGACATCAATACTTGCCCAGAAGCAAGAAGCACATCAACGGCGTTTAAAAGTCCCTTTATTTTCTCCTCTACTTGTAGATCTGAGCATGATGGCCCCAATAACTAATTTTCTCATCTTTATCCTGAATATTATGGACAACATTATCATCGTATACTACATTTTTTTTCTTATTACTGACAATGTCTTAATATTTTAACGGCGTGACATTATTTTTGTAAATTTTAAAGTCAAGATAGATTTTATTATCGGCGTAATTTTTCCCTACCCCATTTTTTTTCTTACAAGTTTGAGTGTGGTAAGATTTTGATGAGACTAGCAATCGCAATTCCAGTATCACGTTTAATAATATATTTACCTACAATGTCGTAATATCAATCCGGGTTGTTTTTGTTCCGTTTTATTGATCGATTAGCTGTTGAAGATAAGAATATAATCAACTATATATATATATATATATATATATACACTCATTGTAGCCATCTGGCGGTGGGCCCTCAACATCTACCGACGAGAAAATTAGTCTCTTAAAATCTGATGATCCCCCCACCATTATGAAGAAAAGAATTATAATAAACTTAAAGAATCCGATTAAGATAAATAATTAAAAGTGGATGGAAGAAGATTGAGAGAATATGTGACAACGTGATTTTTTTAGTATGTTATTCTCTCTAGATTAGAGTTGGTGAGAGTGGTAAGTGATTTTGGTTTACTCAAAAAAATCTTAAATTCAACTTTTATAAATGTAAAAAAATATTATTAAAAAAATCATCTGTTAAATAGAGTCTGGTCTACTGGACTCTAAATATACATGATAAAGTATGTTATTCCAACAACATAAATTCTTCTCTATAAGCCAGCTTGGAGCGAGGGTGCATGCTTTTTTTTTAGGGATAAAGACACTTAACCACCCTGTGTTTTATGCAATAGACACTTTATCTCCCGTGTTTAAAAAATACCCATAAAAGTACCTGTGTTTATCTTCGATCAGATGTGTTTTGAGTTTTCGGTGACCGGAGCTGACTTGGCATGATGACGTGGCAATTTAAGTCAAAATTGATTTTAAAAATCAGGTACAACCTTTTCCCTTTCCAAGACAATCGTTTGACCTTTTTTAGTTCTTTTTCTATTCTTTTTTTGCCTCCAAAGCGTTCCATCTTCTCTTAACCCTAGAAACACCAACTCCAAAATGTTCCATCTTCTCTTTTTTTCCTCCAAAGCGTTCCTCCTTCCCCCAAACTCCAAGTACCATGCGACATCAACCCCGTTTCTCAAGCTTGAATTTGACCAAATAATCCACCAAGTCGCATCTGGTTAGGTATCCGCTCTCAAGCTTGTAAAGTTTCATTCTTTACAGTTAATAACAAATGGGTATTAAGGGAATGAGCTATTGGGTCTCGATAATTTTAGTGTATAGAGAAGTCAAAGTTGTTCTAGATTTGCTTAACTGTTCGGTAATTGATATTATGTCATTGTGGGTTATGCAGGGATGGAGGAAGTTGATGACGGTGATGGAGATAGTGGGTCCGTTGGGAGTGACTCTTTATCTATTCCGGAATAGGTTATCAATGAAGATTTTGACTTTGAGCAGTATTTGTGTGAGTTTAATCAACCTGGTAGTGAAGAATTAAAGGAATTTTACTTTGATACTGGTCGTAGGACAGAATTTGTGACTGAACAGATTTATGATAGTGATGATGAGAATGTGAAGTTACCAGAGTTTGAAGAAGTTGGGGGATTTGATAACCCTAAACTAGGCTTAGGTATGCTATTCAAAGACATATATGTTTTTAGGGATGCACTCAAAGAATAGTGCTTGAAGTGGGAGTTGAGCTTTGTTTATAAGAAGAATAAAAGTAACAAAGTGACAGCTGTGTGTGAGAATGGTTGTGGCTTTCGGATTCATGCTAGTAAGTACATGGGTAGTGACACATTTCAAATTAAAACATGGAATCCCGTTCATACCTGCGATTATGTCTTTGATAGAAATCTTGTGAATTCAACATTCATAGCTAAGAAGTTCTTTAATGAGATTAAAAGTCATCCAGAATGGGATATTTCTAAGATGAAGGAGAGGGTTAAGTCAGTGTTGAAGGTGAGTGTGTCGAGGAAGCAATGTGAGAGGGCAAGAAACAAGGTTCGAAAGCAACTTGAGGGAGATGCTAAGAAGCAATACGTCAAGTTGAGAGAGTACGGAGAAAGATTGATTAGTGCGAATGAGGGCACTAAAGTCATCATCAAGACTTCTCAAGATACGTCTGAATGGAGTATGATAGATGTTGGGTGTTTGGGAGAATCCAGTAGACTACCAAAACATATCGGATATAAGTTTGAGTATATGTATGTGCGTTTCAGCGTACAAAAACAAGGGTATTTCTTTGGCATCAGACCATTTGTTTGGCTAGATGGTTATTTTATGAAGGGTGAGATGGGAGGCCATCTATTATCTGCTGTCGCTAGGGATGGTGATGATGGTTTATACCCTCTCGCTATTGCTCTAGTTGATTCCGAGTGTAAGAATACTTGGGAGTGATTTTTAGGCTTGTTATTTCAGGACTTTGGTAGCATTGATGAAACAAGTTGGATTTTCAGGTCTGACCGACAAAAGGTATACTTGTCTTATTACTAGTTTTATGTATTTCTATGATTTTATTATGACTTTGAATTTCATTCGCAGGGGTTAGAAATAGTATTCAATCAGTTAATGCCAGGGAAAGAACATCGTTTATGTGTACAACATATGTACAAGAATTTTAAGGCGTTGTTTAAAGCTAAGGAGATTAGAGATTTATTCAAGGCTGCCTCCTACACCGGAAGCAAGCGAACATTTGAATCATACATGGACAGGTTAAAGACCCTACCAAACGGACAAGAAGCTGCAAATTGGCTGTTGAGATGTGATCCAAGCTGCTGGTCAAGATCACATTTCTCTAAAGGTAAAATTATCTATTGGTGTTGTAGATTAGTTGCCTACATGATTAAATGTCTTGCTATTTTTTGAGCAGGTTGTAATACTGACCTAGTTGTCAATAATGTTGCTGAATCATTCAACGCTTGGATACTCGACGGAAGGCATTTGCCTGTGTTATCTTTCCTAGAATACTACCGGAGAAAGATCATGACTCGCTACCATATTCAATCGGAGGGGATGAAGCAACACAATGGAAGGTTTGGGCCAAAAGTTAGTAAGAAATTACATGAGTTGGAGTCTAAGTCAAGGGATTGGAGCTCCCACCCAGCTGGAAATCTGAAGTTTGAGGTTGACAATGGGCATCACGCTTGTGTTGTTGACCTTGGAAGTAGAAGGTGTACTTGCAAGATGTGGGACATTGGTGGCATTCCATGCGTACATGCATGTGCCGCAATCCATTCTAATAGAGAATTGCCAGAAGATTATGTGCATAAATGCTATCGCAAGTATATGTCAACTTTCATCAGAGTCGTTTTAAATATTATGGCATAATATCTTGTTTGTCCCAACTTTTGAATTCTGATTACAGGGAAACTTTCATTGCCACATATTCACCCAAAATGAACCCCATTCCGAGTAGGAAAGAGTGGCCCGTGTCTACCCAACCAGACCTCAACCCGCCTATTGTGAAAAGACCGCCTGGGAGGCCAAAGAAGCTACGAAAATGAGGGGCAGATGAGCCTCCACATCCAACTAAGGTGTCAAGAATTGGAGTAACCAAGCGATGTGGAAAATGCAAGCAAGAGGGCCACAATAGTAGGAGTTGTGGAGCAGTAATAACCGGAGAGACAGATCGGCATCGAAGAGTTCGGAGGTAAAATTCTAGCACGACATTAGCATCCACATCTATACCAGTTGCAAGATCAACAAATGCTGCAAATTAGATTATTTTTTGAAGTTTTTGAAAAATATGTTGAATCGTTTGGACAGTTGGAAGACTTGATAGGCTGACTTCGTTGATATATTCTGTATTTTAGTTTAGTTGGAAGACTTGATACGCTTTTGAAAAGTATGTTGAATCGTTTTGGCTTCATTTTGAATCAAGTTTAGTGATGATAAAAATATGTTCTGTATCTTAGTTTAGGGAGTGAAGTTGAGGATTTGAAAATGTTCTTGGGTTGGAGAATATAAAAAGCGAGGAGAAAGAAAAAAGAATAATAAAATAATAGAAAAAAGCCAATATTTTGGAAAAAAAATTGTACCTGATTTTTAAAATCAATTTTGACTTAAATTGCCACGTAATCGTGCCATGTCAGCTCCGGTCACCGGAAACTCAAAACACATCTGATCGGAGATAAACACAGGTACTTTTTTGAGTATTTTTTAAACACGGGGGGTAAAGTGTCTATTGTATAAAACACAGGGTGGTTAAGTGTTTTTATCCCTTTTTCACGGGTGAGGGTGCAAGCTGGAGGGCGCTTCCCTTAGCTACCCAGATTCGACGTGTCCTCCAGTGATTGGCTGAGAGTTTTATCTTTAATAGCCTTTAGGTGTCTGCTGGGTTGTCCACTTGTGATTTTAAAAGGGAAGACGAAACCAACTCATTAGGAATCTGGTCGTCTAGCTTTTGTCCTTTTTAACCACTTTGGTCCCTGCATTTTTGCTCCTATATTTTACATTTTCTTGAGATCCCGATGAAACTAAGAAGATTACCGACATATTTAACGAGGTCTTGCGTTGAAGTCGCAGACAATAGCATCAGAAATTTCTGAGCCCTGTAATAATTTTGATATTGTAAACTAACAAAAAAACATCATCTAAATATGTTTCGATGATGTTTTATTCAAATACAATTTTTTTAAAATGAAAAGAATAGGAAACGACCAACAATAGTTAATCAACATAGACATTTGTTGTTTCAAATTAATCTTTTGAGTTCAATTTTTTCGATAGAGTTGACGTTGATAGAAAAATTGTCACAATTTGACAATATTCTGATGTGAATTTAGTCGTTATCCAAAAAATACAACAAAAGTTTTTGGCAAATAAATGAAAAGATAAGGGGACATGTTGGAGCTGCGCTTCCTCTTATCCGGAAGAAAGAGTGTGATTGTTTCTTTTCGTCTTGCGTTGATGTTTTTTATATCCACAAGTCCAACAAGGTGGGTGGGTGGGAATGCAAATATCTTTTCTGGTATCTTTAATAATTCAACAACTTATTCGTCCTTCGCTTGAAAATGAATAGAAAGGAGATGTTTTTAATTTATTCCCGAACCGCTAAAATATACAGTATTTATGTGAGGACAAGAAAACCATAATGAATAATTAAAAGTTAGGGGGGAGCAAATTATAATTTGTCCAGGGACTAAACTGAACTTTTGCCAAACCTTACCCTATAAAAGAAGGCTGGACGAAACCCTAAAGCTCACCCTCTGAAATTTCCATTTTTCTTCTCTTTCAAGGTAGAGGAGATCTTCCGGATGAGTCCAGGGACGAGGGAGAACACGACGAGTCCAGATCAATCACGCTAGGGTAAGCTGTCTTGCCCGTTGTCTTGTCCTCTCTGTTATGAATCATTGAAGTTTGGAGATTAATCGTAGTGCGTGATTGATCACAAATCGTAGGGACTTGAGGAGGACGCCGGAAATTAGGAGAGACGCGGATTGACGAGGTTAGGTTAGAAGGAAACGAGGTAAGTCGAACCCCTTTTCCATCTGCAAAGTATGAACGTATTTGGGGCGTAATCCGTCCGTATTTGACTGTTTGGGGTGTATTCTGTCCGTATCTGACCATTGTGAGTATGTGCCGTATTTGTTTCGCACTCTGCCTGTGATTTGAGTTCGTTGTAAGTTTGCCATGCGAGCTGAATTCGTTTTAAGTCTGCATATGATCTGAATCTATCTGTTCTGGTCGGGATTATCCTGGTGCTTCTGTGCCCGTAGAGTACTCTGGATTTTCGTACTCTATGTGAGCATCGGTGATATCTGTGCCCTGTGGTGAGACTATCCTTTTCGTTTCCGTGCTTCTAGCGTTAAGGATTTGTCTTCTGTGCCCCACAGGTTCCCGATAGTCGTACTCCGGAGTCCGTCGTTGATGTTAGAGTCATTGATTTTGTTTCGGTTTGGTGCAATCTGTGTATGCCTGTGTATGTATGTTAATTGTGAGTTCGGCTTACTGAGTTGCGTAAACTCAGCAAAATACGTATTTTGTTTCAGATGCGACGGGGGTGGATCGAGTGTGAGAGCTAGAGGCGAGGACATGCATTCATTCATTCGACTTTTCGTTTTAAGACTTTTCACTGTAATTATTTCTTTATGGATTTTAAGACTAGCGGATGGATTTTATGAGTTGAGAAATAAAGATGCCTTGCGGGGATATTTACCCCGCGGCGGTTGACATGCCTTGTTTATCGGGGCGTGACAACTTTATTGGTATCATAGCTTTTTCTAAACAAAAAAAAAATGCATGCATACATATCTGGCATTACATCGAGAGAGAGATGGGTTGAATAGATGGAGGGGTGCATGCTACTGTTCCGTGCTACTGTTAAAAAAAAAAAACCGGAAACAGCTAGTGGTAAAAGGGTGCAAATCATTTTGAAACCATGGTTTGGTGTCAAAAATTTTGTGATTTTCGTGGCCAAAACCACCTAAAACTTTGAAAGGCCATAACTTTTGACTCGCTTAACCGATTCGCTATTATAACCACTTTTCGGAAAGGGAATTTCAAGATCTACAAACTCTCTCGCTTCGCCAAAGCGATCGATTTTCGGGGGCTAAATCGCAGCCGTTTGAAAGTTACAGCCATTTGAAGTTTTAGCAAAAATTTTAAGTAGTTTTCGTCAAAAAATTCTGGTTTCCTCGGCATATTTTCGCATTCCTAGGCAAGTAATAAGTTGTGAGGAATCTCAGGGGAGTCATTCGCAGTGAATTAAGGGTACGGGTTGTGGGTTGTGATTATGTGAGATTATGTGAGCTTAAGATTCTGTGATTCTAACATTTGTGATGTGGTGATTTCGTGAAGTTGGGAGTGAGAATCTGTGAATGACATCTTGATGGTTATGATTTGGCGATGTCTTATTTTTCTGTGTGTGGAGTATGTACTAATTGTGACATTAACAAACATAATTAGTAGATTACTTAAGAGCCATGGCACCACAAACTCGGAGGATGACTAGAGGGCAAAGTTCAGGGACCAGCTCAGGAGAGGTACCCGCGTTACTACCACTCACCGGACCGACACCTGCTCAGAACGCCGCACAAGGGAGCGGAACTGGACCGGCACCTGCTCAGAACGCCGCACAAGGGAGCGGAACCCTACCGCCACCACCACCACCACCACCCACTGCTACAGGGGGTAATGTGCCACCGCCTGAGGATAATGATCCACCACACGCGGAGGAGGAACCGTCAGAAGAGGAAGAAGAGGAAGAGGTTCCCCCACTAGTACCCCCTGTGGTACCAGCCACCGGAATCACTCTTGATGCTGGACTAGTGACTAACTTGTTGACTCATCTACTGGCTCAGCAGCAACATCCTGCACCGGTTATGACAGCACCGGTGGCAATAGCTCAACCAGAGGATGGTTATCGAAGGTTTCAGAGAGCTAAGCCCCCTGCCTTGAAGGTACTCAGGATCCCATCCAGGTGGAGGATTGGATAATGGAGATACAGAAGGCATTTCAGATTGCTCGTACTGAAACACGGGATGAGGCATCGTATGCCTCCTACATGCTGACTGGAGATGCACGGAGATGGTGGGAGACGCATCAGCGGACCCGCCAGCCCGGAGCAGCAGAGATTGACTGGGAGATATTTTTGAGAGACTTCCGTGCTAGGTACGAACCCGCCCCACTGAGGAGGGAGAAGGCTAGACAGTTTGACCAGCTGGTCCAAGGAGGTAAAACTGTTATGTAGTATGAACAAGAGTTCACTAGGTACGTTACTACCGGGTATATCTGTTAAGTATACACATTACTACAGTGTTGAATTTGAAATAAATTGTTGCATATCCAGGCTCTCTGTATTCAAGTCAGCTGCAGCCTTGGATGAGGATACCAGAGCTCGAAAATTTGAGGAGGGGTTAGCCAAGGAGATTCGGGACCACATTGTTCCACTATTCCTCCCAACGTACTCTGAAGTACTGACACGAGCGTTAGCAGTAGAACAGAACCTGCGACGCGATGAGGCTGATAAGGAGACTGGAAAGAGGAAGGTGGGACAATATACTGGAGGGCAAAGCTCAGCTGCTGAGGTTACAAAGAAGCCTTATAACCCTCCGCGAGGAGGTAATGCTGCCACTAATTCGCCCAACAGTACGGATCAGTGTCGAAGATGTAGACGCTGGGGACATCGTGAGGAGCAATGCCGGTGGGCAAACGGGGCGTGCTTCCGTTGTGGAAAGGTAGGACATGTGGTGGCAAGGTGCCCAGATGTGACAATGAACCCGACACGGACAGTCACAGCTACTCCAACTCGAGCAGGGGCAGCTCAAACTGCAACAACACCGGCACGAGTTTATGCATTGAACCAAGAGGATGCTCAGCAACGGGGAGGGGACGTCGTGACAGGTACGATCCTATTTAACAGCCGGAGGAAACTATCAATCTTTGTGTTTGATTATTTGCTAAATGTGGATTGGTTGGTTGTTTGTACTGTTAAGTATTTAGAGATTGGATATTGTGTCAGGTAAGCAGCTAGTAGTCGGTCATTCGGCGAAGGCTTTATTTGATTCTGGTGCCACACATTCATTTTTATCTGAGAGTTTCGTGAAGAGATATAAACTATCCAAGCAAGAGAGTGAAGATCCATTGGCAGTCAGCACTCCTTTGGGGAAAACCATTGCAGTCACCCAATTATGCAAGGATTGTGAGATCACCATATGTGGGCACAAACAAAAAGGGGACTTCGGAGTCATGGGAATGATGGGATTCGATGTGATTCTAGGAATGGATTGGCTGACTAAACACCATGCAGTGATCGATTGCAGGGGGAAGGTAGTAACCTTCCAGATTCCAGGGGAACCGGTAATTCGATACGAAAGCGAGTTGGGGCAGGGAGATTATCGGATAGTCTCGATGCTGGAGGCAAGAAAATTACTACGGAGCGGTGCAACAGCATTTTTAGCCACTGTTCGGGACACAAGGCTTGAGTAGGCACTGGAGGATATACCAATTGTACAACAATTCCCAGACATCTTTTCGGAGGAAGTACAGGAGCTGCCACCAGATCGAGAAGTCGAATTTCAGATAGAACTGATACCCGGAGCCGGTCCAGTATCAAAGGCACCGTACCGTATGGCTCCGGCAGAACTGAAGGAGTTGAAGGTACAGCTGGAAGAGCTGTTAGACAAAGGATTTATCCGTCCCAGTGTATCTCCATGGGGGGCCCCAGTGTTGTTTGTAAAGAAAAAGGATGGATCCATGCGGATGTGTGTCGATTACCGCGAGCTGAACAAACTCACCATCAAGAATCGGTACCCGTTGCCACGAATAGAAGACTTATTCGACCAGCTAAGAGGGGCGCAGGTATTCTCCAAGATTGATTTGCGGTCAGGTTATCACCAATTGAGGATTAAGGAGGAGGATGTACACCTTACTGCGTTTCGCACTCGGTATGGGCACTATGAATTCGTGGTCATGCCCTTCGGACTAACTAACGCTCCCGCCAAATTTATGGACCTCATGAATAGGACGTCCCGTTCATACTTTGATAAGTTTGTTGTGGTGTTCATCGATGATATCCTGGTATACTCCGCCAGTAAAGAAAGCCACGAAGAACATCTGAGGGCCGTATTGCAGACGCTCAGAGCAGAACGATTATATGCCAAATTTAAAAAGTGCGAGTTCTGGCTTGAAAAGGTGGCCTTTCTGGGTCATGTGATATCCAAGGAGGGAGTTTCGGTAGACCCTGGCAAGATTGAAGCAGTGGTGAACTGGGAGCAACCTGTCAATGTGTCCGAAGTGCGAAGCTTCCTCGGATTGGCGGGATACTATCGAAAGTTTGTTGAGGGATTCTCGAAGATAGCAATGCCCTTGACCCAATTGACCCAAAAGGGGTGAGGTTTGTGTGGGATAAGGAGTGTGAAGGAAGCTTTCAAGAGCTAAAGAAAAGACTAGTATCTGCCCCAATTTTGGCGTTACCAACTGAAGGGGCCAACTTTGTAGTTTACAGCGATGCCTCAAAGAGAGGCCTTGGTTGTGTGCTTATGCAGGGTGATAAGGTCATCGCATATACCTCCAGGCAGCTTAAATCCTATGAGAGGAACTATCCCACTCATGACCTAGAACTGGCTGCAGTGGTCCACGCTTTAAAGGTTTGGCGACATTATCTGTACGGGGTACGGTGTGAAATATATACTGATCACAAGAGCCTCAAGTACATATTCACTCAGAAGGAGCTAAATATGAGGCAAAGACGATGGTTGGAACTCATCAAAGATTATGATATTGGAATCCACTACCATCCGGGAAAGGCAAATGTGGTAGCAGACGCTTTGAGTAGAAAAGACTCTTACATGACAGCTTACGAAGCCACGGAACAGGAAGAGTTACTGGAAGAGCTAAGAAGATTAGGGATAGAAGACAGTGGGCCAGCAATAGGGATGTTAGCAAGTCTTGTGGTAGAGCCCTCTCTACGAACATTACTCGGGGAAGGACAGCTAAGAGATGCCACCCTGAGAACCACCCGTCGCCAGGTTGAACAAGGAGAGGTGACTGAGGACTTCCATATTAAAGCAGATACATATTTGTACTTTCGAAATAGGCTTTGCGTGCCGGCCGCGAAAGAATTAAAGAACTTGGTGCTGGGGGAGGCCCATAATGCTCGTTACACTTGCCACCCGGGAGGAACCAAAATGTACCAAGATCTCAAGCAGGAATTCTGGTGGTCAGGAATGAAGAAGGAAATAGAAGACTACGTAGCTAGTTGCATGGTGTGCCAACTGGTCAAAGCAGAACATCAACGACCGGCCGGGCCTCTACAACCACTAGATATTCCAGAGTGGAAATGGGAGAAAATCACAATGGACTTTGTGACTGGACTGCCGAGAAGCTTACATGGAAAAGACGCTGTATGGGTAGTAGTGGACCGATTGACCAAGGGAGCCCACTTCCTGGCCTACAAAACGGGTATGTCCATGGAGCAGATGGCAGAACTCTATATAAGGGAAGTGGTGCGCTTACATGGGGTTCCGGTTAGTATCACCTCTGATAGGGACACAAGGTTCATGTCTAAGTTCTGGAAGAGTCTGCAGGGATCAATGGGGACCAAGTTACAATTCAGTACCGCCTTCCACCTACAGTCAGACGGACAGTCTGAGCGAACTATACAGACTCTTGAAGATATGTTACGGGCATGTGTACTAGACTTTGGGGGAAACTGGGAGAGTCATCTTCCCTTGGTGGAATTTGCATATAATAACAGTTTCCAGGCAAGTATAGGGATGGCCCCTTACGAAGCTTTATACGGAAGAAAATGCCGATCACCGATTAGCTGGAACGAAGTGGGCGAGAAAAGAATACTAGGACCAGAAATGTTTGAAGAATTGACCAACAAGGTACCAGTCATACGTGGGAGAATTCAGGCAGCGCAAGATCGACAGAAGAAGTTCGCAGATCGTCGCAGAAGGGAATTAGAATTTAAGGTGGGGGATCACGTATTCCTGAAAGTATCACCTACCAAGGGAGTCAGGAGATTTGGGGTGAGAGGAAAACTCAGCCCACGATATATTGGACCTTATGACATAATAGAACGTATCGGAAAACTTGCATACCGTTTAGCTTTACCTCCCAGCTTGGCCGGGATCCATAATGTATTCCACGTGTCCATGCTGCGCAAATACATTCCAAGGGAGGGACAAGTGGTTCATGAAATTCCGACGGTGCTACGGCCTGACGTAAGTTGCGAGAAAATTCCGCTGAGAATTGTGGACGTGAAAATTCAACAGTTGCGAAAGAGGACCATCCCATATGTTAAGGTACAATGGAGCAACCATAAAGAAAGAGAAGCAACCTGGGAGTTAGAGACAGAAATGAAGAACAAGTATCCTTTCCTGTTCGAACAACCAAGTAAGTCCCTTTAATTAAGTTTGTGGACAAACTTCAATTTAAGGAGGGAAGGATGTGAGGACAAGAATACCATAATGAATAATTAAAAGTTAGGGGGGGAGCAAATTATAATTTGTCCAGGGACTAAACTGAACTTTTGCCAAACCTTACCCTATAAAAGAAGGCTGGACGAAACCCTCCCTCTGAAATTTCCATTTTTCTTCTCTTTCAATGTAGAGGAGATCTTCCGGGTGAGTCCAGGGACGAGGGAGAACACGACGAGTCCAGATCAATCACGCTAGGGTAAGCTGTCTTGCCCGTTGTCTTGTCCTCTCTGTTATGAATCATTGAAGTTTGGAGATTAATCGTAGTGCGTGATTGATCACAAATCGTAGGGACTTGAGGAGGACGCCGGAAATTAGGAGAGACGCGGATTGACGAGGTTAGGTTAGAAGAAAACGAGGTAAGTCGAACCCCTTTTCCATCTGCAAAGTATGAACGTATTTGGGGCGTAATCCGTCCGTATTTGACTGTTTGGGGTGTATTCTGTCCGTATCTGACCATTGTGAGTATGTGCCGTATTTGTTTCGCACTCTGCCTGTGATTTGAGTTCGTTGTAAGTTTGCCATGCGAGCTGAATTCGTTTTAAGTCTGCATATGATCTGAATCTATCTGTTCTGGTCGGGATTATCCTGGTGCTTCTGTGCCCGTAGAGTACTCTGGATTTTCGTACTCTATGTGAGCATCGGTGATATCTGTGCCCTGTGGTGAGACTATCCTTTTCGTTTCCGTGCTTCTAGCGTTAAGGATTTGTCTTCTGTGCCCCACAGGTTCCCGATAGTCGTACTCCGGAGTCCGTCGTTGATGTTAGAGTCATTGATTTTGTTTCGGTTTGGTGCAATCTGTGTATGCCTGTGTATGTATGTTAATTGTGAGTTCGGCTTACTGAGTTGCGTAAACTCAGCAAAATACGTATTTTGTTTCAGATGCGACGGGGGTGGATCGAGTGTGAGAGCTAGAGGCGAGGACATGCATTCATTCATTCGACTTTTCGTTTTAAGACTTTTCACTGTAATTATTTCTTTATGGATTTTAAGACTAGCGGATGGATTTTATGAGTTGAGAAATAAAGATGCCTTGCGGGGATATTTACCCCGCGGCGGTTGACATGCCTTGTTTATCGGGGCGTGACAATTTAGCTTTTGAAATATAAATTTTCTTCGTTCAGATAATAAATATAAAGATGATTACCTTTAAAATATAAATTTTCTTCGTTCAGATAATAAATATAAAGATGATTACCTTTAAAATATATATATAATTGGTACTATCCATATCAACAAGGCAACAAGGTGCACCTTCTTTTCTGGTACACATCCTGAGAGAACTACAAGGTTAAACAAGTTTGGTCGGGAGTAGGATCAGGATGGGTAACCTCCTGGAAAATTTTCGGAATGCGTGCGAGTGAGGACAAAACACGCTAAAAAAGGCCGTATTGATCTGTAGAGACAGTCGGTCGGATCACGGGGCACTACACATCTTTACCCCAAAAATATAAGAGTTGAATGAATTCTTACACAACGTTTGTATTTTTTCATTTGGTGAAACAATATATCCCCCTTCCTAACAAACGATACCCGAGAAATCAGCACAAATTATGTGGTAGAAGGGACTTTATTTAATGGCATAAACGGCAAATAGCGCCATATATGTATTCAATAATACAATTAACATACTATATTTAAAATTGGGTCATCTTATGTTATTCAAACTAGGACAATTAAGACTCTCTAATCTATTTTGGTGATGCATCATAATTTAGGTGACATTCATGTCAGCTATAAAATGACACGTCATCCTGATAGTAAAAATAATTATTTCAAAAACAATTATATCAGAAAACACAAAAATATTACAAAATTACTGAAATTCCGAAATTTTTAATAGAACGAATAAAAAACTCTAACTCTCAAATGCATTGTTTTCAAAAACGACTCGGAGCTCAACCCGGATTTTCTTCCGAACTCCAGGTCAACCGGTCCGACCGGTTGAACTGCCGGTCGGACCGGACCTTTTTTAAAATAAAATTTTTTTAAAAAAAATTATATATGTATAGTGGTATATGTAATTACACTGACACCTCAAAAATTAATGAAATACATGCACAAATAGAATCAAATATATGTTTCGGGAAAGTTTTTTAAATTTTAGGGTTGAAAATCAGAAAGAAAATGGTAAAATTTGGTAAGTTTAGGCTCGATTTTTCACTTTTTTTCCCAAAACCTAACGAACCGGGATTTTCCGGGTCACTTTTTTGGTCCAACCATCCAGTCCGACCAAAAAATCTCCGGTTCACAAGGTTGGCATTCTGACCATGTTTTTTGACCCGCTAACCCTTCCGTTTTGCGGTCTGACCGGTCGGACCGCCGTCTCGAAAACAATGCTAAATGTGAGTTAAAATAAAATTTAAAAAGCTAGAAAAATGCTGCTGCAGGGCCTGGGGAAATGGCCGCAGGGGTTGGATGAGGGGTGCCATGGGCCAGGAGGGAAGAAAAAATTTTCTAAATTTTTTTATGTGTTTCCTAATTTTTCTTTCAAAATTTTGATTTTCTGAATTTTTTATTATTTTGTTGATGGCTTTTCTCTATTTTGAAAATTAGTTAATGTCAAATTAATTATCAAATTTAGTAAAACCAAATGACTTGTCATTCGGACATGAAAATCACTTAAGCGATGATGCACCCTCTTAAAATTCAAAATATTATACCATCTTTAAATTCGGCTAATTTACCTACCATTACGTCCTTTAGACCAGAAATACAAAACATAGTATTGGAACTACTATATGAATTTTTGTTTATCAAGGATTTGAATCCCTCTCTTTCCATAACTTCATCTAATTTATCAATGTTACTGCACACAATGAAACAAATCCTATAAAAATATGTGTAACCAAATTTATTAGTAGGTGTTAGCTATCCCAATTTGAATAGTAAAAAAAGAAGAAGCTAAATGACCCAATTTTGACTTTAGGATGATTATTGTACGCTTTGGTACTATTTGCCTTATTTAATTACTCATCTAGCTACGCATGAAGCAGATTGAGATATTATTGCCCACTGCCCCAGTATTTTGCCAAAGGAAATACAACCTCTGTGCACTGTGGCATCATTTATTTCTGGCACTAGAGATAACAAAATCGAATTGAATACTTGGACAAAAGTAATGTTTCAGGAAGTCTTCGTCTTCTTTGCAATTCGGTGTAATTCCCTTTTGCAAGTGTTGGGGAGTAATCAATAATAATATCCTCACTAGGAAAAAAAAAATTGGATATTGAAGCCTTTCAGTTGGCATAAACCAAACAGACCAGAATCCCATCATGGTCGAGTAATGGAGAGAGTATTATTACAAAAGGAAGCACTAAAATTCTATCAGCAGAAAAACAGAAACCAAGAGTAAGGGCAGGGTCAATGTTGTCAACCCTGCTCTAACATCCAGTCCAACAAGAAAGCAATCAGAACGAATTCATTATTCAACTGGAAGCTTCTGATACGAATCAGGCAGAAGCAGTCTTTTTCTGCTGGAAAATCACAGCATAAACCGGAACACCGACGCCAATGCTGAAGGCGGTTAAGACACCAAGAGACATTTTTACCTGCTGGTACTTCATCCTGTCCAAATTGTACATGTTCTTTGCATGCATGTAGAAAGGTTCGTCGTGGCCATGTCCTCCACCCATTCTCTTCACTCCGGTAGAGTGGATTCCTCTGGTTGCTGCAAGACACAAAAGATGGGTACTTGAAGCCCGAGGGAACCAGTCGTCTCTCCATTGTGATAATCTTCTTGTTACCCACACGTGTTCAAATTAAACATAATGGCAGGCTTTCAACACTAAATGTCTATAAATTGAGACAGAATTTGTATCATATGTTAATAGGATGCATAACTTCCAGCACGGCTGAGACTCCAAGCAAAACGAGCACATGTTCAATAGAGACGATATCACCAGTACCCTCAAGGCACTTAAAATACACCCAGAAAATAATGCACAGCAAGATATAAAACCAGGTTTCGAGAACTTTTCACCACCACAGAAAGTTATAGTTTCTCTAGGATATGCGAAGTTGTTTTCCTTTTAAAAAAATATACTAGGCTATTGATAAGAGATTGAAAGCAAGTAAAAAAATCAAAACTTTGCCCTTTGGCCAAGCATACAAGTTTCATATCACATGCTTCTCAGACTGATAAGCAAAGCTCAAGGTAACATTTTCAACTGGTAGAAACTTATCTAAACTCTACATTTTTAATGTCCTATAAGAGAGAATTGCAAAGGACGCCTCAAAATGAATGCAGGGAACCCAGGCACCATGCCATGAAATAAATAGTTCAAGTGTTATGGAGCTCGAGTCTGATGTTCTAAACATAACCAGAAATGAAGTTCAACAACGAGCCCAAGTGGCTGGGCAAGAACAGTTTCTCATTTCCTCTGAACATAAATGTGCGATTATATAGCTCATGCGATCCTGCTTTCCTATGGTTGCACATAGCTTGGTTGTACACAAGAAATTCAAGCCAACTCTATAAGACTATTTATGAAAACAAGACCAAAGCTGAAAACTTTCAGATACCAAAATGACTATATATTCTAGGTAAAACGAATTAGAAAAGTTCGAAGAAAAAAAGGAGAGGTTCAGGTAAAAGGTCATCAAGATGTTAAAAAGACTGTCTGAAGGACTAGGCATTTGGTAGCAATGGCAAAAGAATGTTTTAGTTCACAGGAAAAAATGAAACTACATAATTTTTTGTCAATAGCTGATGGCTTGACAAAGATTGTGCGATTAATTTGATTATCAACTAGAAGAGTCTTTGAAGGAACAGCTTAGTATGTTGAAATTCTATGAAATAGTAAATGGGCTTAGGACTTCACAGCATTTACAGCTAAAGCCAGATCCGCTGCTGGGTAATTGAAGTCAGTTAATGTCTGAGAAGCTATGCGGAATCAGAATGGAAATTTCCATTACAAGCTATGGAAAAACAAAATAGATAAGTTAGCAGATAGCTGAGTTATCCAAGAAATAAGATATCCCTCATAGCATCAATCAATCACATCATTTAAAATGCGAGGTCGGGTATGATGGCAGCCTATAAACCCTGATGAAAGAAAGTTGTTGGCAGGCTGAAAGCTTAACAAACACAGACAAGCATAAAAATAGATAAAATGAAGATCCACAGAGGCACTTAAATAATTTCTCCAAACCTTGGGTGAACCAACAAAATGCAGCAATAGAATGATAGTTACAACGCATTCATGACGTTTTGATCAATATCCAGGAAAAGGCAGATGAACCAGAGTAAGGATGATCAGATCAGACAGTCCATATATATGCTCATAGGCTTAACACAAATTCTGCTAACTCTATATCATTTTGCACTATTCTTCAAGGAAACAAAACAAAAAAGATTCTGCGAATTGGGATATGCTCGGACTGATCAGTACTCCGTCCAGTATCATTCCAATCATTGCTCTAAAACTACTTTCCATCCACACCAGTATAGCTACCACGACAATGAAATTCATAGGAACACAAAAACGAAGGACCAACCACAAACCAGGCATGAACTGAACTTGCAGGATGAGAAATTTATTTAAAATCCAATGAAATGCACAACCCCAACAATGGCAGCCCCATCGCACCCACAATCGACAAGTCGGGATAAACACGCAGATATCGAGCAAATACAACAGCACAAAAACAATGAGATCCCGAGGATCAAGACACCAAACCACTAGCCGCAAAATTCTTTGAAATGCCAGCTGGTCACACACGGAAGGATCCGTGACTCAAATTCATACAAAACGATTTCATAGATTTCAATATTTTTTTTTAAATTAAATAAATAAATAAATAACCCTCCCCCCTCTCCCTCAATAGGAGACGGCAGGGTTGTGGAAGAAGCAAAAGGTGGGAGGTTACCTCCTGAGTTGGAGAGGAGGGATTCAGAGGCCGAGAGTAGCCTTGGAGCGGATCTGAGGGCGAAGCTGGAGGAGGCGGCCATTTCAGGAATTTTTGTTACAACTCTTCTTCCTCCTCGCGCTTTCGGGAGATGAAATTGCAACTCCTTTAGTTTTGACTTGACTGGCCTCCCTCCCTCCCTCCAACGTAGGCGCCGGCTGGCTATTGGATTTCGGGCCCGTCCTAGCCAAGTTTGGGCTTGCTTACACTCATCCTTTTCTTGCGCTCTCTTTTTTTCTCTCTCGTTTTTCGAATTTTAGTTTTTGAAAACTACTTCGTATTTCAACACCACTTACCAATTAATTTCGATTCGAATCAGATAAAATCTTTGATTAACATTATCACATTTTTAATATTTGAACTCGAGCGCTATTCCGTTACGAGCATTGCGCCGTGTTACCAAGAAACACACTATACTCGTAGTTTTTTTTTTGGAAAAAAATTAACTTTAGTATCTTGTAGTATCGCGTAAAGTCACATAAATATCTTTGGTTTAAAACTCATCAATTGAGTCAAATTGCTTACAATTAAAATCACTTAAACCTCAGATAGCTTATCTGTGCCTATGTGTCAAAACAACCTTGTTTTTGTACAAAAATAAAGTGGCATCTCCTCATTTCCTCTCTCTTCTGTCACGGGATGACTTCTCCGAGGCTAAAAAATGGGACGGATGGCTGAGGAACGTTGCCGAGAATTAAGGAGTCTTCCAGAATTCCCACGAGAAAAGAGGAGAGTTTTCTAAATTGCTCTACAAAATGTTACAGGGCATTCTAGAATACTCCATGGTAGATAGTAAGTAGTAGTTGGTAGTTGGATAGATGATAGTTGTAATTAAATAGGTAGGTGGTAGTTGGCATTTATGTGGATCCTTCCATAGATGTGTATATAAAGGGCTTGCCACCCTCATTTGTAATCATCCCTCAAAATCTCATTCTTTGAGTAATACACTAGTATTCCCACAAGAGTCTCATACTTGTGTGTTCTTTCTTTCCTCTTACGGGTTTAGAGTTGAGAGAAAGTGAGGGCAGGCTGACTCTGGCTAGCGAGGGTCGAAGTGCCGCACATATAGCTCGAGTGGGAGAATTTATCCGTGACACTTCCTTCTAGCACCTATTTTTTATATTTATTTTTCATAAATACTGTACACCTAAATCATTTTTCAAAGTATGGATACGCAATAGAATTACCTCTATTCTAACGCAAGAAAATAAGAAAACAAAACGAACACATGTGAATTACGTGGTTTGACAAATTACCTACTTCCAGGAGAGAGAGAGAGAGAGAGGTATTTTATTGATGACATATTAGCTCGTCTCAAGCTCGACTTTTTAGAGTTAGAGCCTCTATATATTTATAAGCAAATCATAATATATTTATGTCAAAATAGAAATTTAAAACAGAATCCTTGTGAAAGAGAAAATTTTAGATTTTGAGTCATTCATCAACAATTTCCACCCTGGCCAAAAATCGTGCTTTAGAAGAACCATAAAATTTTACCCAAAATCAAACAGATTCACTTTGAACCTTAGACACTCCATCCTCGACAAGAACCATCTTCCCATTTCTCCATCTTTGTCCAATCACCTGGAGGCATCTCTCAAACTCGAGCATCCCCCAAGTTTGATCAATGTATTAACCATCTCCAATCTTCATGGACCCCACTGTCCTAGTTTGTAGAATCCTTAACATATTGTAAACTAAACCATTCGCTCTTGGTATAATCCACAGTTTTGCATTCTCAATACCAAACCTAAGAATACCTTTACGTTACACGTGTCGTGACACAATCATAGCTTCTTGCTAACCATGCCTCTTCGAGATAACCATGGCTTGTGATTTCCACCTCCATAGCTTGTTGCTAATCATGTCTCTGTGAATGCCCATTCCAAGAACCATCTTGGCTGCACTCAAATGATTCATGTCAAGACCTTGCTCCCTTATATGATCTAAACTTGTATGCTTGAGCGTTCGCCAACTCCTTTAGACCCATTAATGAGACTCCACCTACAACAATATTTTTCACCAATCTGTAAGTGTTCTCTTTCTTCCTTCATCCCTACTGTATCATCCTTCTTCATCTTCATTAGCCCACCTTTATAATTATATTTGTTATAATGCAAGGTCCCTAACGAAAATAAATTACCAGGTTGATTTGGACCTGATGGGCCAGAAAGCAAGTCACCATCATACTTGTCCGAATATTTGGCTATGATTGTGGATGCTGATCCCTTTCACTCGTTGTCTTTATTCCTAGACTAGATCGTTCTAGTTAGTCCCTCTTCATGTGCCTTTTTTTTCCACACTTGAAACAACTTTTATTAAACTTCTTTGACACCGACTTGGATGTTCTTCCACATTTTCCTTCTCTTCGATTCTCCATCTTCGCATTGACCATTCCTAATTGAACCAAATCTTTGACACACTTTTGCCATAACCCAAAATTCTTCATTCTGCCAACTTCACATGATAAAACTTCGTGCCAAACCAACCATCTTTATCTAAAAGCTCTCATACCAATTTGTTAGAAAATCCTACTCTGAGTATGGATGCGTAGCGGAATCAGCTATGTTCTAACACAAGAAAATCAGAACACAAGAGAATTACGAGGTTCTGCAAATTGCCTACGTCCAAGAGAGAGAAAGGTCTTTTATTAATGACATATTAGCTCGCCTCAAGCTCGACTGGTTAAATTTTTTATTTATTTATAGACAAAACCTAAAACATTCGGGAGTAAATCTAAGTCAAAATAGGAATTTAAAACAGAATTCTTGGCAAAAAGAAAATCTTAGATTATTGGTGGATGAAAATTTTTTATCTTCGTCCAAAATATTTTTAAAATTTATATAATAAAATAAATCTTAATATTTACTTAAATGAAAAAATATGTAAAAAATTAGTAATTAAAAATGAAATAAATAATTAAATACATTTTGCCGTTTCTTATCTGTCACCCTCTTTCATCAATAGGTGACACAAATAAATTACTATAATGTAAGTCCATTTTGACGTAAAAATGAAAATAAAATTTCTTTTTTCGTCAGTTTCGACGTTTAAAACATTGACATAATCAAGCGTTCGAGTTAAACTTGAATTGGACTAACCGTTAGAACAAAAAAAATATCAGTTTTTATCGCATAGAGTTTCACGTTTTTAGTTTTGAAATAAAAAATAAACTTTTGGGCACAAATACATGTACAAACAAAAATTACTATATTTATATTCAATTCAATAACGCATATCGATAAATTATAGTTATTTTTTTTATCTATATTCATAAATTTTTTTGACATCTAGCGTTATTCAAAATGTTAGACTCAATTCATATATAGACGACTATTACAAGGACCATGAAAACGAAGAATGATGTAAAAATTATTAAAAAGTCAACTCCAAACTATAATGTTAATATATTTTTCAAATTTGTCAGTTTGTAAAAATATATCTATTTATTGGTAAGGTTAGATTAAAATTTAACACTAAAATTTTCTCAAAAATATTAGTTATTATGATAGAGAATTTATCAACTTTAACACTAATTCTCACTTGGGACCAAAACTTTTTCATCAAGAGTTTATCACTAGAGTGTCATTTTTTAGAAATTTTATTATATTTTTATGTTAAAAAATAAAAAAATAACTAGTCACAGTTTGAGCATCACACTAATAAAAATTAATTCAAGTAGTAATGAATTTAAATTTACTTAAGAAAAACTTGAACACATAATTACCACATTCTGACATTGCATACTTCGAACAAAAAGAAATTCACCCATAAAAATGTGAGCAAGAAAATTTTCAAAGACTGCACAGAGTATGAATTTATTTGTTCGTTCTGAACCAAATTAAATATGGGGAAAACATTTAATCAACTCAACAAAACTCCTCTAATAGTTAATTACTCGAAGCTGCAAGTTTCCGGGGCAAGTCCCAACTTAGACTCCTTAGTATCATACACCACCCTCTGGTTCCTCTGCTGGTAGTTCCCGATAATGGCAACTTCATCTTCATAGCTCAGACTCGCCATAGCCAAACACACTTGAGAAGCATCATCTTTCGCGACGTAGAACACCCCAAGCAAGTCCACGACCAGCTCCGCATTCCCTTCGAAGTGTAGCTTCATGGTCGGGACATCAATCTCCTGGTACTTGCTAAGGTCGAAGCATGTGTCCAAGATAACGAATCCCGGCGCGGATGGGAACCCAGTAAACTGTCTCAAGAACTCTGCCTTTAGGGCCTTGTAAACAGAAGGTGGCAGCCTTGTAATGACGGTCCCGGAATCGAACAGCACCCCTCCTCCTCCTCCTTCTCCTTCTCCGCCCTGGCCTAAGCTCGGCGCCTCTATTGCCACCCCGCCAATGGTTATACTGGTGAGGTTGACGAAGTAGAAGGACGGTTGCTGCGGGATTTGGATCATCCTCGTGTAGGAGATGGGAGTTGAGTTCTTGTAAACCGTGGAGTTCCCACCGAGGACTAGTGAGCCTGATGCACCGGCGTCTGTTGTTGGTAGGCAATAGGAGAAGACTCCTCCAAACAGCGACTGGGTCTGAGAGACCAATGAGAGTTTGCTCCTTCCCAGCCCCATCAAACCCGAAGCCTTCCCGAATAGTCCTTTGTTGTTCCTCCCGCATCCAAATACAAAGTTTTCGACACCTGTTGATCCTGATTAACAAAATGCCTATCAAGACAAAGTTTGCACGAGCTTCGACTCGCCAACGTGCGATGAAACGGAGGTCACAATCAAATACCATTTTGCTTACCTAAAATAAGCTTCTCTGTCCCAAGCTCACCGCGAGTGTATGATCCATCGCCATAGCGAACGATGTAACTGCAGGAGTTGCCATTGCAGACGCCTGGGTTCCCCGAGGCGAACTGGAGGGACTGGCAAGTGGCCGACGTGCATGGAACCAGTTGGTACGTCGGGGACGACGACGGAGCAAAGAGAGGGCCTTGTTGGTTGTAGCAAAGCGAACATGGCTGGCATTGGACCCATGTCAGATCGCTTCCTGTGTCCATAATCAGGGTCTTGTTCTGACCGCCTAGTCCCACCGTCACTACGTAGTTCAAAGTTTGCAGGCTTAAACCAGAGGTTAATGGGATACCTGCATACGAAACCAGAATTAGTTCAAATAGAAATTACGGAAGTTTTGAGTTCAATAAAAGATGCTATTCGGAAGGCTATCTCTAACTTATATAAGTTCGGCTCTAAATACCGGAGAATCATGGAAATAAAATGGGATACCTGCATCTTCTTCCTTGTAGCTTATTGTGCTTGTGTGGGTTGTTATTCGAGATTGGAGCCACTCAGTACGGGACTTGTCAAGAACCAGTTGCTCTTTTAGCTTCTGAATCCTGTCGTTGGTACTTGTACTTGTGCCTGAAGAGCAGGAGTCTGTGTGCTTTATTTCCAGAATTGTGGCTCCTTTCTCCGACTCTGAACACCCAAAGTGTGTTAGCGAGTAATTATTTCAATAATTGAAGGTTATGCAATCACGATTTCGTCAACTTGTCGCATTTATTTAGCTGATCAATGCACAACACCAACAAGAGATATTCTTACATTCAGCATTATTTTTGTTTTGTCCAAAAAAAGTGGCCCAGACATTATTACACGAATACAAGATCATGGTCAAGTCTTTGCTAATTAAAGTGACGAAAGATGACATGATTCTGATGAATCCGTAGTCCTAAGCCGACCATTTGGTAAACTCTAAACTTTAGTTGAAAATTTTAGAGCACCAATACACCAATCATTTATATCATCCAGCTTAACTTTTAATCTCTCCTTTGTTGGAGAGTACGAAAGACTCACATGTAGAACTAATTGGGTATCTATAAAAACACTCAAGACATAACCTCTTTTTTTTTTGAAAGAGGAGGGGCAAAAACCCCTAAATATATAAACAAAATGGTCAATCACAATTTACTAAGTACATGCGATACCCCAAAAATGATATGTTTTGTCTGAAAATCTTAAGTGATTTGATTGGTACTATTCATTTCAACAAGGTGTGCACCTTCTTTTCTGGTGCACATCTTGAGAGAACTCCAAGGTTAAACGCGTTTGGCCGGGAGTAAGATCAAGATGGGTGACCTCCTGGGAAGCATTTTTCGGGATGCATGTGAGTAAGGACAAAACACGCTGGAAAAGACCTGTGTTGGTTTGTGGAGACAGTCGGTCGGATCACGGGGCATTACACTAGGTATCAGAGCAAATACGATTTCGAGACTGTTCTGTAATCTGTCTGGCGCGACGAAGATGTCGCGTATTTAAGGAGGGGTATATGTGATACCCCAAAAATGATATGTTCTGTCCGAAAGCCTTAAGTGATTTGATTGGTACTATCCATATCAACAAGGTGTGCACCTTCTTTTCTGGCGCACATCTTGAGAGAACTCCAAGGTTAAACGTGTTTGGCCGAGAGTAGGATCAAGATAGGTAACCTCCTGGGAAATATTTTTCGGGATGCGTGTGAGTGAGGACAAAACACGCTGGAAAAGACTTGTGTTGGTTTGTGGAGACAATCGGTCGGATCATGGGGCATTACATTAGGTATCAGAGCAAATACAGTTTTGAGACTGTTCTGTAATCTGTCTGGCGCGATGAGGAGTCGCGTATTTAAGGAGGGGTATCACACTGTTTGAAAGCCTTAAGTGATTTGATTGGTACTATCTATATCAACAATGTGCACCTTATTTTCTGGCACACATCTTGAGAGAACTCCAAGGTTAAACGTGTTTGGCCGGGAGTATGATCAAGATGGGTGACCTCCTGGAAAGCATTTTACGGGATGCGTGTGAGTGAGTACAAAATACGCTAGAAAGGACATGCGTTGGTCTGTGGAGACAGTGGGTCGGATCACGGGGTGTTACAATGCAAGACCCCCTCTCGGCCTCTTGTGAGGTTGCGACTGCC
Source organism: Hypericum androsaemum (assembly GCA_963995505.1). NCBI lineage: Eukaryota > Viridiplantae > Streptophyta > Magnoliopsida > Malpighiales > Hypericaceae > Hypericum > Hypericum androsaemum. The sequence goes on along the minus strand of OZ023189.1, from coordinate 1,461,781 downwards.
GGCCTCATCAAAACCCTATCACGAGAAAATCCAGTAGAAAAAATTCGTGATAGAGAAAGAGTACCTTGGCAAGGAAAATTCGCCATTGACATTTGGAGTATCGCATAACCTGGCCTTACACTGTAACTAGTAATACATCTCGGAAAGAAAAATTCTCCCTAGGCTCAGCGCCATCAACGTCTCTAGGCAAACGAGTACAACGGAAAAGTCTAATACCCCGCAAGTCATCTAAATACAAATCAATGCAAGAGTCCAAAGGAGCATAAAAAATAACATACTAAAAAAAAACTCGAGCAAGTTTGGAGAGCAACAGAAGAGTTACTGTTTTGTTGGGTAATGAATATAAAAAGTTACAGTAGAAATAGTCAGTAACCAGAGAATTGGGTATCTCTATGTGTGGTGGAAAACCTTTCCGGTGGTGCAATATATATTTTGTCTCGTAGACTTTTTTAATCAGAAATTCTTCCGGAGCACTCTTGTACGAATTATAAGTTATAATTGCTAACTGTAATCCACATTCTGGAATTAACGTATATATAGAAAATTAAAGTAGGAACTAACGGATTTCCTTAAGAAATATTAGTTGTTCGGTAATCCTATTTCACTTACAACATTGACATGACCATAATACAATAAGTTGATTACTAGACATTTCTGAGATTACCCGGTCCAATCAGCTTAATGCAATAACCAGCGGCAGTGAGAAAAAGATGGTAAAAAACTTAAATTCTCTGGTGGAAGTTTTAATTGCCAATATTCGACTGTAAATACTATAAATTTAACGAGGAAAAACAGCCTAATGCATCATCTTGGATAAACTAAACTATTCGTTGAATCGGTTTTGTTGTGATGAGAGTAGAACTCACTTGATTTCTTGGGCAAACAACTTGAAGCATGACCCTCCCGATGCCATCGCAATTCCTGCAGGCTGAGGACCTTTTTCTCGCGAACCAGCTGAGCCCCATTGGCCGCAACGAAGAGCAAGAGAAAGGAGAGGTTCAAGTAAGGCAAGCAGGACTTGGGTTCCGCCATTTCTAGGTTTCTGTAGGAATACTTGTTGAGCTGTCCTTGCTGGTCACGGGAAGAGCAACGGACGAAGGATTTATATCTGCTAGTCTGTATGTGAGTTAGCCTCCCGAGAGAGGGAAATTCGTGGGAAGTGAGGGAGATTCTTGGGGGTTGGAATGTTTGATGAAAACAAAAGAGCAATGGCTGGCTAAAGGACCCACTTGTGCATGAGGAAATTATTGATGATTCACGAGCATGTGTTTTGGAATTTTTACTGTGTATTTAGAGTGGATGACTAAGATTTTAAGTTGAAATCATCTTTAAAAAATCCATTTTTTTACACTTTGACGAATTTACGATAGAAAATTCGATGCCCCCTTTATTGCATTTGTGCTGATTTTTTGTTGATATTCCGTTAATAACTCATTCAGGTTTGAAGTAAATAAGTCTTTATTGGTGGTAGAATTCTTGCTACCAAATTTTAACTATTGGTAAATCCCATGTTGCAAGTTTGGTGGACTTAGTTATAAATTTAGAAAATTTATCTACCCATTATCTTAGAATTTTAGGTTGAATATAAAGATTATAACATGATATGAACTAATGTCTCCTACGAGACCCATATCTTGTTGCACCGTCCCTTGAGAAATTCAAATACTCGTTGCTTTCAAATTTTTTCAGATTTGTGAATTCTACCCAAGTTGAGACAATACTATTGTTAATCCAAGTGGTTTGTTGTTATGATCTTGGTACTTGATGATTGGTTTGATGTAAAGGAAGAAACAATCCAGCAACTAGTGGCTACGCCACCCCAGCTATCCCTGTCATAATCCGGGGCAAACAGATATTTTCAGGAAATTCAACTTTTGGCATATTATCAGCTAATATATCACAGAATTTATCGATTAATTGAAAAATACTTTGCAGAGTATGAAAATTTGGCGATTCGAGGGCGAATCATTTCGAGGCTGGTAAAATGATGAAAATGAAGTTGCGCTTTTGTTTCTGGATAAGCACAACCGGATGCCTCGTTTAAAGAACGCCACCTAGCTCTATTTGATATGTTTTATTTAATAATAAGAGTTTGTTTGAACTCTTTTAGCTAGTTAGATAAGTATTAGCATCAATAATAAGAGTTTGGTTGAACTCTTTTAGCTAGTTAGACAAGTAATAGTCTTTTAAAGTTTAATTAGGAGTTGAACTCTTTTGGTTCTTTATAATGAGAACCTTGTAGGTTATGGAAGACATTGAATTTTGATATTAAAAACAAGGGGTTTTCTAAACTCCTTGTCGCTTTTGGGTGATCTAAGGCCCAGTGTTTTTGGGTGATCTAAGGCCCAGTGTGTCGACGTGCTGACCAAAGTACATGTTCTAGGTCGAAAGGGTGTCAGAGCCACCCAACCGCTCCTCAAGAGACATGATATTATTAAAGTATCCTCTTAGGACCCAGGGTCTTGTGATGGTGGCGCTAAGTGCAGTGAGTTGGTCCACATGTCCTGTCGCTCACTAGCTCCAGGGTTGGCATATATGGCAGTAAGCTGGAAGGCCTCCTACTGAGGTCAGACCTCCCCTGAATAAACTGATCATCCTGAACGTGGATAGAGAGTTGTATTGCAGGCTCGTTCCAAAGGAGCCATATGTCACCGTTACGTCCAGACGCCTCAACACACTCGACATTCGAGAATCCCAGGGATTGACAAACCTTGTTAGCATTACTCCTAGAAATTTGAGGTTCTAGGATAATGAATATATTTTGGAATTGCTATGATGCCGACAAACAGAGGTGGTCCATAGACGCCTGAGCCTCCATCTTGTCTACATCTGGGCCAAGGGGGCCTCGCCCGCATAGGCCAACGGATCCCGAGGGGGGACGCGGGTCTCCGCATAAACTGACCCAAGAAGATGGGCCTGTGTTGGGCAATCTCGGCCCACAAGCTGCCCACACTCATCAACCTGGGATCCACGTGCCCTCATCAATTGGGCCTCCTGGTGGGTCCGAATTTTTGGATCGTGACAATGTTATTAATTCATATAGTAAACAGAGAGAAAAATATCGAAAAAAATTTCAAGATAAAGTTTTAGGGAGTGGATTGAGTGTAGAGGGAATCTGTACCTACAGGATTTAATCAGAGTCATTGATCTTGATGATTAGGCGCACGTCAGAGATTTGACGATACTAGTTATTTGGGGTATTTTCGTCTTTTACGTCCATCTCTCCTCCCTTCCTTCCTCCTTCTTTCCTCCCTTATTCTCTCTTTCTCTTTCTTTCTCTCTCCTCCCTCTCCCCATCTCTCCTTCCCACGATCTCCTTCTTCTTCTCCTTCTCTCTTTCTCTCTCCCCCAATCTTTAATAAAATCAACCATAAATTCTAAAACCAAATAAACTCGCTGAGACAAATTCATAAACCAAATAAACTTGGGAGGAAGGAGAAGGAGAGGGCCAAAGAGCTCAAGGTTTTGTTCGAGAAAAGGATTAAAGTCGTCTGGGAGTCTTGCAAGAAGGGCTGGAATAAAGTCAAGCACTTGAAATATTAATTGATTTCTTCCATATCTTTTTACCTTTGTATCTTATTATGTAAGATTTTCATGCCTCATCTTCCTTTTTTTTGGATTCTTCCTTCCTTTTTTTGGATTCTTCCTTCTATTGTAACTTTGGGTGGATTTATTTGTACAGATCTGGGTTAATTCTGATGTATTAAATGACATGCTCGGTTAAGTAAAATGCCATGTCTGTTAAATAATTTATAAATTAAATAGCATATCCATTTATTTATTAAATGGCATGCCCAGGTTTGATAAATTGGCATGCTCGCTTATGTCAAATGGCATGCCCAGTTATGTCAAATGGCATGCCCAACGACGGTGAGAAATGGTCAATAAGTTTTGGTTGGAGAGCCATGGCTTCTTGCTCCGGAGTTCGATTGAGGTGATTCAAGTTTCTGGGAAAGACTGAGATGTATATCTATAACTTTGTAGTTTATGATTTTGCCAAATTCGGAGTGTAAGAATGTCTAAAATATATTTGAAGTCAAGAGTCGACCGAGTTACTAGGGCATATTTTGGTTGGAGAGTCATAACTTCTTACTCTGAAGCCCGATTGAATTAATTCAAGTTGTTATCTAAAGTTAAGAGGTATATCTACAACTTTGTAGTTTATCACTTCTCCAAATTTAGAGTGTAAGAATATCAGAAATATATTAGAAATCAATAGTCGACCAAGCGGCTGAAAGGTGTTTGTCAAATGGCATGCTCGGTTATGTCAAATGGCATGTCCGATTATGTCAAATGGCATGTCCGATTACGATAAAATGGCATGTCCAATTACGATAAAATGGTATGTCCAATTATGACAAAATGGCAGAATCTGTTACGATAATATTTAATAATATTTACAAATATTAATAATAAAATATAAAGATGGTCTTCTTCTCAAAGCGCACGTCATTTTTCCACCACCTTACGCGCGTCAGACGCGTCAGGGGCATTGACTTTTTTGCCCTTCCTAGACGGGATGGAATAGTGAATTCTGTGCCCAAAGTTTTACTGCTATTTGTAATTCAATATAATTATTAATTAATTGAACCAACAAATATCTTATTACATAGTTCACCTATATTGGTCCTAGAATCTGCTTAAAATTAACCAAATCAAATATTCATGAAATCGACTCATCTACCGATATATTTGTTTGAGAAAAAAAAAAAAAAGTAAAAGTCTACTTTAATATTATGTGGTTTGTTTATTTTCACACTACTGCTCTATAATTTTAAAATGTTCAACCAAGTAAGAAAAATTTCTCAAATTATCAACCCACTAGTATTAGCACTTTGAATATGAAAACTAATTAAAATAACCGTGTTTATCTTTGGATCCTATATCAGGTCACCGCGGATGATATGACATTTCTGTAAATTTCCACATCATGTAGGATTGCTGAGTAGGATTACATAAAAAAACTAAACATAATAAAGAACACATCAAGTTCTTATGAAAATTCTCTAATCACTTCCTTAAAAAATCCTTATCAAGGCAATCTCCCTATAAAAACCCTACCCCAAATCGGAAAACCCCGAACTACCTTTCTTAACCAATGTGATGTGGTTGCTAGTCGGGGCTAAGACGAAGATAGGCCGGGACAAAGGGGGCAAGGACGGGAGGTGTGGAGGCCTGATAATTCGAGGACCGGAATTGGGGATGGGACGATTGAGGTCGACGGCTCAAGTTTTGGACGAAGATAGACGAGGGCACCACGACGTGAGGTCTTATTAAGGTATATTGAAAACCAATTCTTAAGATAAGTTTGTTGATTTTGGTTGGCCGTGTCACTGACACGTTTAATGCCAAATCACCTTGGTCGTAGCTCAATTAAACAATTGTATTTGGATATAAACAAAGGGCTTTTTTGAAAGTTTTCATATTACAGGGTCCAAAATTTCTATTTGTAATAATACATCGTATTCAATTGTATTTAACCCTAAAAAAAGAGAGAATGTGCGGCGAGCCCCATACGGGAAAAATCGGTAGCCCATCAGACCAAAATTAAATTGTCCCCTCATAATACAACATCATTTTTCTAGACTTGTTAAATTAATTTTTGAAAATTTTGTTGAGATAAAATTGTACATCATAATTAGTAAATATTTGAACTTATTTTACATTTTATCATAAAAATTGAATTTATTTTAACTTATTTAATAATTATTATTATATAAAAAAAATTTTAATCTGACCAACAGTTGGACCAAGAAAAAACGAAGATTTCCGGTTCGACTACCGGTTCGTTTTTTAAAAACATTGCATCGGACGACTCTGGACTCTCGCTCCACCAGACCCTTGGACTACTCCTATTCCTATTCTAGATGAGACCAGCCTATTTAGACCGCTTCTTCTGCCACTCTCTCTCCTATTTCAAAACCGGGTCTCTCCCCGCGGCACCAACCCTCGTTAGGTTCTGCGTCTCCTCAACAGCCAACATGGCAGCCACCCCGCACCAACCGCCCACCCCCGCGGTCCATGTCAGAAAGAAGATTGACGTCACCCACACCGAGAGGAAGATCTTCGACCGCCTCCTCGCCACCCTCCGCCACTTCCAACTCCACACCGAGCTCCGCGTCGCCGGCGGTTGGGTCCGCGACAAGGTTTTTTTTTACTTCATCTACCTCCATGGAGACTGCTTTCTGTTTGACAGTCAATTTGCCGGTCGCTTGCTGTTCATACTTGTCTTCGTGCCGGAGCTCGTAGCTGTCCACTATGGCTTCAAATAATCTGATGAGCTACAACATTTGATTATCGATGGAATCGCTTGAAAATTATTAGTGCATTAAGTTAGTTGCAATTATCGATGAATCGAAAAAAAAAAAAAGTGAAGCTATTCGCTTGTACGTTGATCTCCAGCTCATGCCGCGGTAGAAGTTAGGGTTTTTCTGGATTTGATTGATTCCTTGGGATGCTCTCCAGGTGTTTGATGAATTGTTATGTGGGACACGTGATTCCTTTTTTTGTCATGCTACAGGCGTTTGCTGATTTCGGTTGTTTTGGGTGATACAGTCCGGGTTTAAAGTGTAAAGGGGAGATGTTTCACGAACTTTCCAATTGTTTTTTCTTCGGTGTGTCAAACCAAGAAAAAGATGGCTTGCTTTTGTTTTAAGTTTGGATCACCTTCCTGTGGTTCTTGCGTGCTACTTGTAAATTGGGTGGAAAAAAAGTTAGGATTTTGGTAGGTATTAGCTTAGATATAAATTGGTGGCTGTTTAAGTTTCCGACTTCTACTCTACTTTGAACATCTCAAACTACTTTGCTTAATTTAAAGTGCTCATTAGTTTATTGTCATGCTTGTCTTTGCAGCTTCTAGGTAAAGATTGCTATGATATTGATATAGCAATCGATAACATGCTGGGCAGTGAATTTGTCGATAATGTTAGAGAGTATTTGTCTTCTACTGGTGAGGAGGCCCAAGGAGTTGGCGTCATTCCACGGTATCAAGTTCACTCTCTCTAGTTCTTGGGAAAGTAAATTTCCGTCAATGATGGTGGGAAAGTAGTCATATCATTTGAAGTAATTGCAACATTGACATGGTTGACATTGTTTAAGAACTAGTATCGCTTTGAATCTCTTTATGCATTAGCAGGTTTCTTTGATAAACACCCATCCTTGTTCTGGTTGTTGGTTTCTAAGTTGGCGTGATTTGGTGGTGTTCTTCATTGACCTATGCCAGTTCATTGTAAACTCCACACAAATTCCAAGTATAATGGTAGATAACAAAAATCAGCTGATTTTTTGTGGTTCCTATAGATTGTGAAAAGCATATGGGAAACCAAAATGGAATGGGGTTTTGAATTGAATATCCCCTCCCATTCTTGGGTTGTCTTCCAACTCTTTATAGGAAGTTCTTTTTCTGAGGAATAACTAGTGGTTCGCAATTTCGAATGTTTAAAAATTGTAAAATTCAATTACACTAAAAAAGTACTGTAAGATTCAGAAGCACGACTGTGTTCATCAAAAGGAAAACTTATATTTATAATATTTTGCAGCAATCCTGACCAGTCAAAGCATTTGGAAACTGCTAGGATGCGCCTTTTTGATCTATGGATTGACTTTGTTAACCTAAGGTGTGAAGATTACTGTGAGAATAGTCGAATTCCTACCATGGTATGCACTGCTCTTTCCATCTTTACATTTGTTTGTTGGTTATACCTGGAGCATTTTCTCGTGCCTGGAAAAAAATTTGGTCCGAGTTTTTCAGTCTGATATGCGGCTTGTTTGCATTTGTCACCTTTAGTTTGGTGAACTTGCGTCTTCGTTGGCCATGTTCAAAATTTAAAATGTAGACCCGCCTTCAAATTCCGGATACGTAATTATAGTGCAGCAGAGATTAAGATTGTTTTGAATTGGAAAGATGTAGGATTAATTATATATATATATGCTCCTTTCTTGTGAAACTATCGAACTTTTGCCACTATTTTATTCAGGATTTTGCTCATCTTGGAGCTTGGGCATTGCTGCAAGCCTTTCTTTCCTTTTTTTTTGGGGGGTGAAGGCTCTGTTCTTTGAAAACAATACATGTATCCAAGTAATTATCATTTTTGAAATGATGTAGTCCGGTTGTCTATTTTCAACTATTTAGTGTACATGAGATTTAATACTAACAGAAGAGTCTTTTATTTGAACTCGTTGTCTGAGTAAGCTTGTGTCAGTACAGGAGTTTGGCACAGCAAAAGAAGATGCATATAGACGGGACTTAACCATTAACAGGTACTCATCTTTCCAGCAAAGCATTAGCATTACATTTTATCGTAAAAAATGAAAACTCATGTTCTGCTATGATTGAACAGCAGACAACTATTGAGTGGTTTAACATGTAATTTCGTATTATCTGGCAGCTTGTTCTACAATATAAATTCCGGTACTATTGAAGACTTTACTGAAAGAGGTAATTTAGATAATTTCGTTCTCTGCCTGTTGTTTCTTCTCGTACCACTGTATGGTTGTTGACTCTTGGTGAAGACTTAATGTCTTTTGCTAATTTGTTTTAAACTCTTTCCTTCCTAATAGGAATTGAAGATTTGCAATCTGGAAGAATTGTGACGCCTTTGCCACCGAAGTCAACATTTCTTGATGATCCACTCCGAGTTCTCCGAGCTATTCGGTTTGGTGATTTGACTTAATTTGTCTGTTTGCTTTCAATTACCGACTGAAATTATTCTCGATCCAATTTCTTTATTTCTCATGTTCTAACTTAACGATTGTACTGTACATCTGATTTTTCTTGACTCATTTTCCCTCAATATTGTGTTATTACAAGAAACATTTATCATTAATGCTCGGACTGGCTGAACATTAAAAGAAGTTACCTCTCAACATTTAAATATTTTAAATGAGCAAATAGGTGAATACCAGATGCTTAAAGTTTAGCCTTGGCAAGATTTGAAAAATTATTCTTGTTGCAGTGCCTGTCTGCAGAATGCCCCATTCATAGTGTTCGTGCTGATACTTGCTTATTTATCCTGCTTCTTTGGCCAATTTAGGTGCAAGGTTTGGATTTGTATTGGATGATGAACTTAAAGAAGCTGCTGCATCTGAAGAAGTGAAAAATGCTTTATCAGCTAAAATAAGCAAAGAGCGCATAGGAACAGAAGTATGTAACTTTTCTGATTTAGCTCCAATGCGTCAACTTGAAAATTTATCCTTTTTCACTATGTAGATTACGTGCAGGTTGATCTGATGATGTCCGGGAACCATCCAGTTAAAGCTGTGATGCTTATTGCTGATTTGACGTTGTTTTGGGTAGTATTCTCTTTCCCTAATGAAGTTGAGCCACCATTGTCCGAAGATTGCCAAAGGTATGATTGACGCTTCTTTTAAAGTTACAGAAATATATTCAGTTTGAACTTTACTACAAAGCTGTCAAGATTGACGTGAGGTATTAAGTCAGGAAAGCATAGACATTCTGTATTTGAAATCTAGGAAGAAATACTTTTCTAGCATTGAGGTATGTGGAAACACCACGATGAAGTAATGCTCTCTCCTCCTGATAAAAAGGTGTCACACACCATTTCCAGGGTATCATATAGATTATAGCCTTAACCAAAAGTGGTGATGTACATGACCAGTCTTTCTTGCTGATGTTTTCATCAACCTACTGCAACTGATAATCGTGACGGCTATGCATGCATTGATATACTTGCTTGTGGTGTCTAGGATGCCTAAATATTATTTCCTTACCTTTCTAGGTTGTGCGTTAATATTATTTCCTTACCTTTCTAGGTTGTGCGTTGCTTACTTGGATGCTGCATGGAACCTTGATCATTCAATTGGATCATCGTCCTTCTCTGTAAGTGGCTGTGTATAAGCACTTTCCTTGTTAAGATTGGCATGCATAATAAGATTTTTCTCCATATTATGCGCTTTTGGTTTTAAAATTCTTGCCTAAGTTATTCATAGTTGTTGCTTTGGTAATCGAGTTTCAGGATGATGAAAGGAGACTTTATTTGTATGCTGCGCTTTTTCTTCCTTTCAGAAGTACCACATACAAGGATGGAAAGGGAAAAAAGGTACATATCATCATGCCTCTGCATGTGATTGTTTGCCGTGATGAAAGGCTTTCTATCTTGCAGTTCTTGTTGTTGCGTAGGTTTCTCAGACACTTTGTACACAAGGAAAAAGAGCACATCACCGACATTTTAGTTGATGTAATATTTAATCATTTAATAAGCAACATCTGTTATAAATATAATAAGTTTTTTTTTTGCTTTTCTTGATTCGACCTCTTTGTTCTAGCATGCCAGATGACTAATAACCTCAGGAAGAGTAACTGCCGCAGGAATCTTTTGAGAAAATCCCATTTTCTGTTAGCTGTTCATCATGATGAAAAACTTGATCATGTTTTCTAGAAGTGAATATGTTTTCCGGAGATGAACCATGATTTTCTTTTGCAAGTTGTCCCGGTGGAACTCGTATTACAATGTGAATCTATCATTTTGTTTGTCGTGGACTTGGATATTTGTGCTTTCTTATCACTTTTATTATTTTCCACTTGCTGTATAATGAGGTATTGCCTTTTATTTGTAAAGAGGGCCTAGCCTGTCACTAGCCCAATAGAATTAGGATTGGTTTAGCCTATGTATAAAACAACAAGTGAACCCTCAATAAGATTCAGAAAAGTGGTATCTTCTTTAGGATAGCTTGTGTTACATGTTCTTGGCTGCTTCTCCAGTTTGGCTTGGGTAGAATATTTTAGGTGGGCTACTCCCGAAAACTCAGTGTAGTTTGGTGCACATGTTTAAGATGGGAGGAGGCTGGTATTTGAAATTGGTGCAATATGCAAGGTAGTTTGCAAGTAAATGGTAGAGCGAATAATTTTCTTTGTGGACAGGAACTGATTTCAGATTTGACGTTAAGATTATTTTCACATGAACTTTCTAGATTATAAAACAAATTGTCATGTAGGACTTTTGGAAGTAATCAAGTGATGAGTGAATATGGAACAACTAATTAGACTACTGTTTATCCCTTGAATCTTTTTTTGTAAAACCCAACCTATTTTCATGTATATAGTAGTGTTGTGACTACAGTGCTGGTCTCCATACTCTTTTGTAAAGCCTTCATCTTTCCTGCTAAATGTGATTTTGTCATCCTGCAGATTCCTGTTGTCAACTATATCATGAAAGATTCTCTCAAGCGAAAAAGCAGTGATTCTGAAATGGTAAGCTCAATCAAGAAGACAAAATCCAGATGTTGCATGATATTATCTTGAACTACTGCCTTACTAAATAGCGTTCAGCTTGTTTGACGTTGTCCACAAACCATGTAGATTATCAAGATACATGCATCAATGGAGAAGTTCCTGAAGCTGATTCCTTTTCTTACATCTGACAAAGATGCCCAGCCAACTGAAATTTGTCTTGAAACTGAATATTTGGACGTGCCTTTGGAATCAAAATTACGTGTAGCAACAGGTACGTGAGACTATGGTAGAAGGTTGGAAAGACACTAACCAATAGAAAAATGAGAGGCTTGCTTAAACTGGTTTGATCATGTGAGGATATCACTTTTTAGATCCGCCTATTAGGTGATGCGAAAGAACAGATGATATATGTACATTAAAAGGGTAGGAGTAGAAGAGAAAACAATACTTGGTGACAAATCACGTAAGGACTTGGTTTATGTGTGTATGATATACTGTATGATGGAGCCTAATGGCTGGCTGAATCTATTTTGCCAACCTGATCTGTTGGAACTAACACTTTGATTTTATTCGAGATGCGAAAAAATGGAACTATTAAGTTCGAGTACACTTTTTAGCTTGCCTGATATATGAATAATATGGAATGATTACATTGTTTGTACTAAAAATAAAAATTCTTGTTTAGTTCCCTGAAATCTTTTTTGCTTGAAAAAGATGGAAGTTATGAATTGGATTTTTGTATTCCTTTCTAGAATATGGAGTATGCCAGCAACCATGGTACTGTTTTTTATACGAGGGGTATCACGGTCTTGAGTGAAAAAATTGATACTCTCTTCACTAGTAGGATATATGGCGTGGGCTTGTTTGCATATATTGTAGAGTTAGTTTTCAGGGTTTACGCACTTAACTATCCTGCCATTTTGGCAATTGCTTGTTTGTAGTCGTGCTAAAACACTAAGAATGGTATCTTGGGACTGTTTATCTTTACAACGAGAAGTCTCATTTCCTACCCTGCCCCTTTTTGTCATTTTAGTTGTACTAATTCTGCATTACAAGCTATATGGCTTCCTTGTCATGCTTCATTAATTTCCAGTGGCCTTTCTGTTCCTATAATAGTAGTAGATGAAGCTTTATGGCTTTTGTATGGCTAATAACCCGCTCTTTAACTGTTCAGGAAATCTTTTACGAGAAATTAAAGAATTCTGGCGAGTTGCACTTCTGATGTCTACATTGTTGTACAAGGATACATCAGACTCTGAACAAGGTTTTGAAGACAATCAACTTCTACTTGATCAGAGGACAGACTTGTTTAAGTCAGTTGAGAGTGCTGTTAAATTACAAGGTTTGAATAATTGCGGACATGCATCCTGCTACATTTTCATTTTTACCCTTTTTGATTTTCAGCTAATTAAGCTATTATCTTTGTCATTATAGAGCCAATGGGTTTTGGTTTTCGGAGGCCTAAACACTCTCTGATCTACTTTTACGTACATAAATAAATAACACTAATCACTTCTGTCCTTTTCCTTTGCAAAGATACAAATTTATCTCTTCCGATCACCGCTGTCGGTTGCATGAAAACTTTACGACCTCATCGCAATCCATTAATATTTTGATCCTTAGTTAAAATGACAGATTGAAACTATTTCGAAAGGAACTGTGGCATGATGGTCGTGAGGAGTCCCCTGGTTTTGGCTATTAATTTACTTTCAAGGAATGTCCCAATTGTGATAACCTCGCAAGTTCATAGTTGTGAAGCCTACATTACATTTATTTTTGTCTATTTGCTTTGGCCCTTTTTTACTTATTCCGTCTGCGCCTTTTGAAATATATATGAGGGTGGTGACTTGGAAGGAAAAACAGTCTTACAGCTGTTATTCTGAATTATGGAATGCAGGACTTGAAAATGTGTGGGGTGTGAAGCCATTAGTTAATGGGAAGGAGATCATGCAAGTTTTGCAGCTCAAATCTGGGGGCCCACTGGTTAGGGAATGGCAACAAAAACTGATCGCCTGGCAGCTTGCACACCCAACGGGAACTACCGAGGAATGCATCGATTGGATGAAGGAAATGCATGCGAAGCGCATCAAAGTAGAGTAGTAGCAAATGAGCTTGCGGATCGTTGTGGTGGCATAACATCTCTGTCTCGAGACGAGCTGCATCGTTCAGCTTAATGTTCTTCAGAGTTCGTGACCAACTAGCAGAGTTGCTAACATCCAATATCAGGACAGGAGGAGAGTTGCTTCACAATGATGGCAGTTGAAGGAAATGGAGCTGGTTGATGCTAATGTACCATCAGCAATTTTGTTGAGAAATCCACAAGCGTGTACCAATTTGCATTGATAAATTTGTGGACATTTAAATCATGCTACACCTAGAATAAACGTTGCCAGGTTTTGAACTATGAACTTCTGTTAAATTATGCTACGCCTTGTACGGCTAGGCTGTTTTTAACAAGTCGTTATTGATATTGGGTAATGACCATGAAAGAATCCGCAAGTGTGAAGAATATAACGACTTCATTCCCGAGCGTGTTTTTAGGGTGTTAAAAGTTTTTGGGGTGTTTGGGTGTTAACAAAACTTCGAAGATAACTCTCTTCTTTTTAGCATATTGCTACATTGATGTGTACTTATAGTTTTTTGAGGGGTAATGTGTACTTATAGTTGATATTACGGATAGGAGATCATGGCTTATTTGCACACTTGATGTAGAAGATTTGTGCGTAATTGTACTTTTGGTATAATAATTTGTTGGAGTTAATATATATTACCAAAATAAAATAAAAAAGCATGGGCTGAAGACTTTTGGTGTTTTTATGCATTTTCGGTTTTGGGGCTGTTGCAGAGGCATGGTGCTTGGATTATGTAAATAGTCGGACAAATAACGGCGTGAAATCGAGTCTAGCTATACGAACGTCTTATAATTCTATCGAGGTGTTTTTTTTACTGTAATTTTTTCCAAAAGAATTTTGTCGATGAGGTTTGTGGTTGCAATCTTACAAGAAAATTTTGTACATTAAGTAAGTTGTATATATTATATCAAATTAACTTTACTTATAAAAAAAACTATAAAAGAATCACGGAAGACACCCTGCCTTGTATATTTTATCTTGGAAAAAATAACGATAGGTCTCGCAATGACATGTAATTGCAAGTTAGACTTTCTACATTGAGAAAATGTTTATCTGAATCTATATTTTTTTTGATAAGTTATGTTGAATCTATATTCTCCAAATTTTTGTTGATTTGGGTAAATAACGGACTAAAATGCTTTTGGACTCGAAATATATTTTTGTTTAACTATTGGTGTCCGGCCCAGTGAGCCGACTAATCTAATTCGAGCCGGGTAGGACTTTTGAAAAGTGACAAATCTCTCTCAACAAATATTTAACACTACTGCGTGCCTGAACTCGAAATATATTACATTGCAATCAACGCTCATCCGAGTATACGTCAAATTTGAGAGTATATCAAAATAACGAAAAGAAAAACATTGATCGTGAATTAGATAAATAGTTGAACTGGTCGATAAGTTAGACTAGCCGATTGAATAAAAAATATAGTTGTTTTTGAAAAAACTTATATTTTTAAATTTAAAAATAATTAAACTATGATTTAATACTTGTATATTATAATTTAATATTGATAATTATTTACTATTTTAATACTAAATAAGATATATATATATATATATATATATATATTATTTTTTGTGTATAGAAAAAAACTCTAGTCCGTCGGAGAGCAGAGGAGCAGGAGAAGAAGAGATGCGAAGAGGGTTGTTGTATGTGGTGGTGGTGGTGGTGGTATGGATGATCTCCATAGAAGAAAATACATCATCGGTGTTGGAGCTGGATGACTCCAACTTCGAGTCTGCCGTTTCCTCCATCGATTTCATCTTGGTCGATTTCTACGCCCCCTGGTGCGGCCACTGCAAGCGCCTCTCCCCCGAGGTGAGGTTATTTATTAATTAATTAATTAATTAATACCCTTTCCTTTCCTTTCCTTTCCTTTCCTTTCCTTTCCTTTCCTTTCCTTTCCTTTCCTTTCGGGGTTTGAACCCTAAACCCTGCTCACTCCCCACCCCATCTTTCCCTCCTTAGAGCACCAACTGCTCTTTGGGTTTGTGTAAAGATGTGGAATTTAGCCTTGACTTGAGAGAGGTGCGTTTGGAGTGGAATTTAATATGTTGATGTGTTTCCATTGGTTTGAATCGGTTTTGGATTGAGTGGGGAGGGAATTTTGTATAGACTATTAGATTTTATTAAAAATCGTGTCTACCTTAAAAACCGTGTCTATAAGTATAATGACTTAATCCATTTTAGTGGGTACAAACTGAATCCAAACCCGTTTGAATCTTGATCATGGATGGATTGCAATCCCAAATCTTTACCCTACCCTTACTCCTTTTCCGCTCGAGTGCCCCCTGCTTCTTTAGGAAGATGTCTGCAATTAATTAAAAAAAAAAATAAAAGAACTGGAATCATATGTCCAATCTGTAAGTCGGGTGTTTGAATGAGTTGGTTTTTAGCAGAGGGTATCTGCTGGTTGGCAAATAAGAAAAAGAAAACAGCAGAGAGACAAGTCGAGAGTATCTGTTAGTGTTGTTGTTAGAGTTGTGTCGGATGTGTTTCTGCATTGAACTCTGGTTAGGGACATCTTACCAATTTGGCAGATGTGGCAATTTGGTGATGTCCATTTTAGGTGGCAGCATTCCTCATGGGCTCTATGCAATCTTCGTTAGGGTCGTTTTTTTGTTCAATGTACTTACTTTGTTGCGGAGATGGTTTTTCTTTATGGGGATTGATAGGGGAGATGGCTTGAAGGAGTAGCACCCACAAGTTTTCTTTTGAGAAATGGACCGTGTGATTATAAAGCCTTCTTGAGCAATTTACCTTTTCTTCTAAAAAAAAGTTGACAAGTTTAATTATAGTGGTTCATAACTAGTATGGTTGTTTCTGTACAGTTGGATGCTGCTGCAGCAATTCTTTCTCAACAGAAAGAACCAATAGTGATTGCAAAATTAAATGCTGACAAGTATAGGCGTCTTGCTGATAAATACGACGTGGAGCAAGTCTTCCTCCCTAAATTTAGCTCCTGATTGGTCGGTCACTCATACATTGCACTTTTCGCGCAACTCAAAAGGACTTGTTATAAAGTGAATACTTTCATTTTGGTGTAGTGGATATCCAACTCTCAAGATCTTTATGCATGGTGTACCAGTAGATTATTATGGACCAAGGAAAGCAGATCTGCTTGTGCGTTATCTGAAGAAGTTTGTTGCTCCCGATGTTGCGATTCTCGACTCCGACTCCGCCATAGGAGACTTTGTGCTGGCAGCTGGCTCCTTTTTCCCCATATTTATTGGTTTTGGAATGAATGAGACAGAGATAGCAAAGTTAGGAATAAAATACAAGAAGAAAGCCTGGTTTTCTTTGGCCAAAGATTTCTCGGAGGACGTCATGTCGCTGTATGATTTTGACAAGACGCCCGCCCTAATATCCCTTCTTCCCAGCTATAAGGAAAATAACATCTTTTATGGCCCTTTTGAAGGTTGGTGGATTTAGCATTAAGAAGCAGACCTTTGTTATGTCTTTGTCTTGCTGATGCATGTGTGCATTTTGTTTTGCCAGAAGGTTTTATTTTCTGACTTTTACTTTGCAGATTTAGAAAATTTTTTCCCTTTTCTTCAGATGTTTAATCCATTGTTCATAATGATCAAGCCATGAATGCATGAATGCCTGGTTAGGAGTTTTAAGTCTCTCTCTCAATTTCTTTGGCATGGATGCTTGTACACGAGTGCCGCCGGTATGTTTTGGCGGAATGGAGAAGAACATTGAACTCTTTAGGACCAGTGGAGGGCATCAATTATCCTGCGGTCTGTAAAATACTGCTTTTAACCGCTCTGATATCTTTTGAACATCTTGTGCTAACCGCTTAAATGAAAGTACTGTTTTGTTAAGTATTTTTTGTTTGATACAAAGAAGCATATTGAAGTTTTCGAATTCAATCTCCACTGAAGTACTTGGCTTTTCACTTTATTATGCAGAACAATTTCTGGAGGACTTCATTAAACAAAACTTTCTTCCTCGTGCTGTGCCTATGAACCATGATACGCTGAAGGTGTTAAAAGATGATGATAGGAAAATTGTTCTGACTATTGTGGAGGATGAATCTGAAGAAAGTACCCAAAAGTTCATCAAGTTACTGAAAGCTGCAGCATCTGCAAACCGTGATTTAGTGTTTGGTTATGTCGGGGTCAAACAATGGGCAGAGTTCACTGAAACATTTGGTGTTACTAAGAAAACCAAACTGCCCACAATGGTTGTGTGGAATGGAGATGAAGAATATCTTTCGGTACGTGTTGCTATCATATTCTGTACTCTCTTTTGACTTGAATCCATTTCTATTGAATTTTCTTTGTTTATTATTCTAATTTCCAAAAGACATCAACAATGCATTAGCAACCATGCCCAGCTTAAATTACTTCTCTTCTTATCCATAGAATTAATAAGCTACCAAAATAAACAGCAACAAGAACCTGCAATGAACTTTATTCTTTGTAAACTATAACCCGAGGCAGTCAAGAATTACAAAAGATTTAACATCTAATCTATGAAGTAATTGATTTTCAATATATCCAGTATAACTCTAGGGATTTCAGCTTCCAAATGATGCATATTTTTTGGAAAGCACGACAACAATAAGTATTACCGACGGCTGGTAGCCTTTCGCTAGTTTTTTGTGTTCCTTTCAGAAAAAAAAGAATGGTACATGATATCACTTGATTTGTTCTATTTTCCTCCTTTTGACTTTGTCTCGTATTTGCATGAGTTCTTTTCACATAAGGCATGCATTTCTTGGTATGTTTCACCTTTGACTCTTGGTATTTTCTGGTATAACGAAAACAAACAGGATGTTTAGTTAACGTTGCTGGTTTCACGCATTTTTTCATTTCTTTGCATTTGAATATCCTAGCCTTAATTTATGTCTAAAATAGGAAATGTGTGTCCATGTCTGCCTAGCTGTATTCTGATCGTCATACGAAATTCCTTGTGGCATGAACACTTGCTCTTACGGTATAAGAGAGGGTTGAGAATTTTTCTTGGATGACCACATTCCATGGTTCCACTTATGTACTCCACTGACTTCCTTGGCTCTTTCAAACTGAAGGTTATTGGTTCAGAAAGCATTGAGGAAGAGGAGGATCAAGGTTCTCAAATCTCACTATTCCTCCAAGGATACAGGGAAAGACGGACGATACAGAAAACAGTTAGCGGTCCCTCGCTAATGGGCTACATCAACTCGCTAATCGGCATCAGAACCGTTTACATTCTCGTGTTCATAGTAGTGGTTTTGATGGCATTGCATGCATTCGGCAAAGAGGAACCCCTCGGAGTCGGTACGCGAGAACAAGCGGAACAGGCTGCTATTGCTACTTCTCTGGGTGAAACAAGTGGGCATGCAGCTGATAAGAAGGAAGATTAGTTATGGAATTCTGCTTTGAGTTTAGCTTTAGACAGTAGGGAGTTTCACAAATTGGACTACGGTTTTATAATGCTCGCTGTATTCATCGGGAGCCCTTTAAAAAAAAAACTTAAATGCTTAATGTAATATTATTAATCATAGGAGTCATACAGAAGGAACAAAGGAACTCATTGAGCTCGGTAGGAGGATCGTTTAAGACATTTACCAAATCACAAAAGGAACTAATATCCTTGGCTAACCAATCAACTATACCATTAGTCATTCTAGGTGTGTACACAAGTTTACACGAAGGTAAACTCAAAATAGACCAGGTGGTATGTGGAACTGGCTTGGTCGGTCAAACTAGGTGAATCGGTCGGTCTAACCAGTTAAACCATAGTTGATAGCATTAATTATAAAATACGAAATAACACCAAATTAGTAAATGGCATTGACTGGTCCAACTAAATATCATCTCTATGCTTTTGTGTAAACATGATTCTGATGGGGTTGGATTCAATTGTCCCCAAAAGCATAAACATGATTCTGATGGGGTTGGATTCACTTGTCGCCACTGAAATGGATCAAGTGATTTTGGTTATAGACACGATTTTTAATGAATGTTAAATCTGTAGACACGATTTTTAATAAAATCTGATGGTCCAAACGAAATCTCCTCCGTTGGGACGACTTTTATGTTGTCCCCACTCAATCTAAAACCGATTCTGATAATAGTGCCGGGTCGTAGTGCGTTTGGTTTCATCACGAATTTTAAAACATTGATTATAATATACTAAATTACACAAAATTATTCTCATGGGTGAAATTAATACCAGAAAATACTGTTACAAAAGGTGCTATACTATATAATAGAATATTACAGCCAACCAACCTTTTAAAAAAAATTCATGACAATTTTTCTTTAATAATATAGAATAATTTAATCAAGTAAACACTTGTGCCATACTTTCACCAAAGAGCCGCAAACAGAGGCATGCACCTATTTTTGGAAGGTTATCCACCTAGTAGTGTCCCCCACAGTTCTATTATATGTTTTGGAGTTCTAATTTGTAATGATTGTAATATGGAAGTAGACAAATGACAAAACCTAATTGGTGGAAAGAGAAACCTCTTTTAATAATTGTTTGACAGCGTAGATCGTGTATGAGTCCAATCAAGGTACAATTATATTATATTTTATATAAATATCTTTTTAATAGTATATTTTACATAATTATATAGTATATATCAGTGTAATAGTAACACTTAGAGACTCTAATGATAGGAAGATTGAAGTAGGGGGCGACCAGTTCGGTGCATTTACATTAATATGTACACAAACAACAATCTACTGCTACATCAAATATGTACACAAACAAGTTTCGCACAAAATAAAATGAAACACGACCTTATAGTCTACCATTCGTATTAATTGTTTTCTTAAAAGAAAACCCATCAACGAAATCTGTACACACATCACAATGATTAAGATTCTGCGATCATATATCTATCTGTGCAAAAGAGAGTTCTGCGATCAAGTAAGTATATACATAAACAAGTAAGTTGCACCATGTTTCATTGTTTTGTACATCTAAATATCTCCCTGCAGAAATGTAGGAAAGCTCAATGCGGGTTAGAAACTTCATCATTCCCAGCATTATTCAGTCAACACACAGGAACTCTACAATGTACATCATGGCCTTCGCATTCAACCGAACAGGTCATCATGTCGGATGAAAAGCGCCAAAGCTGAAGCAAAACATCAGTTTCTCATTCAACCATCTGATCCGACACTTCTCCACGTCCGCGCATAGGTGCAAGCTTTTGTATTAGCAGTCTGGAAGAGAGTGAGTCGAAGCCAATGGTGTTAAACTCGCAGCTGATTCGCTGCAATGCAGCGGACGTGATTGATAGCCCGAAGAACTTACTAAGCTTGGTGAGGCGTTGCTTGGGCTTGGAGGGCATGCAGACATGTATCTTGAATTCAAGGGTGACATCGATGGGTACCCCAAGGAATGAGGTGATGCCATGTACGAGGTTCGGCTTCTTTGAGAAGAAAAGTTCCTGAGGTCTGCTGAGCTGCGACTAACAGTTAAAAATGGTGATTGGTAGTGGGATGACTGGGATCGGCGATTGTATGGTGTACTTGAAATCGAAGGAGCGTGAGAAACTGAGGGAGACTGAGATGACACAGGAGCAATCTGTATAGCTGATGATGCCACTGACCTAAATGATGACGACGACCTAAATGATGACAACGCTGAAGATGTAGACATGGAAGCCAAACTTGAAGAAAGCAATGGTGTGGATTCAGAGGCCGGGGGATCCCCGGTGCTGGTTCTAGCATCGCGCTTGCATACTGGGCAAAAAGTCCGCCAAGTAGTAAGCCATGAGTCAACACACATAGCATGGAATTCTGTTCAAGGTCCAAAAAGAGACAAATCAGAATTAGCAACCATGAGATAATAAAAGAAGTATATTGCTCAAGTAGAGGAAGACTTGTGCGCATCAGGAAATATAGATATTTGAAACAAATGAGTCTCACGATTAAGCATCTGTAGATAATTTCCTACTTGTACGGGAGTACATATATATGAGTGAACAAATATGTTGTGTTTTTCCACCCAAAAAAAATGTTGTGTTTGACACCAGTTTGCAGGAAGAGAGAAACTGAACCTTTTAACGCAATTGGCCTGAGAAGAAGAGTGGAAAAAGAACCTTCATAACACAAGCAGTCCCAGAGTCTCGATTATTTTAGCAACGAGAGAAAGTCAGGTGTGGCTTATGCTATTGGCTATGGCATCTCTAGTAAGGTCACAACCCAGCCCCCAAACCTCCTTCCTGACAAGCAAGTCTACCAGGATTGTGAGTGTACTAACAAGTGGACTGAGGTGCAATCATTTCTGCCACGTATAGGTGTGCACCTAAGATTATCTATAGCTGGCAGAAAATGGAAATTGAGTGAAACTAGTTCACACTTTCATAGGGAAGTACCAAGAACAAAATCCAGTTGTACTTCATTTTATGTACACTAACGCAGATTCTTCACTATATTTCCAATGACTAGAGTAGAATATCAAGTACAGGGAACTTAATTTTGACAGTCTCGGTCTGATTTGGATGCCAAATAAGAAATAAATCATGCTCTCCACAGAGAACAAACTCCTAGTGAAACAAATGCAAGGTCCATAGCAGAGTCGGTGCGATCCAAGAAGATTGACTACATACCTAACTAGGCAATTTATGTGAGTTTGAATATCATCAGACTTGCCTTAATTTTTTTCCCATAGTGTTGAACAAAATCAAGGAAATAGAGGAGAGAACAAGTAGGAGCTGGAAACCAGAGTGTTGCTTTTGGCTTGTCATGGTTGATGCAACAAATTCCATTATGTAATAGCAGGTAGGCTTTTACAATTCAATGAAGACTACTGCCGCATAGGCAAATACAAGACAAAATAGAAAATGAGCAGCATATTTCAGATAGAGATAAAATTAATCAACAAGTGACTTGACTTGGTAACTAAAGTTTTAAAAAACATAAAATTTCTCCTCTTTCCCCCCCTCCCAAAATGAGGTGCATTGGAGAAAAATGGTATTCATAAAAGACCAGACACAAGTGTTCAGTAAGCAGTAATGTTTTCCATGGCCAAAAAGACCAAATAATTTACTTACTATGCCGGCATGGTAGGATCCTTAGCTTCTCTCCCACACTGTAGTCTTCTAGGCATATCGCACATGTTACTGAAGTACAATTATCCTCCAGAGCAGAAGTAAATATGAGGCTTGGCATTGCTTTTACCAAATGATTGCTCATCCCATGAAATTCTCGAACACGAGAAGCACGTGGTCGTTCTCTTCTTATGCGATGCCGACGGACAAAGAAACATGTAGCCAGGACAGCAGACATGGCAAGCAGAGAAATGAAAGAGATTGCCATGATGGACCATGCTGTGTTTTCAAGACTAGGGATGATACACAGCTCATAGTTCGAAAAGCCAGCATATTTCTTAAGTATCTCTCCTGATTTCTTGGCAACAAACACCGCATTTATTTTTATACCAGCTGCACTCCCTGCCACTGCATGTCAACAAAAAATTAGCATCTGGCTAAGTCTAGCACAATCTGTTAACTGTAAACCACCGTTAAACGAACATCCCATCTCCATATACTAGATGTAGAGAGATACTTGACCATTAAAATAGAAACCTTCATGTTCTGTCTCAAAAGATTGCATCATGACCTGACTCTGGATAAATTCCAGGCTTGTCCTCTAAAATGTAACAGTGTTTGTCCAAATTATTCAAGACGTAAGGTTTTGTGTTTTCCAAATCATCATATCCTTCTCCTGGTCTATGTTAATACAGTTATCCAATGAAAAGGGTGAACACTGTCTCGCAAGAGATGACATGGAGGATCTACGAAACCCTAACAGATTCTGCTACCAGCAATGACAACAAGCACCAATTCCAGTTTCCTTTGAGTGGGACGAGCTACATTTTCTAGAAATAAAATTTGCGGAAAGCAGGAAATGAAATGAGAAAACACGAACTCTCGTGTTAACATTCCCTCTCCAACTTTGAGCACTGCAATTATAAATACTAACCAGATAACAATTGACCAAAAAAAAAAACTCTCGTTCCAACATTGAAACTGACACTAAAAGAAACGAACAAAAGCTTGGGATACTCAGAAGGGAACAGGTTCTCACTAGCGACCAAGACGCCATCATCATAGTCATAGACAATCGCAGCTTGGAACCCAGCCTTTTGAGCCGATCTAACTTTTTCTTCAAAGCTACACCCTCCTCTTATGATCAGCACAAACGCAGAAGTAGCATTGGAGAAACTCGAAACATTGTTAGTTAAGCTGGAACACGCGCCAAGAGGATCCGCCACATACAACAACCCGCACTCGCCCGTGCCCTTAACTGCCGGAGCTGACGACACAAAAGCAACATCAGGGGGTTGGGGGCAACTTAGCATCCAAAAGAACTTAACTTTGACAGAAAACGAAAAAAACCCAACTCAGAATTTAGCTGAAACTTGCAATAACTAACCGAAGTTGGCTTCCACGTCATCAAACGACATGTTGATGTTGTCCCCGGTCAAAACGACGTTAGCCGAAGCCGTCAACAAGTGAACCCAGAGGCAGCAGATGAAGAGAGCAAGCTCAACCCGTCGCCGTTTCATGGTCGCAGAGCAGCGGGGAGGAAACAAGGGTGGGTGGTGGGTTTTTGCCTATTGGGATTTTAGGGTTTTGTGATTTTCAAAGAGGAGAGGGAGACATCGGCTTCCATGGGGGTGGTGGGATGGGAGGAGAAGACAGATATGGGATATGGTTTTTAAATTCATTTTCCTTAATAGTGCATTTTGCAACTGCTAAGGGATAAGCTCTACTTTAGGCTCTCTACTTTAGTGACAATATTGCAATAAAGGAGAAAAATATTACTTTCATCAGAAAAATTGTATTTATTTTCCTCTCTATATTCAAATCGCCAATTTTTTTTTACATTTAAAATTATTCAAATGCTGAAACGATCCCCTAAAAGAAATGCTGAAATGATTCAAAAGATGATATAAAAATGATCAAACAGGAAAGTCTAAGACGTGCAATTATCTTAAAATATTTTAAAAAAATATCACTTTTTCATGTGAAAGTTTAGACCAAAATTTAAAACTAAAATTTTCTGAAAAAATATTAGTTATTATGATATAGTTTTCATTAAATTTTAGCACTGGTATTATCTTGGAATCAAAGTTTTTTAATCAATAATTTAGAGATATTTTCGATATAGAGAGGATCATAACATAACGCAAAGAGCTCGATTTTAAATATTATATGTCAATAAAGTACAAGATTAACTTCACATAAAATTGGTTCTTTGGACAAACTGTATATTGGAATGATTATTACCTTGATATATCATTATTTATTTCGACATTATATACTGCTACATGGTCTTGTTTTAAGTATAAATTATTAATAAATTTTTTTAAACTATCATCAGGTGAGACTCTCTTAGTTTTTGATATTTAGTAGCTCACTTTTGATGTGCTCTTCCGGGCGTTGATTTGAACGTTGCCTTTTAATACATGTGTTCAAATTTTCTTCCGGAAGAAAATTTGAACACATGTATTAAAAGGCAACGTTCAAATCAACGCCCGGAAGAGCACATCAAAAGTGAGCTACTAAATATCAAAAACTAAGAGAGTCTCACCTGATGATAGTTTAAAAAAATTTATTAATAATTTATACTTGTTGAAGAAAATTTGAACTATGGATTTAAAATTTTGGATGGCTGAAAATACATGTGTTTAACACTTTCCTTGTTCACATTTATTTCTGGTTTTTCCCCTCCATCATCACATATAAAATCCTTCCTCCTTGCGCATACTCAAACAATCTGTTCTGGCGTTTAGTTCACTGCTTTGGCTCCTATTTTTATCAATTCTGATAAAGATTCACTCTTCTTTATTCATTTATTCACTTCTGTTTTTGGAATACTTTTATTTACT
The DNA here is from genome assembly GCA_963995505.1 of Hypericum androsaemum. Taxonomy (NCBI): domain Eukaryota; kingdom Viridiplantae; phylum Streptophyta; class Magnoliopsida; order Malpighiales; family Hypericaceae; genus Hypericum; species Hypericum androsaemum. The sequence continues at coordinate 1,436,608 of OZ023189.1, read as the reverse complement.
TGTAAAATCACGTAGCTCGGACAAATTTTTTGGGAAAAGTTCACTTTAGTACCCTGTAGTATCACAGATTCTCACTTAGGACGCATAGAACAGGTCCAATTTGTTTCAATTTTTTAATATCAAAAACAGGTCCTGGGCCCGGGTAACTGCCCGAATTTTTTTTAACGAAACGACATAGTTATCCGGGCTGCCCGGGACCTATTTTTGATAAAAATTTAAACAAATTGGACCTATTCTATGCGTTTTAAACCACAGGGTACCTAAGTGAGAATCCGTGATACTACAGGGTACTAAAGTAAACTTTTTTCTATTTTTTTAAAAAGCACTATGATTAGGTAAAATTTAGTATCCCATATTTCACTTTTTAAAAAACAAGACGGGAATTGCTCGTACAACTTAGTTGCCATGGCAGTATTAAGGAATGACCGAATTTTTTGTCGTTCTTTTCAATATCAAAAATTCCAACGGGTCAAAACACAATGACACATTAGGAAAGACAACGGCACATCAGTTTTAAAAGGCAAAAATTTCAACTTTTCATCGGGCAAAACACACTGGCACATCATGCAAAAATAACGACACAACTGGCAAAGACAACAACACATCTATTTCAAAGAAAAAACTAACGACACATTAGTTTTCAAAAGCAAAAACCAATGGCACATCAGTTTTCAAAGGCAAAAATCAATGACACCTCAATTTTTCATAAGAAAAACATATACGCAACTCTCATTCTCTGTCTCTTTGGGGTCTTGGTGTTGGCTTCTCCCTATGTTTGTTGATGAATATTGGTTCAGCGTGTAGATAATTATATTGTTTGTATTATTTTCATTTGTTTGAACTAATTTCTAAAATTACTCCTATATAAGATATGGTATTGCAGTTTTGACATCTAACACACCTCATTTGTATTGTCCCCTTGGTGTTTTGGCTCCCAAGCAGACCCAATCTTTCCCCCACGACCTCTATGGGTTAACAAAAATTTTATACTCATCACTCTATATAACTTAGACTAGGAGTATCAATGGGTAGAGTATGGTAATGATTTATAGGATCTAAACCCAGACTCTAAATTTAGAAGTAAGATCCAAACCCTAGCTTCGATCCTATGGATTTTTTGAATAAGGACCCGGACCCTAGGGTCCAAACGAAAATCCTTACCCTACCCATACACCCATTTCTTTGCAAAATATTTTTATTATGCAATATAATCAAAATAAAAAAATTGATATGAATCATTACAAAAATCTCACATTTGAAAGTCTATGTAGTAAAATGCTAATATGAATTGAAGTTGAGAATAAACTCTAAATTAACTAAATAAGTGTGGGTCAAATAGATAACATTTGAACATACCATAAAAAGAAACACATGTGACTATGTCGTCAATCAAAAAATAAAACTTATAAGTATTCTTGAATGACATAAAGTTCTAACTTGAATATTTCTTGCTAAAGTTTCAAGGTGCTTCTAAACAAGTCTTTTTGGTCATCTTCTTATTCTTGTAACCTAACTCTTCTCGGTAATTTGTGCATCTAACCATCAAATTTAATATAATTGATTAGTCATATAATATTTGAAATTTAATTAAATTTTTTTGTATTATATATGCCTGATTTTTGGTGTCCATGTAATCAATAACTGAATAACTGAAGCATATTTTACACTATTTGCACTTTCTATTAAATATGTCAGAGTAAAAGTAAGATATTAAATCTTAAGAACGTCACTTCAAGTAAGAAACTTGAAAAAATATATTATTAATAAATTACATTTTTTTCATGGTCTCACGCACGCAATTTTGCACACATTAAAACTTCCAATTCTCTGAATGCAAACGACTACGATGAGTACTTACCACCCTACCTTCTGTGCTAAAAGCACACTTTAAGACGCAACACCTGACATAGGAATGGATAGCACATCTCAAGAAATGGTTTGCAATGTATGGTACCTGAGCCCGTTCATCTTCTACCAACTTAATATGTCAAAGCTCTCTACTTTAGATAAAACAAACTCTTCCACGTAATGGTCCAATTCAGTTTTGCTCACTAAACACTTGAATTTCTTCTTGCTCCTCACAAAGGAATCATATCCATGCAATGACCACCCAATGAACTTTCACTATCCCAATCAATAACACAGCATAATTCACTTTTACCGAGATAAGATCGGCACAAATTTAAAAATTAACTTTTTGCTCTAACAATGCCCCTCATACGTCAATATTTTGACGCTAGGAAAAACGTTGACGTGTATCCATCCTTAAACATGCAAAAAATAACTCCATACGACATATAATCGGCTAAGGCAAGACCGTAATATGTGAAAATTTTACCATCAAATCGATCGAGACCTAGCCATTGTAGGCATGCCGATGGTCACACATCTTGAAAAATCTGTGTGCTCATGGCTTTCTTGGGAAGACTTGATTTAGGCTTACATGGCTGAGTAGAAGCTCCATGTCCTTCGTTGGAACAACCATACAATTGTTGTTGAAGGTCTCTAAGCTCCTGCTTTTGTTTCTGAATTTTGTGCTCCAACCTTCTTCTTTGAGTCTTGGTAAGATTAGGTCGTTGACATTTCCCATACTTGTCCCCAAGGCTGGCATCATTATCCAACTCACCGGATGCGGAGGTGCTCCTCATCGTCGGTGATCCACCATCGGTAACGGTATTGAACCGCGCTGAGTCCCTAGTACGGGCTGACAGAGGTGGCTAGGATGGTCGTCACCTGTAATTTGAAGAGGCAATGGAACAAGCTCCCCATCGTGGAGAGAGCTAGGCTGAAGGCAAGGCAAGGAATGAGAATGGACTGCTTCACCTATGTCGACGCCGTTGATCCGAAGATCGACGAGAGCATCAAAAGAGTCAGAAAAACCCAGGTGAAGTAGTCTTCAAGGGCGACTGCGTAATGCTAGGTTACCTCAAAGACCCAATTGCAATGTCATAGGATCTAAAGAAGAACATTCAGTTCTACACCGGCTATGTGGGCTTATTTCACCCCGACAGGTACTTGGAGATCAAGGACAGGTCAAAAAATGTGATCATCAGCTACTGGGAGAACATCAGCAGCACGGAGGTGGAATTGGTTATATACTCGCACTCGATGGTAAATGAGCCCGCAGTGGTGGCACGACCGTATGAGTTCTGGGGCGAGACGCTGTGCACTTTTGTTTGTCTGAAGCGCGAGTTGGCCGAAACACCGATGGAAAAGGAGAGGAGGAGGTTGAAGAAGAGGAAGATGACTGATTTGGTAATTAACCACCTTACTACATCATACACAACTTACCTAGTCAGCAAACCATGTAGATGCCAAAACGACATCGTTTCGGCTTACGTGGCAAAAATATGTTGATTCAGTCCAGTCAGCATAGTTGGCATCATATGCTACCAAATTTCTGGAAAACAGGGACCAAATTACAAACTTTAAAGTTTAAACCACAAGTCCTCAACTTGATATCGGGCAAACCACATGGTAGTAAATTGTACTTTTCTCAATTTTTTAAAATAGATTTTTGTAGGATTTGAAGTTTAGTCACTCCCTACTCACACTTCCCTTATATTAATATAAGTTTATACTTCATTTTTTAAAACGGTTAGAATATTATCAATCCATATGATCAAAGTTTATGTAAAAAATGAAATGGATATTACCCAAAAGAACTTGGTACAGTCTGATATCAATTATAAAATATAGAGAAAATTACTGTGTAGTTCCTGAGATTTGCTTAAATCTACTCAAAAGTTCCTCTTGTTCACAAAATATATTTTAAAGTCCCTCTAGTTTGCTTTTATTATACTTTCGGGTCCCTGGCGCACGTTAGTGGCTCTTTTTTTCATTTTTGTCATTGAAATGACCAAAATACCCTTAGAACAAAAAATAAAAAATACACTGACATCATCAAATCCAAATCCAAAAATTCCAGGGATCAATTTGTAATTATACCCAAAAAAATCCAAAATAAGATGAAGACTAATCTCCAGGTTCGACGAGACTGAGCTCGGATAATCCCTCACGGTCGACGACGGCGAGCTCGTCACCGCCACCAATCTCCATCACAAACAAAAAATAAAAAATACACTGACATCATCAAATCCAAATCCAAAAATTCCAGGGATCAATTTGTAATTATACCCAAAAATTCCAAAATAAGATGAAGACTAATCTCCAGGTTCGACGAGATTGAGCTCGGGTAATCCCTCACGGTCGACGACGGCGAGCTCGTCACCGCCACCAATCTCCATCACAAACAAAAAATAAAAAATACACTGACATCATCAAATCCAAATCCAAAAATTCCAGGGATCAATTTGTAATTATACCCAAAAATTCCAAAATAAGATGAAGACTAATCTCCAGGTTCGACGAGATTGAGCTCGGGTAATCCCTCACGGTCGCCGACGGCGAGCTCGTCACCGCCACCAATCTCCATCACTCCCTCCCCCCCCCCCCCCCCCCCCCCCCCCCGCGCTCAATCGACGGACCCAGACCAGACGACCGGTAGCCCAACGAGGAGGGTGAAGGAGGCTTTGGGGACGAACAGGCGGGACGAGAACTCGACGAGGGTGCACTCTGATTCCCATGAGAAGGGGAACGAGGTGGAGAGGTTCTGGTACTCGTTGACAACATGCTTTCTTCCTCGCCGACGACGTCAACGACAGGCTTTTCCTCTGAGGTTCTGGTACTCGTCGACGATGAATAGGCGGGACGAGAATTCAACGAGGGTGAAGGAGCCTCCGGGAACGAACAGGCGGGACGAGAACTCGACGAGGGTGCACTCCTACGCTGGTCCCGATGGTCACCGAGAATCCCTCCAAGCCCATTACACCTCAACTCCCCCGGCGGCACCGTCACCCCTAGCCCCTTCGACCTCCCCTCGGATTTGGACTGAATTAGGGTTTATCTTGTGATAGATATCGCTCTCAGGTTCGATTTGTGGATGGATTCGTTAGGCAATCGGGGATTGGAAATTGTTTATTTGTCTTGCTCAATCGAACCAAATTGTTCTTCAGATTCTAACTACCGTAATTTGTTGTTTATAATGTTTAGATTAGAGGTAGAAGAATAGATTACGTCAGCATTTTTTATTTTTTTTCTAAGGGTATTTTTGTCATTTCAATGACAAAAAAATTCATTTAGGGATCCGAAAGTATAATAAAAGCAAATTAGAGGGACGTATGAATGTATTTTGTGAACATAGAGACTTTTGAGTAGATTTAAGCAAACCTCAGAGACTACACAATAATTTTCCCTAAAATATATGCTATTAATTATGGCCTCATTGATTCTATTCTTTCCATTATTGGATTAGACACTTTAATATATAGGAATTGGCCCCACAGGTCTACACGGGATTTTACTATTGGTCACTCTACATGAGTGAAATCACACCACTCACGCAACAGACAAATTCAAATTTTAGGTGGATATAATTTTTGAATGATTATAAATTTTTTTAATAAGTATTTAACATTGTTGTATTATAATAGATTCCAATTCAAAACTTCTTATTTAAACTAAATTATTTGATAGCTAGTCATGGTATATGGTAACAATAGTAAAATTCATTAGTGTAACAATATTTTCATGGTAAATTGCTAATTACCGTTAAGCAATGGCTTAAAACATCCAATTATCATATTAAAATGGCTCAAGGCATCTACATCGGGAATCTTTTGGCAGTAGGTGCAGTCTGCTAATGTACAAATTACGGGAGAAGGAACACATGGGTTGCTCAACAAACTCTAATTGCATCCAATAAGTCTGAAAAATTAAATATTATTGCCGTGTGATCCTACGAACAAGAAGCTTGCTAGTGAGATTTTCATAAAGAGTTGATTATTGCTTAAAAAAATGTGGTTCAATCGGCCGGCCTACGACTCGACAGAGATGCCGAGTTAACGTTTTGTATAAACCCAAAGAATAGTTGAACGGATAATCATCGTTGTTGACAGCAAATCGGATTAGTCATTTTACGTGGTTGAACTCATCGCGATTTACAAATTTTATTTTTTAAAATGATTTTTAGAATTTTGTTAAATTCAAATTGATTAAATTAGTATTTTAGTACTTGTAAATAATAAATTTTGAAATCAATAAGAAAATATTTAGAATTATTTTATATTTTAATACTAAATATAATTAATATAAAATATCTAAAAAATTCTGATCCGATGGATGGGACTAGAAGATGGAGAGAAATCCGGAGAGCTTCCCGGTCTTTTTTTAAAACATTAGAGATAATATGGAAGGCAATATTTCCAAGTCAAGTTGATGGATAGATCCCTCTTTTTTTGTGGTCCAGTGCTGCAATGTGATGCTCCCACATGGGCAAGTGTAGGCTTCACTCATTGTCATTATATTAGCGTCACATGAACCACAGCTAAACAATTGTTTTTATATAGAAACAAATTAAACATTATTTTTTATGAAACAACAATAATAAGTTCAGTATTATTCAATAATATGCTACAAACATAAAATCCATCGCACAAGTCAAAGAGCTCAGTGGAATAGGTTCCATAAACTAAAGTATTCTACCAATTCTTCCAAGTTATAATATTAACACACTACAATTCACGAAACGTCACATGGATGAAATGATGAAACAAACAGCAAAATGATACAGGTTAAAGAGAAAAAAAGTAACAGAACAATGGAAGAAATCTAGAGTACCGTTTAACCAAATACAAAGACTGATTTCAGAGTCGAACATCTCGGATAGATAGACCCTTCTCGCTAAAGAGATCATCAATTCAGCGAGAACGGCGATTGATGAGATCATACTTGGACCTTGGAAGGTACACTATCGACTCCGAAACGGCACAAGTTCTTTTACATGATAGGTGGAGACTTAATGGAGACCCAAACTTGTGAGAGAGGCTTCTTGATACCTTGTTAGAAGTGATCATATTCCACGAGCTTAAAGAAGAGTTGGGTTCTTGCTCATCATCGTCATCGTCGTCCTTCGAACACGCGACCAGTGCAGCCAAAAATGGATCTCTCTTGAAGCTCTCACTGGTAGTGTTCCTTTTGCTTGGCCCCAGTGAATTGGCTGGAGGAGGCAGTGGAAGGACCTCGATCGCGGAATCTTTAATCTTGTTGGCTAGCTTCTTCGGGATTCCAGGCAACTGCTCCCAAGAGAAAGGAACACCGGAAAGCTTGAGTGTGGTCATCGGAGTTGGTGGCGAGTACTCGTCGGAAAGTGTAGTGAAGGAGGAAGTCGACGAGGAAGAAGAAGGCGAGGAGAACGAAGGTGTTCGTCGGGACACAAGGTTCTTGGGGTTGCTTGTAAAGTATTCCTTTGGGATGGTCATGGCTTGGGGATCTGGGATTGCTGAAGGATCCATACGGTTGGTTCTCTAGGGATTTGTGGAGGAGAAAGAGTGTACTTGGTCAGTGTATAGTGTTTTATTTATTTATTGAGGTAGGTAATTGTATAGTCTCTCGTTACGTTTTGGACACTTTATATGTCTTCCTTGTTTAGTTTTGACCTCCGAATACTGCCCACAAAAGTAACCACAAAGTCCAGCCGGACAAGACCTCAAGTAAAGATAAATATTTCACTAATAAATTTCAATACTGCTGCTACTCGATATCTGTGGTTAAATTCGATGAATTACCTCCAGCTAGATAAGGACTTTTATTTAGGTTTGTGTGAGAAAATTTTTGTTAAAAAAAATGTAGTTTGATCGGTTAGACTGAGATCGGACACTGAAAATGAGTTAATTTTTATCTCGAAACTCAAAGAGCGATTCGATCGATTGCCAACATCGTTGACTGTAGCGTATTTTGTCCTCACTCACATGCATCCCGGAAAACTTCCCAGGAGGTCACCCATCCTGATCCTACTCTCGGCCAAACGCGTTTAACTTTGGAGTTCTTTCAAGATGTGTGCCAGAAAATAAGGTGCACCTTGTTGGTATGGATAGTACCAATCAAATCACTTAAAATTTTCAGACATAACATATTATTTTTGGGGTATCACATACATCCCTCCTTAAATACGCGACGTCCTCGTCGTGTCAGACAGAATACAGAACAGTCCTAGAACCGTATTTGCTCTAATACCATAATGTAACGCCCCTGTGATCTGACGACTGTCTCCGCAGACCAACACGGGTATTTTCTAGCATGTTTTGTCATCACTCACACGCATCTCAGAAAACTTCCCAGGAGGTCACCAATCCTGATCCTACTCTTGGCTAAACGCGTTTAACCTTGGAGTTTTCTCAAGATGTGTGCCAGAAAAGAAGGTGCATTCTGTTGATATGGACAATAACAATCAAATCACTTAAGCATTTCAGATAGTACAAATTATTTACGGGGTATCACATTCACCCCTCCTTAAATACGCGACGTCCTCGTCGCTCCAGATTCAGACAATCCCAGAATCTCTCGTATTCTGGTGCGTTCGATCCCCGAACCACACCATAATAGCCGAGGTTTTTGCTCTGATACCAAATGTGACGCCCCGTGATCTGACCGACTGTCTCCACAGACCAACACGAGTAGGGGTGAGCAAACAAATCGAAAACCGTAAAATCAAACCAAACCAGACCAAAAAAATGGATCAAATAAAAAAATGGTCCAGTCCGGTCCAGGAAATACCCAAAATCTGGTTTCCGGTCCGGTCCAGTCCGGTATGGTCTGGTCTGAAGCCCAATTTTTTTCTTTTTTTGTTACTCCGGTCCGGTTTTTGGTCAGACAAGACCAGACCGGAATGGGTGCGGTCCAGTCCGGTTCTCAATATTCTTAAAATTCCAGTTCCGGTCTGGTCCATTTTTTTTGGTTTGGTCTAGTCCGGTTGACTTGCTCACCCCTAAACACGAGTCTTTTCCAGCGTGTTTTGTCCTCACTCATACGCATCCCAGAAAATTTCCCAGGAAGTTACCTATCCTGATCCTACTCTCGGCCAAACACGTTTAACCTTGGAGTTCTCTCAGGATGTGTGCCAGAAAAGAAGGTGCACCTTGTTGGTATGAATAGTACAAATCAAATCACTTAAGACTTTCAGACATAACATATCATTTTTGGGGTATCACAATTACATTGGACCGGCCGATATAAATAAAACTAACCAAAATTTATTTTTAACATATTTTTTGAGTTTTGTTAGATTAAAAGTGAATTAAATTATTATTTTGGTACTCCTAAACAAAGAACAGGTAGTTATAATTTTTCAACATTTTTTGAGGTTAAAAAAAATGTAACATTTTAAAAATTCTCTCGTCCAACCGGATAAACTAGAAGGAGAAAAATTCAGGTAACCTCCTAATCCGTTAAAAAAAAAAATTGGATAGGTTAATAGGCGAGAAAAACACCTGTCTAATTACAAGTTGAGTATTTTTTCGCTTAGCTTTAAGTACTGAGATACAATATTAATTCATTACGACGTGATGTTATGTTTGAGAAATTTGGTAGGAAAAAAAGGTATTTTACAAAAAATAATTATAAAATGACCCCACGGCATTGATTGCAAATAGGTAGGGAAATAAAGAAAGGACTTAATGCGGGGACACTAGGGGGAAAAATGATGGTGGTGGCGAAATAATATTTTTTTTAGGATAAGTGGTGAAATAATATCTTATAAAGTCTCACGCTCAATAAAATTTTCATAAAGTCTTCCTCAATTATAATTCTTCGTATTTTTAATCCAGGTAATAAGAAATTTTGATATTTAAAAAAAATTTGATTAAAACCTTAGGAATGAAAAAAATAATATTGTAAAAACTAATATAAAATAAATCAGATAATATTTGACTTCGAATATCAAAAATTTAAAAATAATCATAGTTTCTCGAACTTAACATTTCCTCTGTTCCTTATTAATTTTGTGAAACTCAATTAAAGCATATAGTTGTAGAATGATGGGAAAGGTAGGAGCAGATGAAGAGAAATACAGAGGGGTCGAATCTGAAAATCCGAGTATTAAATGGTATCAACCAAAATAGTCGAAAAGCAAGACGTCCAACCTTACACTTGACAATAATTTATCTAGGATAAATGAAGTCGAGGATATTCGATCAATCTTGACGGGGTCGAGGATAACTGAAGATTGGATGTTTATAGTTGCAAATTTTGTCCAAGACGAGATTGATAAGATTAATAGTACCATAGTGTTAGATAGTTACACGTAAAGGCTGAAAGAAGCCGAGAAACACATTTTATACGCACATGGAATTGTCGCATTATATAAGTGATGCAGTGGAAAAGGACAGGTCTATCGTGAAACACTCTTCGGCTGCATCTTACTGTACCTAGTTAGCCCCTAAGGTTAAAGGCAGCTTGCATGGAAGCTACACACGGTTCCACAATGGCAATTATTCATCGAGACGGGGGAAGAATGGTGGAGATCAATATGTACTTGGCAATTGGTTCAACCAATTTAGCATCCTTCTTCAAAGAGGCATGAAAGAGATGAGCCATCTTTATGATGGAAAGAGCTTCTGGTATGTACACTCTCTCTTCGTACTTCGTGCCTCGAATCATTGGAGGCTTGAACTTGGTGCTCGTGCCCCCAACAGTTCTCCTCACCTAGGCTTGTTGGATGACTGGATCGGAACCCAACCGGAATTGGGTGCATTTCTGCTCACCTGGCTGGCACTGCTCGGCTACCTGCTCGTCTTGCAGGATCGTGGACTATCAGGGTCTTATGTGCACAAGGTTCCACCTAGTGTGGCTTGGTTCGAGTACATATTGACAATGCAGTAGGCTTCTCATTTACGTCCAATATGAAGATGGTCAGAAACTGTTATCCTTGTTTGGTTGCTCGTCTAATCGCAGTGGCAACCGAGCTAGCTGCAAATTCTGTTGAAGAATATATTGCAGGACAGATAATCCCAGTTACAAGTGTTATGTTCGTCCTAGATTCTGATTCTTCATAGCAAGAGACCGCCGGCGAAAGTCAGTGCCACCGTGTAACAAGATAACATTGAATTTGCTCCAATTGTAATTACTATAAAAGGTGTTCAAAATCTGCAGTGGCCAAGTCACAGAGTTCCTCGCTGATTTGACTTGAAATCTGAGTCCCCCAAAAAGGCTGCAATCTTAAAGAGTAAGCGTTCAATGGCATAAGCACGATAGAGAAGATTGGCATTGGAGGAGTAGCAATATGAACAATGGATTATCCACCCATGATTATCCTATTAAATTAAATAAAAGATATTGGATATCTTTTAGTTTTAATTTAAATTTGAAAGGGATTTGGATGAGGAGAGTTTGTTATACGTGATAACTCTCCCACTCCCTTTCTCCTCCCAGAATTCTCTATTAATACAGAATAGGGTTTTTACTGGGAGAGAGAGAGACACACAGACACAGATAGAGAAAAAGATACATAGCTTTTTCTCTAGGAGACTCTCAAGGCTTTTAGGCGGTGAAACCCGATCCCCGCTTCGTGTACGTGAGCGAGGACGACCAGTGACAAGCCTCCCTCGACCCTGTGACATACCTCTCAAAGAACGGACTGCACTACAAGAGGTAAATACTTTTATATGGCTATTTCGATTTAATGATGTGTTCATTAAATATTGTGGTTTCGCATTAATTAAGTTTATGCATGAAAACCTTCATTGGTATCAGAGCTATGAGTAGGTTTGTTCTGGTCTAAAACATTTTTTGAAATAGAAAATCAATTGAGTTAATTTTCTGTCAAAAATCAGATTTTTTGTTTAAGAAAAACCCTACTGTTGTCCTTACGTGAATAAAAGGTAATAGTCTAGGGACTGAACTGTACTTGCTGAACCTATGCATGTTAGCACGTTTTTGTACTTATTTGCACACGCGTATGAACTGTGGTATTGTTCTGATATTATGTGAAACGCGTGAAACTCTGTGGGATTAAACTGATATTTTTTCCCAAAATCCCAAAATCTCCAATCGGGAAGAATTTTATTAATTTTTTAATTGGAAGTTCTTCCCAAATCGTCTGCTATCCACGATAGCGATTCAATTGTCGTCGATGATGACTGTCAATTCTCTTCCGGATCGTGTAACCCCGACGAACATTGCACATGTGACTTGGACACTTTCAAGAGCATCGAGACGGGTCTCAGCCGAACAAGACGAATCAGTTCGCCATCACAGTGACGGGCAACAGAGGTCGCTCAACGTCAACATACCGAGACCAAGTCTGACTTCGCTCAAGTTAATTGTTCGATGCAACCAGAGAGGAAAAGAAATAATAGGGAGAAGTAGAATTGGGATAAGTTAGAAGAAATATTAGAGAAGGAAAAAGATAAAATAATAGGGAGATAAATGATGATAATAATTCATTGATATCCATTAATTCAGCAGCGTACAAATATATATACTGCTTCCTAGAGCAGTTTACAACCACTAAACAATTCTACACTAATTACGTGCATTGCTCTACCTTTTACGTGCAACTCCCCACTACTAACGTGTCCTAACTTCATGCCATTACTAGTGCATAACTTGCACTTCTTACACAACCAAACAACTAACTGTTACATTGATAACTGACTACTACACAAGCTACGGTCAACATATACTAATTTATAAGTGCCATCACAGCTAATAACTGATCTACCATATTGGAGTCGTGACATTCGGCCTCCGTCGAAAGAATTCTTGTCCTCAAGAATTCAGCTTGGCGATCACCCGAAACTGAGCTCGAACAAATGCATAGTTCTTCCAAAACATCATCTTCATGAAATGTTCGCTCGTCACACCAGAACTTGCGTAACATCATGATTATCTCGTTTAACCACCCATCTATCCAATATAGCCACAGAAGGTTGTTCATCCATGGAGTAGCATGAGTAGAAGAAGAAAATTCGTCCACATATGAATCATAATGATTATCTAAAGACTTACTCATAATCCATGTATTAGGAAAAGATTTCTTCCTCTTCTTAGTAACCCCATCGGAATCCTCTACATCCAATATGTAATTTGTTCCTGTAACTATTCCAATTTCCTTACCAACAGGTTGCTCTTCTTGTCCACGAATTATATGAGCAATATTTTCTTTATCAACATCTCCTGCATCTCGTCGTGAGTCGTCGGAAGGAGTAGAACCAACCTTTAACTTCATTGCAAGGGAGGATGGTGCAACACCTTTTTTGAGAGAACCTGGCGGCATGGTGGACTCCTCGTGAAAGCTTGCCTGGATGGGTTCAAGAATTGAAATATCGATGACACTGTTGTCTTCTTGATATACCTCCCGAGAATATTCCTGTACTAGATATTGGGGCCTTGGCATTGCCATGAACCTTTGGTAGTCGAGTCTGAATCTATCATTCATTTCATGTATCTCATCGAAGATAGAATCAATCCGCTTACGCCATTCTTCCATAGCAATGGAGTGTGTTTCCATTGCTCTGATACCACTGTTACGAACCTTGATAGAAAAGAGTATGAGGGAAGATAGAATTTAAGGGAGAATAGAAGAAAGGAGTTGGAGGGAGAAGTAGAATTGGGATAAGTTAGAAGAAATATTAGTGAAGGAAGAAGATAGAATAATAGGGAGATAAATGATGATAATAATTCATTGATATCCATTAATTCAGCAGCCTACAAATATATATACTGCTTCCTAGAGCAGTTTACAACCACTAAACAATTCTACACTAATTACGTGCATTGCTCTACCTTTTACGTGCAACTCCCCACTACTAACGTGTCCTAACTTCATGCCATTACTAGTACATAACTTGCACTTCTTACACAACCAAACAACTAACTGTTACATTGATAACTGACTACTACACAAGCTACGGTCAACATATACTAATTTATAAGTGCCATCACAGCTAATAACTGATCTACCATATTGGGGTCGTGACACAATACCGTTGACAAAGTGAAGAAGATGGATCGATCTGGATCCCGAATAGAAGCTCGGGTCGGCTGTTCTTCGATGAGCGATGTTTCAACCGACGTCAATGACGGTCTCGCCAGAATTCGTCGCCGGCGGCGTGGCTTCTGGGATAAGAAAAAGTTTTTTTTGAAAAACCCTAATTACGTTTTCTGGGTTAATTTGAAAATGGGCCATTTTTTGGTCCAAAAAAAAAAGGTTCGGGCCTTACGGGCTTGACCTCGACCCGGCCCGCTGACCACGTTGACCGGTCAACGCGGGTCTCCCACAAGACGGTCACGGGCCTTTAGCCTATTGTCTAAGTCTCGGGCCCATTTTTACCCACTCCAAATCAGATTTTAAAAGTCAGCAAGCCCGTGTTGACTATGTCTGATGGGCCCTTAATTTTAAAATTTTTTGGGCCTAATTGAATAGACTATTGGTTTATTCAAAATAATATTTTTTTTAAAAAGGTTTTAAAGAAATCTTTTAACAAGGTAGTTTTAATAAAATTAATGTGGTATTTTTTTTTAAAAAGCCATAATATTTTTTGAATATGTTCATAAAATATTTTTCCGTAATTTTGAAGTCTCGACACTAAAAATTATGAAAAATAACAAGACTTATAAATTCACGCAATAAAGTCCAAAAGTGAATATTCTTTATGCACTATTGTCATCATTATGATTGAAAATTTATGTTTTTTAATCTTATTGGGACTACTTAAGAGTTAACCCGATTCGCTTGCATTATGATGCATGTTCAAGATGGCATATCGAAGCACAACGCGTGAATTTTATTTGTTTTCAATCTTGTTGGAAGTTCTAGAACTATGTGTTTAAGAACTTCGAGTATTTCCGTGGTTATTTATTTTTGTTAAGACAATTCATGTTTACAATTGAATAAAATTCGTTTGTTTAATTGTTATTGTTACCACGTGAAATATCCACTTGTTTTACTATGCAAAGAACTTTAACATTTAAAGTTTGAAATTAATTCTCGGAAGGTGAGGGGAAACATGCCCGTGACCTACTTCCATCCGAGAGTAATTAAAAACTTTATATTGCTTAAAGTTATAACCGCGTAGTAAATTTAATTGTATTGCTGAACAAATTCCTAACACGCAATATTTCTTTATAATTTCCTATAGATATGTCGATTGCTTCCAAATCCATCATCGCCGAGCTCAACAAGGACTTGAAGCTCAACGGCGATAATTATGACAACTGGAGCATGAAAATCCAGTATGTCCTGGAAGAACAGGAAGTTCTTGAGACCATTAATGTTATTATGGTCCAGCCTGAAGATGGTCCAACTGTTCAGCATAGGCGTGACAAGGACGCGTACTTGGCTTGGAAGAAGAAGAACTCTACTGCTCGTCTCATCTTATTGAGCGCTATGATGGATGATATCACAAGGCAGTTTCGAGCTTTCAAAAATGTAAAGAACCTATGGGATGCGCTTAAGGAGAAATTTGGAAAGATCTCCACCTCAAAGCTGCGAGCTTTGACCATTAGGTTCGACACTTACAAGAAGCGTCCTGATCATACAATGAAGAAGCATCTTCGGGAAATGTCAAACATGATCAGTGAGCTAGTAGAAGCTGGCCATGTGCTTAGTGACGAGCAGAAGATCCAAGCTGTCATTCGTTCCCTGCCTGCAAATTGGGAACACATGAAGATGACCCTTACCCACGCTGATAATGTCAAGACATTTGATGACGTGGCCCGCCACCTTGAGCTGGAAGAGGATCGTCTACTTGCGATCAAAATCCATCCTGAGGTGCATATGGCTGCTTCAAACTCAAAAGGTGGGAAAAGGAAGACGGTCCTGAAGGGAAAAGGCAATAAAAGCTGGGGAAACAAAAAGAGCAAAACTGAAAATTCTCCACCCGGGAAGAAGACTTCTGAGGGTAAGAAGAAGAGAATGGTTAACGTTTCTAAGGTGAAATATTTTAACTGTCAGAAGAAGGGTCACTTTGCAAAAGATTGCAAAGAAGAAAAGAAGGTACATCCCTTTAACTCATGTGCGAGTGAATTGTATGTATCTAGTACTATCCTTCTAACTGAAAGTCAACCCTTGTGGGTGATTGATTCAGGAGCGACAGACCATGTGACGAAGGATCGTGATACCTTCGTCGAATTTTGACGTCTACCTGCTAGAGCAAAATCTATCTATGTAGGCAATAATGCACGAGTAGAAGTCAAGGGCATGGGCACATGCAGATTGAGCCTACGTGGAGGACGTACCCTACTTCTACACGATGTGCTATACGCTCCAGAGATTTGTCAGAATTTAATTTCAGTTTTATTTTTAATGTCTCTTGGTTTTCGTTGGATATTTGAGAACAATTCCGTTCACTTGTTTTTGAAACATGTTTTTTATGGATCTGGTTATCAATCAAATGGTTTCTTGATTATGGATGTTGATCTGTGTGATTTACCTCGAACAAGTTTTTCCATGGTCACTACCACGCCACCATCTCAGGATGATGTTGTGTTGTGGCATTCTAGATTAGGCCATATTGGTCAAGATCGCTTGAATCGTCTAGCTAAGGCAGGACTATTAGGTAACTTGGAAAAGGCTATCTTACCTACTTGCGAACGTTGTCTAGAAGGAAAATCGACTAGAAAACTATTTGGTAAGAGAACTAGAGCCGACTATCCGTTACAATTAATCCATTCAGACATTTGTGGTCCAATGAATGTGAGGGCTAGGCATGGAGCCTATTATTTCATCACATTTATATATGACTATAGCAGGTATGGTCTAATCTATTTGATTTCTCACAAGTCTGAAGCATTAAGTTGCTTCAAGACCTTCATGAATTATGCTGAGAATCAATTAGAACGGAAGATCAAGGCCTTACAAACAGATCGTGGTCGTGAGTATCTTTCCGATGAGTTTAAAACTCTATGTGATGAAAAAGAAATTGAACATCAGTTGTCCATTCCTCGCACACCTCAACAAAATGAGGTAGTAGAAAGAAGGAATATGACCCTTCTAGACATGGTTAGATCTATGATGGCAGAAGGGAATTTACCAATATCATTTTATGGAGATGCACTCCTTACTGCCACATATGTTCTAAACTGTGTGCCCTCCAAGTCTGTCACTACCACCCCTTACGAATTGTGGACAGGTCGGAAGCCCGATCTAAGCTACTTACGACCGTGGGGGTGTGCATCTTATGTCCATACTACCTCCAGTAATTTTGGTAAATTAGGACCGAGAGGTAAGAAGAGTATCTTCATTAGATACTCTGAAGTATCAAAGGGATATGTGTTCGTGGGCGAACACGAAAATGGACAAGTGACAGAATTGGAATCACGAGATGTCACATTTTTAGAAAATGATTTTCCAAAATTGGGAGAGCTAAGTAAAGATCTTACCCTATATGAAACTAATGAGACAGAATCATCTGGATCGCTCCCTCCGAGTGGGAGAATAATGGAGGAGGAAGATCATGATTTACCACCTCTAACTGATCCGGAGGTTCGTGATCCATATGATCATCATCTTAGTGGGAGTACAATTCCAAATTCCAGTGGGAGTACGGAAATTTGTAGAACTAAAAGAACAAGTATTCCACGCAGACGATTTGAGGTCGAAGGTGCGGAAGATGCTCTCTTGACATTTACAGATAATGATACAAGTGAGATTCTTTTAGCTATCCTACAAGATGATAATGAACCTGAGAATGTCTCTGATGCTTTATCATCTCCCGAGAAGAATGAATGGGCTAAAGCAATGGAGGAAGAGATGGCTTCCATGAAGAAAAATCATGTTTGGGAATTGGTTGACCTGCCTGAAGGGCGTAGGGAAATTGGGAATAAATGGATTCTCAAAATTAAGCGAAAAGCAGATGGTAGTATCAAAAGGTACAAAGCCCGCTTAGTTGCCCAAGGATTCACACAGAGGAAAGGGATTGACTATGATGAAACTTTCTCACCTGTTGTAAGATCCACGTCCATCAGGATTATTCTGGCTATGGTGGCAAATATGGACCTTGAGCTACATCAAATGGATGTTAAGACTGCTTTTCTATACGGAGAATTGGATGAAGAAATCTATATGGTTCAACCAGAGGGTTACATCCAAAAAGGCAGCGAACGTAAAGTTTGTAAATTGATGAGATCAATTTATGGCCTAAAATAGTCTTCTAGACAGTGGTACATTCGTTTTCATAACACTATTATGTCGTATGATTTTAAAATGATAGACGAAGACCATTGTGTCTATATTAAACGCTCAGGTAAAAAGTTTTTCATGATTACATTATATGTAGATGACATACTATTGGCTAGAAATGACTTGGGATATCTTAACGAGCTCAAAGCTTGGTTTTCGTCCAACTTTGAAATGAAAGATATGGGAGAAGCTGATTACGTGCTCGGAATTAAGATTTCGAGGAATCGTTCGAAGAGGCTATTGTCTCTTTCTCAAGAGACATATATCCGTAAAGTAGTAGAACGGTTCAACATTAATGACAGTAATCCCAGATATGTCCCAATTGTCAAAGGTCATAATCTGAACAAAGAAATGTGTCCAAAAACAGCTCAGCAGAAACAGGATATGATGAATGTCCCTTATGCTAATGCGGTGGGTTGTCTCATGTATACAATGCTGTGTACAAGGCCAGATATCTGCTATGCTGTTAGAATAGTAAGCAGATACCAATCTAATCCAGGAAGAACACATTGGAAAGTAGTCAAGGGAATTATGAAGTACTTGAATACGACTGCAGAATACTCACTGTGTTATCAAAGTCAAGACCTAACGCTGAAAGGGTACACTGATGCCGATTGGGCAGGAGATGTGGACGAGAAGAAATCTACATCCGGATATGTCTTCTTGCTAGGCGGGGGTGCTAATTTATGGAGTAGCAAGAAACAAACATGCGTCTCCCTGTCAACTATGGAAGCTGAATATGTTGCTTCTGCAGCTGCTGTGCAAGAAGCAGTATGGTTGAAGAGGTTCTTAAACCATTTATCCCTAACCAGCACAGGAGAACCAGTAAGCTTATTTTGCGACAATCAAGCTGCGATAGCTTATGCTAAGAATCCTAGATTTCATAGCAGAGCAAAGCATATTGATATCAAGTATCACTTTGTTAGGGATATGGTTGCGTGTAAGGAAGTGAGCATAACACATATACCGACACAGGATATGATAGCAGATCCGATGACTAAAGGCCTATCTAGAGATATTTTTGTGAAACATGTAAGGTCCCAGGGTTTATGCTCATATTGTAATGAATTTGTTATTCAATAAAAGTAAAGTTGTTTCAGCAATACATATTGTGTGAATGTTATTTTTGTAACATTTACTTAAATGCATGTTGGACAGAAAAGTAGCCCACTCATACGGGTGTTTACCTCAGTGGGAGTCAATGGGTTGATTCTTGATTGAGATGAGGCAGTTTTAGGACATCATTCGAGTGTCTGTTCTAAAATATGAATGCCATCTTGCTTAACTACAAGAAAGGCACTTGTTAAAGTGCAAGATTATTGATGGTGCATGCAAGAGATGCTGCATTAAATAAGTTCTCGGAACTTATTAGGATTATATGGAATCCAATGGTAAGAAATAAGTGGAACTTACCATAATTCTGTCTTGATAGCCTGGAGTAGTCTTTGGGTAGACTAAAGCCATTGTTCGTGAACATTGAGGCTGATACTCTAGTATGGTGTTTTAGTGAGAGACATGCGCTCCTTTTGAAGGAAAGACCATCATAGCACATGGTTCGTGTCATGTGTGTTTTATCGACCTTTTTGGATGGGAAATCAATTTATTAAAAAGGTGATTTCAATTTCCCTAGTGTGAGACTAACTCCGAAAACTATAGTTTTCAGAACTCTACCCTTAAGATCCTTAATGTATTTTGGAAAGTATGATTCAGTGTCGCTAGCTAGGAAAGTCTTTAAAGGGTCATGGTTATGATTCGACCTGGCAAGGCTAACTGGAAAAGCTGGCTGGATCATGATAGAAGAAATATCGTTAAAGGAGAAGGTTATTTATCGATCACATTCTAGAAGCTTCGTGGTTCACTGGCATGCCTATTGTGTTGAGAGCAATACAATAGTGAACACGAATAGATTATTTCAGAAATCACATCTGAGAAACAATGATTGTGAGATAAGACCTAGGGTAATGCATACTATATACGATGGAGGTGCTAATCGAGATGCTATCATCCAAGTGGCCACTATGTGCTCTTGAGTTTAGCTAAGTGCACTCGATGTATGCTGGTCGCACGGCCTATCTGCCAAACGCGAAAATGAGAGAATAGATTGATTATGGTCAACCATGTGTGAGTGGGAGATGAAGGATTATCCACCCATGATTATCCTATTAAATTAAATAAAAGATATTGGATATCTTTTAGTTTTAATTTAAATTTGAAAGGGATTTGGATGAGGAGAGTTTGTTATACGTGATAACTCTCCCACCCCCTTTCTCCTCCCAGAATTCTCTATTAATACGGAATAGTAGTTTTTACTGAGAGAGAGAGAGACACACAGACACAGATAGAGAAAAAGATACATAGCTTTTTCTCTATGAGACTCTTAAGGCTTTTAGGCGGTGAAACCCGATCCCCGCTTCGTGTACGTGAGCGAGGACGACCAGTGACAAGCCTCCCTCGACCCTGTGACATACCTCTCAAAGAACGGACTGCACTACAAGAGGTAAATACTTTTATATGGCTATTTCGATTTAATGATGTGTTCATTAAATATTGTGGTTTCGCATTAATTAAGTTTATGCATGAAAACCTTCAACCAAGAAGACGAGAACAAGAGAGAAGGCAACTTTTTCGAATTGAAGATGGCATATTTATAGATCAGACATGCATGGTCAACTCTCTGGTTTGTAACAGGAACGAAATGGTTTGCTATTCACAGAGGTGAAGTCGTAACAGCTGTACAAAGTAACTCGACAATGTAGATTCAGGAAGCACCAATGTCAAAAGATAGATTCGGACTATGGAAAAGGAGGAAAGGCGGCTTAAAGTCATTCAACAGACAAATAGGTAGAAGCCAATCAAGTCCAATCCCAAGGAAACTGTTAGGAATTTAGCAACTAGGGAACAAAACGCGCAAAGAACACAGACACAGATAATGTGGTTCGGCCTAATGCCTACATTCACGGAGAGAAAGGAGAACTTTTATTGATGACTTTCCGAGCCACAAAGCCATATAAAAAACCTAGGGTAACATGTCTTTATATAAAGACAAACCATTGGTGTACAAGTAACCTATCTAGATCAGATTAGGAGTCCAAAACCTAGTCAGAATAGGAATAGGAATAGGAAATAAATCTTTCCTATTTCTCGCCATCCCAACAGAAACAGACAGCCATCTCACAATTGAAGATGAGGAAAAATGCATACATAAATAAAGCCGCAGCCATCTCACAAGACAGCAGTGAAATGCAACGGTCAGGCCAGACAACATAAGCGAGCATGTAGTAGTACTCAGTAGTATCCGGACGAGCATAAACCTTAAAATGCGGCCTACGTACAATCTCTTTCACCACACCAGAGAATAAAAGAGCAAAGGCAAACATGAGAGAGACAGAGAGAGAGAGAGAGAGAGAGAGAGAGATAGACTTAGCGGAGATATTAGCAACCTGTTGAGGGGTAAGTTTGGCGGAGAAGCCACTAGCCGCGGTCTTAATTCCTAATATTACCACTTGAAATTTCTTTCTTAATGAGTTTTTTTGAAAGGCAAATTATTATACTATGCTAAGATTTGAACCTTAAATTTTTTATATATTTACAACGTCTTGAGCTACAAAGTACAAATCCTTAATGAGTAATGATTAAGAGCTAAACAGCTTTTGATTCTAGAAGTTTTAGTGCTCAATAAAGAAATGTTTTCATAACCTACAAAGTTTTAGTGTTCAATAAGAATTATTTTCATAACCTATCGTGGTTTCTTTCCCCACTACATATAATAGCTCAAGTTAAATAATGACTAGCTTAAACATCGGATCTTCGAGATAATTTTTAGGGGGAATTATGCTAATGTCTCTGATGTTTGGTAATAGAAGAGAGCACCTCTAATGGATAGAATTAGAGGAGTGGATAAATTCGACTAAACATGAGAGGAGGGATTTTGACGGCTTACCAAGTGAAGCGACGACCTCGATCACACCTCAACATATATCAATCTGGGAGTGATCGAGGGTCGATATATCAATCTGGGTGGGCTGGCTGGATATTACCCTACCCCTCTAGAGAAGCCCAGGCATCTTTCAGCTGGGCCGACAATTCACAATTTGGAGAAGCAAGTGGGCCGAATGGAGAATCAGGCAAGGGATCTGGGCCCAAAAAGGCCTACCAGGTTGCGCCAGACAAATAGGAAGAATTAGGAGAACTGGGTACGCAAGATGCGACAACGTCAGAACCCGGAATACAATTGAGAACATCTTCTTGTGCTAGGACATACAAGTCAACAAATATCTTCTCGTTTCAAGACCTTTGAGTTGGCCCAAAAGGTGACGTGGAAATAATTTTTACAAAATTGTGATTGTCAACGGTATTATTTCAAGGCCTAACAATTAAGATAAATTTACATCTAATTAGCATTGCATTTTAGATAGGTTATTATCTTTTGATTATGAAGGTGATATGTGTTCACAAGCACTAATGAGTGTAACAAATAGTAAGTATAATTACTTGTTATTGTGGTGATTATGATTTTGTATAAATAAAATTGTATTTGTTAAAAAAAAAGTGTCTGGGTGATAATTTGAATTCAAAATGTGGCAATAAAATTCTTCTGGTAACAACCAAGCAAATCTGTGATATTCGTGGCCTTAGTAACAACTAAGTTAATAGAGGTTAATGGTGCTATAAACTCAGATTTTGTTGTTAAGAGGCCATAGACAACCTATAAAAAGAGATATCCTCTTTACTTCAAATTAACCGGCTCACAATCTCATAGAATTTTCAATAGTGACAAATAATACTTGCCAAATAGTAACAAATAATACTTACTATTTATTATACCTATTTGTCCTCATGAATACATATCGTCTTAATTAACTAATAATAATACATCTTAAGCCTATAAAATGCCCGGTGGAAAATACACTTGTATTAATTTTTTTCCAACACTAGCATAATATTTGGGCACCTAAAAACCGACGCTTGTTGGAATTTTGTAAAGCGACAAACAAAGACAGACTCCATTTATATCCTTAATGCAAGGCTTATTCGCGTCACTAGTTGGATAATTAGGAGGAAGCTATAAAATCCTTGACGAACGAGAAAAACGCCATCCGGGTTTAGGGTTATACCGAGGTAGCCGTAGGGGTCTTTCAGAAATTAATTTTTAACACCAATTATCACACAAAAAGTTACACCCGAACTTACACTTTGTGACATCCAGACATTTCCCTATAGACCATAGGTGTCTAGTTAGATTACTATTCTTCTTTGGAGGAGACTAGTTGGGTTATTGAGGGAGGGAGTCGTGTCGTGCGAGTAATTTTTAGTAATTTGTGGTTGATTTGCATGATTTGTCTCTTCTTTTCTCCAAGTCTTCGTTACATAATTAATAATATTATTTGCAGAGTTATTAGAGGACGTTGCTGCTTCGGTTATGAATCTTGATGTCAAGAAGGTTGCCCAGGAAGTTCGACTCGTTCATAACGAAGAGTAAGATGAAGCTCAATGAGGATGCGGCTCTCTTGACCAGGTTGTCTATCTCTCCATTGCGTCTATGTAAGCTATGTTTTTCACAGAGGTCGACTAATGAAATGGCGAATTGGATTGCGACTTGGAATCGTTTGAACGTAGTCGCATCTAATTGGCCACGAGCAGCACCACCGGAGCTCTGCTCCTTATTGTACCAGGACTGCCCAAGCTAAGTTAATATAAAGGTGATTCCATTCTTAAAAAAAAAAAGAAACTCAGTGGATGATTCATCTCATCGAGGATGAAGAAGACGCGTATTGAAATGCAGCCGTTTTGGCTGCATCGGTCATTTAGTGTTTCAGTCGTCTGTTCTCGCCTTGCTTAGAAGGGTGCTACTTCGCCATTTAGTTAAGTTAGCAGCTGACGTGGTAGAACTTGTACAGTATATATACTCGTATGTATTTTTACAGCTGGATATAAGAAAATTGGGAATTTATTTTTCTCCCTCCAAAATAACCGCCTCTTTCCCCCTTTCTTGAGATTTCAATTTCCTCCTCTTCTCTCCATCGATTGGAGTTCTTCGAAGCTCCATTGGAGCTGTTTCTCGTTTCTTCACAAGGGTCGGTGTAACAATACTATATACATATGAAGTTTGCTACGCCGGAAGATGGTTATTTCTCTAAGTTTAACATGGACTAGAGAATATCAAGTGAATAATTTTGAATTTCCGCCTAGTGAACAACTGGAACACTACACGATAGAGAGAGAGTTGTTGGACTGCCACGATTCGGTAAAAATATAAAGAAGGTAGTTTATTTCTGCCGGAACATAATGAGAAAGTTGAATTTCCGCCGGAAGATGGCTTATTTTTTGTAGGGGATGGAAAACATGGAAGTTGATGAATGTGTCATTTTAAAAAATATAAAGAAATTTGGTGCCATTTCAAACCTTTTTGTTACTTTCCTCGTTATCATTTACAAGGCCTAAAAAGATGAGATAGGACGCCACATATTCGGTAAAAGTGACATGGTAATCCATGTAGGATCAGAAGCTACTCGAGCTTGCGTGGGACCAGATAAAATTTTAAATAACTTGAATATGTTTGCTAGTTTTTAAACTATATAGACTATTATGAATTTAGCAACTAGAGAACAAAACGCGTAAAGAACACGGACACAAGAGATAACGTGGTTCGGCCTAATGCCTACGTCCACGGAGAGAGAGGAGAACTTTTATTGATGAGTTTCCGAGCCACAAAGCCATACAAAAAAACCTAGGATAACATGCCTTTATATAGATACAAACCCCTGGTGTACAAGTAACCTATCTAGGTCAGATTAGGAGTCCAAATCCTAGTCAGAATAGGAATAGGAATATGAAATAAATCTTTCCTATTTTTTGCCATCCCAACAATCTCCACCTTGGCGAGAAATCATCTCGTGGAAGAACCATGAAGCTCCACCCGAACTTCAACAAACTCCACCTTGACAAAACACCGCCCTATGAAGAACCATGAGATCTTGTAAAACTAATCAGACTCCACCGATTCCATCTCGGACCATAGATAACTGCATCAATAAGACCATCTCAACTTTCTCTTCACCTTTTGTTTAATCACTTGGAGCCAGCCCCCAAACTCGAGCTTCTGAGCTTGCTTGGCCTATTTCCTCCAATCTCCATTGAACTAGCAAGTCCACCTACTGAAGCAACCTTGCGACCAATAGACAAGTCCTCTATTTTTCGGTCAGCCCCATGCTCCGCAACCTCGAACTACTTTTCCGCTGGACCTTCTTGCCTCAAACCAATGCTACATGTCATAGCATACAAAGGGAAACCTTTTGTTCCACCAAGTAGAACCCTCGACATGCCACGAACTCCACCGTTCGGCCTTGAATGAGATACCCGATTCGCCCGTGGTGCTACCAAGGGCTTCGCATTCTCCATGCAAAACCTACCCAACACCTTTGACGTGCACTTCCCTTTAGACAACCATAGCAGGGCCCAGCTAACAATGCTTCTCTGAAACAACCATGGTTCCTTGCCAACCATGCCTCCATGAAACAACCATAGCTTGCTATCCATGTCTTCGCGAATTCCAACTACACTCAAACCATCCATGTCAAGCCTTTGCTCCCTCATACGAACCAACCTCATATGACCTAAGCTTTTTTCCACTTCATCAGACCCATTGATGTGACTCCACCTACAATAATATTCCTCACTAACCTGTAGGTATTTCCTTTCTCCTTTCACACTTCATCCCTACCATCGCATCCTTCTCCACCTTCATTAGGATACCTTTATAACTATCACTGTTATAATCCAAGGTCCCTAATGAAAAGAGATTACCAGGATACATTGGACTTGAAAAGACAAAAAGCCAGTCACCATCCGACCCGTCTGAACATGTGGCCATGGTTGTGGATGCCGATCCCTCCTCGTTGTCTTGATCCCCAGTTCGTCCTGGATAGTCCCCTTCATGCGCCCTTCTCAGCACTTGAAGCCACTTCCATTGAACTTCTTTGACTCCGACCTGGATCCTCTTCCACAACCCAGCTGGTGACTCCTCATCATCCGCCAAGCACAAGCGAATCTTCGCTACCGCCTTGACCTCCAACTCTTCCCGCTCTTGCTCCTCCATCTTCTCGGACTTCTTCTCTGAGAGCGCGATAACCATCCCTTGTTACACGAGGAGATCCTTAACACGCCTTTGCCATAACCCAAAATTCGAAGAACCATCGAACTTCACAAGAGCAAACTTCGCACCGTCCGTCATCCTCCAACCCAAGCTCTTGATACCACTTGTTATGAATTCAGCAACTAGAGAACAAAACGCGCAAAGAACACGGACACAAGAGATAACGTGGTTCGGCCTAATGCCTACGTCCACGGAGAGAGAGGAGAACTTTTATTGATGAGTTTCCGAGCCACAAAGTCATACCAAAAAACCTAGGGTAACATGTCTTTATATAGATACAAACTCTTGGTGTACAAGTAACCTATCTAGGTCAGATTAGGAGTCCAAAATCTAGTCAGAATATGAATAGGAATAGAAATAAATCTTTCCTATTTCTCGCCATCCCAACATAGACTAATTACAAAAAATATGATATTACATGACACTAAAGTGTACTTTTCTCTAAAAAAAAGAGAGAGGTATGTATAATGTGTTCACTATCTCTTTTGATTATGTATTATTTGATACTTTGGTAAAGTTATGTATGTATATGGACTTGGACGATTTGAGAAGAATCAGTCTAATCCTATATACCCGTTCGGACTTAAACTTACCATTTCGTTGATGAAGGTTCCCCTCGTTTATATAAAAAAATAATGGAAAATTGATATTACCCTAGTTATTGTCAAATAGACAATGCTATCAAATATATAACCGTCCCGTAGTTTAATTTTATTATACTTTGGGATCCCTCGCTAATGTATTCAATATTTTTTCTATATTTTTAATCCCAAAATGACTTTTATACTCTTAGAAATTGATGATTTCTATGGGTGATTATAAAATACTATAATCAAGAAATTATTAAATTGATTAAATAAAACGAATTCATTTAAATCGTAAATATACTTACTTGTTGAAGTACAATATCCTTGGGATCGTAATAGAGGTCTGTCACTGGTCGGTTCTTACTTACGATCAATTGAAGTAAGAACAATTTCCACGAATTTATCTGCCTCGGAGTCGAATTGAGAATTCAGGGATCAAATTGGTAATTTGACCTATTTTTTAATGTGTCTCCAGTAGACCTGGCCATGAATTGAATCTGATTCGTGATTCGATTCGATTCGTTAAAAATTCGATTCGATTCGTCAATAATTCGATTCGTAAAAAATTCGATTCGAATTCGTCATAAAACGAATTGAATACGGTTCAAGATATTTATAATTCGCAAAACCGGCAAATTTAATTCGAATTCGATTCGAAAATTTGATTCGAGTTAAATTTGTGTTAAATTCGATTCAAATTCATGTAAATATAATAATAATATATGTTAAAAAATTCAAATAAAATGGGGGGATTTGAGAGGGAAAAATTCGGTTATAATTCAGTTATAATTCAGTTATAATTTGATTATTATTCGATTCGAATTCGATTATAATTCGATTCGAATTCGATTATAATTCGATTATAATTCAATTCGAATTCGATTCGAATTCAAAAATTTATAATTCGTATTCGATTCGTCTTGTGAATAATTGAATATGGTTTAATGTTTTGATGAATTCGAATTTGAATAAATTCGATTCGAATTCGTCCAAATTCGAACCGTGGTCAGGTCTACTCTCCAGCCAACCTTCCATCTCTTCCTCTCTCTCTTTTAAAGAGGGAATCCTCACCTACCACGTCACCACTTGTTGACATGTAGCAAGGCTACTATTAGTAGCTTGCAATAGTAAGATGTGAGGTGGCCATCTTTGTCACCATATGATAAGTTTGGCTTAATGGGTATGGGCTTGTACCAAAGCCCATGATCAATTCATGGGTGCAAACCCAACAGAAATTAAAAAAAATCAAAAATTCTCAAAAACATAAGTCTCTTACCTCCGCCAGTTTCCCCGGCCTCCACCAGGGAAACCGTCGAAATCAAGGAGGTTCTAAGCCTCGTTGGTTTCCCCTACTTGGACGGCGACGAGTCATGTGCCCATCCGATCGTTGACTCAGTCCCTCGGTTAGTCTTCTTTCGTCGCTCTTCAAAGAGCTTGCTCGATCACCAGACACCGACAATGGAGACTATCCAAAACAAACCGCCCGAGAACAGAGCAAAAAGATGCTTTGTAGGAGAGAACTCACTCGAATCTGAATAAAAAGACGTTCTGAGTCAGCGAAGGCGAGAGGACATGGACGGGGCCTTGGATGCTGACCCGAGAGATGGTTTGACACACAATGGTTCTGAGGACATTACGGCGGAGCGAATTCTATTTTTCTTGGACATCGACGACACTCCAGAAAAGAGGCAGAGCTTGGCCGACCAAGAAAACACCAAGGGCGGTGGACGATCTACGTCCGGTGAGAATCTCGGCCGTTAGCCGTGGACGATGAGATACCACTGTTCCGGCGGCGTCACGGTCGGCGAACAATTTTCTTGGTGCTGGAGGCGCCTAGAGGAAGAAGAAGGGCTATGAATTTCCCCTAATTCGTTTTTGACTTAAATTTTGGTCAATTTGATGGGTTCATGAATTTGGCTGAGAATTTTTGATCGGGGAATGTTCGCCGGAGAATATAGGCTGGTCGGAGACAAGGAGATTATTAGTGCAAGGGTATAAAAAAATCACTGTAAAGACAAATTAGTAATAAACATCTTACACATTTAGGAATTGAGTTTCATCGCAAATTATTGGAAAATTGTCCTTTGATATATATAAAATAGTTGAGATTTTGTCCCAAGAGATATTTTTTTTGGGTGGACCTTAAAAATTTTATTTTTTTTCTCATATATTTTATTGATCTACCATTTATTTATAAATTAAAAGTATATATATTTATTTGTACAAAAGGAAAATCATAAAATTAAGATTTTTCATGAAAAAAGAATAACTCTTTTTTAAAAAAGTTGAATTTTTATTAATAATATATGTCGGAAGGAGAATTGGTGATCTCGCTGGCAAAATCTATTGGAAAAATATTACACCACAAAAAAATCGCATCCTCTATCCAACTATACTTAAATCTTGAGTATAATTTACCCTTAAAAAAAGAAACGAACCTATTTATTTAATATCACTCCAGATTCAGTTTAAAGAAAGAAAACCAGATTCAACTTCGAAAGGTTACTTGCATAGGAATCTACCCACCCTTAGATGCAAAAAATAAATAAAACACTGAGTACCAAATATTCCAAAAATAAAACCCAAGGACGTGGAAAAGGTCTTGATAATTAGTGCTCGGTCCAGAGCACGAAGGACATGGAAAAATCTGGACCTGCTGTCTCATTAAGGCAGTCATCATCAAGAGGACACTTCAACTACCCTTGCACGACCCTCCAGCTTCCTCCATCAATCTTCTCTCCAGTAAGTTGCATGTCTTTAAAACCATGCTTATGATTCCCCCATCAGCCGCTCTTTCGAAAACTGATTTGGTTTTGATGCATGTTTCCTGTCTGTATATGTTCACGAGGGCGAGGAATCAAGGACAACTAGTGATTAGAACTTAAACCCTAATCTTAACAACTAATAAGATCTTCTCTCCAGTAAATTGTGTGTTTGCAAAACTGATTTGCAAAATTCTCTTAACAAGTGCTTAGATACAAAGATATTTTTATTATTACTAGTGTACAGACTTTTTATCACTTCGTTTAAATTGTCTTGCATCATTAATGTAGCATGTTTACTCGTTAATTAGCCATTTGTCATGCTTGAAATGTTATTGCTAATTCAAAATTATTTACATACGAAATACATAATTACCATATTAACGTAACTCTGGATTCGGGATTCAGTTTTTAAAAAAGCAGATTCAATTTCGAAGCTGCATTTTTCATGAAAAACTCTTGGAATTAAAACGCAATGGTCAATTTCAACATCTTATACGCTTAGGGAAATGGGTTTTGGAGAATATTGAGTTTGATTGTGAATTATTGAAAAAAAAATACATTGATATATTTACAAGTACGATTTGATATACAAAATGGTTAAAACTTCATATAGTAAAAAATTTTCAATTAACAGATTCACTTTATTTCTCATAGATTTAAAATATAGTTAAAAATAAATGGTCAAAATATTGTTACATTAAATAATAGAATCACCATAAAATTATACTTGTTTGTGGTTTTAGCTCGAAATAGTTCTTAGGTGGATGGTCTCTTGGCCTGATGGCGAGGAGCGTCCCTCTCGACTGCCTGATCTGTGGGACCAACGAGAATATAGTTATAGGTATTTTGGGCTCTCTTTTGATCTATTGGTCAAAGGAACTCCTCTTTGAATACCCGTGATGTGAGATAGCGGGAGGTAGTTGGTAGGGCTTGTCACTTTCTTTGCTATTTTCTTTTTCTTAATGCATTATTTTTTCACGCCAAACAAAAATACTCTTGACTATCGCCTGAAGCATTTTCCAAGAGACAGGATTACTCTTATTTATAAGTGATTAATTTTGGACTATTATTACTCCATCTTCAATAAATATGCATGGTTCTTTTCAACTGTATCATTTAGACTAGAAAGGTTATCTTGCGTAGGTTTGGTTCTTTTGTTTTAAAAATCATTTAGAAGATCTATAAAAATTTAAGACGTCGTCTAATTATTTGAATTTGAAAGAACAAAATATTTATAGTTGATTGTCTCTAAACGAAACAAGGTGTAAATTCCAAAGTTCCGCTGTTTCTTCTCATTATAAGTTGGCATCGAAGAGTCATGGCCAAATTATTTTCTTTCTCCCTTTCTATATTGATTAAAGTGGCGT
Organism: Hypericum androsaemum; assembly: GCA_963995505.1. NCBI lineage: Eukaryota > Viridiplantae > Streptophyta > Magnoliopsida > Malpighiales > Hypericaceae > Hypericum > Hypericum androsaemum. Next base: position 1,405,721 of record OZ023189.1, on the reverse strand, counting down.
CGTCTCTATTATTAGTATACAGTGGCGGCTTTTCTATTACGTCAATTAATTGGTCTTGCATCATCAATGCGGTATTGTTGACTCTCGCTATTTTCACTCTTCTTCTTCTTCTAAAACACACAAATTACCGAAGGTTCAAGCTCAGTTACTAGAAGTTGCTCACTCACTTTCTCCTGTCATACCTCTGATTCTTGATGGCGCAAGAGATTCCTGAAATGGCGACTCCAGGATCTGCAAATTCCGAAGGCCCAATAAGCTCTAACAGGTATATTTACGTAAGGAATACATAATTACCATTTATATGGATATATAACATGTCATAACATATAGATATATTTACGTAAGGATTACATAATTACCATTTATATGGATATATAACATGTCATAACATATAGATATATTTACGTAAGGAATACATAATTACCATTTATATGGATATATAACATGTCATAACATATAGATATATCAGATCGTCGTATTTATTAAATTACACTTTACCTATCTTATACTAGTAAAAAAGTTATAGGAATATACTTATCAAAAGAAATAAAATTACACCTTATATTTCACTGATAAAAAGTCGCGGGGGGGATTGGACAATTTTGAGGTTAATTTAAATGTCGCGGTGCATCCGTGGGTTTTATTCTAGGATAAAATAAATTAAATTTCACAGATAGTCCGCATATGGAAAATTTCACAATCATTCTTTGACGAACATCTTTTGATATACTGAATAGTTATAATTTTATGTTTATATTTTAAATAAAGTTTGATCCAAGTAATAGGAAGTTTAGCTTTTCAAAAAGAATTTTGTATTAAAATCTTACAAATAGAAAAAATTATTACCACAGTCACTTTAAATAAGTCACTCATTAGTTATCACTACATGGAAAATAACTTGCAGTATTCAAATTGAATGCAAAATTCAAATTGAATGCAGAATTCAAAGCGACAAAATGCGTTTACATGGACAGATTTAGAATTCAAAGAATGGTGCTAGAAGTTGGTGATGATGATGGATTGAGTCGAGAGGGGAACGGTTGCTTGGTTCTCAAACTTTCATTGGAAGACAGCTTTAGCCTCGAAAAGGCCGTTTGCAACCACGGGTTTTTCATGATGGCTCCCAATATCTGGGAGCCTTCTAAAAAAATATTATCTCGACCTCTATATCTGGCTGACTTTATAAATTCTGTTAGTGTTTCTATATCTCAGAATTCCAATGACTCCACCAATGGAGGTTGGCTAAACGTTGCCATCCATGGCTATGAAGCTGGTGATCTCTCTCCTGCCGACCAACAAGCTATTCTGGTCAGTTTTATATATACATATGTGTGTGTGTGAGTGTAACGAAATTATGTGTGTGAATATATAAAATTTAATAGTGGTAATAATGACAGAAGCAAGTGGGTCGAATGCTGAGGATATCAGAGAAAGATTCGAAGGACGTGACTGCTTTTCAAGAAATGCATCCCAACGCTAAGGCCAAAGGCTTCGGGAGGCTCTTTCGCTCCCCTTCTCTCTTCGAGGATGCCGTCAAGACCCTTTTTCTTTGTGCCTGCCCGTATGCCCTTTAACTTGATCGCCATGCTTCGACCTTGAAGAATACATAACGTTAATATGTCCACTTAATTTATAACATTGATCTTGTAGGTGGAAGAGGAGTCTAGAAATGGCTCGAGCCCTTTGCGACCTTCAACGCAATCACTCCAATGTCGCTGAATGCTCCAAGTCCAATCACAAGACACGAAAATCAAAAGTTTTGAAGAGGAAGCGTTCGAAATCAATCTCGAAGTACGATCATGATCATAAGGCTGTCATGGGAGGCAACTTCCCGAGCCCTAGAGAGTTAGCTCTCTTAAGCATGGATTTCCTCAAGAAAAATTGTAACCTAGGATATAGGGCAGCCTGGATTCATGATCTTGCTAATAGAGTTGCGGACGGTACATTGGAGCTCGAAAAATTTGAGTTGGACGCAACGGAGGAGGAAGCTTACGCCATGGCGATGAGCTTCAAAGGTTATGGCCAGTTTGCATCTGCCACCTTGTTGATGTGCATGGGATTTTATCAAAGGGTTCCATCTGATTCTGAAACCTTGAGACACCTAAAGGAGGTTTGAACAATCTAAAACTTGATGACTGCTATGTCTTGAATTACTAAATATAAGCCGTTTCATAGTTGATGATTGTTACGTGTGAAACTAATCTTCGTACTAAATCAAAAACTTTGTTAGGCATTGAGTATATATGTAGAGTGTAGCATGGTAATAAAGTGGACCGATATTGTTGATGCTTATTATCAAGGTTGTCATTATTGGTTAACTTTGGCAGGTGCACATGGTAATTTGTTCCAAAGATAAGGTGGAAGAAGAAACTAGAAGAATATATGACGATTACGCACCGTTCCAATGCTTGGCATTCTGGTAAAATATTCATATGACACTTGAGTAGATTTGTACTTTAAGAGATTAAAGATCAAATAAGTTAATTAAATAATTGTTTTGTTTAATTGTTAAAGGTTGGAGCTATCAGATTCCTATGAAAGAAGTTTTGGGAAGCTAAGCGAGTTACCAAGTTCACTCTATCATACTGTTACTGGGAGTAATAATCAATCCCCGAAGAAGAAAGAATTTGGTAGCGCAAGGTCCTCGAGCACGACGAGCTGATCCAAGAAAGCGGCCTTATCGCGTTGGAGGTCCCTGTCGAGGGCGGAGCTATCCTCTTCCAGCAGCAAGGGCGAGTGGGCGGTGGCTTTGAGCCTACCTGTACGGGGCTTTGCGTTGGCCTCTTCCATTCAGAAGAGAAGACAACGGGAGGGAGAAGCGTACCGACCTATCTGTTTAGGAGTGGGAGTTGGAGAATAAACGATCGAGGGCTTCTACGGAGCCCGCTGATATTTTTAATTATCGAACCGTCCGTTTCTTCTGTATGTTGTGATTATAATACTGTTTGTTTTTTCATAATTACAAACCATTGTCCGTGATTGAGATTTCATTAGTTTCCATTACGGTGGAGCGAATTCTATTTTTCTTGACACTCCAGAAAGGAGGCGGAGCTTGGTCGTCCAAGAAAACACCAAGGACGGTGGACGATCTACGCCTGGTGAGAATCTCGGCGGTTAGCCGTGGATGACGAGAAACCACCGTTTGGACGGAATCACGGTCGACGAACAGTTTTCTTGGTGGGTTTAGCTTCGAAAAGGGATTTGGGCAAAGCACTAATTCGTTTTTGACTTAAAACTTTGGTATGTTTAGCTTCGAAAAGGGATTTTTGTGTTTTGTGAATTTGATGGTTTCATGAATTTGGCTTAGAATTTGATCGGAGGAATGGTCGCCGGAGAATCTGGATTGATCGGAGACAAGGAGTTATTTGGTGAAGAGTAGTCATAGCAAAGATAAAATAATAATAAATTAGATGATGTCGTTATGAAGGGATTCGAAAGTATAATAAATTTAAATTATAACAATTTCTTCATATATTTTAAAAAATAAGAGATTACATCGTCTATTTAACTATAATCAAAATTTTGAACATAATTTACCCTTAAAAAACACGAACCTATTTAATTAATGTCACTCCTCTATTTTTTATGATAAGTGAACGTCGGTGTTCAGTTATCCAATTACAAGGCCTAGATTTCTTGGAAATAGATATACAATTTCTTGGAATTAAAGCGCAGTCGACAATTTATACATTTCCTAGAATAAATACCAAGTAGAATCTCCTACTTGTTAACTGGATCAATTTAAATATCTTATACATTTAGAGAATTGAGTTTGATCTGGAAAATTTTGCACATATATACAATAGTTGAGATTGTCCCAGGGATAATTTTTTGTTGGACCTTAAAAGTTTAATTTTTTTCTCATTTATTTTATTGATCCACGAATTATTTAAAACTTAATAATTTATTTAAGTATTAATTTGTATGAAAGAATAACCGTAAAATTAAGATTTTTCCTAAGAAATAATAACTCTTATTTAAATGTGAATAATTTTAGACTATTATCACACCATCCTCAATACAGAGTGCTTGGTTTTTTTCAATAGTATCATTGGAAGATAGAGTCGAAAGGTTTATCTCGGGTAAGTTTGGTTGATATTATGTTATATTTGAATATCCAATATGTGACTTGAGTAAAATGTTTGAAATATTGCAAAATTATCGGATACAAAGAGTTGTTTCTTTTTTCTCGGTAAACCCTAATCTTAACAACTAATAAGATCTTCTCTCCAGTAAATTGCATGTTTGGAAAACTGGTTTGCAAAGTTCTCTTAACTAGTTCTTAGATACAAAGAGATCTTTGTTTTTTCTTCTCGGTTAGAAAGATGAAGAAACGAAGTCAGAATACCTATTGAGAGATAATTCTTTATGAGATTAATAGAGGGGAGAGAAAGGGACGTGAGTAACAAATGCTAGTCTCTTTGTTAATTACGATTTCATTAACTAGTGATTAGAAGCATTACTAGTGTAAAGGCTTTTTATTACTTCAATTAAATTGTCTTGGATCATTAATGTGGTATGTTTACTTGTTAATTAGTCACTAGTCATGTTTGAAATGTTACTGCTAATTGAAAATTATTTATATACGAAATACATAATTACCATATTAACGTGACTCTGGATTCGGGATTCAGTTTTTTAAAAAGTCAGATTCAATTTCGAAGTTGCATTTTTCATGAAAAATTCTTGGAATTAAAACGCAATGGACAATTTTAACATCTTATACGGCCTCGATTGGGTACAGGAGCCCCAATTCTATACCATCCAGGTAAGGGCAAAAATGGGATGCACGTTTACAAAGATTGGAAGGTTGATTCGGAAGAAGAAAGATTGGGCGCGTGACTTCAATTTTTTTAAATCTTTTTCTTACTTGTATATTATACTGAAATAAATTAAATTGATATATTATTTAACTAATTATTTATTTTTTATTATATGTATTAATTAATTTTATCATTTTAATATAAAAAATTATGTCATTTTATTATAATCAGATATGCCATTTATTATATCCGGAGATACTATTAGTCATAGTCAGACATGCCATTTTAACATAACTAGGTATGCTATTTGATTAATTAATTTAATTAATTCTAAGTTTTATTAAATATTAACCGAACATGCTATTATACATAGTCGCACATGCCATTTTAACATAACCGGATATGTCATTTTATTTTATAATTAAATTTATTGTAAGTTTTATTAAATATTAACCGGGCATGCCAATAGACATAACCGAGCATGCCATTAGTCGTAACCTAGCAAGCCATTTCAACGTAACCGAGTATGATATTTAATTAATTAATTAATTAATTATCGTAACCGGGAATGCCATTTATTCGTAACCGGGCATACCATTTGGTCGTAACCGTACATGCCATTTGGTCGTAACCGAGCATGCCATTTGACGTAACCGGGAATACCATTTGACATTATCGGGTATGCCATTTGACATAACCAAAAATGCCATTTGATCCTCCACCTCGTCTCCGTGCAGATCTCCTCGTCTCTCTCCTCCGTATTCCGACGACGGCCCTCCTCGCATCGCCTGAGCGCCAAGTGCAGAGCGTCGCCGGATCACCATGAGGTTGAAGACGTCTTTGGATGCTCGCCTTAGTCCCCTTCCGATCGTCATGAGGAGGCCGGCCTTGTCGTCCTGGCCGGAAGAGAAGCCCGAAGCCGGATCTCTTACCTGACCGAAAGAGAAGCCCTCCTCCCCGACGTTGACAGCATCCCCGATGTCGACGATGTTCTCCTTCGTTAACTGGCCAGAGACGAGGAGATCTAGACAGAGAAAAAATGGAGAGAGAATGAGGAAGAGTGGGAGGAAAGAGAGAGAGGACAGAGGCAGAGAAAAAAAAGGAGAGAGTGAAGGAAAAGGGAGAGAGGGGTAAAAGATGAAACTACCCTCATGAATTAATACCGTTAGATCTTCATTAGGAAAATTTTATTGACGTGGATGGCTGAGATCGTATCCTGTTCAGGCCGGATTGGGCCTATTAGAGTCCGGACCCAATTCGGCACCGATGTTTAGGGAAAAGGGTTTTGGAGAATATTGAGTTTGATTGTGAATTATTGAAAAAAAATACATTGATCTATTTATAAGTATGATTTGATATACAAAATGGTTAAAACTTTATAGATTAAACAAATTTCAATTGACAGATTCACTTTATTTCTCATAGATTTAATAGATTTAAAATATAGTTAAAAATAAATAGTCCAAATATTTTTACATTACATAATAGATCACTATAAAATTATACTCTTGACTGTCGCCTAAAGCATTTTCCAAGAGACAGGATTACTCTTATTTATACGTGACTAATTTTGGACTATTTTTACTCCATCTTCAATAAATATGCTTGGTTCTTTTCAACTCTATCATTTAGACTAGAAAGGTTATCTTGAGTAGGTTTGGTTCTTTTGTTTTAAAAACCATTTAGAAGATCTACAAAAATGTAAGACGTCGTCTAATTATTTGAATTTGAAATAACAAAATATTTATATTTGATAGTCTCTAAACAAAACAGGGTGTAAATTCCAAAGTTCCGCTGTTTCTTCTCTTTTTTTTTTGATTTATAACCACTTGTTTCTTCTATTTTAAGTTGGCATCGAAGAGTCATGGCCAAATTATTTTCTTTCTCCCTTTCTATATTGATTAAAGTGGCGTCGTCTCTATTATTAGTGTACAGTGGGGGATTTTCTATTACGTCAATTAATTTGTCTTGCATCATCAATGCGGTATATTTACATACGGAATACATAATTATCATATATATATGGATATATAACATGTCATAACATATAGATATATCAGATCGTCGTACTTATTAAATTACACTTTCCCCTATCTTATACTAGTAAAAAAGTAATAGGAATATACTATCTATCATTTATCAAAAGAAAAAAAATTACACCTTATACTTCACTGATAAGAAGTTATACCTCTTCACAGTTTTTTTAACATCAAGTTTTTAGAGTTCGTTGACCTATTTTGAAGATGATTCTTTTAATAATATTTTTTGAATTGGTAAAATTTGAAGCAAATATCTCCTTAAAAAAATAGATTGGTTTATCAATTAAAATAACTCACGTTGATTATCTTCCTAGTTTTAAAGAGTTCATATTTTCTCATATATTTTTTCTCTTATTTAAACGTAACTAATTTTAGAGTATTTTAACACCATTCTAAACGCAGAGTCTTTGGTTTTTTCAACTGTATTATTGGAGGACTCACTCAAAAGGCTCATCTCGAGTTAGTTTGGTTGGTACTACATGGTATTTGAATACTCAATGTAGCGACTATATTAAAATTGAGTATCATTTTAAACGTGCCTAATTTTAGAGTATTTTACACACCATCCTAAATGCAGAGTCTTTGGTTTTTTCGACTATATCATTGGAAGACTAGACTCGAAAGGCTCATCTCGAATTAATTTGGTTGATACCACATGATATTTGAATAGTCAATGTAGCGACTATATTAAAATCGAGTGAAACATTTGCAACATTGCAAAGCATTGTTTACATGTGTGCAACACTCTGTTAGATACATAGAGATGTTTGATTCTTCTTCTGAGTTAGGAATAAGAAGAAACGTATGTCAAAATATCCATTGAGGGACAATTGTTTATGAGATTAATAGAGGGAAGAGCAAGGGACGCGAGTAACAACCAATTTCTCGTTTGGTCTAAAATCACAATTAAAATGTGAGAGTAAAAGGGTCGTTGTTTTACGAGGAATTGAAAGAAGAAATCTTTAAACTTTACCAACTAATTAATTCATTCATTGTAGTCTCTACGTATTCCCAGTACTTATTCAAATTCCCTTACCTATATTCTACTAAAATTAACACTGATTGCACATACTTGATTTAAAATTTTATATGATTTGTTTCTATCATGTAGTTATTTAATTAAGTGTAAATTCTCCTAAGATCTTGGTGTATGAACAAATATCAAATGATGGAAACAAATCATATAAAATTTTAAGTTACGTCCTTGCAATCAGTATTAAATTTTAGTAGAATTTTCAATCTGTGAATACTACTTGTTTGCCCTAAAAAAAAGTATCTGACAAAATTTTAAAGCTCACCGTATAAAAAAGACTCCATTGGCAAAAATTTAAAACACCTACCTGTTACCTATTGATGCGAACGGAAGTCTTTTCCCCACTTCAAATTTCTTCTAGAAAAGACTCCATTGGAGATGGATACTCTTTACTACTACATCAACTCACTCTATAAAAGAAAGAAAGAAAGTGTGCAAATCTCTCTAACCCCAAGGAACTTACCTTTCTCATTCCCACCCCAAATCCAACGGCCCCGAAGCAATCTACCCCATTGGAGGATCAGCCCTTGGCTTCTTCCAGCTCCGAGGAGGAGGAAACCAGAAGCGAGGAGGAAGAGCAAGTACCCGAAAGTCCTGGGGGAGAAGATGAAGAGGAAGTACCCGAAAGTCCTGCCAGAGAAGATGAAGAGGATGAAGATGAGGAGGACAAGCAAGATGAAGAAGACTTTGTAGAACAGAACCAAAAGCCCCTTCCTTCCTCCAGTTCGAAGCCAACTCCGGCTAAGTCACAGAAGGAGAATGAGTCCGAGACCGAGTCAGAGTCGGAGTCCGATCCCTAGACCGAGATGCTCAGGGGTGTTGCGAAACCTAACGTGAAGCCTATCTCGTCAAAGCCGACCCAGAATGAATCGGAGACTGAGTCAGAGTCCGAATCCGTTTCCGAACCCGAGATGCCAAATGCTGTCACGGAACTTAACCTGAAGCCTATCTCGGATCCCAGGAGCGAAGGTAAGGCGGTGGCGGCTTCCTTTCGGAAGAGGGGCGCTGAGGCTGACTGTGACAGGAAAGGGGAAAAGCGATATAAGGTGGATGTCGGGGAGAAGTCGTTCAATGATGTGAAGAAGCAGCTTTTCCAGCGGTTGTGGAGCGAGGATGATGAGGTTTCTGTGTTACAAGGCTTGATCAATTTCGCGGAAGAGAATGGGGTTGATGCGATCAAGGGTATGTCGTTGTTCCATGAGTTTATCAAGAAAGATTTGCACATCGACGTTTCGTTTCGCTTTCGCAGCTGAAAGACAAGGTCTTTAGATTGAAGAAGAAGTTTCACAACCGGAGTGGTAAGATGGGCGAGGATAAGATCTTTAACAAGGGCCACGATCAGAAAATTTTTTACTTGTCAAAGAGAATTTGGGGGAGTGAGGTGGCCGCGGCGGCATTTGGTGACTCCTCTTTTAAATCTAATGGGAAGGTGAAGGCCAAGGAGGTGCCGAATGCAGGTGCTAGCATTAGCAGCTCCAAGCTGGAGAGCCTGTATTTTGATATGAGCAGCGACTATGTGATGCGGATGGGTGCCGAAATGATGCACGGAGCGATGACAGCCGAGATGGATGAGAAGCTCCGCCAGTTACATGTGGAAGAACTGAAGTTATTTCTAAAAAGGAATGAATTGATAAGAGAATACACCAACGTGGTGTTGGATGCTTATGAAAATAGGATGTATAAGGATAATTGATTTTGTTGGCAGTTTTTACAAGTACTTGTTCTCCGAGTTGGTTACTTTTCTAAATTTGGATTTGGTAGATATTATACATTAGATAACTCGATGATTTTTCTTTGTCTATTGGTAATCATACCTTTCTTTGAGCTTAATCGAGGTGTGATTTTACTTCTGTCTACTACCGTGATCCTTTCCGATGTGTTGGTTCATTTGAATTCACAAATAACTCTGATTAGTATTCTACAATGTATTTTAATTCCTCTGGTGAGGTTTAGAAATTGAGATCAACCCCGGAAGAATGGTTGACTCACCTTGAAGCAGTGCACTCCAAAATTTGGCTTTCCCATGTTAATTTGTATTGTTTTGGCTCATTCAATTAATATCTGTGCTATTCTGTTCATGAAATATGTTGCTGGAGTATATAATTAACTTCTAATTCCAGTTATATATATGTTATTGATGCTGTTCAACTTGTGAATATTGTTCAACAAAATTTTGTCTTAGCAGAGTACTTGAAAGACTTGTCTACCTATCGTAAGTACACCGAGGAAGAAGAATTGATTACTGGCGGGAGGCATCCCCCGAGTTTTGCGGGGGTGTATATATACAGTTTCGTCTCAAACACGTGGCGGTGTGTGACATGTTGGATGCCATACTGTGCTGCGGATGCAATGTTGGAGAAGCTAGATGGTGGATGAAATAGTTGACAAGGACATGAGCTCCCAGTTCGGGAAATGGATTGACTTCAACCACGAAGAATTTGAAGTCACTTCTTTGGTTGATGAACTACTGTCTGATCTGTTGTTAACCTTTTAAGCCACGTCTATGTTACGCCTAATTGGCCCTTTTATTTCTCTAACTTTGGTAAGAAAAGTAGTACAGATTTGTGTAAGTAGTTTGTGAGACTTCCAACATTAATATCTTGTAGTCGAATATCGATCTCAAGGTCTCTCTCTCCGCCTTCTCTATCTTCATTATCTTGTTTTTGAGAATTGATGATCCCTTGGCCTCGGTAAGGTCGGCCCCGACGTGCCGGTTTGCTTCTAGGGGCAGCGGTGGCAACGCGAGATTTCTCTAGAGACCCGTAGTTCGGGATCCCTTCTGCAATAAGGTATCACGTCGGATCTGGCGGGATGGACTAACGTCGGTGCGACAAGGACGAACGGCGAGCACGGCGATCGACAAGACTCTTCAACGAAAAAAAGCACAGATCTCGACAAGTGAAAAAAAAAACTGATGCTTGCCCTTTGGAATCGTGTAATGTGAACTAGTCGTCTGTTGCCTGTTGTGGGTACGGCGCGCGAGAAGTGGATTAGACAATTTTGAGATTAATTTAAATATCGGGGTGCGTCCGTGGGTTTTCTTCTAGGATAAAATAAATTAAATTTCACAATCATTATTTGACGAACATCTTTCGATATACTGGTGTTGAGGTACAAAAATAATCTCAAATTATCAAGGATGTCTTGAGCTCTCCGGTGTGGTCTCAAAGTGACCGGGTGACCGATGACCGGCATGGTCTCAAAGTGGGTGGTGTCATCTCAGAGAGATCAATGTCGGGTGATCGATGTTCGGTATCGTCCCGAAGAGACCGGTGTCGGATGATCGGTGATTGGTGTCATCTCAAAGAGGTTGCTTCTGGTCTTGAGTTGGGTAGAAATCGATAATGGTCTTCTCTTGGTCAAGACCGATGACGGTCTCCCAATGATGGTCTCTCCTTGGTTGAGACCGGTGACGGTAGACCACCTTAGTTTATTGTCCTTCGATGCCAAACATTCATCTTTGGTAGATCGGCGGTATATTTTGACTCGAACATTGGATTGAGCTAATTCTTTCGGCTATGGAAAGGCAAGAGACAAATATCTATAACTTTGTAGTTTACAATGTTTTCCAATTCGAAGCGGAATGTGGTCAGAAATCTACTTCAAGATGAGCATACTTTGAACCGGTTCGGTCTGCTTCCCGCCCGCCTGGGTGATGCTCCTCAGTAAAATGCTTATAACTTTCTATACGGAGCTCGGATTGAGACGATTCAAGTTGCCGTCTGACGCTAAGACATAGATCTACGACTTTGTAGTTTGTAATGTCTTCGGATTCAGGGCGGAAGTAGGTCAAAAATGTGGGCGGAAGGCTTAGCCCGGATGTCGCTTTGGCCTTCAAGGTGGGAGGCCGGAAGGTGCTTTGACCTATAAGACGGGAGGCCGGATGGTTGCTTCGACCTACAAGGCGAGAGCCCGGATGGTCACTTTGACCTACAAGGCGAGAGCCCGGATGGTCGCTTTAATTTTCGAGGTGGGAGCCCAGAGGGCATTTTGACCTTCGAAGTGTCCGGGTGGATGTCTCGGCTCGTGAAGTGGGATGTCCGGTTGGACGCCTCGGTACGTGAAGTGATATGTCCGGGTGTTAAAGTGCAAAATTCATACTCCGGGTGTGTAGCAAAGGTGTTCATCTCCGGGTTCGTTTGCGTTGGACAACCCGTGTTCAGGTTGATTGGACCGTTCGGTCCACTTACTTGTGTAAGCGGAAGGCAGAGCTCGAGCGGTGTACCGCCTTACTTGTGCGAGCAGTATGTTGGAGCTCGGGCGGTAGGCCTTGAAAGCGGTAAGGCTCCCTTTGGAGCCCGGGCGGTAGGCCTACGAGTTTCCGCTTTGAAGGCGGTAAGGCCCGCCTTTCACTTCGTGTTCGCGGGCGGAAGGTTGGAGCTCGGTCCACTTCAAAGCGGGAGGCGGTATACCGCCTTGTTGGTGCGAGCAGGTGGATGGCACCGGTTTGGGAACCCGGGCGGTAGGCACATACCGCCTAGGGGCCTGCGGACGGAAGGAGAATCCCGCCTAGGGCCTGAGCGGAAGGAGCCCACTTGGAAGAGTCGGCGGTAAGCGAGACGATAGGGATGGCTCATGGGCGGTAAGTTCCACCTCGGGCTTAAAGGCGGTAAGGTCTGCCTCTCGTTTCAGATTTTGTAAGCGGTAAGGCCCGCTACAGGCATATAGGCAGTATACCGCTTGTGAAGGACTCGGGCGGGAAGCCCATTTGGTCCGTATAAGCGGGAGGCTTTGGCCCGTTTTGGGGTTTGCTTTAGGCCTAAACGCGGTAAACATGATGGGGTTGAGACGGGATTTTACATAGATGATTCGTGAAGGGGCGAGTTGCCTTGTGTTTTCCTAAGTTGAGCCGGGATTTTTGAGATTCGGGCGAGATCTTGGGTCTTAGTTACTTGGTCGGCACGTCGGGATGTTCAGATTTGGAAGCGGGATTTGTTCATTTAAGGAACACGGCTTGGATTTTCCTAATCTAAGCCGGGTGGATTCAGAAACAAAATATTCGTTCGGGACGGGATTTCTTGCTTGGGAAGGATGGAGCTAGGTCAAGGTGTGCTGTATAAAGGAGGCTCGGGCAATGGAGACGGACATCACCAACACAACAAACAAACCTATTTACTCTTTATCGTTTCCTTAGCTCGTAGCTCGTAGTCTAGCTCTTTTTTCACCCTTTCCGTTAGGCCGACCTTGGGACGACCACTCCGGATCCGTCTCGGGTAGTCTTGACGTTATTGTACCCACTTTCTCCGCAACAACTGGATAGTTATAACTTTTTTAAGTAACATTTTTATGATAAATTATACATGGCTATTTTTTTCTTAGATTTTATCGTAGAATTAATAGTCGAAATATAGACACTTGGTAAAGAATGATTGCCAAAAAATTCTATGTTCATATTTTCAATAAAGTTTGATCCAAATAATAAGAAGTTTAGCTTTTCAAAAAAAAATTGTATTAAAATATTATCATGGTCACTTTAAATAAGATACTTCACTCTTATTAGTAACATCGAGACACTCTGGCTCACTGTATATTAATTGTGGTAAAGACCATCTCATTATAATCGTTTTCCCGTTTTTGTTTCTTTGGTGTGATTTCCTATTTTTGTAATTGTAATAAACAATAACTTGTATAGCTGGTCGACAGACTTCCATCTCATTATAACTCTAGGATTCACAATATCGACTAATCCAATCCAAGTTTGAATCACAACTAATTTTTTTTATTATTCAAAACATTGGTAAAAACTCGAAACATTTCGTAACAACAATTATTGAAATTATTACATTAGTAGTTACATTTTTAAGCGCATAAAATCTACCTACATATTGTCTTAAAATTTTGAATTAACTATAAAAATTATAATATGTTATATTCATTTCATAGTTGTACTTGCACAAATTTTCCACTATTTAATGCACTAATTACTTGTAGCTTGAAACATCGTTGCTTCCCCGAGATAAATAAATTGTGAGCATTATACAGCAAGCATTTAGACAAAATCCTGGTGTGCATTATTGAAATTTCTATTGTTGCACCCATATATATGTTGAAAAAAATCAAAGTTGGTGGAAACTTTGACATCATATACAATTTACTTTGTCACTCTAGCACTTACTCAAGTAGCACAGACTAGTTTAACTAGTCAATACATTTTTTTAAAAATATAACATCAACGTATATATGTTTTGATACATTACCAAAGATGATCAAAGGAATTTATCTCTATGTTTTGCTTGCCTTCAGTTATTTTGTGCAACTTTTTTGTATTTTTGGGATTTATTATTAAAAACTACACTTACAAATATAAATATACATTATGATAACAAAACAAAATTTACTTTACATACGTGAAATAATTTATGTAGTTAGGACCATTTTTCAAAAACTAATTACATGCTTGAGAAAAAAAGTCAACGAGCTTTTAAAAGTGCCGAAGCAAATGTCCTTAATTACTGAAAAATGGGATAAGTATGATGTGGGAAGTAAGAAAGGAGGATTTTTCTCATAATTCGACCCTAGACGATAAAAGTGCAAAAGTGCCTTTTTATCCCTTACCATGTATGGATGGAAAGTGCGATGATGGGCAATAACCTAAGATATATATAATACTTGTACAGTCCACACATTATAATCATGATTTATATTAATTGTCGGCCAATGTATAACTATAGTGTAAAGTTACATGTTACTAGTTGCAAAACTGATGAATTTGTTTATAAGAATAAAATAAAGTTTTTGGTTGGATAAGAAGATTCTAACATGGTATTAGAGCGAATTAATCTTGTAACATATTATTGTCCTCATACACCGATCATTTTATTGCACGTTACGAAGTTAAAGAACGTGCAAACTTCGGTCTGATGCATTTCGTTTAAGAAGATTCATTATGTTATAGAATTTATTTCGATTACATAATAATTTTTTTCTGCACGTCATGGATGAGTGTAATTTACTGCACATAAGGTGAATTTAAAACTTGGAGCAGCCTTTCGAGGAGGAGTTGAGATAAATTTTACAAAAAAATCCAAGTTGAGACATTTGATTCGACCAAAATAATTGGTTATTAATTACTTGAGTCAAGCAAAGTGCATGTGGAAATTATAATTTGGGAGATCCATGGATGGTTGTGGGGAAGATGGTTGTGTAGAAAGATGGTGTCTTTAGGAGACTGAATTATTGCGGAAGAGGTTGTTTTGGTGGGCGTTTATTGCAAGAGTTATTGGAGTGACTTTTTAAAAAACTGAATCCCGAATACAGAGTCACGTTAATATGGTAATTATGTATTTCGTATATAAATAATTTTCAATTAGCAGTAACATTTCAAACATGACTAGTGACTAATTAATGAGTAAACATACCACATTAATGATGCAAGACAATTTAATTGAAGTAATAAAATGCCTTTACACTAGTAATGCTTCTAATCACTAGTTAATGAAATCGTAATTAACAAAGAGACTAGCATTTGTTACTCACGTCCCTTTCTCTCCCCTCTATTAATCTCATAAAGAATTATCTCTCAATAGGTATTCTGACTTCGTTTCTTCATCTTTCTAACCGAGAAGAAAAAACAAAGATCTCTTTGTATCTAAGAACTAGTTAAGAGAACTTTGCAAACCAGTTTTCCAAACATGCAATTTACTGGAGAGAAGATCTTATTAGTTGTTAAGATTAGGGTTTACCGAGAAAAAAGAAACAACTCTTTGTATCCGATAATTTTGCAATATTTCAAACATTTTACTCAAGTCATATATTGGATATTCAAATATAACATAATATCAACCAAACTTACCCGAGATAAACCTTTCGAGTCTATCTTCCAATGATACTATTGAAAAAAACCAAGCACTCTGTATTGAGGATGGTGTGATAATAGTCTAAGATTATTCACTTTTAAATAAGAGTTATTATTTCTTAGGAAAAATCTTAATTTTACGGTTATTCTTTCATACAAATTAATACTTAAATAAATTATTAAGTTTTAAATAATTCGTGGATCAATAAAATAAATGAGAAAAAAATTAAACTTTTAAGGTCCAACAAAAAATATCCCTGGGACAATCTCAACTATTGTATATATGTGCAAAATTTTCCAGATCAAACTCAATTCTCTAAATGTATAAGATATTTAAATTGATCCAGTTAACAAGTAGGAGATTCTACTTGGTATTTATTCTAGGAAATGTATAAATTGTCGACTGCGCTTTAATTCCAAGAAGTTGTATATCTATTTCTAAGAAATCTAGGCCTTGTAATTGGATAACTGAACACCGACGTTCACTTATCATAAAAGGGCAAAAGTGCCTTTTTATCCCTTGCCATGTATGGATGGAAAATGCGATGATGGGCAATAACCTAAGATATATATACATACTTGTACATTCCACACATTATAATCATGATTTATATTAATTGTCGGCCAATGTATAACTATAGTGTAAAGTTACACGTTACTAGTTGCAAGACTGATGAATTTGTTTATAAGAATAAAATAAAGTTTTTGGTTGGATAAAAAAATTCTAACATGGTATTAGAGCGAATTAATCTTGTAGCATATTATTGTTCTCATACAACGATCATTTTATTGCACGTTACGAAGTTAAAGCACGTGCAAACTTCGGTCTGATGCATTTCGTTTAAGAAGATTCATTACGTTATAGAATCTATTTCGATTACATAATAATTTTTTTCTGCACGTCATGGATGAGTGTAATTTACTGCACATAAGGTGCATTTAAAACTTGGAGCAGCCTTTCGAGGAGGAGATGAGACAAATTTTACAAAAAAATCCAAGTTGAGACATTTGATTCGACCAAAATAATTGGTTATTAATTACTTGAGTCAAGCAAAGTGCATGTGGAAATTATAATTTGGGAGATCCAGGGATGGTTGTAGGGAAGATGGTTGTGTAGAAAGATGGTGTCTTTAGGAGACTGAATTATTGCGGAAGAGGTTGTTTTGGTGGGCGTTTATTGCAAGAGTTATTGGTGAGATTAAAACTGACAGCTCTGTGCTTCTGCTTGCTAGTATTGTTAGTTCTGAGATGCTTGATGATTGTTATAGAAAAAGGATACTCCGTTATAAGATTTGTTGAAATACCAACGACTTAATTATTTTTTTAGGATTATCACTTATTTAATATGAATTTTAAAATATTATGCACATTATTCATGGACATCTTGATACACTATACAAATGTGTTTATATTCTTAAGATTTGTTGAAATACCCACTATATATTTAATCTTTTTTCTAGGGTAACTACCTATTTAATATAAAGTTTAAATATTGTGCACATTATTCATGGACGTCCTCATACACTATACAAATATTTTTAGGTCTGTTCTAAGATTTGTTTAAAATTTTATTAATAGTAATAATATTTACATATTATAAATAAAATCATTGTTGAATTCTTCTTGTACATTAAATATGAAGTTACTGTCACATGCATCATTTAAACTCTACGTAGTAAAATCCATCATGGACACTAATTATTCAAGCCTGGAGATGTTGCCTCTATGTAGTTGAGATGCGGTCATGAAACACCATTCATAAAACTGTACACATTGCCAATCAAACATGGAAGAAATGAATGGACTCCAAGGAATTGAGAAAAGCTCCAACAAACCATTTCGATAGTCTCTTAACCTAGCTAGTTCATTAACCAAAACACAAAAAGTAAGAATCGGTAGACACCTCACCTCTAAATTATTTAACCAAGTATTAACACTATGTAAAATACACTAGAAGGTTGACCACTCAGAAGTTCAGAAATTTTTCGCTCACAATTTTAAGTGGTTAACTTCCTATCTCTCACGTACATGGCCGATTTTTTTTCAAAGTATCCGACGTCCTACTCAACAATGTCTCAAAGTCGTGAGATTGCTTGTGATCAGGGGGACTTTCATTCGGGTTGTAATGGGGCTGAGGTACAGGTGAGATAAAATATCTGGATAGTAGTTAAACCACCCAATCCGAGGACATTGTACAAATGCAAACTAGTCACTCGTCTATTCTAAACATCCTCACCATAAACAATTCAAGCACACTCCCCAATTCACCCATTTCCTAAGACCATGTAGATCGAGTCATGCCATCTTATTCATGCCTTATTCCATTTTTTACTTCTCTTTTCACCACTTTTCATTTCTTTTCTTCTTCTTTTTTTTTCACAAACTTGACATTTACTAGGCAACAACTCGATCTTTTTTTTTTTTGCTAATAGCCTCTCAATTATCCAAATCACAAACAGATTAAACCCATATCAACACCAAGTTTTTAACTAATCCCAATACATATTATCCCCAACCTATGCGTCCACGGATCAAATGACCAAAGGTCGGGAGGATAGTAGGTATAAGGCTTAAAGTTGGCTTACATATAATATGATCAAAGAATGGCTAGGCTCAATGGGTTAAAGCAATGGATTCAAGGGATTTTTATCTCTACAGCTCTGGGCTTAATGTCAAAGAAATTTGCCCCCGTCATCCCACTAACGCACACACAACCAAGACTATGTCGAGTACTAGTAGGATACCTCAATCAACCGGACTCAAGTAGGAACCTCATTAATGTATAGAGACTATTGTCTCCACCTTTGGCTCAAAGTTTCACAAAGTTTATTCGTCAACCCTCTAGGCAAGTATACATAGTGAGACCACTAGTTTAAGCAACCGAGGGTGAGGTTTCTACAAGTTTCTAATCTTAGTGCTCGAGTTCAATCCCTAACTAGGTATGTGGCAATCTTCTAACATAAGTTTAATAATTTTGAGGGGGTCAAATTTTGAAAAAATCATGCTATACTCATCAAATCATTTCTATGTGGAACCTCTCACCCCCACACTTAAATGACACATTGTCCTCAATGTGGGGGCAACACACAAAACAAAACATAATGTTATATAACACAAATAAAAAAATGAAAAGTAAAAGAAAGAGAAGTGGACTGCTCCCTGAGGCTAAGGTGCGGATGGAGGGAGCAAAGTTTGCACTTCTCGAGCGCGCTCCATCTTGCTCCCTAGGTATAGCTTGCACCGCTGGCCATTGACTTTGAATGTTTGGCCCTCCAGATTCTTCACTTCAATGGCTCCATGAGGGGCAGCATTGACAATCTCGAATGGTCCGCTCCATCTTGATTTTAATTTTTCGGGGAACAGCTTCAAGCGCGAATTATAGAGGAGTACTTGTTGACCAACCCGAAAGTCCTTGGCTCCAATACGAGCGTCGTGCCTCTTTTTGGTGGTGTCTTTGTAGAGCCGTGCACTTTCAAAGGCACTTGAGCGGAGTTCCTCGAGTTCTTAGAGTTGCAGCACCCGACGTTCTCCCGCGAGCTTGTAGTCGTAGTTCAATGTCTTGATTGCCCAAAATGCTCGGTGTTCAAGCTCCACTGGGAGGTGACACGCCTTGCCGTAGACCAGGCGATATGGTGTTGTGCCTATAGGGGTTTTGAAAGCAGTGCGGTAAGCCCATAAGGCATCATCAAGCTTACCCGACCAATCTTTCCGTGCTGAGCTCACCGTCTTTTCTAGAATTTTCTTCAGCTCCCTATTAGATACTTCAACTTGACCAGTGGTTTGAGGATGATAAGGTGTGGCAACCTTATGAGTGACTCCATAGCGCCGGAGAAGCGTGGCAAAAGGTTGGTTGCAGAAGTGTGAACCGCCATCACTGATGATTGCGCGAGGAACACCAAATCGGGCGAAGAGCTGCTTGAGGAATCGTAAGACCACCTTGGCATCGTTTGTTGGAGTAGCCCACGCCTCTACCCATTTGGAGACGTAGTCGACTCCGACAATGATGTACTTATTACTTTTAGAGGGAGGGAAAGGACCCATGAAGTCGATCCCCCACACATCAAACAGCTCAACCTCTAGAATACCAGACTGGGGCATTTCATCTCGTCGAGAAATATTACTTGTTCGTTGACAACGATCACAATGCTTAGTGAATGCTCTTGCATCTTTGAAAATTGTAGGCCAATAGAACCCACACTCAAGAACTTGTGAAGCTGTTCTTGATGCTCCGAAGTGTCCAGCATAAACTGATCCATGACACTCTTGGAGAATATATGGTATTTCCTCATCTGGAATACATCGTCGTAGAAGGCCATCCACACATCTCCTGAATAGATATGGCTCATCCCACACATAGAAACGCACATCACTGAGGAACTTCTTTCTCTGAGGGTAGCTCAAGTCTTCGGGCATGACTTCACTCACCAAATAGTTGGCAAAATCTGCGTACCAAGGAGGCGCCACTGCTTGGACATAGAACAAAGCTTCATCTGGGAAGTATTCGAGAATCCTTCCTTCCTTTTCCATTCCATCGTTGTACTCCAAGCGGGACAAGTGATCTGCAACCACGTTCTTCGTGCCCTTCTTATCCTTAATCACTAGATCAAATTCCTGCAAAAGTAAAATCCAACGGATAAGTCGGGGTTTTGCATCTTGTTTAGCAAAGAGGTACCTCAAGGCTGCGTGGTCGGTGTAGATGATGACTTTAGAGCCTAACAAGTAAGGCCTGAATTTGTCGCAAGCATACACCACCGCAAGTAGCTCTTTTTCCGTGGTGGTGTAGTTAAGTTGTGCTCCAGCGAGAACACGACTTACATAATAGATGACATGCAGTCGCCCTTCCTTTCGTTGTCCGAGGACACAACCCAAGACATCATTGCTTGCATCACACATAAGCTCAAATGGGAGGTCCCACGATGGTGAAGTGATAATTGGAGCGGTGACCAATGCTTCTTGGAGTGTCCTGAAAGCACTTAGACAAGAATCATCAAACTCAAAGGTGACATCCTTATTCAAGAGGTTAGTCAAGGGTTTTGCAATAGAAGAGAATTTCTTTATAAAGCGTCGATAAAACCCTGCATATCCTAGGAATGCGCGGATGCCCTTTACCGTCGTCGGTGGTTGCATTTTTTCGATCGCCTCGGTCTTGGCACGACCAACTTCAATTCCAGCCTTTGAGATCTTGTGACCCAATACTATGCCTTCTTCCACCATAAAATGACATTTCTCCCAATTAAGCACGAGCTTCTTCTCTTCGCATCTCTTGAGTACTCTATCCAAGTTGTGGAGGCAACATTCAAACGAATCTCCAAAGACAGAAAAATCATCAATGAAAACCTCCATGATGTCTTCATTCATCCCCCAAAAGATTGCCATCATGCACCGTTAAAAAGTGGCGGGAGCATTGCACAGACCAAAAGGCATTCTCCTGTATGCAAAACTGCCAAAAGGACAAGTGAAAGTAGTCTTATCTTGGTCTCCAGGATAGATGAGTACCTGATTATACCTGCAATAACCATCTAGGAAGCAGTAGTAGGCATGTCCAGCAATACGCTCCAACATTTGATCAATAAAGGGAAGAGGAAAGTGATCCTTTCGAGTAGCGGCATTGAGTTTTCTGTAGTCGATGCATACACGCCACCCAGTAACTACTCTTGTTGAGATAAGTTCCCCTTCCTCATTAGTTTGCACCATCATACCTCCTTTCTTGGGCACACATTGGACAGGGTTCACCCATTCGCTATCTGAAATAGGATAAATAATTCCAGCATCGAGAAGTTTGATTACCTCTTTTTTCACAACCTCTCTCATGTTTGGATTTAGTCTTCATTGACGATCGGCCCTGGGCTTTGACCCTTCCTCCATGTTGATGTGGTGCATCACAATGTCAGAGCTAATTCCATGGATATCAGAAATTTTCCATCCCATGGCCTTGATTCTTTTGTTCACTAGTGTAAGAACTTGCTCTTCTTGCTCCGGAGTAAGCTTGTTGGAGATAATTATTGGCAGCCTTCCTCCTTCTCTTAAGAAAGCATATCGCAAGTGAGGAGGTAACTCTTTCAGCTCCACAGCGGGGACTTTAACAGTGGATGGTAGCGTAGGAGCCCCCTTGTAAAATGCTAGCTCTAATTTTTCCTCCTCTTTGTCTACTTCTTCATTTTCTTCGGCCTCTTCAACTTCGTGCACTTGTTCAAGCGTTTCTGCCTCTTCTTCCTCTGTCAAAGACCATCTCCACTGTTCTTCAGAATAAAACATTTCATCAGGCATCGTGTCGATGCGCAAGCAATCTTCATCATCGCGGTAGTGCTGCATTGCTTTGGCCATTTGGTACTCTATTGTTTCTTCCCCAACACGTAGAGTTAGCTTCCCTCCATTGACATCGATTAAGGCACGGTTGGTGTTGAGGAATGGCCTTCCTAGGAGAAGAGGACAATTCTTGTCTGGGTCGAAGTCCAAGACTACAAAATTTGCTGGAACATAGAATTGCTCGAATTTGACTAGCATATCCTCCGCAATTCCATGTGGTCTCTTGACAGTCTGGTCTGCTAGCTGAAGACGCATCTCTGTTGGCTTAAGGTCTCCAAGTCCTAGTTGCCTGAAGATAGTTAACGGCATGAGGTTAATGCTGGCACCAAGATCACACAAGCACTTAGGAAATTCAACATCACCAATAAAACAAGGGATAGTAAAACTCCCTGGATCCTTAAGCTTAGCCGGCAAATCCTTGGAGATGAGTGAGCTGCAATTGACGGTTAGAGATATCGTTTCTTCTTTGTCCCACTTCTTCTTATTGGTGAGGAGTCCTTTGAGGAATTTGGCATAATGCGGCATTTGATCAAGCATCTCCAAGAAAAAGACACTTATCTGAATACCCTTCATCTTTTCAATAAAACCAATGAATCTTTTATCTTCCATTGGTTTCTTCTTGAGTCATTGAGGAAACGATGGAGGTGGAATTCTTGGTGGTGGAGGAACATAAAATTCCTCTTCTTCAATGGGCTGAACTAGCTCTTCTTCCTTCTCTTTCTCCTTCACTTTCTCCTTCTCTTTGGATGTCGTAGAGGCTCCTTCGATCTCCTTGCCACTTCTCAGAGTAACAGCTTTGACATCTCCTCTTGGGTTAGCCTCTGTGTTGCTTGGTAGTGAACCTATCGATCGTCGAGTATTTGCTGCAGCTAAGTTTCCAAGTTCAATTTCCATCTTTTTGAGTTGTGTTGCCTGCCCTTTGAGGAATGTCTCAATTTCTTGCTGTCGAACTTCACAACGATCCATCCGTTGTACAGTTATAGATTGTTGTTGAATAGACTGCTGGATTACTCCGACTAATTGGTCAATCTTTGAGAAGATGTTGACTTGGTTCCCTACCAATTGGTCGATCTTTTCTCCCATTGTTTTGACTTGATCTCCCAAATATGGCCTTTTGGGTTCTTGTTGGGTGTCGGTGTTGTATG
Organism: Hypericum androsaemum; assembly: GCA_963995505.1. Taxonomy (NCBI): domain Eukaryota; kingdom Viridiplantae; phylum Streptophyta; class Magnoliopsida; order Malpighiales; family Hypericaceae; genus Hypericum; species Hypericum androsaemum. Next base: position 1,382,640 of record OZ023189.1, on the reverse strand, counting down.
GCTGCTTTCCAAATCGAGAGAAATTTGGTTGACTTTGGTTGGAGTAACCTAACCCTCCTGGTGCCTATCAGCGACAGCTTGAATTTCTTCCAATACTGGACAGTCGTTGGTGGGATGTTTTTCTTTACAAAGTTCACAAACATCTTGCACTGTAGCTATCTTTTCCTTGCTTTTAGCCAGGTCTTCAAATCTTCTGGTAAGGGCCTCAAGCCTGGCTTCGATCTTGGTGTTGCTATCCACTTCCAGTATCCCTCGAGTTGCTCCTCTGTGTGGTATTCTGGCACGCTCCTTTGGCCACATGCCATTGACTTCTGCCATCTCCTCCATCAAACGAGTGGCTTCGTCAGCAGTATTTCTTAAGAACACTCCTTGAGATGAGGCATCAATATGATCACGAGATGGGCCATCTAACCCATTGTAGAAGATCTTCATGAGGTTCTCCTGTGATATGCCATGTTGAGAGAAAGCTCCTTGGAGATCTGTGAATCTCTCCCAAGCTTCATAGATGCTCTCCCCATCTCTTTGGACAAAGGTGTTGATTTCTTGCAAGAGTTTGGCCGACTTGGCAACGGCGCCAATTTGACGTACGCAAAATTGACAAGCAATTTAACGCACAAACAAATAGTATAGTGTATAAGTAAGGTTCTTGAACTGAGAGAGATAGAACATGAAAATTAAAACAATCAATCGTATGTAGCCAAATTGAAACAAGTTCGTAAAGTAAAGAATGATATGAGGTTGCAAGACAATAAGTAAACTAAGAAATGTAAATAGACGGTTTGTACTTTAATAAAATAAAGAGAGCACGATGCTTTTATGGACTACCTATCTATGTCAAGATCATGGTTATTTATGAAGTTCTAACTAGTACCCGGAGTGTTCTAGTGCATCCTCCTAACGCTTTCGCTCATTAGGCCGATAAAACTAAGCTAGAATAGTTCACGAATACCAACTAACGCTTTCGCTCATTAATTAGATCGTGAACTAAGCTAAACTCAATTATAAAGTTAACTCCTCGTGGGTTATCCCTTAGTATCAAGATGTCTCATTAATACCTAAGAATATGTCAATTGATCCTTCCGTTGAATTTAATGCCTTTCGGTCCACTATCATCAACTAACATCATAATCTAAGTGATCAAGTTAGATTAAGCATTACGATCATCAATTGACAACTACTACGAAAGTTGATCAAACCATAACCCAACATAGATAAGTAATCACATAATTAAAGCATCGTACTCACAAGAAAAACTACTCACAAGTCATGTTCATACAAGAAGAAAACTTATACAAGAAAATGATAGAAAATAACATCAAAGAGAGATAGAGAAAACTCAAGATGTGATCAAGAGCTTCCTCAAGCATCCTTCTTCAAGCTTCCTTCTAGCATTCCTCCAATGATGCTCCTCCTTGGTATTCCTCACAACTCTCAATCTCACAACTATATTCTTCCAAAACTAGATATACCAAAGAGAGCAATTCCCTCCTCTATTTATAGTGAATGAGATGAGAGCTTTTTCTCCACTCATCCATCAAAAGAGAAGGTGGATGGATGAATATTCTCTCTTTTGAGTTGGAAAGCCTTTCTTTTGATGGTGGAAAGCACTTTGGAGGTGGAAAGCTCCACTTTGGAGGTGGAAAGCTCTTCTTTCCAACAAGGAACACCAAGGAGAATTATTTATACAATGCACTCAAGTTTCCAGCCATGTGAAAGAAAGAAAGGCAATCATGGTCCATAATGGTCCTTGAATTTTCGGCCAAATTCGTACAGATTGCTGGCAGAAGTAAAGCTCGACTTTGGACGTGATTTTTATCCCTTTTGAACTTCGAATTTGAAGAATCCCATTAGAGACAAATGTGTAGCCCAGGATGTCTTCTTTCCGGAGCCACTGAGTTTGTCTTCATCGGTCTTCGGATGAGAAAATTATCTGCATTTAAGTCACAAGAGGTCAAACTCGCCCACATCTTCGAGTGCCCGATCAAGCGTCAATCTTTTAGGCTACTCCGATAGACTTCAACACGAACCAATGGTGCACCAACATCCTCCCTCTCATCTCACAAGGGCTTCTAGCAATAAACATGAAAGAAACACAATAAAAATTAAGAGGTTATACGAAAACTAACATAATACGAAATAAGAGATATTATCATCGAATAACACGTAAACCTACTAGAAACGATAGGAATTCAATGCTAAAACATACGCAAACAATGAATGTTTTCACACTCATCATCTCTCTCATTAATTGGCCGATTTAAATCAAGATGAAACAAAGCATTATTAAGAGAGGTCACAGAAGTCAAAATTTCAAACCAAGAAATTTCAAAAATAAGACTCTTGATATTCTTCTACGAAAAAAGCACAGATTTCGACAATTGAAAAAAATGCTTCTTCCCTTCGGAATCCTGTAGTGTGAACTAGTCGTCTCTTACCATAGTCACTTTAAATAAGTCACTCATTAGTTATCACTACATGGAAAATAACTTGCAATATTCAAATTGAATGTAGAATTCAAAGCGACAAAATGCGTTTACATGGACAATAGATAACGTGGTAGATTTTAGAAGCCAGTTTCATCTTGTATACAAAGAATGGCGCTAGAAGTTGGTGATGATGATGGATTGAGTCGAGAGGGGAATGGTTGCTTGGTTCTCAACTTTCCATTGGTAGACGGCTTTAGCCTCGAAAATGCCATTTGCAACCACGGGTTTTTCATGATGGCTCCCAATATCTGAGAGCCTTCAAAAAATATATTATCTTGACCTCTATATTTGGCTGACTCTATAAATTCTATTCGTGTTTCTATATCTCAGACTTCCATTGACTCCACCAATAGAGGTTGGCTAAACGTTGCCACCTATGGCTATGAAGCTGGTGATCTCTCTCCTACCGACCAACAAGTTATTCTGGCCAGTTTTTACACATACACGTGTGTGTGTGTAACAAAATTATGTGAGTGAATATATAAAATTTAATAGGGGTAGTAATGACAGAAGCATGTGGGTCGAATGCTGAGGATATCAGAGAAAGATTCGAAGGCCATGACTGCCTTCGAAGAAATGCATCCCAACACTAAGGCCAAAGGCTTCGGGAGGCTCTTTCGCTCCCCTTCTCTCTTCGAGGACGCTGTCAAAACCCTTTTTTTTTGTGCCTGCCCGTATGCCCTTTAACTTGATTGCCATGCTTCGACCTTGAAGAATACATAACGTTAATATGTCCACTTAATTTATAACATTGCTCTTGTAGGTGGAAGAGGAGTCTGGAAATGGATCGAGCCCTTTGCGACCTTCAACGCAATCACTCCAATGCCGCTGATTGTTCCAAGTCGAATCACAAGGCACAAAAATCAAAAGTTTTCAAGAGGAAGCCTTCCAAATCAATCTCGAAGTACAATCATGATCATAAGGCTCATGTGGGAGGCAACTTCCTGAGCCCTAGAGAGTTAGCTTATGGATTTCCTCAAGAAAAATTGTAACCTAGGATATAGGGCAACCTGGATTCATGATCTTGCTAATAGAGTTGCGGACAGCACATTGAAGCTCCACAAATTTGAGTTGGACGCAACGGAGGAGGAAGCTTACGCCATGGCAATGAGCTTCAAAGGGTATGGCCAGTTTGCATCCGCCACCTTGTTGATGTGCATGGGATTCTACCAAAGGGTTCTATCTGATTCTAAAACCTTGAGACACCTAAAGGAGGTTTGAACAATCTACAATTTGATGACTGCTATGTGTAAATTACTAATTATAAGCCATTTCATAGTTGATGATTGTTACGTGTGAAACTAATCTTCGTACTAAATCAAAAACTTTGTAAGGTATTGAGTATATATGTAGAGTGTAGCATGGTAATAAATTGGACCGATATTTTTTTATGCTTATTATCAAGGTTGTAGAGTGTAGCATGGTTAACTTTGGTACACATGGTAATTTCTTCCAAAGAGAAGGTGGAAGAAGAAACTAGAAAAATATATGATGATTACACACCGTTCCAATGTTTGGTATTCTGGTAAAATATTCATATGACACTTGAGTAGATTTGTATTTAAGAGATTAAAGATCAAAAATAGCTACTTGCCTTTTGGAATCCTGTAGTGTGAACTAGTCGTCTGTTGCCTTTTGTCAGTACGGCGCGCGGGAAGCGGATTGGACAATTTTGAGGTTAATTTAAATGTCGCAGTGCGTCCGTGGGTTTTCTTCTAGGATAAAATAAATTAAATTTCGCAATCATACTTTGACGAACATCTTTCGATATACTAGATAGTTATAACTTTTTCAAGTAACATTTTATGATAAATTATACATGGCTATTTTTTTCTTAGATTTTATCGTAGAATTAATAGTCGAAATATAGACACTCGGTAAAGAATGATCGCCACAAAATTCTTTGTTCATATTTTCAATAAAGTTTGATCCAAGTAATAAGAAGTTTAGCTTTTCAAAAAAAATTTATATTAAAATATTAACATAGTATTTTTTGAAAGGTAAATTTTACACCTATGAACCCTGAACCTTCTGAATATTTACAACGCCTTAAGCCGCTGGGCTACAAGCTCTTTGGCAAAAAAATACTCGACTCTTATTAGTACCATCGAGAGACTCTTGCTCGCTGTATATTAATTGCAGTAAAAACCATCTCAATATAATCCTTCTCCCGTTTTTGTTTCTTTGGTGTGATTTCCTATTTTCGTAATTGTAATAGACAATAACTTGTACAGCTGGTCGACAGACTTCCATCTCATTATCTAAATTATTACTCTAGGATTCACAATATCGACTAATCCAATCCAAGTTTGAATCATGGCTAAATTTTTTTAAATCCAAAATATTGGTAAAAGCTCGGAACATTTTGTAACAAAAATTATTGAAATTATTACATTAGTAGTTGTATTAGTAGTTATAAAAGTGACAAGGACCTTTTTAAGCGCAAAAAGTCTACCTACTTATTACCATAAGATTTTGAATTAGCTATAAAAATTATAATATGTTATATTCATTTCATAGTTGTACTTGCACAATTTCCCATTATTTAATGCACTAATTACTTATAGCTTAAAACGTCGTTGCTTCCCCGACAACAATAAATTGTGAGCATTATGCAACAAGTGCATTTAGGTGCATTATTGAAATTTCTATTGTTGCACCCACATATATGTTGACAAAAATTTAATGTTCGTGGAAACTTCGACATCATATACAATTTACTTTATCACTCTAGCACTTACTCAAGTTGCACAGACTAGTTTAACTAGTCAATACAATTTTTTTAATATAATAACATCAACATATATTTGTTCTGATACATTACCAAAGATGATCAAAGAAATTTATCACTATGTTTTGAAACCAAAGATGATCAAAGAAATTTATCACTATGTTTTGCTTGCCTTCAGTTATTTTGTGCAACTCTTTTGTATTTATGGGATTTATTATTAAAAACTACACTTACAAATATAAATATACATTATAATAACAAGAAAATGTTACTTTACATACATGATATAATTTATGTAGTTAGGATCATTTTTCAAAAACTAATTACGTGCTTGAGAAAAAAGTCAACGAGCTTTTAAAGTGACGAAGCAAATGTCCTTAATTATTGAAAAATGGGATAAGTATGATGTGGGAAGAAAGAAAGAAGGATTTTACTCATAATTCGGCCCTCGACGATAAAAGGGCAAAAGTACATTTTTATCCCTTGCCATGTATGGATGGCAAATGCGATGATGGGCAATAACCTAAGATATATATACATACTTGTACAGTCCACACATTATAATCACGATTTATACTAAATGTCGGCCAATGTATAACTATAGTGTAAAGTTACACATTACTTGATGCAAGACTGATGAATTTATTTAAAAGAATAAAATAAAGTTTTTGGTTGGATATGAAGATTCTAACATGGTATTAGAGCTGATTAATCTTGTAGCATGTTGTTGTCCTCATACAACGATCATTTTATTGCACGTTACAAAGTTAAAGCTCGTGCAAACTTCGGTATGATGCATTTCGTTTAAGAAGATTCATTATGTTATAGAATCTATTTCGATTACATAATAATTTTTTTCTGCACGTTATGGATGAGTGTAATTTACTGCACATAAGGTGCATTTAAAACTGGGAGCAGCCTTTCGAGGAGGAGTTGCACCAATTTAATCTTTTTTAGGATTACTAATTATTCAATTTGAAGTCGTCCTTCCAAGGTTTCTTGACCGCGTTAAGATCTTTTTCAACATCGACTTGAGGCGTTGGGTCTCATGCTCGGAGGCCTCCAGACGAAGCTTCACCACATTCTTGTCTTCCTCCTCCTCCTCGTCGATAATGAAAAGCTTGGATTGAATCCTATGGCGGAGACGAGCTTTCTCGTTGAAGAGGGGCGCAGAGGTGTTTAAGGTGATTCAAGACTGAGGGTATTAATGGTGAGAGTACCCAAGCTGATGTGAGGCTGGGGGTATGCAGGTTTCCTTACTCTGAGAGTACCCAAAGTGATTCAAGGCTGAGGGTACCCAAGTTGATTCAAGGATGAGGGCACCTTAGCCGACTTGAGCGTACCCAGCCAAGGCAAGTTGACGTCCAAGTACAGGTATCTCTATGATTGTACTAGTCATCCCCGAGCTGCCAACATATTATTTATTTTCACTACAACAATGTCCCCTGATGAGTGTGGAAATACTCTATCATTCATGTATGTTTTAGTGTCGATTTTCCATTGTTTCTATTTTTTTTGTGTTATCTATCGTTGTATTGTTATATATTGTGCTTTGAATGTTTTAGTGTAGTTCTTGTGATTTTTATTACATTTCTTTCATGTTTATTACTAGGAGACTATATGGTGATGCGAGGAGGATATTGGTGTACTTTGGAGCGTGTCATAGGCGATCGGACCAGCCGGGACAATTGGCATTTTACGAGACCCAAGAAAGCGTGGAGCAAAACTGATCCCTTGAGACTCAAATGCCGATAACTTTCTCATCAAAAGTCCAATGGAGGCAAACAAGGTGGCGATGGAAAGAAGACATCCGGAGCTACAACTTTGTCTTCATAGGATTCTTCAAATTCGGAATCCAAGTGGGAGGAAAATTTCGTCTAAAGTTGACCTTTGAATCTGCCAACAAATCTGACGAGTGGGCCGAATTTTAGGATTTGTTTTGGGCCCATTTTTTGGAATGAATAGTGAATTTCATGGCTGTCACTTCCTAAGCAAAAAAAAACTTGTATAAATAGCTTCCTTGGCTTATTTTGGAAGCTAACTTTTAGCCTTAGACTTTTAGATATTTTGCTAAAAACACTCACCTACTCTCGTGTTCCATTTTTGTGGAGAAAACTTTAGCTCTCCATTGTTAAAGCTTGTGTAGAGAACTTGAAGGAGAACTTTTGAGAGCTTGAAGATCATCTTGAGCTTTCTTTATCTTTCTCTTTTATGTTTATGCTTTGCTTGCTTTGTTCAATAGATGTGTTATGTTACTTGGTGAATATGTGTGAGTAGTTGATTAGTGAGTTTGGTGCCTTGATGGCACCTACTTAGCCAATGGTTTAGGGGGTTAATATGTCTAGGTATGTGTACTAGTTAATGAGCTTACGGAAAGAGGCAAAGCGATGTAAGGTGGATGTCGGGGAGAAGTCCTCCAATGTTGTGAAGAAGCAGCTTTGAAGATGAAGTGGCTGTGTTAAAAGGTATGGTCAACTTCGCGGAAAAGAATGGGGTCAATGCTACCAAGGGTATGGCAACGATACTTATCAAGTCCACTGAATCGATAGTTAACTCATATGATTACCAAAATACTTGAGTATTTTTTTTTGGTTGGAAGTGCTTGGTTTATATATAACGCGTTGACCATCCGAATTGAAAAAAAATAAATAGTTATAAAAATTTTCAGTCAAGTTTTATTAAAAGGTATTTATAAATACCAAGACAGTGAAAGCGAATACATGTTTGTATACTCGTGATAAATAGTGGTTAGAAATAAGAAGAATAAAAATGATACGCAATAAAGTGATTTGGTCATGAAGATATGCATCCACGAAATTTAAACATTTATCATTATAGTATCCGTAGATACATAATACATATCATTAGAAAAACAACACTTTGGTATACAATAAAAGAATCTATTTAAAGAGTTATAATATGATTAGAAATTTGAGACTAATACTAAAATAAGGTTTGAAATAGAAAGCTAAAATATTATGAAAAAATTACGCTCAGGTTCCTGTAGTTTGGCGTCTTTCTCTCTGGGGTCCCTGTATTTTTGAAATCATTTCTGACGTTCCAGAACTCTCAGGTCCCTGATGGCTTTTTTTTTCATTTTTATCATGGAAATGACCAAAATACCCTTAAACAAAAAATAAAAAAATTTACCTTTTCCAACCTTTGAACAAAAACACCAACAACCAAAAATCAACCCAAAAACAAGATCAAACTAATCAAAATCAAAAATACAACCAAGAACATTGAGAAAAAAAATAACGTCGGTTGTCTTCCTCCTCGCCTCCGACCAACTTTGCCAACCGGACCTTTAAATCTTCTTGCCGTCCTCACAACCTTCCCCCTCCCCTTGCCATCCCAACAACCTCCCCCCTCCCCTTGCCATCCCAACAACCTCCCCCCTCCCCTTGCCGTCCTGACAACATCATGGCCTTCGATCATCGTGGTCTTCCGGTCTCCAAATCTTATGCAAACCCATTACCACAAACTCATTAATTAAACTCCCATTAATTCTTCAAGGTCGCTTCTGGACCTAATTCTTCAAAACGCAGCCAATTCTTTAAAATCTTAAGTGACCAATTCTTTCAATTCTTAAGCACGGCTCGCACCAACGCCAGAAATATGGGAGTAGTTAGGATTTAATACCAGTTATTGAGGGGATCGACTCAGACTTCGTGGTGATACTGGCATCCTCCTTTGTGCCCTAATATGCGTTCTGGAGTGCTTGACCTGGCGGTTGTCTTCCTCGCGATTGAGGGGGGTGCCTCTGGTCAGAAAGCACGATGCCGGCACTGGAGGGGGAGTTGTCAGTCTTGGAGGGTTCGAGAGCACGTGTTATTCTCAGCGATGTCGCTCCAGCCGGCGCCACGGGGCCGGGAGGGGTTCTTCCTGTCAGGACCGCTGGGGCGCGGTGCCCTGTCGGGGCCGCTTGACCCGAACACTGGTGGGGCGAATAATGGCTGAGGAGGTTCAAGTCCGAGAGATTAACAGAGGTCGATGACATCTGGGTCTTGAAATGCCGTCGGTGGTGCCGATCTGAGTTTTTTTTCGGTTGTGTTCTTGATTTTGGTTAGTTTGATCTTGTTTTGGGGTTGGTTTTTGGTGGTTGGTATTTTTGTTCAAAGGTTGGAGAATGTGAATTTTTTATTTTTTGTTTAAGGGTATTTTGGTCATTTTCATGACCAAAAATGAAAAAAAAGCCGTCAGGGACCCGAGAGTTTCTAAAACCAAACTTCGGGAACGTCAGGAACGATTTCAAAAATGCAAGGACCCCAGAGGGACAGACGCCAAACTACAGAAACCTGAACATAATTTTCCCAAATATTATTCATCGGGTTGATCTAATGGTAACTGTCATGTACCAAAAAATGTGGAAGTATTGGACGGGACAAATTCACATGAAAGCCAGTGCACCAATTGTACCCCAATGGTTTTTCCAAAAACAGTCTAGAAGTTTCAGTTTATAAATGTAAAACTCCAAGATCCGGCGGACTATCTTTATAGACCAACGCGAAAAAAATTTTAGTGTATTTTTTTTCACTCACACGCATTTCAAAAAAATTTCTAGGAGTTTACCCATCCGAAAATTGCCAACCGTTTTAGCTGTGGTGTAAAATTATGGGAATTTTTTACTATTTAGATTGTAAATATTACACTATATTAATAATGTACTCCACTTATAAAAAAACAACCATCACCACCGGGTTGTTCTGTTCTACTTTTACATTTTCCCTTCAATGATGAAAATTTGCATCTTTAATAATTCAAATATAATTTACCAAAAAAATCGAAGTCACGTACTCATCCAAATTGATCCTTGGATACTTCATTTAAATATTCAAATTTGAAAAAATTAAACAATGTTAGTTTGTCTCCAATTTTTCTGCCTGCGAATTGTGATCTCTTTACGTGATTGTCATTCTTTTTTCTGCCTTTGGATATGTGTCCATTTGTTTTTCATAGCTCAAACTATTTGGTTCCTATAATCTCTATCTACTTTTGTCTCTTTCTTGTGAAAGTTTCGAAATTGAGAACTTGGTATTGGTCTTTCCCTTTCTTGGATGAGAGTTACAAAGGAAGAAATGAATTGATTAGATGAGACCCAAGATATGGTGTTGGTTGGGGGTTAAAAAACCAATGGGCGTTTAAATTAAATGCTTTTCTTTCCTCCCTCCCTTCTTCCCCTCTTTAAGTTAATTTCCTCCCCTGTTTATAATTTTTTCAAATTGAATTGTTTCTGATTTTTATCAACTCACCACTTGTCTCGAATCGTCGCCCGCCATGTCATCGTCGGTTACAACAGATATCAACTCAGCAACGGCTATCCCCCTATGAGAGTCAAAATCCCTAGATTATGCACACCAAATCTTTTTTGTGCGCGTAAGAATAGTAGAATTACCGTAGATCATCAATTGTTGGAAACTGTATTTGCTTTCACCATTCTTATTTTTCCAGTTTTTCCAAATTCCCAACTGCAAAACAGAGCATATTATTTGGTCATAACATGATACATCATTTGGTCATAACAGAACATACCAGTTGTTCATAATAGGGAATACAATCTTTTCATAACAGGATATAATATTTTATCATTACAAGAAATACCAATCGGTCGTAACAGGGCATACGATTTGGTCATAAAAAGATATACAATTTTATCGTTATAGAGCAAACCATTTTTTATCATCACAGAACAAACTATTTTTATAATTGTAGGGAATACCAGTTGGTCATAAGAAGGCATACAATTTGGTCATAAAAGGACATACCATCTTATCATTACATAACAAACTATTTTATTATTACAAAACAAACTAATTTTATCAAAATAATGCATCGACATATACAATTTACCTCTCTAGCTCTGGCACTGCATATTCAATGTATTTGAACAGTCTTGAATTGTAGATGTTATCTCTTCCGTTTGCTTTTCTGGATCTGCACTAAAATTGATTAAATGTTTTTTAGATTTCAAGATTGTTTAGTAGACACTAATATTTGGAGATTGATGTAGGTGAGTGACGAGAGGAGAGATGTACTAACCTTCAATGGTCGAAGATACTTGCTTTGTATATTGAAGATCTAAATTCTGCAGATCCATCGACAGCTGTTGCTTTTCTGCAGATCCAAATTATGCAAATTTTGCAAGTTTTCAATTGTCGTTTTAGTGTGATCGACGATTTCTACGGATCCAAATGGCAACTAGAGTTTCTCTTTTTGAACTTTTAATCCTGATAATGAAATAGTGTCCCGAATATTTCTGCACTCCATAACCGCACCTTTCCATTTTTTAGCGCCTTTGTTTTCAAATCCATATCCCACATTTGCCACTACTTTCTGAATATATTATGTCTTTGCCATCGCCCCTTTATTGAATCAGATCGGTCATGAATATTGTATGTCAGGCCCAAATCTAGTCCCAACACAGCATATCATTAAAACACATATAACAAGATAACGATACAAATTAATTAAATACCTTGCAGCCTCTTCATGAGTAGTTCCTCGAAAGTAGCGAGGACGGATTGAGTGGGGACTAATAAAAGGTTGTCCATAGGTGGGGACTAGATTTAGAGCCGTCAGATTCGATTTTAAAAAAAATGTACATCCAATGGTCATAACCAATCAGGGGCATTTTTGACTTTTTAAACAAAAAATTAGGTTAAACCAACCATCTCACTTCCTCTCCCACCCTCTCTTTCACTAATTAAAAAATCTCTCCCTCTCTCTCCCCCCCCCCCCCCCCCCCAACTAAAGAACCACCTACCTCCGGCAGAGGAATCCAGAAAATGGGTCCCATGGTGTTGGCGACGGGTCTGCTCCAGGTCGGGGAGGAAGGTGTTCTTTAGTTGGGTCGGGTCACGTGCTTTTGCTCACAGTGGTCGGACGAGGACGTCGGGTGCCGGACCTGCTCCGGGTCGGGGAGGAAGACGTGCTCCAACTGTGGTGGTACGAGTGAGGGTCGACCCATCCCTGTTCAGATCTCCATGAGCCCACATAATTAATTAGGACTTGTAGTGATATTGGTCTTCTGATGTAGTGATATTGGTTTTCGGATGTAGTGATATTGGTTTTAGTCTGTAATGATATTGGTTCGAGTATGTATTGATATTGGTTTAAGTCTGTATTGATGTTGATTTTAGTCTGTACTGATATTGGTTTGAGTATGTATTGATATTGATTTTAGTCTCTAATGATATTGGTTTTAGTCTGTACTGATATTGGTTTAAGTATGTATTGATATTGGTTTTAGTCTTTAATGATATTAGTTTTAGTCTGTAATGATATTGGTTTGAGTATGTACTGATATTGGTTTGAGTCTGTAATGTTATTGGTTTGAGTAAGTAATGCTATTGGTTCTAGTCTATAATGATACTGGTTTTCGAACGTGGTGATATATTGGTTTTCGAATGTGTTGATATTGATTTTCGAATGTGGTAATATTGGTTTCCAAACATCGTGATATTGGTTTCTGAATGTAGTGATATTAGTTTTCTGAATGTAGTGATATTGGTTTCGAACGTAGTGATATTTGTTTCTAAAGGTAGTGATATTGGTTTGCGAATGTAGTGATATTGGTTTGCAAAAGCAGTGATATTTGTTTCCAATTAAACAAAAACGAATCTATATAGATATTGGTTTCCGAACGTAGTAATATTGGTTTTCGAATTTAGTGATATTAATTTTCTATTGAATTTTCATTCTTTGGTTCTTTGAGTTTATTAAAAAAAATCTGGTAGTTGGTAGAATTTTTGAAGTTCACAATAATTTAAAGAGAGAGAAAGAGTCTCTTCCACTTTTCACGTGAGATTAGTTTAAATTTTTTTTACCTTGTTAGTTTTTCCATAAAAAAGTGTGCCAGCTAATTTCTATCTCCTCTTTTGTTTTTATTAGTTTTCTAATTTTACCCTTAACTACTTTATTAATACCTAAATTGCCACAATCTCTGTTTTTGTCCCCAAATTTGGGGACTACCCTTGTCCATATGGAATCTCCCCCCACTTTCCGGTAAATGCGATGAATAAGTCAAAGATTACCTGAAATGGCCATGCTGTCCTTGTTTCTCTGGCAGGAAAAATCTAGAGCAGACCCAACTGCAACTACAATAGGCGAGACACATGGGGTGCGTTTGGTACTTCTGGACAGGCTTGGAGAAACAGAATAGGACATGAGGTGCGTTTTACTCGACAGAACTATTTGCTTTTGTTGTTCTGTCCCATATTTGGTACATGTGATAGTGCAACATAAGGAATTGGGAAAGACAAAACTACCCTTCAAAGAAATAATTGAGAGAATGCATTATCTATATTCAAATTCTAACTATCTCAAATAGTAGAACAATCATTTTTTTGGTATCTGTATTCGAAAAAGAAACTATATAACATCCAAAAAAATTAGATACGAATAATTTGAACTATCTAATTTATTTAACAATTTGTTATGTGCAATTTCATTCAAATGCAATATCATCCAAAATTATTTATAGCAAATAAAATATCTTTGTATATTTTACTATCTTTATATATCTTTGTTCCTAAAATATAAAATTTAGAAAATCTGAATTTATATCGAATATTAAATATTTAAATCATAATTTAAAAATTGGATATCAGATATGACAATCTCATATTAGATAAAATAAGCGTTCATAATTGGGTTAATTATGGTGAAAAAATAATAAAGAAAAGAGTTGAGGGTAATATGGTAAAAAAAATGACAAGAAATTTATGTCTTTGGACATAATTTTCTGGCCCATGGTTAAAAGATGTGTCAAGTATTTGGAGGTTGTCTAAGATAAATTTTTAACTTTGTGCATGCCATTTGTTGCTCCAAACATTGCTTGGACAAAAATTCTTGTCCTATTCAAGCCACGGAAACAAACGGTCTCCTACTATATCCACTATGGCTTCCTAAAATGATTTAGTTTCCATATCAAAGAACTATAACTAAATTATTTAACTTATTTCTTTATAAATCTTACATTCTTTTTATTCAAACACTATTTTTTTTAAACGATATATTTTATTAATAACGAATGCCAGAAAGACAACTCGTGATCTTGCAGTCACCGATCTCTTTAATACCTTGATACGACAAAATTTATTAAGAAAAAATCGCACTTTATAATATGTTAATTACATAAACACCTCCCAGATCCTGGGATTTCTAAAGCATTTTACTCAAAAGAGCATTTGCTAAACAAATCACCAGGAAAATTACATGAGCGTCCCAGAACCCACGGGGCCCGGAAATTAAAAAACCACCTCAAAAGTACACATGGAGTCCCTGCCAACAAAAGCCCACCCCCACGAAACCGAAAATTCCCATCATTTAGAAAAAAGTATCTTCAGCTTTTCAACAGGAAAAAAACTTCAAGTCCGGTCGGAGGGAGACCGCATGTACTCTCGAAGAAACGTAGGGGGTCGGAGGGCTGCAGATGGTCCAGTTTCGCACCAAACTCTCACGAAGGTAAGTGCCTAAACACTTGGAAACTTAAATGCACGCTGACTGATGGCGTGAAACTGTGTGAATATGGCCGTAAAGATAGGATAAAGTCATCCTCTGCTTGCGTAGTAGATGTTTACTCCAAGTTCTCTCTTTTGATAATGAATTATTTTGATGTCATGTATGTATGCATATGTACTTAGACAATTTGACTTGAGTTACTCTAGCCTGTTCCTGTTCGGACTTACCATTTCGTTGATGAAGGGACCCCTCGTTTATAAGAAAAATAAATGATAAATTGATATTAAAATAATTTTGTCACTTTTATTAATTTAAAAGATAAATTACACTCAGCTCTGTGTGCTCGTAGTCAAAAATATATGTAACTGTTCCTATAGTGTAATTTTATTATATTATTGGGTAATTCATCAACCATTTTTATATATTTGTAATCCTAAAATGACTATCGTATCCTTGGGATTAAACATAATTCCCAAAAGCCCAGTCTCCCACCTCCACCGTTTTCCCCTGCCTCCGCCATGGAAGCCATTCAAATCAAGGAGGTTCCGACACTCCTATTGGGACGGCGACGAGTTATGTGCCCGTCTGGTCGTTGACTCAGTCCCTCGATTAGTCTTCTTTCGTCGCTCTTCAAAGAGCTTGCTCGATCAGCTGACATCGACAATGGAGACTAACCAAAACAAACCGCCCGTGGTTTGTCGTCGTCGACGCCTAACCGCCGGACAACGACAAAACTCCTGAAAAGAGGCGGAGCTTGGTCGACCAAAAAAAAACACCAAGGGCAGTGGACGATTTACGCCTGGTGAGAATCTCGGCCGTTAGTCGTGGACGACGAGAAACCACCGTTCCGGCCGAGTCACGGTCGACGAACAGTTTTCTTGGTGCTGGATGCCTCTAGAGGAACACGAAAGTCTATGAATTTGGGCAAAGCCCTAATTCGTTTTTTACTTAAATTTTGGTGGCTTTAATCTTCGAAAACGGATTTCTGTGTTTTGTGAATTTGATGGTGTTGGAGCGGAAAATTAATTCTCGGATTTGTTTGACCATATCTCAGTAAAATAGACGTATCTTCCTACTCGTATATCCGATTGATGCAATTCCAAAAGCAACAAAAAGATAGAACACGGATCTAGAATTTTCTAGTTTGTGACTTCTCCAAATTCGGCGCAGAAGGAGGTCAGACTTGGGGCGGAAGTTTCGGGAGTAGATTTTCTCCTTATTAGGCGGCGGATCTGCTGAACCTATTTTGGTAAAAATACCGTAACTTTCTACTCAAGTATTGGATTGACACGATTCCAAAAGTCACAGAAGGAGAAGACAGATATCTATAACTTTGTTGTTTATGACTTTTCCAAATTCAGCATGGAAAATGGTCAAATATGGGTTGGAAGTTTCGGGCAGTTTAAGTTTTCCTTATTAGGCCGAGGCTATGTTAAGTTTTCTTGTTTGAAAACGGCCTAGGGTTTTTCTATGAGGCTAGGGCGAGCTTGTTCTATATAAGGAGAGCTAGGTACAGGCATGAAGGACACACAAACCAAACACCAAATTCTTAGCTTCTTAGCTTTTATCTTAGCTTTATCTTATGTAGTTTTGTAGCTTTTATCTTTATATTTTTTCCTTCCCCTTCTCCCCCATATGTTCAATAAAGTTCTTGCTCTTCTACCAATTCTTTTCTCTTCTATCTATTCTAATCTTTATCTTCTCTTCTCTTTTCTCATATTTCTTCTATTTCTCTCTTTCGTTTGAATCACTCTTGGGACGACCACTCCGGACCCGTTCTAAAGATCGTTTCTGACGTTCTACCACTATTTATTTGCAACATTATTTTTGGCACGCTCGGTGGGACTAAGGAGGGCGTCTAAGAAGAGTGATTGTTGCATCAAAACATACGAGTTTCCACATACGGTTTCGAGTCCTTCCTCAAAAGGGACGAAACCGGTCAAAGGTTGTGCTGAAAGAAGACATCCAGCGAGGTCAGTTGACTTTGGAGGGTATTCCGGCCCTTTTTGGAGCCGAATTTGAAGAAGTTTTCTTCATCAAAAGTGAAGATCATTGTTTTCTCTTTCTGTGGATATTAAAAACACCGAAATCAGAGTTTGTATCAGGATGATACGACCAAAACACTGAAGACTGATCGATCTGTATGATTGAGAAGTCCAGTCGGCTTTGGAGGACATTTTGGTCTTTTTTTCGGCCGAATTAGGAGATGGCTATTTCAAGAAAAGTTGAAGATCTATCTCTCAGCTTTCCAAGAAAATCAAGATCGCTTTAATCGGAGTTCTGACGGAAAAGATACAATCAAAATACCAAAGATTGGTCATTCTGTAGGCTGATTACGAATTTTCGATTTATCTTGTCAAATCATGATCAGTTATGAGGGATTTATGGGGAGCAATGATATTTATGAGAAATGGTATATTCTCATGCAAATGAGGAAAATTGCAGAGGACTATGCAAAATTAACAGAGGAAGTTAGTGCTAAACTCCGAGCAATGAGATGCAATCTCTTTAAGAATGAGAATTCAGGGACTACATCAGCAACTGAGGAAGCATCAAGTGGCGTATGCAAAGTTGAGGACCAAATAGTTTCTGAATCTCGCAATTTTGAGACAAGTATTGAGACGGTCGAACATGAATCGACCGAATATACACAATCTTCTTTCCTTATTGAAGAAGTCGAACAGACGACTAGTCCACAGTTGGCCGACACCACGGCCATCGAGCCTACAAGGCCCACATTTGAGGAAAAGGAAGAGCCATGCCCTACACAAGTCTCATTGGCAACTGAGACAACCCTAAGTGCTGTATCAAATACAAAAGGCATTCTAGGGCCTCCGCCGGCGAAGGGAATCTTTGGGCCTTCACCAGCAAAGGGAATTTTAGGGCCACCGCCGAATCACCTGTTGCGGAGATCCAAGTTACCCTTTGTTCCACGAGTAGTGGGCCACCTTCGCTTGCCCAATTTTGTCCCAACTCAACGGAAAGACACAGGGGGCCAAGTCTACAGTTAGAATTCAATCTCACCCGGGGGGCATGAAGAGTGCTGCAATATTGTAGTTGAAGCTCCTACATCGGCCAAAATTATCCCAGCCAAAAGGCAAGACGTGCTCATGACAAAGAAGATGAAGGATGATAAAGCCAAGTGTTCAACTCCTTCTGAACCAAGCAAGAGAACGGTGAAGCAACAACCTAATGGGCCGGCTCAACCTCGGCCATCAAAGGTTTCAAATTACAGGGAATGTCCTCAAGTCACATGGTCAAAATCGGCCAGCAACAAAAAAAGGGCGCCTGAGTACGCGTGGGTTAAGAGAGACGTGGTCACTCGATTGGCAACCGAGCAAGGAGTTCTCCAGAGAAAGAAACCCTTGAAGGTTTGGGTGCCTAAGGAAGAACTTTTGCGGTCTAAGAAACAACCATGTGAGACACGACCCACAAAGAGTGACTCACCTACAAGGTCTCCAAGTTATCACATGAAGTCTGTGCGAAAGGAGATGCCAAAAAAGCCAAACCCACACTCGGGGGGCAAGTGTCCGGAGTCTCATCGACCGACTCTCACGAAGACTCAACGAAGAAGGTTGGAGCGAAAAATTCAAAAGCAAAGGAAAAAGCTTAGAGACCTTCAACAACAATTGTATGGTCATTTTGATGAAGGACATAGAGCTCCCACTCAACCATGTAGGCCTAAATCAAGTTTTTGCGAGAAAGCCGTGAGCACACGGATATCTCGAGATGAGTGATCAACTACACGCCTACAACGGCTAGGTCTCGATCGGTTTGATGGTACATTCTCCACAAATTTATGGTCTTGCCTTAGCCGGTTATTTTTTGAGTGGAGTTAATTTTCCGCGTGTTCAAAGATGGATACACGTCAACGCTTTTCCTAGCGTCAAAACATTGACGTGTGGGGGGCATTGTTGGAGCGGAAAATTAATTCTCGGATTTGTTTGACCATATCTCAGTAAAATAGACGTATCTTCCTACTCGTATATCCGATTGATGCAATTCCAAAAGCAACAAAAAGATAGAACACGGATCTAGAATTTTCTAGTTTGTGACTTCTCCAAATTCGGCGCAGAAGGAGGTCAGACTTGGGGCGGAAGTTTCGGGAGTAGATTTTCTCCTTATTAGGCGGCGGATCTGCTGAACCTATTTTGGTAAAAATACCGTAACTTTCTACTCAAGTATTGGATTGACACGATTCCAAAAGTCACAGAAGGAGAAGACAGATATCTATAACTTTGTTGTTTATGACTTTTCCAAATTCAGCATGGAAAATGGTCAAATATGGGTTGGAAGTTTCGGGCAGTTTAAGTTTTCCTTATTAGGCCGAGGCTATGTTAAGTTTTCTTGTTTGAAAACGGCCTAGGGTTTTTCTATGAGGCTAGGGCGAGCTTGTTCTATATAAGGAGAGCTAGGTACAGGCATGAAGGACACACAAACCAAACACCAAATTCTTAGCTTCTTAGCTTTTATCTTAGCTTTATCTTATGTAGTTTTGTAGCTTTTATCTTTATATTTTTTCCTTCCCCTTCTCCCCCATATGTTCAATAAAGTTCTTGCTCTTCTACCAATTCTTTTCTCTTCTATCTATTCTAATCTTTATCTTCTCTTCTCTTTTCTCATATTTCTTCTATTTCTCTCTTTCGTTTGAATCACTCTTGGGACGACCACTCCGGACCCGTTCTAAAGATCGTTTCTGACGTTCTACCACTATTTATTTGCAACAGATGGGTTCATGAATTTGGCTGAGCATTTGATCGGTGTAATGTTTGCCGGAGAATATGGGTTGGTCGGAGACAAGCAGATAGTTGGTGCAAGAGTAGTCATAGCAAAGATAAAACAATAATAAATTGGATGATGAATTTAAGTAGAGATACGAGAGTATAGTAAAATCAAACTACAATAATTAGTACATGTATTTTCGAAAATAAGGGACTATACCGTCTATTTAACTTTATCCAACATCTTGAACGTAATTTACCCTTAAAAAATACGAACCCATTTAATTAATGTCACTCGAGATTGAGTTATCCAATTACAAGGCCTAAATTTCTTGGAAATATATATACATCTTCTTGGAACTAAAACGCAGTCGACAATTTACACATTTCCTAGAATAAATACCAAATAGTATCTCCTACTTGTTAACTATACCAATTTAAACATCTCATACATTTAGAAAATTTAGATTACGAGAATATTGAGTTTATCCGGAGAATTTTCCACATATATATAATAGTATCATTGGAAGATAGGAGACCGGATTGAGTGGGGACTAAAGAAAATTTGTCCATAGGTGAGGACTACATTTTGGGCCATCAGATTTGATTATCTTTAAATCTGATGGTCAATAACCTACCAGGTGATATTGGTTTGAATGTGAAGTGATATTGGTTTGCATGTGAAATGATATTGGTTTGCATGTGAAATGATATTGGTTTGCAAGAGGCTGGTTTACATATGAAGTGATATTGGTTTACATGTGAAGTGATATTGGTTTGCATGTGTAGTGATATTGGTTTGAGTTAATCCCCAAAGATGGGACTAGCCCAGTCCCCACCAAATCCGCCCCCGGAAGGTAGACTCGAAAGGTTTATCTCGAGTAAGTTTGGTTGATATTATATTGTATCTGAATATTCAATATGTCGATTAATCTACATTCTAGTCGAGTAAAAATATTTAAAATATTGTAAAGTTTTCGGGTATAAAGAATTCTTTGTTTTTTTTCTTCTCCGTTAGGAAGAAGAAGAAACGATGACAGAATACCCATTGAGAGATAATTCTTTATGAGATTAATAGAGGGGAGGGAAATGGACGTGAGTAACAAATGCTATTCTCTCTATTAATTACTATTTCATTATTGATGCTAAAAAAATTACGATTTCATTAACCAGTGATTAGAAACAGTGTAAAGGCTTTTTATTACTTCAGTTAAATCGTCTTGCATCATTAATGTGGTATGCTTACTCGTTAATTAGTCACTAGTCTGCAACGCCTACTGTCAATTAGATCCTCATTTGGTTTAAAATCCCAATTAGGGCGTAGGAGTAGAAGGGTCGTTGTTGTTTTACGAGGAATTAAAATTTCGCTATTTTGAGCTGAAATTAGTGTTTAATAGCAAATTCCAAAGTTCACTCTCTTCTCTCTCCTCCTTATAAGTTTTTTTCTAAAAGAAACCAGATTCAATTTCGAAGTTGCATTTTTCATGGAAAATGAATAGTCGAATTCGGGTAAGTCAAGACTCACGGAGTTAATTAGAAGGCTTACTGATGATATAACTTCTATTTAAGGGAAAGCTTGAAAATGAAAATATATTTACTATTGGAATTAAAACGCAATGGAAAATTATAACATCTCCTACTAGATCAATTTAAACACCCTACGTGTTTAGAGAATTGAGTTTTCGAGAATATTGAGTTTGATTGTGAATTATTAAAAAAAATTACATTGAAGAATTGATGTACACAATGGTTAGAATTTTATCAAGTGACATATTTTTAGTGGATAGGTTCACTTTTTAAGTTTTATTGATTTAGAATAGTCCACATATTGCCATACATTGTATGACAAAATCACAGTAAAATTACTCTCATGATCGCCTTTTGCATTTTTCGTGAGACCAGATTACTCATATTTATAATTGACTAATTTTGGACTATTATTACTCCATCTTCAATAAATGTGTTTGGTTTTTCTCAAATGTATGATTGGAAGATTAGACTAGAAAGGTTTATCTTGAGTACGTTTGGTTCTTTTGTTTTAACGGTGAGCCATTTAGAAAATTATAAAAATTAAAGGCGTCGTCTAATTATTTGAATTTGAAATAACACAATATTTATATATGATTAGGGGCGGTATCCGATATCCGAAATTTTGTTTTGATTCGGATAATTTTGTGTTCGGATTCGAATTTGGATTATCCGAAAATTTTTATTCAAATTCAGATAGTAAAATCATAGATTCGGATTCTCCAAATATCCGAAACATAAGTGTATCTATGATACAAAGATTGTCTCAACTCCCAACCTTTCTCTGCATTCGGATTTGAATTTACCATTTTCAAATAATAATTTTTTTGGTCCCTTTGGCAAATAAATTATTTTGCTGTTTCTCTCTTTTTTTCGTTTAATTTGTTTTGAAATTTGGATTCGGGTGTGGCTTAAAACCAGAAGCACATTTTATGTCTGGGTTTGGATGCTTGGGTTTAATCATTCTTGCATTATTTTGAGTAGAAATTATGTGTCTGTTTTTTTTATGGATGTTTTAGCCTTTTCGCTTATTACTTATTTTGGGTTTAATTTCTTTAAAATTCCTTGGCAAAAAAATTCTTTAAAATTGGATAATTCGGATTATCCGAATCAATATACTAAATAATTTCAGATTTCAGATAATTCGTTATTCGGATTCAGATTCGGATTCGGATTCAGAAATAGTAATTTTGGATATTTTCGGATAATAAAATTTTTGGATAATTCGAATTCGGATTATCCTAATGCCCACCCCTAGTCTCTAAAAAAAACAAGGGTTAAATTCCAGAATTCCACTGTTTCTTCTCTTTATAAATTGGCATCGAAGAGTCATGGCCAAATTATGCTTTCTCCATTTCTATATTGATTACAGTGGCGTCGTCTCTGTTGATTATGATTTCATTAACTACTGATGAGAAGCATTATTAGTGTACAGTGGCGGGCTTTTTTATTACTTCAATTAAATTGTCTTGCATCATGAATGTGGTATGTTTACTCGTTAATTAGTCACCGGTCTTGCTTGACATGTTACTGATAATTGAAAATAATTTACATACGAAATACATAATTACCATATACTATATATATATATATATATATATATATATATGTGTGTGGATATATAAAATGTCTTAACATATAGATATATCAGATTGTTGTGTTTATTAAATCACATTTTCTCCTATTTCATACTAGTTAAAAAAAGTTATAGGAATGTACTATCTATCATTTATCAAAAGAAAAACTACACATTTTTTCCCACTTCATAGTTTTTTTAACATCTCATATTTAGGTTTGGTCATCTGGTATTTATAGTTGGACATCGTTGGCTCTATTTTGGAGATGATTCTTTCAATAATTTTTTTAATTCGTAAAAATCATATATATATTCTTAATAAAACTAAAGTATTATCAACTAAAAGAACTCATGTTTATTATCTTCTTAGTTTTCGGACAAATACAAGTTATTGATGTTTTTAGTGAAGTTGTTGTGATTATCTTTTGAAAGTCCAAACGCTTAGTGTCAATCAATTTCTCGTTTGGTCTAAAATTCCAATTAGAGCGCGGGAGTAAAATGTCTTTGTTTGACGAGGGATTAAAACATCGAGATTGAGTTGAAATTGGTGTTTAATGAAACAAAATTCTTTAAAACCTTTACAAAGTAAACCTTTATAAACTCCCGAGTTAGGACTATTGGTAAAATTTAATAAGCTTTATATCGTAATAACTAATTTATTTTTAGAAAATTTTAGTGCTAAATTCATTTCTCAATTTTTATATAAAGTGATATTTTTAATAAATACATATATTTTTACACACTTTTCAAGTTCAAAAAATAGTTTAAGATAATAGATTGTGCTAGACTTACTTCCTTTTATAAATTTTACATCATCATTCATTTTTCGAATTGCTTCAAATGGTAGTTGTGATCGCCATCTTGTTCTAAAAAGTATCTCAATTAATTGTAATATTTGAATAACGTTATAAATCAAGATTTTATTTGACTTGAATATATACATAAATTTTTTTTTACATATTTATTGCTCAAAATTCAATTTTTAATATTTTTAGAAAAAATATAAATATCTCTAATATAATAATATCTGTAAAATAATATATTTATTCGGTCTCGTCGATATAACTTTAGACAGTAGAGTAAAAAAAGAAATTCTTAAACGTTACCAACTAATTAGTTCATTCACTCCGTCGTTGCGTTGTCTCTATGCCCTCAGCCCTCCCACTACGTACTCAAATTCCCTTCCCTATATTCTATTTTATAAAGTGTAATTTTTAACAGTTTTTATTTCTACTATTTTATTTTATTTTGGTGAATCAATTATCTAAGTCGAGCACTATGAGATACTATTAAGAGACAATTTTTCTAATATTATTTTTAACACTTGAAACTAAGATAATTTTTTCACATTTGATATTTTGTCATATACCATAGAGCTAAGGACAATTGGCACTTAACTAAATTACTACAAAATGGAAACAAATCCTTTATAAAATTTTCAATCACGTCTGTGCAATCAGTGTTAAATTTAGTAGAATTTTCAATCTGTGAATACAACTTTTTGCTAATACGAAATATCTGATATTTTAAGGGTCACAATAGATGTGGAGTTTACATTTTTTATATTCTAAGATTCCATTGGGAAGGAATATGTAATTTGTGAAGGAAATGGTTGTTCTTTGCTTTCCTTACAAGATTGGTCGGAATGAGAAAGGACATTTCTAGTGCTAGTAATTAACTTAAATCCCACAAATTTAAATTTTACAACTGATTAATTTATTCATTGCCATTTTTATGTTTTTTCTAGATCCTATTTTATTAACTATATTTTTAATAATTTGTTATCTATACTATTTCTATTTTGGTGAATCCCAGCACTAATTGGGGGAGATTATGTGATTGCTGTTTTTTAAACTTGAAACCCTAAAATAAATGCAAATATTTTACTACTTAATCGTCACTATATTAGAAAGTTGTCTGGTTTCTCTAACCCTAAAGAACCTCACTCCCTTTAAAAAAAAACTCACTCCCACTCCAAAGACCAAATACAATGGCACCGAAGCGACCCACCCCATTGAAGGAACAACCCTTGGCTTCTTCCAGCTCCGAGGAGGAATCCGACAGGGAGGAGGAAGAGGAAGTACCCGAAACGGACCAGGAGGAGGAAGTAGTATCCCAAAAACCAGGCAGAGAAGATGTTGAGGAGGAAACCGACAGCGATGAGGAAGAAGAAGCACCCGAAAAAACAGGCGGAGAAGATGACGAGGAGGAAACCGACAGCGAGGAGGAAGACGAAGTACCCGAAAAACCGGGCGGAGAAGATGAGGAGGAGGAAGAAGACTTTGTGGCAGCCCAGAAAAATACCCAAAAGCCCCTTCCTTCCTCGGCGGCTAAGTCACAGAAGGAGTCCGAGTCCGATTCCAAGCTCGAGACTGTTGCAAAACCTGACGCGAAATCTACGTCGTCGAAGCCGACCCAGAATGAGTCGGAGACTGAGTCTGAGTCGGATTCAGTTTCCGAACCCGAGATGCCCAAGGCTGTCTCGGAACTTAACGTGAAGCCTATCTCGTTGAAATCCAAAGATCTCAGAAACAAAGGTAAGGCGGGGACTTCCTCTCTGAAGAGGGGCGCAGAGGCAGACGGGGACGGGAAAGAGGCAAAGCGATATAAGGTGGATGTCGGGGAGAAGTCGTCCAATGATGTGAAGAAGCAGCTTTTCCAGCGGCTGTGGAGCGAAGAAGATGAAGTCGCCGTGTTACAAGGTATGATCAACTTCGCGGAAAAGAATGGGATCAATGCTACCAAGGGTATGGCGTCTTTTCATGAGTTTATCAAGAAATATTTGCACATCGATGTTTCGTTTTCGCAGCTGAAAGACAAGGTTGCTAGGTTAAAGAAAAAGTTTGAAAACAACCGGAAGGCTAGGATAGGCGGGGGCAAGATCTTCAACAAGGGCCACGATCAGAAAATTTTTGACTTGTCAAAGAGAATTTGGGGGAGTGAGGTGGCGGTGTCGGCATTTGGTGACTCCGCTTTTAGATCTAATGGGAAGGTGAAGGCCAAGGAGGAGGCGAATGCAGGTGTTGGCATTAGCAGCTTGAGGATGGAGAGCATGTATTTTGATATGAGCAGCGATTATGTGATGAGGAAGGGTGCCGAATTGATGCAAGGAGCGAAGAAAGCCGAGATGGATGAGAAGCTCCGCCAGTTACATGTGGAAGAGCTGAAGTTATTTCTAAAAAGGAATGAATTGATAAGAGAATACACCAACGTGGTGTTGGATGCTTATGAAAATAGGATGGATAAGGATAATTGATTTTGTTGGCAGTTTTTACAGGTACTTGTTCTCGGAGTTGGTTACTTTTCTGAATTTTGGATTTGGTAGATATGATGCATTAGATAACTGCTAATCCATACGTTTGTTTGATGCCTTAAGAACCAGAATAGAAATCTTGGTGGTTTCTTGAGCTTAATCGAGGTGTGATTTTACTTCTGTCTACTACCGTGAGCCTTTCCGATGTGTTGGTTCATTTGAATTCACAAATAACTCTGATTAGTATTCTACAATGTATTTTAATTCCTCTGGTGGAGTTTTGAAATTGAGATCAACCCCGGAAGAATTGTTGTCTCACCTTGAAGCAGTGCACTCCAAAATTTGGCTTCCCCTGCTAATTTGTATTGCTTTGGCTCCTTCTATTAATATCTGTGCTATTATGTTCATGACATATGTTGCTGGAGGATATAACTAACTTCTAATTCCCAGTTATATATCTGTTCTTGATGCTGTTCAATTTGTGAATGTTGTTTCCGGCATGGATCACAATATATGTACATGAATGAATGTACGATGTTATTCTTTTCTGGCCATCTAATTGATCGGTTTACTTGCTCATTTCATCGAAATTTCGTGTTAGCAGAGTATTTGAAGAACTGATTACTGGCGGGAGGCATCCTCCGAATTTTGCGGGAGTGTATAAACACTGTTTCGTCTCAAACACGTGGCGGTGTGGGGCTGACATGTTGGATGCCATGTTGTGCTGCGGATGCAGTGTTGGAGAAGCTTGATGGTGGATGACATAGTTGACCAGGACATGAGCTCTCAGCTAGGGAAATGGATCGACTTCAACCAGGAAGCATTTGAAATCACTTGTTTGGTTGATGAACTACTTTCTGATCTGTTGTTAACCCTTTAAGCCACGTCTATGTTACGCCTAATTGACCCTTTTATTTCTCTAACTTCGTTAAGAAAAGTAGTACAGATTTGGTGTATGTAGCTTGTCAGACTTCCAACACTAATATCTTTTAGTCCATGTTACAGTTATTGAATCTTGTTATGCTGCTACTCGTCCCTCAAAAAAGAGTTATTTCTATCTAGATTAGTCGGCCTAATGAATTTTCAAATAATATGTAAATTTGAAACGAAATATAATAGGAGTAGAGAGTATCGCCAACATTGATAGCAAAGATATATCGTTCATTAGATTGTTGGTAGAATCTTGGTTTGAGCTCAAGTCAAAATTTAGGTTTTCAATGTAATTTGGCCTAGTTAGCTTAATTAGGCACCCCTTAAGAGCAAATTTTAAATAACTTTAATTAATCTCCTCTTTACTGAGGATTAATAATAAATTTCCTTCAGATACAACTTATTCGGCCATTCACGCTTTCGTGCAAGCTGAGTAAAAACTTTAATGACACGACATGCTGTTACCCTCTCGAGCCCCACACTCTCCCTCCTCTGGCCTTTCGCTCTCCCATGAGATTTCCTTCCCAATGTTCTACGCAATAAAGCACAACCTTAACGGTCGCGTCCTTCGACTTGTATTGACAATATACATTGGTTTTGTATGGCATTTTAAAAATCTCATTCAATTCGAATTTAATATCAGATAGTATAAAAAATATATATATATATACCATCGTACTCACTGCAACCACTAATTGAGTTGAAATTTTTTTGTATCGGTAAATTTTATTAACAGTAATAATACTTACATTTTATTAATAAGATCAGTTTTGAATTCCCTCGTATATTAAGTACGAGGTTTGCTGTCGCATATATCGTCCAAACTTTTCCATAGTAAATTCAAAGGTTGTGGCACCATGGACAAATCACATCCTGGAAACTAATTATTCAAGCCGGAGAGGTTGCATCTAGTTGAGATGCGGTCATGAAACATCATTCATAAACTGTACAACACAGCCAATCAAACATGGAAGAAATGGATGGAGATGAGATAGGCTCCAACAAACTCAGTGAACCATTTCGATAGTCTCCCTCATTTATTGGCCGACTTAAATCGAGATGAGAAAAAAGAATTATTAAGAGAATTTACAGATATCAAAATATCAAACATTGAAATTTCAAGAACGAGAATTTTGATATTCTTCTAAGAAAAAGAACATAGATTTCGACAAGTGAAAAAAAAGCTTGCTGCTTGAAAATATCTAAACCGTCAATTAATTGTATTAAATTGATTAATTCTGCCGTTTGGAATCCTGTAGTGTCAGCCGTCTATTGCCTTTTGTCGGTACGGCGCGCGGGATGCGGATTGCACAATTTTGAAGTTTTTTTTGCGAGAAAATTCCTTCCATTAAATAGAACGAAGCAGCTTACAACAAACAAGTAAGTCTTAAACAGGAGCAAGGCATAAAGCTCCGTACAAGTCCACTCCCAACAACGTAACTAAAACATTCAAAACAAGAATGGATTACATTAACTAATCATGCACCTCCTCAGCAGAGCCATCCCTTGCCAGAGCAATTCGAATACAGTCAGGAGGCCAGGTGAAAACCAGCAATCCACGCTCCATTGGAACCCTCATCTTAG
Source organism: Hypericum androsaemum (assembly GCA_963995505.1). NCBI lineage: Eukaryota > Viridiplantae > Streptophyta > Magnoliopsida > Malpighiales > Hypericaceae > Hypericum > Hypericum androsaemum. The sequence continues at coordinate 1,354,370 of OZ023189.1, read as the reverse complement.
CCAACTCATGAGCAACACGGTTAACCTCCCTTGGCGCATGACCAATACGAACCTGGCAGAATTGAGAGAATAAACTCCTGCAATCTTCAAGCACTACGGCCAAGTCACTCCTATCTGTAGAAACTTTGGATAACTGCATCACCACCGGTAGGCAATCAGACTCCACCTCCACCCGCTCCAACACCAACGACCCCGCGAACTCCAACCCCGTGACAACCGCTTGTCCCTCCAACAAAGTAGGGTGATGAAGGTTCAGAAACAACCTCGCCACTGCCGCTACAAAACCCCCCTCATCATCTCTCACCACAACTCCAACTTGTCCACCACCCTCCGAGCAGGTACCAGCATCGACATTCACCTTGAACCACCCACTTTCGGGCAGGCGCCAACACGCATCCCTCACAGGCCTCATCCCCACTGAAGCTCCCTCCACCTCCATAAAATCCCTCCAGAAGCGAAAACCCTTGGCGAGTACCTCAGAGACCACAACCTCCTCGTCTGGCATGAACACATAGGTGTTCCTGATCGTCCAAAGTGACCACAACGCTATGTCGAAATATAGACACTTGGTAAAGAAAGATTGGCATAAAATTATATGTTCATAATTTCAATAGAGTTTGATCTTGATCCAGTTGAGATGGCAGAATTTGCAGGTGAAGTGAGACTTTGATGTTAAATGGATGCCTGAGTTTTATTTAACAGGGAAGATAGTAGATATTCAATGTTTTCTACTACTAGGGTTGGATGGGATGAGTCAACAGCCTATTGCAAGCTAACAACAACCTATTCCAAGTCTCACCAATATCCCAGAAACCTTGCTCAAACCTTGCAGCATTATCAAGTTTGTTGGAAAGTTTGTCAAGGCTAAATATTTCCTCTTCAATTTTCTCTTCAATTTCTTGACATCTCTAACAATCTCCACCTTGGTGAGAAATCATCCCATGGACGAACCATGAAGCTCTATCATTCCCTCGGGTATCTCACTCAAGGCCGAACAGTGGAGTTCGAGGCATGTCGAGAGTTCTACTTGGTGGAACAAAAGGTTGCCCTTTGTATGCTATGGCATGTAGCATTGGTATGAGGCAAGAAGGTCTAGCGGAGAAGCAGTTCGAAGTTGTGGAGCATGGGGCTGACCGGAAAATAGAGGACGCATCTATTGGTCGCAAGGTTGCTTCAGCAGGTGGATTTGCTAGTTGGGGTTCAATGGATATTGGAGGGAATAGGCCAAGCAAGCTCGGAAGCTCGAGCCTGAGGGCTGACTCCATGTGATTGAACAGAAAAAGGTGGTGAGAAAGTTGAGATGGTATTATTGATAGCGGTGTATCTATGGTCAAGGTGGAGCTGGTAGAGTCGGTTTGGTTTCTCAAGTTCTCATGGTTCTTCATGTGGCGGTATTTCATCAAGGTGGAGTTTGTTGAAGTTCGGATGGAGCTTCATGGTTCGTCCACATGATGATTTCTCGCCAAGGTGCAGATTGTTAGAGATGTCGAGAAATTAAAGAGGAAACGATTTGTGGGCTTGTTTCCTATTCTATTCGGACTAAGTTTTGGACTCCTAATTTGACCTAGATAGCTTACTTGATGTACAAGGGTTTGCCTCTATATAAAGACATTCTTTGCATGTTTTGTTCTCTTGGTTGCTCAATTCCTAACAGAGTCCATCCTTAAATTTGCTGTCAGGTTGTACGAGCGGATGGCACCTCCCGAGCTGTGGCTGTCTACACACGAGGCAGCGCTGCCTACGCGTGTGGCCGTGATGTCCGTGCTGATTGCATCTATGGCGTATCTGTGCGATCTGAACCAAGTTTCGGGCACCTGGGAGAGGAGCTTGTCAAATTCTCACAGCTGTCGTTGCCCCGCTTCAGTCAAGAGCGTCCAGCGGAGCTTAACCTCCGAAGAATTGTTGATTCACCTTGAAGCAGTGCACTTCAAAATTCGGCTTTCCCCTGGTAATATATATTGTTTTGTCTCCATCAATTAATTTATGTATCTATTCTATTCATGAAACATGTTGCTGGAGGATATAATTAACTTGTAATTCCCAGTTATATATCTATTCTTGATGCTGTTCAATTTTGAATATCGTTTTCGGCATGGATCACCATTATGTACATGAATGAATGTATGATGTTATTATGTTTTTGGGCCATCTAACCAATTGGTTTGCTTCTCATTTCATCGAAATTTCGCTTTATCAGAGTATTTAAAGGACTTGTCTACCTATCACAAGTACACCGAGGAAATGGGGTTTGCTGGGTGGAACGAGGAAGAGGAGCTGATTGACAACTTCTTGGGCTACTACTTGAACGACCAAGTATGTACTTGCCCCATTATCTGCACTGATTGTGTCTGAGCTTCAAGAATATGTTTGTATATTGTATATGCTAGTAGTCATGGAAACATCTGTTTGTTGCTTGCTTTTCTTTTTACAGGGAACACCTAGATGACAACACTCAACAGCCCCAAATTTTTGCCACTTTAATGAAATTATCAGACAATCCTACAAAAGTTAATGTTGGCCGTTCTACGATCATTGTCACTGGCAATGACCTTTCTACTATCTATGCTCCCTTAATTCATAAGGGAGAGTAGGACCACTGAAATTGAATTTTGACAAAGGCTTTGTGCTTTTGTTGCCATAGCTTGTGAATTGACATCAATAACAGGCAGCCAAATTCGGAGGATATCGTAAATATAGTGCACTGATAAAGATGGGATGAAATCACAACTGTTGTAAATACATTTCAAGGTAGCCTCATGATTAGAGGACACTCGTATATTGCCAGCTTCTGGTTATTGATGAACTTGAAAGAGCATGATCTGAATTAATAACTGGCTTTCTATGGAGCTGTGAGGTCTCGGACATTTGATAGGCCAATATCAAACTATTGCAGCCTGGAACTACTTAGTCTACTCTTTTATTTTCCGACCGATGTATCCTCATTGTTTTAGATGGTATTCCACGTTGTCCTTCTATATGATCCTACGTTTTAAATTCTCCGGCTTCCTTACACATTGATTTTAAAAAAAAAATGCTGAAGCAAATATTTAGGAGCTTTTAAAAAATTTGAAGAAATTATGGATTCAGTAACATGCTAAGTTAAATACATGGTAACCAACACTGTTCCACCTCAAGTGTGCATAGTATTTCCATTCGATGTATTCCAATAAAGGGGGACTGTTTTTTATGGAACTAGTAGGATCGCCAAACTTGCAGACAAACCGAGAAACGTTGTGTAAAAGGAGGATTCATCCTTGTTCCAACATACATAACGAAGCTCGAGTCAGCACTAAATCGAATTCCTTGGAGGGCTTCTACAAATCACAACTCCATGTCTAAAGCAGAGAACATCAACGAACTTTGAGGAGCACGACGTCGTAAACCAGCCACGAGTCCGGCGGCACGCCCTTGTTATCCTCCTCACGTCCATAACTGGGTAAAAATACAATCACAAATTTGAGGAAAAGGAACAAAGTCAAATAATGTGCCGGGGAGAATACTAAAGAGACAATAACTAACCCCATTAACGGCGGGATAGTGAGCCTCCTTTTGCCGCCTACTCGCATACCTGCATTTAGAGAAACAAAATAGAAAGTTCACATAGCTGCATCAAATGGAAAAGGACAATACCATCAATTCCTATGTCCATGCCCTCAATGACTTTTCCCTTCCCTGCAGGAAGAATGGCAAAAATAAACGTTCCTCAGTTCGATCGGGGATAACGTTCTTGCGAAAATGACACAAGACGTGAAGTTTTCAATCAGGCTACCTAACCGAAACTTCAATGGAGCTTTGCCAATTGTTGAGAATCCCACATCCCTTAATGCAAGAGTGAGGGGTATGTAAAAAATTTACCAATCCGTTGGTTTAAGGTTTTGGGTTGGATATGAAAATTCTAACACCAACATTTGAGGTAAATACGCTCCTATCACCCCTTAACTTGCCAGTGTAGTGGATAGTTAGTTACCTGAACAAATAAACAAACAAAATCATGGATTAAGTTGGAAAATAAAGTTGGAGGAATGCAGCAAGAGACATGCCATTGGTAATTTCATTCACAAGTCTCTGAGTTTTTACATCTCATGAAACACAGAAAGTGAATAGAACAAAATATCTTGAGGCACTTCCATTTAAGATGTGTATTTAAACTTAAAAATACATGTTGCTTACGAGGGAAATGGCTCACCTTCTTTCAAAAAACTGCAATTTCGCTATCTGATTCTTCCATCTCTAGATCCTCTACAAGTAAACCAATCGGAAAAGTTTTAATCTTATTCACATTGTTCTTCCCAACGTTCGTTACCGATGCATCCTTGTCATCTTCATCGACTAGGACCTCTCTCTTTTTCTTCTTTTCTTTCACAAGACGATTGCTTCGGGCATATTCGTTGCCATTGCCTACACTTGTACTGTAGTACAAACAATGTGCCGAACAACAGAAAATAGGCTAAAATAAGCCTCAAAAGAGAGTAAATAGTCAACATGAAATGAATGCATTTAGCTATTAGCTCATTCGTTCGGATCTCATGGTACTATGGAACTACTTGTTACATTCATTTCTTATCTTCTCATCCCTCTTTACGCATCTCATTTGTTATGGAGACAGACAAACGAAAATTTTCTAATTTGCTATGAAGGCAGAATTTGGCTACTTACCCATAAGCATGAATTGTCATGTCCAAAGCAGTTAACTCAGAGCTACCTTTGTTCATGTTCTCTTCCATGACATCACATACTTCCTTCTCAAATTTATCCAGGGAGGATATTGGAAGCTTGTCATCTCTTTCACTTTCTGATGAAACTAAGAACATTCTTTTACACAATTTCTTGAGTCGTCTACTCCGGCCTTTGCGCCTCTTTCTTTTATCAACATCATCACAAGAGTCTAGAAAGGGGAAAATTCGCGTTAGACTTGGTAAGATGACCAACAAATCTAGTGAGTCAAGATTGATGTTAAGATAATAATACATTTGGGAAGAAGTTGATACTATCGTATCGAATCAATAAAACATGCCATAGCTAAAGAAAACTAATGATATCACTGACATGGGTTCGTAGAGAAGGCAGGTAAATCAAGACCATCACAAGTCTAGTGAAATCACTAGGAATGACAGAAATACTCATAACTTTATTCTTATTCTGTGGGTCAAGGGTCTGTTTACTTTGACTGGATCTAAGGTAAGATATAAGTATGGATCCACTTTTAGAGTAGGGGTCTAGGGTAGGGTATGAATTAGACAAGATCCTAAATAGACTCATTTATCTCTATTTTTTACTTATAAATTGTCGTAGATTTCTCAAATATTATAAAATATGATTCATGTTATTGACTCCAAATTCAAGGTACGTATAATTCTAATTTTCTTTATTGATATACTAATAATTTCATGATTAATCTTCACATATTAGTTATGATTTATTTGAATTATATATATATATAATTAAAATTTTGTGTTTAAAAAATTATCAAAATTATCTTGCATTTAATTCAAGGGTCGAACCCTGTAGACCCTGCAGAACCTAAGTGTAAGGGTATGGGTCTAGTAATAAAATTTTTTGAGAGTCCACGATTAGAGTATAGGTCCAACTTTCAAAACTAAAATATAGGTAGGGTCCTACTGATACCCTACCCATCGACATCCCTATTCATGCACCCCAATTTTCGTGACTTTTCGGATGTGCGCTTCATGCACCCCAATTTTCCAAAAAATTTGTGACTTTTTGAACGAAGAGGTGTGAGATTGCATTAATGAAAATTTATTCCAACAATAATCGACTTGTTGCCTGCCTACCTTTACGAATCCCGTAATATTTAGTACTAGTCGTTGTCTATATCGTAGATTTCGAGAGGCATATTTTTCTTACCTCCTAGATGTGTTAAGATTGTCACTAGTGGATGATAATAACAATAATAATAGCTCCTCCCTGACTGTACCATTTTTTTTGTTTTTGTTGTTGTAATTTTCTTTCTTTTATTTTAATAAAGCATTTTACGGGATGTGACGACGTAACTAATCCTAAGTTAACTTGAGATTTATAACTTTTTTATATAAAAAAAACAAAATTCTTTAGAATATTAATTAAGGAAGTTTTGGATTCAAATCTTACGTATATAAAGATGCTTCTAGGGTCCGACTCAATAGATTTTATTTTTTTCAATTAAAAAAAACTTCTAATACAAGCAGAATCATGACACCCACAGATTTGTTAGTTAATTAATCACGGGTTAATGCATCTACTTTTAAATGGTTAAAACGAGAATTAGAAGCCGAACAACTCCCCTAGTAATTTTTAGAGTAAAAAATTATTTGCTCCTAATCCAATTGATGTTTAATATACATCACCAAAATTACATTTTTGATTGAAACCATCTAGCATTTGGACACTCGCTACATCAATTAATTCAAATTTAAATCGAGTAAAATCTTTAAATAACGAGAAAGATTTCCTAACGAGTATTTACCAATATAAAACGTCAAAAGGTTTGTTTCTTCTGAATAGTGTGTAATTAATACGATACTCGGCTTAAAATCCAACATGCAATGTTAATTGCACCGATTGAAACAATACAATGAACTCTCCATTGTACTTCTACAATAACGTTAAAGCATGGCAGCAATCCACTATTGTATGCTTGATTTTGCTAGAAAAGCACAACTCAAAATACTCTGTTGTTGTGGTCATGCTTGGTTAAGGAGGTTCTAATGCTGATGGAGGGGGTTTAAACAAGACGGAGAAAAAAAAAAGAGATAACCAGACTAATTGGGGCTCTTATAAGCATTTGACTTGGTCATTTTTTATGCTTTTGCGGCTTAAAGATTTAATTACCGTTATAACGTCACGTCATTCTGTAGGATGCTCAAAAATTACGCAGTTGCACGTGATTCCTTTCTTGTACACTTAGGTGCCACACTAAGGAGGTTGAACATGCATTTTACTTCCCCTAGGCAAAAACTTATAATGTGACATTTGTTAGTAACCCTGTTGGAGCGCTTCATTGCAGATGATGATTCCCTCTGCAACTTAGCTTTTATTATTGTCAACGAAAAATCCCAACTTTGTGTTGGAAAAATTGGAAACTTTAGTAGAAAATATGGGTTATCAATATTATGATTCGTATTCAATTCGTTCAACGACGAATTCAAATTGAATTTATCCGAATTTAAATATATTTTATTTTCAATTTTTTTTTGAATATCTTTAACTTTCCCGTGGAATTACTTCCTCGATTTTCATCACTCACGGGAATTCGAAATTACCCACTCTTTTGGTCCAATTAGTAGGGCGAGGAAGGGACATAAAGATATTTCTTTAGCTCTTCTCGCATCAAATTTTCTTACCCAGTCAAATAAATGAGTGTTTGGATAATTCTTTTTCTTACCACTATAAATAAGAGATGGGGTGGTCCATAACCCACATGATTCCTACCTACATCTTCTCCTGTTATTTCTTTCTTGGCCCTATAATTATTTTTATTTTTCTCTCCTCTTTCTGGCCATCTCTATCATCATTATTTCTTCTTGTCTTCGAGAGGAAACATTCTAAAACAAGGCACCATGTGGTCTTGTTGCCCCTTTTCACTACTTTATTCATGTTAGAATGTTGTCCTCCTTCCCCACTCAAAATTGTCAGAAACCAAATTCCTATGTCAGGGTTTTTCCTGTCGTTCCATCCTTGACAACATTTTTTATGCTTATTTGATCCGGACCCACCTCATAAAATGCAGATTCCTCACGTATTTAGTTTCCAAGCTTTTCCTGATATATCCACTAGTATTTAGTTTCTTCTTCTTAAGAGGAGGATTGGCCAAGGAAGGAAACTGCAATTGATCCTGTTTGCTCAGAGGCATACGGGGCAATTTTGGTGGGATTCAAGGAAGGAATCCAGGTGGACACTACAAGTGCTCGGTCTTTCAATTGACATATCCAATAACTAACTATCAGGACACACGCCTGCTTCACTTTTCAACCTGGCCAAACTGCAAGAGCTGTTCCCGTACCACAACCATCTGGTAGGAAGTGTCCAAGTCGCATTGGGTTAAAATCGTCTTTCTCTTGGTTCTAATAGGTTGACGGGTCACATTCCGACATCCATTGCAGGATTGCAGAGCCTTTGGTACCTCAAATTAGGCGGCTGAGCAGAAGCCAGAATCTGGTACAGTTCAGTAACAAGTCTATCCTCCCACACAAACAGTCTTCGTCTGCAGGTTAAGTTCCAAGTCCAGGCCCCGTCACACCTGGACCCGCAATCCGCCACCACCATACTCTTATTAAGAGAGATACTATACAGCCTTGACAACAAGTCGCGAAAGATTTAAAAATGGAAAATAGAATTCTTTTTCGAAGTTTTAAAAAATTTAGTCTGTTTGAAACCAAATATTTTCATAAAGGAATTCATATTTTGTTTAAAAGTCTGTATTTAGAATTCCTTTGAAATTAGGTCGGATTTGTAGGAGACTAAACCGGATTTGGTAGTAAAATATCTATTATACCCTTTGAAGGAAATTTTTCTATCTCACCTCGGATTGTTACGAGGGTGTTTATGTAATATTTCAAATCAATTCCCAAAATTTAACTTATGGTTCCAAACAAGAAAATAGGAAAGTGATTCTTTTTCATGACCATTAGGAATTACAAATGAGATTCCTTTCCTGTCGAAATTGGTTCCAAACAGGCTGAGAGCGGCGCGTTTCAGTCAAGGATCCTCAATGAATGGAATAGATTTTTTTATCCATTTTAGAAAAATTCCCGAGAATGTGCAGTTTAGAAAGAAAAGCAAAAAAGACAAAGTTTCGTCGCATTTAATTTAATTAAAGGTCAGTTGGAAGAATAGGCCGGAAAAAGACGTTTGTATGACCAATAATTTAAGGTTACATTAATTTTCCTAACAAAACTTGACTCTAGTTTGTAATTATATTCTTTCGAATTATATATTTTATTATTATATAATTTTGATATCTAACTCAAAATCATAAGAGAAATGGTGATCACATTTTTAAAATATACCAAACTAAATTTTCATAGATTTTCACATAGCCAACAACCTGAAAACCTTAAGATAAGTGATGACAAATTTCAACACTAAATACGACTGGTTGAAATTTGAAAAGACTTTGACATACATAGTCCACGTTCGATGACAAGAGTTGTATTAGTAATAACGAACCACTAGCTTAAGGCAGTCGGTAATTTGATTTTTATCTACGTTAAATATTTAACTACAATTAAAAAGTAAGGCCCATTTTTAGTTGAAAAAGTAAGGCACATCAGAAACAACATTGTTTTTAATCTTATGTGGCACGCCACGTAGGATTTTTTAACTCGAAAATGCTGACGTGGCAAGTTAAAATTTTCAAACAACCCCACATCATCATTTTCGAGTAGAAAAAAATCCTACATGGCGTGCCACATAGGATTAAAAACAATGTTGTTCTGACGTGGAGAGCCCAATGGACGCTGACTAGGCTCGGGGAGCTATCCGAGCCTTTAATTGATGAGCCCGTGAAAACACAGGACCATTTTTGATGAGTTTGAAACCACAAACCTATCTCTGATAATCGAGCAAACCACAATGTACTAATGTGGACTTTTCCCAAAAATAAATCTTACAATTAGAAATAAAACCAATCTAGAGATAAATTACGCCTGGAATGTAAATCTTGAGCTCCAATAAAAATCGAACAGGAAACAACTTGCTTAAACTAGAACAATTACTTTTTTAGTTAATTTAAGTGGTTATATTATATATACTACTTAATTATATGTTCCTGTGATCCATTAAAGGTTTAAATAATTAGGCTGCTCTACGAGGCTAATTGCGTAGCCAAACCTACGCCATAAGATATTTTGACCAATTTTGGTTGGACCCTATAAGGATCTGTTTGTTTAGTTTAGGGGTGAGTTTGAAACCGACAAAAACCCGACACCGCACCACACCACACCAAACCGCGCCACACCGAGAAAGTAAAAATCGCATATCTGATACGGTGTCGGTGTGCTGAACCGCACCGCACCGCACCTATTCGGGACGGCGTCGGTTTAACATTTATACCGCACCGCATAAACCGCACCGCACCAATTATGTAAAACGACGTCGTTTTATATTAGGGTTATTTCAACACAAAAACGACGTCGTTTTACAAGTTATTTAAAACCCCTTTGATATCCCTAGTTCCTTTCTCTCCCGACCTCCCCCTTCCCCATTCCTCGATTTTTCTCCCGACTCCCGACAGCCGAGTCCCGACTTCCAGACAGCCGAGTCCCGAGTCCCGACTCCCTCCGCCGCGACTCCCTCCGCCGCGATTCCCTCCAACTGTCGGCCTCCACTCTCTCTTTCTCTCTGGCGTCGTCCTCGAGAGGTCTTTCAGAAACCCTAAGGTAAAAACTCCCGACTCTCTCTCTCTCTCTCTGGCGTCATCTCATGTGGTGAAGCTTGGGCTTGGGGGCGATGTGTTTGATAAAAGTCTGGGGTGGGGTTGTGTAACGATCTAGGGTGTTAGAAGGGAGAATTTAATGGGAAAGGTGGAGAATAATAGAAGAGTACGAGGAAGGAAGAAGAAGTAGAGAGTATAGATGATGATAATAATCCAATACCCCTTCATTAATCAAGCGATTATAATTTATAATGGAAGCTGGAAGTGGTAACAACCCACGATCCGCTAGCAACAACCTCCTGGATTGTGTTCTACATGGTTCTATAATCAAGCGATTATAATTAATTTGTCTTGGTTTGCCACTGCCCACATCGCTAGGAAGATTTTGAGACTATGCTATGAAGAACTGTGTTCTACATGGTTCTATAATTTAGATTCTAATTTGACACCTAATTTGTCTTGTCAATGTCATCACAGAAATTTGCAATTCGGAGCTCTTACACACCTTCTCGTGTCCGACAGGCACATACCCAATATGGTAAAACTCTAAAGTGTAATGTTGTTTACTAATTCAGGTGTTTAGTTGAAGTATACGATGAGTTTGTGAATTGGGATTGCTGATTTATTTATTTTTTTCTTATTACAGGCAAGTGATGACGTTGTTGGATTGCAAAATGAAGAGAATGAAGCTGTTGAAAGACCCAGTGATGCTAGAGCGCCTGTACAACATGAAGAAACCGGTAAGATCCCTTCCAAACCTCCTTCGTCTTCCAAAAGAAATGAGTTCACTGAATTAAATACGGAGAGGGGAGAAGGCAAGAAGAAGAAAACAAGTGAAGTATGGAATCACTTCACGGAAGTTCCGGATTGTCCGGAAGGTCAGAAAAAAGCTAGTTGTAACCATTGTGGTCAAAGATATAAAAGTAATCCTAGGAGGAATGGAACAAGTGCTTTGAAACATCACCTGGATATTTGCACCAAACTTCTTAAGAAAGATTTGAGACAAAGTACCTTGTCGTTTGATCCGCCGGCTCAAGGGGGTAAGCTGAAAGCTGTTTCTTTTACTCAAGAAGGGGGTCGCAAACATTTAGCGATGATGATTATCAAAGATGAGTTGCCCTTCAAAATTGTGGAAGGTGAGGGATTCATTGGCTATAACAAGTACATGAATTCTAGGTTTGATATGCAACATAGGACAACTGTGGCTAAGGATTGCATGAAAATATACTTTGATGAGATGATGAGGGTGAAAAAATCTTTGAAGGGTCAGAGGTTGAGTTTCATAACAGATACTTGGACGTCAATCCAAACAAAGAATTACATGTGTTTAACTGGACATTGGATTGACAAGGATTGGAAGTATCAAAAGAGGATTTTGAACTTCTGTCAAATTGACAATCACAGAGGGGAGACAATTGGAGATAGTATTGAGCAGTGCCTAATTGAGTGGGGGATTGAAAAGATCCTAGCCATCACAGTTGACAACGCTTCATCAAATGATTCAGCTATTCGCAATTTGAAATCATCCACGAGCTACAAATTGAAGAATGTAATATCTAATCATGACCACTTGCATATGAGGTGTAGTGCTCATATTCTGAATTTAGTTGTGCGAAGTGGAATGCTGCACATTAATGAATCTATTATGAAGATTCGAAAAGCGGTAAAGTATGTTACTAGTTCTGCACCTAGGCTAAAATTTTTTGGTGATTGTGCGAAAGCTTCAAATGTAGAGTGCAAGAAAGGGTTGTCTACGGATGTGGATACAAGGTGGAATTCTACATATTTGATGCTAGAGGCTGCCGAGAAGTATGAGAGAGCTTTTTCTCATTTAGAGAGAGATGATGGAAGATTTTTGGGATATTTTATTAATCCTAGCAAAGATAGAAATGATTCGGAGGATGAGGAAGATCTAGAAACAACAAAAATTGTTCTTATGCCTCCCGACAAAGATGATTGGCTAAATGCAAGAGCTTTACTGAAATTTTTGAAGATATTTTATGATGTTACACTGAAGTTCTCTAGCAGTTTAAGTGTCACCTCCAATGAATTCTTTCATGATTTTGTGTTCATGCGAAGAGCACTTGAGAGGCGTATCTCTGCATGTGATCCCATGTTGGCCTCTATTGCAACAAAGATGTTAGTGAAGTTCAACAAGTATTGGGGTAAGTTTGAATCCACTAATGGGTTATTGTATGTTGCTGTTATTTTGGATCCTCGATACAAGAGCACTTATGTTAGGCGTTCGCTTGAACAATTGTACGAAGAAGCACATGCCAATGCATATGCCGATAAAGTAGATGCAGTGCTATCTAAGTTGTATATGCAATATGAAGAGCGTTATCGTAAATCTAGTACTGCCTCTGCTAGCTCAGTACAAATCGACGTGGTAATGGAAGATGATGAAGTTGGCAGTGATGATGACGATATGGAAGATTTGAAATTTCGGGATGAATGGGAGAAGCAAATTCTGGTGGATAAATCAAGTGACAAAATATCGTGTTTAGCCAAATACTTACAAGATCCGATAGAGGCAAATTCTGACAGCTTTGACATCTTGAATTGGTGGAAGGTTAATGCCGTCAAGTATCCGATCATGGCTGATATTGCACGAGATGTGCTATCAATTCCAGTATCAACTGTTGCCTCGGAATCTGCTTTTAGTACAGGTGGACGCGTGTTGGACCCTCACCGAAGTTTCTTGAAGCCTAGAACCGTGCAAGCTTTGGTGTGTGCTCAAAATTGGTTGCGGACTAGGCCACAAAAAAATGATGAAGATGAAGAAGATCCATTGGATGAAGACAAAATACTTGAAGGTTGGTTCTACTTAAAACCAAATAATTTTCTTAACCATGAATATTAGATATTTAAGTTCTAATTTCATTCTTTATTTTTGTAGAACTTGAGGAAGAATTTGAAGCTGAAGATGATGACTGAAGGATGTGCTTAGAGGATGTATCTTGATGATTGTTGAATTTGTGTTTTTGAAAGGATGCATTTGTGAACTTGTTAGGTGGAACTTGTTGAATTTGTGTTTTTGAAAGGGAACTTGTTGATGCAGGGGATTGTTGTTGCGACCTGCTATGAATTTGTTGAACATATTGAATTTTTTTTTTGAACATTCGTGAACTTGTTGCATTTTTTCAACTTCGAACTTCAAATTTGCTTGTTGAATTTTGTGGGTTTTTTCTGAATTTTGTGGGCTGAATTTTCTGACCAAAAAATTGATAAAATTAGCCAATTTTCTCATATTTGGGCCCACTGAAAGTCTAAAATGGCCCATGCGAACTTGGCCCTAATTTGGCGGTGTCAAACCGAACCCGCACAGCACCGCACCCACACCGCACCACACCGCAAACCGCGGTTTTGCACCAAACCGCAAACCGCGCGGTGTTTATTTTTCGAAATTAAAATGTGCGGTGCGGTGTCTCATTTACACACCGAAACCGCAAAACCGCACTGAACTCAGTCCTAGTTTAGTTGGCTTTGAAGTGGCTGAAAATTAATTATTGGGAAAATTACTCTCAAGTCTCTCAGATTTGTTAAAATATACAAAAAAGTCCCTCCTGTTCACAAAATACATTCTGAAGTCCCTCTAGTTTGTTTTTATTATACTTTCGGATCCGTGGCACACGTTAGCAGCTCTTTTTTTCATTTTTGTCAATGAAATGACCAAAACATCCTTTTAGAACAAAAAATAAAAAAAATGCTGACATCATCTCTTCTTCTTCCTCTTGACCATTGACATCATCTTGTAACCAATTCAACACTAAATTAAAATCAAACAAGATGAATTTCTGGGTTCAAACAAGATCAATTTCTAGGTTTAAACCCTCAAGGAGCGCATCATCTGCATCTTCCTCGAGTCTGAGAACCCCTCCAAGCCCATCTACATGTACCTTAATCTACACACTGGGCGAGGAAATCGTCTGGATCGTAACTGCGTCTTGAAATCGACTACGACTGGGATAAGCTTAAAGGCGCCATCTTCAATGCCCTCGTCTTCGTCGGGGTCATCACAGTCATCGCGGTCGTCATGGAGCTCGATTCTCCTCCTCCTCCCCCGTCGTCGAACCGCCGCTCAATTCTGCTCCTCTTCCTCCTCCCCAAAATCCTCAAAATCAAAATCAAAATTCAATCGATTCAATAATGGACGACGCCAGCTTTCAGTCATCCTCCGACATCGACGATGATGACTATAGGGTCGACCTCGTTGAGAGGGAAGCGGATGTTTCCCTCGACTGGGTAGCCTACAACCCTCGACGCCTTTCGCTCTAACCGCCGCCTCCGCCTTCTCCCACGGCATCTCCCAGCTCGAGGTCGCCCGCCGCCAGGCCATCCCTACTCCCTCTACGCACCTAACATCAAGAGCGTCATGGAGCTTCACTCTCCTCGTGGTTGTGGGGCCCACAGAATAGAGAGAGAGAGAGAGAGAGAGAGAGAGAGGAGTAGAGTAGAGATGGGAATCAGATGGTGTTTGGGTCTTTTAAGGGAAATAGGAATTTGATTCCTGGGATTTAGAGATTTAGAGGTTTAGAGGTAGAAGAAAGATGATGTCAGCAAATTTTTTGAGTTTCTGTTCTAAGGGTATTTTTGTCATTTCAATGACAAAAATAAGAAAAAAACTCATTTAGGGACCCAAAATTATAATAAAAGCAAACTAGAGGGACTTCGGAATGTATTTTATGAACAGGAGGGATTTTTTAGTATATTTAAGCAAATCCGAGAAACTTAAGAGTAATTTTTTTTTAATTATTTCTTAAGGAATCCCACAGTTTTTGAGAGCGTAGGTACTATCAGCATCACGTGTAGGATTTTTGTACGCTTTTTAATTAATTTTATCCCTATAGTTTTTTCTGGAGAAATTAATCTAAGACTCTTAGTATTTAGTATATTTGCTGATCATCCTCTGTATTTTGGTATTCGATTGAAAATTCTCCCTAAAGCGGCGACACGGCTCGGGAAGCTCTTGAAGATGTCCAGTACGGGCAGGTTCCGCGTCGATCGTGTGAGGGTTTCCAGGACAGAGTTCGCTCGCCCGGTGATTTCGTGGATTCTGTTGCTACGGACCCCAAGTTGGGCGTCTCAGCTATTGAGAAGATTAGGGAGGTGGAGTATTGGGAGATGGGGATGGATGCCGGGTTGAGTGTAGAGTTGGGCGTTTGTTTAATTTCATGGGCAATCTGGATTTTTAATGGAAAATTTTGTTGTTTAATTGATTAGAAATATTTTTGATAATCTTGGGTGTTTTCCAAAGGTCGAAGATGCTGTCTTTTGTTTTTCTCCGACGGACCGGAGTAAATTTTTTTGGTCTTTTTTAAGTGGGGACATTTGTATCATTTCATGTGGTTTCTTGCCAGAAAAAAATTAATTTCGGCTTCAAAAATCTCAGGGTACAATTTCGTCAAATTATGAGAAATTTTTAATCGATTAATGAAAAAATTGGACTATGGACCGGCAAAAATTTCGTCAAACTGCTTCTTGACAATTTAGTTTTGCCAATCACAGTATCTTCCCATCAGGAGCTTATCTTATGCTCACAACCTCTGCTTAAGTGGCAAGACTCTGCCACCGCCGAGAGCTTAGAGAAAGAATAATCAAGATGGCATTCAAATATTCAACTACGAAACAAAATCATAATAGCAAATATATCCCTTTACCATTTCAGTAATCATCATTAAACTGATCGTTTAAGGCAAAGGATAGTGAATTACAAGCGTTAACTGAGAAAACAGATCACATTACCATTTTTACCTTGGAGATAACAAGAGAAGACAAACAATCTGCACTTCCATTGAAATACAAAATTACGACTGGCAAATTAAGCTTGGGAACCTAGACCATACTGCTCCTATGAAGTTCAAAACTATCACCAGCTACTGAAGTCCAAAAGGATACCCTGCATCAGATTCAATTGGAACCTATACCATACTACTCCTATGCAGTTCAAAACTATCACCAGCTACTGAAGTCCAAAAGGATACCCTACATCAGATTCTCTTGGAACCTATACCATATACTACTCCTGTGCAGTTCAAAACTATTACCAGCTACTGAAGTCCAAAAGGATTTACAACCCTACATCAGATGTTCATACTTGGGCATAACTATTCGCCTCAGTAAAAAACCACCACCCCTGCGAACAATATAATACCTGGGTTCTTTACTCTGGAAAAAGGAGAAGATAATGATACTAAAGAAACCTGATCTAGCACCTATCAGCACAATCAAAATCAACACTTGGACTTCAAATAGGTATAAGCTAACTGGCCCACAGCCCTCCATCGATGTCTATTATCACTCCAGTTACGTACCTCCCTGAGGACCAAGACAAGAACGTGTTATAAGCAATGGCGAGGTCTAACTCCTTTCGGGGCAAAGAGTATATAAAAGTAGGCCATGTACAACAAGGTCAAGGTGTATGAAATTTCAGATAAGCTTGACAAGATACAATAACTGTTTAGAATGCATAAGCATGTAGAATCTAACCTGCATCAGATGCAAGATATATAGATGCCATAGCAGCATCCCATTTCCCCCAGATGTTGCCTGCTTCAATCGAGAGCAACTCACCCATAATGTCACCGATAGGACACGGTGTAATTCCATTGACTCTTATAGAGTACTTTGCTCCCAGCTTCGACACCAAACTCTCTATCAGATTGGCCATGGCTTCCTGTAAGATGACACAGCATTGTTCACCCAGCTATCTATACTTGGATCGGCTTCCCCATGGTCCAGCAAAGCATCATTCCTCGTTTGGCCTTGATCTCTGTCGGTTGACGGAGGGTGATTGTGAGAATACTAGCATACCAACCGAGACCGGCAGAGATCAAGGCCAAACGAGGAATGATGCTTCGCTGGACCATGGGGAAGCCGATCCAAGTATAGATAGCTGGGTGAACAATGCTGTGGCACAAGATGTATGTTGTGATTCACTTATTATCTATTTATCTATTCAAAGTGAGTGAACTGCACGTCTAGTTTTGAGGAATATAAAAATTAGTACTTAATTTGTTTATAGGAAGAAAAAATATGAGGAATATAACAAAATAAAAAGAGACATCATAACAAAGAAATAGATATCATGAAAAAAGAAACACATGAAATAATTAGGAGATATGTGATAACAAAGTAGGAAATAAATGTGATCTATAACAAAATAAAAAGAGACATCATAACAAAGAAATAGATATCATGAAAAAGAAACACATGAAATAATTAGAAGATATGTAATAACAAAGTAGGAAATAAATGCGATCTATAGCAAAATGAAAAGAGACATCATAACAAAGAAATAGATATCATGAAAAAAAATATGAAATAATTAGGAGATATGTGATAACCAAGTAGGAAATAAATGTGATCTATAACAAAATGAAAAGAGACATCATAACAAAGAAATAGATATCATGAAAAAAAACACATGAAATAATTAGGAGATATGTGATAACAAAGTAGGAAATAACACAACATCTTTCATGTGGAGTTTTGTCAAATGGGTACTTAAGATACAAGTTTCGTGAGTGCGGGTACTCTCTACAAGCCACCTTGCCATTCTCAGCGACAACAACGAGTTCGTCTCTATCCCTAAGTTGGGAGATAGAGAGGTCATTGATCTTGGAATTAAGAGTTTCAAGAGGGTCATCAAAATCGAGGATGAAGCAATTGTACTTGTCCTCCACCTCTTTCAGATCAACTTCCTTCCTCTTCACGCAGAACACCGGCCTTAACGGGGTCTCTGCCTCTCCAATAGAAGAAGAAAAATCATCTGGCGACGATGTCGACGATGACAAGGAGATTGGAGTTGTCCTGCTCATCCTTGTTTAGAGTCTGCAAGAATTTGTAGGTTGATTTTAATTTGGGAAGCGAGGGATTGTGAAGGAGCGTTAATTTATTTTTGAGTTCCCAGTCCCAATCCGAGGTCATTGAGTTCAAATGGGGAAATAAGAAAGACGTCGATGGGAAAAAATGATGTACAATTTTACGAGTCATTCACTTGGGACGGTGTAAATTATAGTCTCTATGACACAGTTTGCAAGTTTGATGAAACGAGGTTGAGCCGCATACAGGAAATTAAAAAAGACAGTTTGATATTTTTTTATCATTACATCTTTTATAAATGAAAAAATCTAACTTTTATATATTATATTCATTGTCATTTTTATGTGTCACGTTAGTTTTATACCAACTAATTTAATTATTTTCTGCAAATTGTATTGAAAATAATCTTTGGCCGTGCAAGAAAATCAAGACAATAATTAGAAAATAATGTTATTAATGAAGGAAAACAATGTTCTTTCTTCTGATAAAAATATTTTTCATCATTTAAACAGTTCGCATCAGCCAACTATAAAAAGGGACACTATAACAAAAAAAATCAATTGGAACTAAATGCATTGACAATATTGTGGAACAAGTATACAGTTTTTATATGATTTTTTCATCATTGTACAGTTTGCATGTTGTCTTGTTCTAATATAGTACAATTTGCATCTTGCAAAACCTCTCAAAATGGGAGGAGATTTTCATTGGACTAGATTTATTTTGTTTTTTTTATGTCTGAGAACCTTGATGTAATTGACGAGCATCGTAGTCTCTCTAGATTGACAAGTTTTGTATTTCAAGTGACAACTCTTTAGTTCTTTTTTCCTTTCCTATTATTTCCACATATTTATGCTTTATTCAAAATTGAACCACGATAACAAAATCACAGTTTAGAAAAATTGCATAGAAAAATTATAAATTGTAACATAATGAAAAATACCAATAGTTTTAAAATAATTGGTTATGGTTAAATATAATGTGATACCCCGTTGATATGTAATGTATGAAATATTTAAGTGATTTAAACTTAACTATTCATGTCAACAAGGTGCACGTACCTCTAAAATAAACAAGTTGTACCTTCTTTTTCGGCACACATCTTAAGAGAACTCCAAGGTTAAATATGCTTGACCTGAAGTAGGATCATGATGGATGACCTCCTGTGATATTTTTCGGTATGCGTGCGAGTGAGAAAAAAGTATGCTGAAAAAGACCCGTGTTGGTTTGCGGAGACAGTCGATCAAATCACGGGGTGTTACATTTGGTATCAGAGCAAAAATGGTTTTGAGATTATTCTGTGTTATGTCTGGCGCGACGAGGACGTCGCATATTTAAGGAGGGTGAATGTGATACCCCGTAAATGATATGTAATGTCTGAAATGCTTAGGTAATTTGACTTGACTATCCATATCAACAAGGTGCACCTTCTTTTTCTGGCACATATATTTAAAGAACTCCAATGTTAAATGTGCTTAACCTGAGTAGGATCAGGATGAGTGACCTCTTGGAAAAAAATTTGGAATGCGTGTGAGTGAGGATAAAGCATGCTGGAAAAGACTCGTGATGGTTTGTGAAGACAGTTAATGTCACATCCCGAAAATGGACATGTCAACCGCCACAGAGAGAAAGTTCTTTTTTAAGGCTCAATTACTTTCAAGTTATATCATAAAACAACATCCCTGATAAATAAAAGTTCTTGATCTAAATAAAAACATGAATGTCGTGCCACACAATGCATGCGTCTCATAGACACCCAGAGTCAACAAAAAGAATGACCGAATTCTCGTGAGGCACATAACTTGAATGGTACTTAGACAGAACTATTAATCAGAGACAAAGATCAATAGCACATAACACAACAAAACTCCAGAGTCTATAAAAATCATGACGGGATTCTCGTGGGGCACATACCTTTTCATTCCCGTAATGCGCGTCCAGAAGACAAAAGGGTATCCCCACCATGAGCCTAGAAAATTTCCATGCTCCCCGTCCATTCGATGATTATACACACTAGGTTACCTGGTATTCCTTTCATGCGGTATGTATAAACTACGGGACCGAGAAGGCGTAGGAATGATCCTGCATGTCAAAACAGAACAGAGACAGAGAAGATCCAAGTGAAATACCCCTTCCATTCCCACGACACGTATAAGGTCCAAAATATGTCGAGGGTCCAAAAGACATAAGGAGTACTAATTCTACGGGTCCAAGTCAACCCTTACATTTTCCGTAGCTCGTATAACCCATTCATATAACCAAGACAAATTCAAACTTCATATACCAAGTCATACCAAATCAATATAAATTACAATATCTCATATCGAACAAGTACATAATCAACACATAGTGCAAATTCAGTCTTCCATATACCAGATACAAATACAGAATACCAAAGCATGACCAACACCAAAAGCAATATAGACGAATCCAAACTTATCAATTCAAACAAATATCATTCAAACCAGAAAGAAACAAAAATGACCGAATAGAACGCATCAAATAGCAAAGCAGAACGAACCAACCCTACCTTATAAAGTACACGTGACCTGAAGCAATGGCATAATGCCTAATAATTATGACCATCCGATTTTTATAATTTAGCTTTTTTAGCTATGGATCTCTTTTATCAAAATTGTGCCTCTTTTCCGAAGAGCGTTGGTCTCATCAATCCATAGGAATAATACGTTTCATACTATGAGATTTAATCTAGAATCGAGACAAATTTTTCCCTTTCGTTCGCTGGTCATTTAAATGGATTCCCTCTGTAACGACCAAGGTGACTATTCATACACCGCTAATCCATATAATTATAAACTTGTCATCACTCCATTTGCAAATACAATCCACGTTTTCACAAGCAAACACTTCTAGCATTTAAGAATTGGAATTTACGGCAGCAAAACATTTAACTTGAACACAAATTAAAGTTGCAGGAACCCTATTATGACAATTGACGCTTCAAAGTCGTTGTCGCGGAGAGATCTAATATATCATCGAGGAATTAACAAATAACGGGACACTTAGAATATATCATTCATGTTGGAAAAATGGAAAAAAATATTGTGAGTAAAATGATAATTCAATAATGATAATAAATTGTGGGAGTGATTAATGTGAAATATTATAAAATTGTAATAATCCACATTTAAATAACCAAATTAATAATAGACATTTATTTGGGAAAATTATCCATTATTTCAAAGTTTTGTAACATTTATCGTTTATTTACAAATTCATGGCATTCCAAATTTATTGTAAATTAAATTGCGTAAATGCTCATATTTATTTTCCCTTATCCTTTTATTGTTGAGAAACCTAACTATTTTTAGTGAAATTTATTGCTCCATTTTCTGATTCCGAGTAATTATATCTTGTTAGATTATTAAACTCGGAAGGGTCAGTTTAATCTTGGAGAATTACACATAACGGTGAAACAATTCATTCTTAGGACTTTTATTAGAACGATCCAAGCATTCACTGTATACAGTAACCACACCTAACAATACACATTTTCAAACAGAAATCTGACTTACCAATTAATTGGATCGCACGAACTTGCTATCTAACAATTAGTCATCCATTAGTATATTGCTATGTATATTAAAGTTCTCGTGCTTTGCTCGATTCACAAAATCAATATTGCTATGTATATTAACCCGTAAAAATCTTCATTCATAAAATCAGAGATTGATTTAAGTACATAGAACGATTAAAGCACGAGAACAAATGCTCAAATAAAGATTGATCGATATTCACCGAAACCACAAACACACGGAACCGACATACAAACCAACCATGCAATTTACAAGTTCTTGTAGGTCTTAGTATATTATATTTAAGCATTAGCTTATACAAACCCTAAGTTCTTTCCTGCGCAGGTATTACAAGATCTCAACAGGTTATTGCCTACGGATGTCGATGACCAAGCATTAATTTCTTAATCTTTCGGAAAAAGCAATATGAGTCCCCACCTTCACGGCAACAATAATAGGACTTGGAGTCACAACAGTTATATTATAATCTAAGTATGATCAACAGTTGATTAAACAATAGCACAAGCAAACCATAATACAAGTAAAGATGGATACTGACCTACCTCCTTTGTTCAAGCTATTGTAATGCAACGTTTGCTTCAAAATAACCCCTTTTGGGAACGTAATGATTGCATAGAGAGGATCATGTTGGACTCTGACGTGAGATTCTATTTGTTTCAAACCACCACTTTCCGGATTTTTTTTCAAAATAGGCAAAAAAAACTTAAATATATTTCTTAAATAGGCAAAAATTTAATATATTCTTAAAATAGACAAAAATTTAATTAAAAATAAAAAAGGGTGACGACCTACATAGGGTCCTCACGTCAATTTAATAAAAAAAATAAGGGAAAAGTCTACTTTAGTACCCTGTGGTATCGCCCAAAATCACTTTAGTACCCTGTGGTAAAAAATTGATCAATCGAGTCATACTTATTCCAATTAACATCAAAAAGGTCCTCGGGCAGCTGCCCGGACCCGCCCGAACCCTGCCCGAACTACGTGGCCAGCCACGTCACCAAAACTTGATGACGTGGCACCATGTGGACGAGGACGACCTTTCCCTCTCTTCCTCTCCTCCTCCTCCTCCTCCTCCTCCTCCGCCTCCTCCTCCTCCTCCTCGTCCTCGTCTACGTGGCGCCATGTCATCAAGTTTTGGTGACGTGGCTGGTCACATAGTCCGGGCAGGGTCCGGGCAGGTCCGGGCAGCTCTGGACAGCTGTCCGAGGACCTTTTTGATGTTAATTAGAATAAGTATGACTCGATTGGTCGGTTTTTTACCACAGGATACTAAAGTAATTTTGGGCGATACCACAGGGTACTAAAGTGGACTTTTCCTAAAAAATAATGGAGGCGACCCAACAGTAGGTCGCTTTCCTGACATTTTTTTTAAAATTTCGGTCGATCGAACTCGATCGGCTTTTGACTTCAAAAAAATTTTCGACATCGTTACACTCCGTACTTGGAAAAGTTATAAACTATAAAGTTGTAGATATATGTCTCAGCTTTGCACAGCAACTTGAATCAACTCAATCGGAATCTGGAGTAAAAATTTGTATCTCCCAACCGAAATTAGTCGATCGAACTCGATCAGCTTTTGACTTCAAATTTATTTTTGACATCCTTACACTTTGAATTTAGAAAAGTCATAAACTACAAGTTGTAGATATATGTCTCATCTTTGCATAGAAATTTGAATCAACTCAATCGGACTTCTGAGTAAAAATGTGGTTTATAACTTTTCCAAATAGGGAGGTAACAATGTTGAAAATTTGTTTGAAGTCAAAAGCTGATCAAGTTCGATCGACTGATTTCGGTTGGGAGACACAATTTTTTACTCCAGAGTCCGATTGAGTTGATTCAAATATCTATGCAAAGCTGAGACATATATCTAAAACTTTGTAGTTTATGACTTTTCCAAATTCAAAGTGTAAGGATGTCAAAAATAAATTTGAAGTCAAAAGTCGATCGAGTTCGGTCGACTAATTTCGGTTGGGAGATACAAATTTTTACTCCGATTTTTGATTGAGTTGATTCAAGTTACTTTGCAAAGCTGAGACGCATATCTACAACTTTATAGTTTATAATTTTTCCAACTACGGTGTTTAACAATGTCAAAATTTTATTTGAAATCAAAAGTCGATCGAGTTCGATCGATAAAAAAAATATGTCAGGGAGGCGACCTACTGTTGGGTTGCCTCCATTATTTTTTTTATTAAATTGGTGTGACGACCCCTACGTGGGTCGTCACCCTTTTTTAAATTTTTAATTAAAATTTTGCCTATTTTAGAAATATATTAAGTTTTTATCTATTTTGAAAATATATCTAAGTTTTTTTTGTCTATTTTGGAAAAAAACCCCACTCCCTTCTTTCTGGAACCTCCTCTCCTACCCGGGTCCGTTAATTTTTTCTGCTTTTCCCCCCTTCAACTTCGAGAAGAAGAGTTAGGAGTTTGACTTGTGAATCTCGCTTTCTTCTTTTATTTTGCCTAATCTGTTTGTTTTCTTGCTTTGGATTCCAGGCTTTGAAGTTGAGCGACGACCTGCATTTGAATGAATGTGGTTCCTCTTGTTGCTACACTCTTCGCTACTTTCCTTGTATGTTGATTTGTTTTTAATTTTGTTGCATTACGATTTATTATGGGTTGAAGGTTGTAGAAGATGGATTGGGTTGGATTGGGGGTTGAAGGAGATTGGTTAGGTTAGATTGGGTTGGGTTAAAAGAGAGTTTTTTGAAAAAGTATTTAAAAAACATAAGTGATTGAAATGAACCTTTTATATATAGTTTGCTATTTGTTTTTTCGTTTTACAAATAGCATTTTCTTCCATGGTCGAGGGAAAGAATAAAGAGATGTCAACTTCTGAGCTTTCTGGTGGTGCACGAATTCATTACATTTTTCGATCAATTTTTGTCAAGAGCTTGGACTTGGAGGTAGGCATATTGAGGCCTCAGTTAGATCTGTCTTATCATTCCTATATATGTTTAGGTTTGTCTTATAAGATATATATTTTCTTAACATTTGTGCTCTTCAAAGATTGACTCTGATCTGTTGTTTTAACTTGTTAATTCCATTGGCGCAGGAAAGATTCCTCTGTTTCTTTGCGTGAGATTGATTCGAGATGTCATTGGCATTTTTTTTTTGGGGAAATCTTTGTTATGTTTTTTGTTTGGTTTTGTTTTCTGTGACATGCTATTGTTCGTAGGTTTTAGTTCTGTACATTCATTAACTACCAGGGGATCTTTTGCAGCCAACATGGCAACTTCATCCCTCCACTTTCATGTGGCCATGCATCAAAAACACATACATCTTCTTATTAGTACTTCTGGAATAGTGTGTATTCTACCCTACTGATGATCTCTTGTTTTCTTAGGGAACACAGTTAGTTCATCTTGGGGCATTCCATCTTTATTTGGTGGGGTTGATAACTCTCGTACAGCTGCTATAGAGAATGTGGGAAACAAATTACAGACGGAGCCTGTATATAATGCGGAAGCACTGGACCATAGTTTTTCGATGATATATTTAAGAGAGGTAGAACATGAAGCTTTGGACTATGGTTTCTGTCACGACCCGATTACGAATTATGACAACCGCCGCGTGAGTTTTTGATCACGCAAGGCACAAATAAACTCATTTTCGTTCAAGCCCAAATATCCATAACTCGGGGCTCTCAAGCAACACGAAGATGATCAAATTGAGAGGATTGTTCATGTCAAAAATAATTGAATATTTCAAGTAACAAATCTTTAAGCCAATAATTTATTCAAAATCATTCAAGCTCCAAATAACTTCAAATAAAATTTCCGGGAAGTAACAAAGAGCATCATCTACTACATCCATAGTTCGTGCTCTTAGCACCTCTATTATTAAAATGTAAACAAAGTCTAAGATCAACATAATCGAAATCATTCTCATAGGTCTTCATCATTGATTGTGAGATCCTTCCTTATTTCCTGAAACCACAATTGCGAATTTTGGTGAGTTTCGCTACTCAGTGAAGTTGCTCAGTCTCCCACCCGAAGCCAGGCCCAAGTAATTTTTAAAACAGTCAAGACACAGTTAACAAGTTCACAGTTAACAAACCAATCTACTTAATACACATATGTAACTCGATGATGCATGAAGACAGGAACTCCGGAGACCTTCCTAATGAGGCTATGCCATCAAATCACCCCCAATGGTAGGGTCCCAAACGGTATAATCCCCCATTTTTATGGGAACCATCGTATCACCCCCAATGGCAGGGTCCTAAACGATATAACCCCTCATTTTTATGGGGACCATCATATCACCCCCAATGGCAGGGTCCCAAACGATATAACTCCTCATTTTTATGGGTCCAAAATAATTAATAACCTCACCAGGACCTACATGATTCAAACAGTCCAAGACACGCTTGTACCCACAATATCCGATCATCGGAACAAAACAGAACTATTGAACAATTTCAATCACAATAGAACACAGCTTTTAAATACGACAGAACCTGGCCATTAACCATCTAGCACACTTACGCACAATCTGCACCCAATAGCCATGGATTAATAAACAAAGATGCCAACAGGGATCTCAATACCAACACAGAATACTAAATTAATGTTGCACTTTTGCTCAGAACAACATGTATAAAACTTTAAGCAACGATCATCATTCCAAGCACGAACACAGTTAAAACAGTACGGTATCGAATAATAACATCGCAAAACAGCTATTCTACAATCAATCATCGAAGCCAGTGCACACTTCAAGACGCAGCCACACAATTAAAATTATTTTTGATACCAGGCCCAAACGGAAAACCAAATAGAGATAAAAGCACTTCGAATGCAAGCATGAACAACTTACCTTGATATTCAATTCCAATTCCTAACTATCTAGGTTGTCTGATCTTCGCGATTTCCTTCTTCATTTAATCCTCTGACGTCCCTCTCTCTTCCTTCGTAACTTCCGGGTTCTCCAAGGTCTGAAAGATTATTTGGAGCGAGAGTATGAGCATAAGAGGAAGAAAAATGCTCAACAATGATGTTTCAGGAATAGTGAAATTTATCTCCTATTAATTGCACGGACTCTATTAAATTAATACCACTCCACTTCCCTGTAAGTTAGGAATAGTCAGGAGAGTGGATGGAATAGTCAGGAGAGTGGATGCGTGGGTGGAAATTCAGAAAAGTAGTTATTGGTAAATAATTTTCCACTCCTCTAATTTATAATTATTTACTCTAAGCACCACGGATTTTCCAGTTTCTCTCTGAGTGTATATGACACCTTTATTTCTTTGGTTATTTCTTTTTATGTAGTTGGTCTAACAAACGCACCATTCTTTCTGTCTAGCCACCATCTGTCCTGAGGCCTTCAGAAAATCACTCAGACCAGGAGGCTATCCAAATCGCCATTACCAAGTTACTTTTGAGATCAGACTATCATTACTATGACATTGTTGGGAAGAACGTAGAGGACTCGGTGCCCAAAGCAATCATGCATTTTCTGGTAACTGCTACAGTCAATATCTATCTAGTTTTTTATGTTCCATTTGTGGCCACATATCATTCAAATAGGTGATGCACTAACAAAGCTAGGAAACCCTCTGAACACTGAAATTATGGCCCTTCTTTCCTTGAAATTTGTGGGCTTAACAAGTGTTCTTTTTCATCTTAACGAAACAAAAAAGTATTCTTTGTGACGTCATCTAATAATTTCTTAAAATTAGTTCCTGCCTGCATGTTGGTCTTTGTCCTTGTGATTCTAGTAGACATTTAGCATTGACTACTCTGGTTCTTCATGATGGATATAGTTACTTGCATAGTTAGATTTATATTGAATTATCCCCTGGTACATGAAAATTGTCAGTGATCCAAACTGCCACAATAACTATTCTACTACTCCAAGATGAATACAAGTTGCACGCGTGTAAATAATATTCAATAATATGACTCACAAATCCTTGTATTTGAAAGCTGCAAGTGATCCATGTTTAAGGCAATTAGATTTGTTGATAAAGTATAACCTGCATCACGTTGGGAAGCTCATTGTTACCAAATATTTTGAATTATGTATTGAAGGCTGTTTAGAGAGAACATTGGCGTGCATTTCCCGCAGAGTTGACGGAGTTGAGACATAAATGTATCTCACTGTTGAAGTTGGCCCTGCAATTAACATTCTGTCATTATAGCTTAATATAATTGTCCTTGATATGTTTTTTCTTGAACTTTTTGTAGGTGAACCACACAAAACGTGAGTTACATAATGTGCTCATCACAAATCCTTACAGGTGACTTGAGCTCATGGACTTTCTGATTTTAAAGCTAAAATTCTGGAAAATTATGTTGAGTGCGATATTTCCTTATTCTATTGTGCAAAATAGGGACGACATGTTTGACAAGATGTTGAAGGAACCAGAGGATGTAGCATCAAAGAGAAAACAATCACGTGAAACTTTGAGACTTCTACAGAAGGCTTTTTTATGGTGCGGATTTTCAGTTTGAAGTTAAATATTTATGAACTCTGTAGACTTCTACAGCGGCTGAGAGATTGTTGTACCTGATTATTTAGATTAGCTTTTCAGAGTTTTGAGGTCCCGGTAGATTTTATAACCTCCTTACCATTTTGGAAAAGTTTGGTTTTTTTAACAGTACAGCTGCAACGGCACTCTTGATTGAGCCTTTAATATTGTGGTGCTTGATTTAACCACCTGCAAGTCCTGGATATTTTGTCCCCTATAACTAATGAAATCCCATCACATGAGGTTTGGCTCTGTTGTTTAACTGGTTAGATTTCTTTTAGAAGTCGAGTTTATCATTGGTTTAAGTTAAGCTGGGGCGCTATTACCATTTCGCTACTGCTCTAGACTCTCCTGTTCAAGGACATTTACCTGGAGTTAACTGAGTACTTTTTGTGGTACTATACAGACATTTCATAACCTCTTGTCAGACACTGGATGAATTACCTTTAGAAGCTGAATCCGTAGAAACGGGATACAGTATGGCCGCCGATCCAACGGGATGGCCAAAGATCCATGGGCTACCTACATCGTCAATGTATGCTGCAAGCAGTTCCAGTGATTCTTATTCAGCTTCTCCTAGTCTCACGAGATCTAGTAAGTCTTCTCACTCAGGTGAGCAGAATCCACACTTCTATGGCAATGCCGATTCTACGGAGACTTGCATGCCGAGCCTTTATCCACCAATCGATCCGTAAGCATGTTCAGAGGTGTTGGCCATATAAGGTTCATCCTACTGTTTCTTTATCACTCATTTGGGAAGATCCTTTTGGAAACAACTTGGATCCGGATGAAATAATGAAATTGTGTAACCTCATGACTTAAAAATCGTTTCTAGATCACAGAGCAAAAAACGTAAAACTACAGGTACCAAAATTAGACTTCTCCCAAAAATATATGATTAATCATGTTCTTCATCTTCCTTGGTAGTTCTCTTTTAAACTTTGAAAGAGCCAAGAACATCTTCTTCCTCCCATTGAGAGTCCTGTTTAAAGTCGTGATCAGTGGTTGCACATCGATTCATTGATCTACCTGCACAAAACCAAATATGGAGCCTCTCCATAATAGTGTGTAGGCTGATGATAATAAATTTTTCTAAAAAGCATAACCATATCCTTGGTGTATGAAGACTTATTGCTTGGGAAACGGTGCTTACATATGCCGCCTTTACCTGAGAAATAGTGGATCATCTGCTCCATTATACCGGAGCCTTGCCAAAAACGGAATTTATAAGCCTATCCATCCTACGGCAAGAAACAAAAAAGTTGGATATGGTAGACGAGGGATGATTCTTGTAAACGATTTCATTATACTCTCAAAATAATGAAATAATAAATTTTTAATATCTATAAATAAATCTACCACTAATGATGTTTTAATCTATATACGATTTTCCCTAAACCAAAATTAGTGCAAGTTTGACTGCTAGAAAAATGATGAGAACGAGTCCGGATTTTGTGGAGACAAGGTCTCTCTCTCCCCACCATGGGGAGGAGAGATATTTCGGGTGACAAATTAGTAAATAAAATGACAGTCAAAAGTAATATTGAAAAAATAGATATTAAACATATCTAACTACAAATTAGCAATGTAACAGTTATGGAAAGATAAAAAAAACTAATTCAAAACACGCCCTTCCTCGCCTCCATACTCGGATCACATCGTGTTCTTAGGTACGATTTCTCATCTCTCTTTCCCTTTTTTGCTTTTTCGATAGACCTCTAATTTTCTCGTTGATGGTTTCGTGATTTTGGTATGATGATTGATAATTGATGACAGATTAGAGATGAATCAATCTGTTGAGATTATTTTAAGAAACTGAAATAGGAGAGATCGTAGTTAAACTAAAAATGTCAAGTTCTTTGAGAGGGCTCAATATTGTATCGATTGACTGATTAGAGATGAACGTACACCAAAAGAGGAGAGAGAATTTTTAGAGATTGCTTTGAAATTTATCCCGAGACAACTCACCTTGTCAGCCGATTAAAATAGGTCCAACGTTGTGCGCACCACGTCATGGACTCATGGTTAAAACTAGGTTCAAACATGTAGTGTTTTATTGGTATAATTTATTATTTCGATTGCTTAAATCGTGGTCTCATTTTCCTAATTGTCTCTCCTTGTAGTGTTTTGTCTAGAATATTGACAACATTTTTTGTAGCCATATGAAGTCCCTTGACAGTTTAAAGGCACTGAAGATGCCAGCAGCAATGACGGTGCATGCCCCATGTGTGATCAAGTTCTCTCCGAGAGGTGAGTGTTCTATATAGTATGATGGTTCTGTATCCTTGTGTTTCTTTGTGGTGGTTAGACAGACAGAGGGGTTGAATTCATGAAAAGAAGGGCTGTTTGTTTGGTTGTGCGGGAATACCAGGTACAGATGAAATGTACCTTGTTGTTTGCTCTTGTTTACAAGGGTTATGGGCGGTAGTTGTGAATCCAATTGTCAGTTTCATTGTTACGTGATAATTGGTTGCCTCTCCAAGCTAACAGGCATGCTGCCCGACAGCTTTAATGAGCACTTGCGGATGCAAGGAGTTGTTCCTTTTCTATTTACTGCCATATCCTGCTCTTCTGACGTTGATGTTTACATGCCAGCGTGTTGAAACATGTGGATATCAACCCAAATGACGAGTGGATCGATGTAAGCAAATACTTCTTTTCAAGTGCTGCAGATAAACGGTCACGTTGTTACTGTTGTCAGTACAGGGACTTATATATTTACAATGTTTATTCGCTATTCGCATGCCCATATTACTCCATCGTTTCAGTCATTTTGTCATTGTTGCTTCCTGGCTTGTATATTAAATGGTGTATTGTATTGCAGATGGCTATGGTGGGCACATCACCACAGATACGTATCCTTCTTGTTAAAATTACTCCTACCACAGCGTTGCTTTTTAATTGGCCTGATCATGCAATCAGTATTTAAATAAGTATAATAGATCGGTCATGTGTTTACCTTAATACAGTAATAGTGATGAAGAGTGCACATAGGAGTATCATGTTTTATGTTGGACAAAAGGAACTGGAGATGCAGTACAAGATGAACAGAATCGTAGCTCAGTATCGGCAGAAATGTGAAGCCATGCAAGAAAATTTTACTAAAAAGTTGGAGCAGGTGCATACAGCATATCAGAACATGGCAAAGAAGTGTCAGATGTTGGAGCAGGAGGTGGAAAGTCTATCCAAGGATAAGCAAGAGCTGCAAGAAAAGTTTTCTGAGAAGTCAAGGTTTGTTTATACAGTAGTTTGAAAGGCTTGATATCTGCCTTTTCCGGTGTTCGAAATGCTGAATAAGAAACTTTGGCCTTTCAACAGACAGAAGAGAAAATTGGAAGAAATGTACGACCAGCTGAGGAATGAGTCGGTGAAAAGATCAGCCATCCAACCAGCTAACAAGTTCTACTCCAGAAACGAGAATGATTTAATTTTTAATCCTGCAGCTGTCATGTTGGATGGTAGAGATCCTATGCGGAAAGGTAGTTCACTTCATTTTATTGATAAATCCAGCAGAAGGATTCATTTTTCATTGTCTGGTTGAACAAGAGGCATGTTCCAAGATCGAAGCCCTTTCATTAGTCTTCCATCTCTCATATTTTTAAAGATTTCAGAAAACACAACAGCTCACTCACCGCTTCAGAATTGAGGCTAAACTTTACATGTTTGTTATGTATCCCAAAGCTACGTGATTACTTGTTGCAGATTGGTTGGTTCACGCTCCTCCAATTCCAAGGCCTAAACAGAACAGCAGCGGGTTTGGTCAGTTTGATATTGGTGGTGGCTCAGCGACAAAGCAAGGACCGAGTGCTGACCATGGAACCAGAAGGACGAATGTACACTCGGCTTTTGGAGCTGGATCTGTCAACCGCTCAGCGACGCTAAGGAACATGTTTCTTACCCCGTTAAAGCGAACTCAGGTCCCTCGTAATCCCCCTCCAACTTTTACGTAAGTCACTAAACTCTGTGCTCTACTATATCTGTCTCTCTCTGGATCTAACCTACATGTTTGACCATTTCTTTTTCCCCTTTACCTTTTGCAGATTTTAGGGTGGAATTGATTGTTAATTTTCTGCTGATACAAAGGGATGGGAATGGCAAGATGGATTACAAGAAGATAACACCTGATGTAAACCACTGTTGATTGCAACTGTTTCAGGTTACTGTGTTGCTCACTCCACGGACTTAAGCTGATTCCGTACTGGTGTAGAGGTCTAGACAAGCATAAAACACAAGTTTCCGAAAAGACGACGAAAGGGTCCTTTCTGGCTTAAGCGGATTCTTAGTTTTCAACCTTAAACCATTGGAAGAATCGTTCATAAATAGTATTCAACTTAAATAAATGATTCATTAATATAAAAAGATATCAGACATAAAGATTATTAAAAATACAACTAATAAATTTCAATTTGGGTAAAGGGAATTTGAGCAAGTAGTGGAAAGGTATAGAAAGTGAACGAATTAATTAGTTTGGTAAAGTACACGACGCATTTGTTATTTGTTTAAGTTAATTAGGTCCCTACTAGCACTAGGAGAGAGTGAGACCTTTCACCTTCTAACAAAAATCTTTGAGGGAAAGTGAAAGGAGACACATTTCGTTGTTACTTCCATGTGGGAGGCTCCTTCCGACTGGACTTCTTTAGGGCAAAACTTCTAAGTAGGATTTTCACGGTGGAACTTTTGTACTTTTTCCTCAGGCTATTCCTGAAAGGTTTATGAAGTGAACTTTACTGAAAAACATCAATAACTTGCAATTGTTTTAAAATAAGGAAGATCATCAACATGAGTTTTTTTAGTTGTAAGCAACCTTGCCCAACTCAATGTTTAAAAAAACTATGAAAGGTGAGAGGCATAACTTTTTATTACTGACATGTAATGTGTAGTGTTTAACTTTGATAAATGATAGATAGTATTCCCTATAACATTTAATTAGAATGAGAGAGGAGAAAATATGACTTAATAAATTCATAAATCTAATATAAACTCTCTTATTTATGTGATAACCTTTGTAAAATAATATTTGGTACTGAAGTCTCTTATCTAATCAATAGAGAGACTAGCATTTGGTACTGAAGTCTCTTGCTCGCACATAAACAAATATATCTCCTTACGTATTTTAACTTCTTATTTTTTTCTTTTTCTTCTCCCTATCCCAGAAGAAGAAACAATTACATGTACATAAACAGGGGAATTTGTTACCAGAACTTTACAATATTTTAAATATTTTACTCATTTTAAAATATATAATTTGGTATATATAATATCAATCAAATTTACTCGAATAAACTTTTCGAGTCTGGTCTTCGAATAATACAATTGGAAAAAAAAACTAAGCACGCAGAGGAAAAATATTGAGGATGATGTGATTATAGCTTAAATTAGTCACGTTTAAACTAAGCACGCATCAAATAAATATTGAGGATGATGTGATAATAGCATATTAGTCTCTGTTCTCTTCATTATTTGCCTCTCCAGAGGGGCAAAAAATCTATATTTTCAGTTAAATAGTGGTGGAGCCGGAACTAGGATGACAAAAAGACCCAAACCTTATGGATCAGACCCAGACTCTACCCCATGGATCTTAGGGTCTACGGGTCTTGGGTAGGGTATGGGTTTGTGTCTATCTATTTAGATAGGGTCCGGGTCTGGATAGGGGGTCTGGATAGGGTCCACATAAACCCAGACCCAGACCCAGACCCGACCTATAGACTCATTAATTAGACCATATCCTACTTAGACTATACTTAGATCTATATGTATTATATTACTAAGATAATTATAATACAACCGTAAAAAGAATAAGTGCACACAAAAAAAATATAATGCTATTTTTTAAATTAAAATATTAAATATTATATGACTAATTAAGTAAATAATTTTTTTGGTTAGATGCATAAGCTACCGAGAAGAGTTAGATTACAAGAGCAAGAAGATGATTGAAAAGACTTGTTCAGAAATAGCTTGAAAATTTAGAAAGAAATTATTTTGAAGTTGAAACTTTATATTATGCAAGAACACTTGTATGTTTTATTTTTGATAGACGAGGTAGTCGTATGTGTTTCATTTTATGTTGTGGTCAACAATTATCTATTTAAACCAGTTGGTTTATAGTTTACTTTAACTTTAACTTGAGATTATAATTTTATTACATAAACTTTGATTTTTTATTTGGATGATACTGAAATAATAAAAGTATCATGTAAAGTAATTATAAAAAAATAGAATGTTAAAGGATTGGATCTTGCAAACCCTGGGTCTCCTGGAAGGTAGGATATGGGCCTAACAATAAAAATTTTGTAGGGTCGATGGTAGGGTATGAATCCAACGCCAAAAATTAGGATATAGATTGAGTCCTACCAATACACTACCCTACTTTACCCATTGACATCCCTAGCAGGAACCCTTGAGAATATATCCTTTTATTTGTGGCTTTTCGTTGCGAGATGTTGCTAGAATGTCAAAGGTTGAAATTGAACCATGATTAATGAGCTTCCCTATTTTTGTGGGATGTGGTTATTTTGGGTGCAACTACTTTGATTCTTTCTGAAAGCCTTTTTATATGGAAAAAAGACGTAAAAAATGGAAAAGTAACTTTTTATTTCAGTATCTAGTCAAACTACGGTCTCAAACATGATTTTATAGGGCAATGGTTACCGAAGTTGTAGGGGTGAGTTAAACCGAGTGATGGCAGACTTTATATCCAGATAAATGACGTCAGCGAAGAACCGAAAGTATAATAAAATCAAACTACGGGGACAGCTGTATGCAATTCCGAAAAGGAGAGACCAAATCGTTTATTTGACTATACTCCAGGGACCTGAGCGTAATTTAACCTAATTACTTTTACAGCAAACGAGCATTGTGTATTGGTTTTTACTGCGATGAAGCTAATCTATCTAGTACTGAAGCCTAGTATGTACGTTTTTAATTCATTTTATTCTATTTTTGCTACTCATTTTGAGTCTTTAGTTGCTCTCATGTACACTCTATGAAGCTGGCGGGCAATAAATTTGCTCATAAAGATGTGGAGCCGATGTATAGCTTAGCCTTAAATAAGGTGATATAGACTTCCAACCTTGATAAAAAAATGGTCCTACTAGGGATCACATTGCTGATATTCTCTCTTTTTTAGCAGAGATAATATCCTCTGTTTATTTAAACTCTACATGTAAATAAGTGAAATTAATAGTTGGTCTAAGTATTAAATGATTTAGATTTTGTTGTGCATGTGGTGAGTTCAAAATTTACGGACAGAAATAATATTATTGAGAGACCTATTCCTAAATAAATATTTAAAAAAAACTCGATTTTAAACAAGAGGACATGTTATTCAATATGTCCTTTTACAATAATTTTTTTGTTCGTTCATCAATAATTTTGAAAATTCACGACGAATATAGATTTCCAGAGGCACATTGTTTAAAATATTTTTTTGGTTTATTAAATATTATTTATAGCCTATGACTATAGAATTTCTCGTAAAATAGTATATGAGTTGTAGTCGAAAACTTTATCAAAAACTCTATCATCGTAAAACCTACATGAAAAAATATTGGTAAGAAAAAGAATATCTTCGATAACTTATGTCTAAAAGATCATCTTGGCATATTTTTTTGGGGTGACATTAAAAAATTCAAACCCCGAGGAGTACATTTTTAGTATTGCCGTCAAAATTATATGATCCCAATATTTTATATCGCGAAATAAAATTCTAAACGCACGCACGACCTCATCAATATGAAAACCATATAAAAAAAATTAGGGTAAAACAGCCATAGGTCTTTGATGTTTAAATAAATTTATTAATCAGGACAAGTATGTATTGATTAGTCCCTCTTATTTGAAAAATGAACTAATTAGTCCTTCTATCAGTTTCTCAGTTAACTTTTCGGCAAATATTTTTTGAAATTCCGACTATACCCCTTGACAAAATCAAGCCACTTCACCCACGCATTCAACCTTAAAAAAATGTTAATGTGACCGCAATATTTAAATCTCATCAACATCATTCATCAATCTGTATCACCCACAATATTTCTTCCCGGTTCTCTTTCTCTCTCTCTTTAGACACTCCTTTTAGTTTCATAGTTTCTGTAATTTCGGACTAAGACTAAGCATTTAATTCGATATCCGAATTTCGAATTCGAATCCGAAAAAAAATTCAGACTCGAACTCAGATAAGTATCTATTCGAACTCGGATTTGGACTAGTTTTGGGCTGAGCTGGAATATCTTTCCCTAAGACAAAAAATTGATGACTTCCATGGACAGCCCATACTCGGACCCCAATTAAATGTCCCCCACCCCAAATCCAATTACGCGACCCTCACAAAAACCCTAAAAGAAAAAAAATTTCCAAATCTTCCCGATTGCTGCAGCCCATACCCAGAGAATTTCTTGTCCCTACCATCTTGATTCCACGCAGCTCGGAGCCGCCTCTACATGGTAATCGACTAATTGTTACTGTGGATGCTTGAATATTGAAGAGGCAGTAGAAAGTTTATTTTTCTGGAATTGTGAAGTGGCAATAGAAGTGCTAATTAAGATGGATGCAAACTGCTGGGTTTTAATGCTTCTCCCATTTGCTTGCTTTTGTTGCAATTTGGATTATTTTTTAAGTTATTTAGTGAATAAAATCATAGATGACCTACCAACTCAGATAGTTCGGATTATCCGAGTCTGAATCCAAAAAAAGTTCGGATGTTCGGATATTCGGATTCGGATAATTTACTATTCAGACTCCATCCATTTAAATAATGCAAGCTGTTTTGCTTGATGTGATTACTAATGAGGGAGTTTGACAGCTTATTACGGGAATTAATATATAGATATATTGATAATCTGGTTGATAATCTGTCGCTGGTCCAATTATACCGGGACGTTTGTTCCTGAAGATGGAGGGCAGACATCTCGTGGGTACCCCCACTTACATTTGTTAATTAATCAATATTTTCTAATATAAAATTAAGTAAACCCCATCATAGCATACACTCTTGTACTGATGGACTATTAGTCAAACTCTTCACTTGCTTATGCTAACCAAAGATAATTCTTGATCAAATGACATTGCTAACCACCGTAGTGGGAGGGACTTGTCTTTTTTTATATAAGTAGACCGATTTTTTTGTTCCTTGGGAAATTAATTACAAACCCACACCCAAACTACCCGTAGGACTAGTTGCCTAATTAACCTCTAAAGGATTCAAGGAAAATGATTAAATCATGAAGGTCAATATAGCCAACTAATTTTTCTATTTTCTAGTGTGCGATAAAATAGAATGCAATAGAAAGCTCTCGGTCATGTGATTAGTTTGCAATTAAATCCTTCAACTTGTCCATTACACTGCAAGGAAAATAGGGTGATTAGTTTCTTCAGAAACAAGAAATGGCCATTGGCCTCTAATGCAAAAAAGAGTAGTGAATTTGTACCTCTTTGGGAGAGAAGGGAGCAGCTCTTCAATAGCTCGGAGGAAAACAGTGCCAGTAGCATTCTTCTTCCCATCTGGAGAGGCTTGCTTCTCGTCTTTCCCTTCCACATATTATAATTATGCACAGACAAAAGAAAAATGCAACCATTAATCACCCCTAGCTCTAGAATCTGCACTTGTATTTCAAGTGTTCGTTGTAGCAATTAACGAGCTTAAGCACTTGAAGCAAATAGATCACCTTCTCGGATTAGTATCCGTAATATAGTAATCATCAGAGTGGGTACTGTACTGTGAAGATAGGTTAAATTGGATTAATAAGGAAAGGGCAGTACCTTGATATTCTTGAGCAGGCCTACTACCTCTGAGGTATGAGCGGTCACTCAAGTCCAACTCCAAGCCTTCATTTTCAGCCAAGCCTTCCAACACGCGACCAATGAGATCGTAGGCGACCATACTGGCCTCATCACAGGCCTGTTGGATTCCAAGGTAAGCATTGTTGCCCACCACAGAGTATGATGCCACTTCATCCGAGGCTGCAACCTCTTTCCCTTTACAATCCAACTGACTCTTGCTTGAGGTACCGTCGCAAGTTAGATGAGTCGTCAATTCTTCAGACAGACAAGGTGCCATCGGATTATGAACAGTGGAAGTAGTCTCAAGTAGTACCATGTTGTCTGCAACATGTTCCTCTTCTTGGTCATCCTCGTATCCGCACCCAACACTACAGTCTTCGAAGCTGTCATCCTCTTCCTCTTCGCTCTCTTCCAGCTCCTCCATGTACGCATCGTTATAATCTTGCTCAAATCTATCTGACTCCAGAAGAAAATCCCAAGCAAGCTGCTTCATGCACGCGCTTAAATCGAGCACACGTTCAACTTCTTCCTCGATTTCCTCCTTGGAGACAAATCCATGGGGCGCACCCCGCGAGCTCCTCCTATTGATGATTGAAAGAGCTTCCATCAAGGATTCTGATACCCCGAGCTCACCGCCACACTCAAAGAGGTGCTCGGTCAGCATCTTTTTCAGCAGAGTCCGCAAGCTTCCATTGGGAATATCGTCGGCCTGTGGATCCAGCAGGAGCTGCAGACTCCTCAGCTCAGGCACCCTCACTTTTGTCGATCCGATCATGGCAATGGCCTTGGCGATCTCCTCCTGAACTGCCAGTGTCTCCTTTGGGAACTTGACAAAATCCGTCAAGAAGTGGCTCGCCCTTCCCAACCCGACCATATACTTGAAAGATAGGCCCGTGATCGCAAGCGCTTTGGTCAAGGGGGATGGCAGCGCCTCGTCGTCGTAATCATCAAATGATTCAGATGGAAACAGCTCGCTGCTCATCTCTTTGATGCTGTGGATTAGCTTTTCCCGGCTCCATCCGGACCTCGCATGCTGCATGCGAGGAACGGTTGGGGGTTTCCCTCTGAGCGCCCTGTGCATAGCGAGCAGAGCTTCGGTAGGCAGGCGCTCTAGCGAATCCAGAATCACAACAACAGATGAAGCAATGCGGGAAGAAGAAGGCGGCACCAAATAAATCTCTTGGAAGTTGATATTCTGAGGGTCATCTAGAACGTGAGAAAGCTCCGCCTCCAGCTTAGAATGGTCACGACGGTGGACTTTGGATAGCGCTTCCTTGATCACAACTTTCATCTGCTTCCGGGTGCTCAGACTCCTT
Source organism: Hypericum androsaemum (assembly GCA_963995505.1). NCBI lineage: Eukaryota > Viridiplantae > Streptophyta > Magnoliopsida > Malpighiales > Hypericaceae > Hypericum > Hypericum androsaemum. The sequence goes on along the minus strand of OZ023189.1, from coordinate 1,315,044 downwards.
CCATGATACAAGTTACAGCAGACATATGGTAAATTTATCGTAATTTTAGTTATCCAAAATTTTTTTTACGGTAATTTGAATATCCATAAAAAATATCGTCATTAGTCCAACCTATATAAAAATGAGTTAATTAGTCTCTATATCCTGGTTAATTTTTTGAAAAAATATCCAGGAACAAACTAGTTCATACTTCGTAATTTTATGTGAAGCAGGGAAAATATCACTACCCCGAGTCTCCTCCTCGTCCCGTAAGGGATTGGGCAACGAAGTGCAAGCCCTTAATGGTTAGAGCATCGGGGGTTGTTTCAAGTAGTCGCCGGATATTAGCCAGTTGTGGGCTCTTATAATATTCTGAGACAGACTCTTCTTCTTGGGCACCGCGTATTTGTTTAATCAACCTTCTCACAATCCCCGGAAATAACTGCAAAATTGTGGAAAAAAACAACAATAGCATCACTTTGTTATATAAAAATTGACCCAACAAATCCAAGTATCATTTTATGATTGAACACTAAAAAATAACATAACACATAGTTACCAAATACCGATTTATTTTGAAAAATCTCGACAAGAGACCATAATCCTAGTGTCATTTTACAATTGGTCACCGATAAACAACATGTTGGAATTCCACCTTGTCCACCCATGATTCTCCATTAGTGGAGAAGCCACTTATGAGTGCTTTGGCACATAAAATAATACACCACCATAGTAGTGGGATTGTAGGTGAATCCTCTTCCTTTAAATGTGAGGAGGAAGAGGAGGAGTGGCAGAGGGGGAAGAAAATGAACGGACACACAAGAGAAGGATTGGGGATTAATACTTGATTAATCCCTGAATTCTCGATTTATCTCCAAGGCAAATAGAGGTCGTGGAAATTGTTCTTGACTCCGACATACCGTGAGCAAGAACCGACCGGTGACAAGAATCCGTTACGCTCCTGTGGATAACTGCGCTACAACAAGTAAGTGTGTTTACATTTTAACGAATTCACTCGTGAATTTATTTAACGTTAATTTGATTCGATTTCTAGATTGTAATTTGTTATAATCCACGTTATATATATGCGTATGTAATATGTAGAAATCTTCATTGGTATCAGAGCTTGATTAGTTCTTGTTCTGGATACTATTTAATTTTTGATAATAAAAATTATGTGTAATTTTTGGATCAAAAATTAGTTTTTAATAAACTGTTCTTAAGTTAACAGTTTCTGTTGTACTTGTGTGTACAATTGGCAAATCTCTAGGGATTGAATTGAATTGTGGTTCAACATGCGCATCAAAGGACTTCGTCCTTATTTGCACACGGGTGAAAATCCCAGGGACTAATATGTAATTTTGTACGCGTTGAAGAGTATAATGCTTTTGTCCTTATTGTGCAAACTCGTGTACCCCTGAGGGACTCGATTGATATTTGCCAAATTCCCAAATCGGGAAGAACCCTATTTTCGCCTGTTTTTCCCCAAATCTACATCCGACGCAATCCGATCAAATACGACGTTTTGGAGGCCGGAAATCGAGTTTGCTCGAATCCCCGATGAGTCCCCGACGTCTTCATACCATAATCTCGCGTTGACGTTGCCGGAATCAAGAGATTGAAGCCGGCGACGCCGGAAGAACGCGGGAGGGAGAAGATGACGGCGATGGTGATCGGGGGCATGACGGCTCACGAGGATGCTATCGACGCGCTCGTGAGACCATGGCGAGTCCGTTGCGAACGGTCTCAGCCGTCGCTTTGCCGTCCTCTCACCGTGGTCGCATTTTTGGAGTCGGCCGAGTTTTTTCTCTTCTTCGTTCGACGAAGAGGATGGAGAAGATGACGGCGATGGTGATCGGGGACATGACGGCTCACAAGGTTGCTATCGACGCGCTCGTGAGACCACGGCGAGTCCGTTGGGACCGGTCTCAGCCGTCGATTCGCCGTCCTCTCACCGTGGTCGTGGTTGTTAGGGTCGGCCGCTTTTTTCTCTTCGATTCGACGAAGAAGAAGGAGGAGAGGGAGAAGGAGGAGATTGTAAAAAGGGCATTTCCGTAATTTTACGGATTTTTTGCCGGAGTATTTATACTCAAGAAGGGCAAAACCGTAATTTCGTAGTCAAAAAAAAAAAAAAGGGAAGAGGACGCGGGTTTGACCATGGGTCAACGCGTCGCGGGCCGAACGCGTCGCAGCCCGTTTTCGTTTTTCTTTGGGCCGTTTATTTTTAAAGGGGCCCAACCCACATTTTGACTTTTACAGTCAATACGAGTGTGGGCTTTTGGGCCAATTTTTTCTACGCGGCCCATTTGACTACTATGATTTAAATGAGTCTATTTTTTAGACTTGGTTGAATAAAATGAGTTTTATTCACATAAAATTTTATTTTTTAATAAAATTTTGATTTTAAAATTATTATGATAATTTTAAAAATCAATAATATATATTTTAGAATGAGTTCTAAACTATATTTTAATCAATATTTTTAGAGTTAAGACACTAAAAATATGGAAAAGATTATAACCTATAAGGATCACGCAATAAAAGGCTACATCGTGAATATTCTTGGTGCGCTTTATCATTGATATGATTAAAATTATGATTTTAATCAATTGGGACTACTTGTGAGTTGACCCAAATAACTAGCGTTATGATACAGGTTATCAATGAGGATAAAGTGTTGTCCAAGAAAGTGTGTTGCACCTGTGCTTGTTGCAAAGGCACAAGACATGCGCCGAAAGATATTAAAGCGTCGTATCTCTCGTTGGGTGCATAAAGATAATGAACAAGTGCTTATCGAGCATATTGTATCTGTTCACAATGAGATACAAGAATGTATCTTGGTTGGAGGTTATAACAGTGGGTATAACTGGGTATTGATGTTCATGGATCTTTTAGCTACGCTAAAGATTACGGAAGATGTTGACACTTTCATTTCTCCAGTAACTGGGACTATTCACAGAAAAGCTGTGGAACGTCTGGTTACATATCTAGGTGGGAAGGGAATTTTAGAGGAAATTCCTCATAATAAGTCAATGAGGTTGCGAAGTGGGCGTAAAGAACGTCGCTTCTGTGCTCATGAATACGTTCATGAATTCCCTTATCCTAGCAAGTGGACAATCATGAACTCTGTTCCAGCCCGTGTTGTATATAGAGATATTGTCTTTAATAATGCGTAGATTTGTGGTATGGGTTTAAATCTTGTTGGAAATTTTTTGTACATATGTGTATAGAACTTCATGTATTTTCATGATTGTAATAACGATGCATGTGTGTTGTTGTAATTAAATAATTTGTTTATTTAATTGCTTATTATTACCATGAGATATATCCACTTGAATTTACTATTAAAGAACTTTGAACGTTTAAAGTTCAAAATTAATTCTTGAATGGTGAGGGGAAACATACCCGTGACCTTCTTCGAATTCGAGGTTAATCAAGAACTTTATATCGTTTACAGTTATGGACGTATAGTAAATTATAATGTATTGCTGAAAACAAACTCCTTACACATTTTTTTTTATGATTCCCTATAGTCATGTCGATTGCTTCCAAATCCATTATCGCCGAGCTCAATAAGGATTTAAAGCTCAATGGTGATAATTATGATAACTGGAGTATGAAAATCCAGTATGTGCTTGAAGAACAAGAAGTGCTTGAGACCATAAGTAAAATTATGGTTGAACCTGAAACTGGCAACACCTCCCAGCATAGGCGTGATTTAGACGCCTACACAGTTTGGAAAAAGAAAAATTCTACTGCTCGACTCATCTTACTAAGTGCCATGATGGATGACATCACAAGGCAATTTCGTATGTTTGAAAATGCCAAAGGCCTGTGGGATGCACTTAAAGAAAGATTCGGGAAGCTTTCTGTTTCGAAGCTGCGAGCTTTGACTATTAGGTTTGATACCTACAAAAAGCGTCCTGATCATTCGATGAAAACACATCTCAGGCAGATGTCAAATATGATCAGTGGGCTAGCTGAGGCTGGCCACGTACTTAGTAACGAGCAGCAAATCCAAGCTGTCATTCGTTCCCTGCCTTCAAACTGGGAACACATGAAAATGACTCTTACCCATGCTGATAATGTTACGACATTTGATGACATGGCCCGTCACCTTGAGCTAGAAGAGGATCGCCTCCTAGCAATCAAAGTCCACCCAGAAGCACATGTGATTGGGTCTAGCTTCAGAGGAAGCAAGAGACAGATGGGCCGAAAGAGCAAAGGTAAGAAGAGCTGGGCCAACAAGAAAAAGAAAGCTGAAACTTCTGGAATTAATGAGAATAATTCTGGAAAGAAGAAACAACGAAAGTACAACATTTTAAAAGTAAAATGTTTCAACTGTCAACAGAAGGGTCACTTTGCAAAAGACTGCAAAGAGAAAAAGAAGGTACATCTTGTTCACTCATATGTGAGTAAATTATATGTATCCAGTACTATTCTTCTAACTGAAAGTCATCCTATGTGGGTGATTGATTCAGGAGCGACAGACCATGTGACAAAGGACCGTGGTACTTTTGTTGAATTTCGACGACTACCAGTTGGAGCAAAATCTATCTATGTTGGCAATAACGCACGCGTAAATGTCAACGGGATAGGAACATGTAGTCTGAGCCTGCGTGAAGGACGCACCCTACTACTACATGATGTATTATATGCTCCAGAGATTCGTCAGAATTTAATTTCTGTTTCAGCTTTAATGTCTCTTGGATTTCGTTGGGTGTTTGAGAATAATTCTGTTCAGTTATTTTTGGAACATGTTTTCTACGGTTCTGGTTTTAAATCAGATGGTTTTTTAATCATGAATGTTGATCTTTGTGATTTACCTGATTCGAGTTTTTCCTTTGCCACTTCTTCACACACATCTCAAGATGATGTTGTACTGTGGCATTCTAGACTGAGCCATATTGGTCAAGATCGCTTGAATCGTCTAGCTAAGGCAGGATTGTTGGGTAATCTAGAAAAGGCTATATTACCTACTTGCGAATGTTGTCTAGAAGGAAAACTGACAAGAAAACCATTTGGAAAGGGAACTAGAGCCAATGATCTATTGCAATTAGTCCATTCTGACATCTGTGGTCCAATGAATGTGAGGGCTAGACGTGGAGCATACTATTTCATCACCTTTATAGATGACTATAGTAGATTTGGTCAAATCTATTTGATTTCTCACAAATCTGAAGCAATAAGTTGTTTCAAGATATTTATGAATTATGCTGAGAATCAACTAGATCGAAAGATTAAGGCTTTACGAACTGATCGTGGTCGCGAGTATCTTTCTGATAAATTTAACGCTCTGTGTCAAGAAAAAGGAATTGAACATCAGTTGTCCATTCCTTATACACCTCAACAAAATGGGGTAGCAGAAAGAAGGAATAGAACCCTTCTTGACATGGTTAGATCTATGATGGCGGAGGCAAATTTGCCTATATCCTTTTATGGAGATGCGCTCCTTACCGCTACATATGTTCTAAATCGTGTCCCCTCTAAGTCTGTCACTACCACCCCTTACGAAATGTGGACAGGTCGGAAACCTGATCTGAGCTACTTAAGGCCATGGGGGTGTGCATCTTACGTCCATACTACCTCGAGTACATACGGTAAATTAGGACCGAGAGGTAAAAAGAGTATTTTTATAAGATACTCTGAAGTATCAAAAGGCTACGTGTTCGTGGGCGAACTAGAAAATGGACAAGTGACAGAATTTGAATCACGAGATGTCACATTCTTGGAAAAAGATTTTCCAAAATTGGGAGAGGTGAGTCATGATCTTGCCTTATATGAAGTTATTGAGCCAGAATCATCTGGATCACTCCATCCGAATGGGAGAATTGTGGAGGAGGAAAATCAAGTTTTTTCATCTCCAATTGATCCGGAAGTTCATGATCCAAATGATCAACATCTTAGTGGGAGTACTATTCCGATCTCCAGTGGGAGTATGGATTTTCCTCCCAGTGGGAGTACGATTCCAGGTTATGATGAACACATGAGAGATGTTTATCAAAATCGAGAAAATCGTAGAACTAAAAGACCTAGCATTCCACACCGACGATTTGAGATTGAAGGTGCTGCAAATGCTTTCTTGGTATCATTAAGAAAATATGGTGGTCCAAGTGAGATTCTTTTAGCTATCCTACAAGATGAAGATGAACCTACAAATATTTCTGACGCTCTATCATCTTCCGAAAAGAATGAATGGGGTAAAGCAATGGAGAAAGAGATGGCTTCCATGAGGAAAAACCAAGTATGGAAACTGGCTGACCTACCTAACGGACGTAGGGCAATTGGGAATAAATGGATTCTCAAAATTAAGCGTAAAGCAAATGGAAGTATCGAAAGGTACAAAGCTCGCTTAGTTGCCCAAAGATTTAGACAACAGGAAGGAGTTGACTATGAGGAGACCTTTGCTCCTGTTGTTAGATTCACGTCCATTAGGATTATTCTGGCTATGGTGGCAAATTTAAACCTTGAGTTACATCAAATGGATGTTAAAACTGCATTTCTCAATGGAGAATTGGATGAAGAGATCTATATGGTCCAGCCAGAGGGCTACATCCAAAAAGGCAGCGAACATATGGTTTGCAAATTGAAACGATCAATTTATGGCCTTAAGCAGTCTTCTAGACAATGGTATATTCGTTTTCATAATACGATCATGTCGTATGACTTTAAAATGATAGACGAAGATCATTGTGTCTATATTAAGCACTCAGGTAAAAAGTTTGTCATAATTACGTTATACGTTGATGACATTCTAATAGCTGGAAATGATATGGGATATCTAATCGAGCTCAAAGCTTGGTTTTCGTCCAACTTTGAAATGAAAGATATGGGAGAAGCTGATTATATACTCGGGGTTAAGATCACGAGGAATCGTTCGAAGAGGTTATTATCTCTTTCACAAGAGACCTATATCCGCAAAGTAGTAGAACGATTCAATTGTAATGATAGTAATCCCAAATATGTCCCAATTGTTAAAGGTCACCATCTCAGTAAAGACATGTGTCCTAAAACAGCTCAGCAGGAGAGGGATATGATGAAAATCCCTTATGCCAATGCGGTTGGTTGTCTCATATATGCAATGTTGTGTACAAGACCAGATATTTGCTATGCTGTTGGGATAGCGAGCAGATACCAGTCTAATCCAGGTATTGCACATTGGAAAGCAGTCAAGGGAATCATGAAATACTTGAATACGACTGCAGAATACTCACTGTGTTATCAAGGTCAAGACCTGAAATTGAGAGGTTACACCGATGCTGATTGGGGTGGTGATGTGGACGAGAAGAAATCCACATCTGGATTTGTCTTCTTGCTTGGCGGGGGTGCTATTTCATGGAGTAGCAAGAAACAGACGTGTGTCTCCCTATCAACTATGGAAGCTGAATATGTAGCTTCTGCAGCTGCTGTGCAAGAGGCAGTATGGTTGAAGAGATTCTTGAGCCATTTATTCCTAACCGACTCAAAAGAACCAGTGAGCTTATTTTGCGATAATCAAGCATCGATAGCTTTTGCTAAAGATCCTAGGTATCATAGCAGAGCAAAGCATATCGATATCAAATATCACTTTGTTAGGGATATGGTTGCGTGTAAGGAGGTGAGCATAAAACACATATCTACACAAGATATGGTCGCAGACCCAATGACAAAGGGTGTTGTTAGAGATGTGTTTGAGAAACATGTCAAATCCCTGGGTTTGCGAAAGTTTTAGTGTTTTGTGCTCATATTGTAAAGAATTTGTTGTTCAATATAATGTTGTTTTCAGCAATACGTGTTGTGTGAATGTTATGTAGGGTAACATTTACTAATGCATGTCGGACAGAAAAGTAGCCCACTCACACGGGTGTTTACCTCAGTGGGAGTCATGAGTTGATTCTTGATTGAGATGAGGCATGTTTTAGAACATTCTTAAATATCGAGTGCCTGTTCTAAAACAAGAGTGCTGTCTTGCTTAACTACAAGAGCAGTCTTGTTAAAGCGCAAGATTATAAGTAAGCAATAGTTGCTACATTAAATGAGTTCTTGGAACTTATTGGATTATATGGGATCCAATGGTAAGATGTAAGTGGAACTTACCATAATTCTGTCTAGATAGCCTAGAGTAGTCTTTGTGTAGACTAAAGCTGTTGTTTGTAAACATCGAAGCTGATGCTCTAGTATGGTGTTATTTGCGAAAGACATGTGCTCCTTTAACAGGAAAGAATACCATAGCACATGAATAGTGTCATGTGTGCTCTTCGACCTATGGATGGGAAATCAATTTTATTATTTAGTGATTTCAGTTTCCCTGGTGTGAGACCAACTCCGAAAACTATGGTTTCCGGAACTCTACCCTTAAGATCCTAAATATATTTTGGAAATATGATTCAGTGCTGCTAGCTTGGAAAGTCTTTAAAGGGTCATGTTTGATTCGACCTGGCAAGGCTGACTGGAAAAGCAGGCTGGATCATGATGGAAAAAATATTGTTAAGGGAGAAGGTTCTTTATTGATCACATTCGAATAGCTTCGTGGTTCACTGGTGCACCTATTGTATTGAGAGCAATACAATAGTGAACACGAATAGATTGTTTCAGAAATCACATGTGGAAACAAAGAATGTGAGATGAGACCTAGGGTAAGGCATACTTTACGTAATGGAGATATCGAGATGCTATCATTCCAGTGGCCGAAATGTGCTCTTGAGTTTAGCTACGTGCACTCGATGTATGCTGGTCGCACGAAATATTTGCCTATTACGATAAGAGAAAACATTGAATATGTTCAATCATGTGTGAGTGGGAGATTGTTGGAATTCCACCTTGTCCACCCATGATTCTCCATTAGTGGAGAAGCCACTTATGAGTGCTTTGGCACATAAAATAATACACCACCATAGTAGTGGGATTGTAGGTGAATCCTCTTCCTTTAAATGTGAGGAGGAAGAGGAGAAGTGGCAGAGGGGGAAGAAAATGAACGGACACACAAGAGAAGGATTGGGGATTAATACTTGATTAATCCCTGAATTCTCGATTTATCTCCAAGGCAAATAGAGGTCGTGGAAATTGTTCTTGACTCCGACATACCGTGAGCAAGAACCGACCGGTGACAAGAATCCGTTACGCTCCTGTGGATAACTGCGCTACAACAAGTAAGTGTGTTTACATTTTAACGAATTCACTCGTGAATTTATTTAACGTTAATTTGATTCGATTTCTAGATTGTAATTTGTTATAATCCACGTTATATATATGCGTATGTAATATGTAGAAATCTTCACAACATGGTGCATAGATACAACATTAAACTTTTGACAAGTCACCAGAGACTCGACAATTACATTAATTTCAGTTTGGTAACTATTGTCCAAAAGAATTAGTATATATAATATTATGGAGAGGATTGATTGTTACTCACATCGTCTTCCCTCACGAATGATTCGAGTAAGCACCTAAAAGAAGTGAAAACCGATCAAATTACGTTATTAAAAGAACACTATATAATGGAAGCTTGGTTATTATTTTGTATGCGTATAAAAAGAATCAAAGGTAATACGTCCAAGTGGTCATACTGTACAAATCCTAAAAATATTTAGGCCAAAAAAAAATTAATGTTCAATTGAAGTCGACCCCCAAATCAATTTGCTGTCCAACTTTAAAACTTATTTACATGCACGTAGCTATTTTTTTTATAAGTCCAATCACAAAAATACAAAGAGTTGCCTATAAATCGATGACTTAACTTTCAGAGTGTTTTTTGTTACACCCGGTGCTAGTCGACGACTGCAACATCTTTTTTTTCACATAAGAACCAAATTGATAATGTTGAAATATAATCTCAAGCATTGATACCTATAAAAAATCTGAAATAATGAATCACAAATAAAGTTGATTTTTTAATAAATATTTGTAATTTTATTTAAAAAAATTACACATCAAATAAGTTTAGTGTAGAATTTCTTTATACAAGGATGTAGTTATGGACGTTGTTAAAAACCTATAATATTACATCTCAATAGGAAAAAATCGTAGTCAACAAAAAAGTACCTGAGATAACAATTATATACTAAGTTTGTAAAAAATAACAAGAAACAAAAATCCAGACGTACGTTTGCGTGGAAAACGATTTCTTCTCCGATTCGGAGATTGGAAGCCCCATCAACCACCTGAACAAAGAAAATGAAAATATCAAAAGTAATTAATTTAATATTATCACCAAAAAAAGTAATGATGATAAATTGAGGACAAAACCTTCTTTTCAGTTGCAACAGCTTCTTTTGGTCCTCCATATTTGCAAGCAACGACTTGCCATCAGCTATATCCATGTTTGAGTCTGAACATTCTTCTTCCTCCATGCCTTCGAGTACTACTTGGTATTCAAACACTGTTCTGTTCTCGAATATATATATATATATATATATATATATATATATATATATATATATATATATATTAGTTACGGAGAGATGTTTTCTTCTTCTTGGTTAGGAAGAAGGAAGGAAGGAAGAAAGCCGCAATAGACATGGACAGGTATAAATAGAGGGGAGAACAAGGGATTTGCGTAACAAATGCGAGTCTCTCTGTATTGATTACCATTTCATTAATTAGTCAACCCATATAGAGTAACAAATTCGAGTTCAAAGGCATTCAGCAATTTTTTTATTTAAAAAAAATATGAACCCATCCACTTAATTAATGTTCCATATTCAGTTTAAAAAAGAAAACCAGATTCAATATCCAGGCTTTATTTTTCATGAGAAATGGAGAGTCGGGTTCAATTATCCAATTACAAGGCCTAGATTTCCTTCTTTTTAGAATTAAGGCCTAGATTTCTTGGTAATATATATCCTCTTGGAACTAAAATGTAGTCGACAATTTAAACATTTCCTGGAATAATCACCGAATAGCATTAATTACGTTTTCATTATTGGAATATAGATTCCACAAGTACTATATGATATACGCAATAGTTGAGATTAAGTTCAATTTTTTAAATACGATTTCATTAATTAGTGATTAGAAGCATTAACTTTTTATTACTTTGATTAGTCACCAGTCATGCTTGAAATATATTTTTTTAAAGGTAAAAGTTATATTCCAACGCAGATGAACACCAAAGTATTACACCAAGCTGTATCGAAATACAGCTCCTTATGTACTAGATAAACGGCTATCAGGGCTAAGCGACAATAGATGCTATCTAGTACACACCCAAAAAAATCTCACAGTTTAGAACCCAAGCCACTTCCTCCAAAACTCCTAGGAGCATGATGAAATCACGGCCAAACATCAAGGAGGGTCATAGCGCTTGGCTCGATCTCCACGCGCCGATTCCTTGAATCGTAGAAGAGTCGTTGAGTAGTCTTCCGCCAAAGAAAGACCCACTAGCAAGGCTGTATTTAAAGCCTCAGTCGCTTGCTCCTCAGCTCGTACATCTTCACTAACCTCCGGAATCGCAGGATTGACCGCGGAAGGCAGAGTAGCTTGTTCGAATAAAGGCAAGGACGGGGGTTTAATCTTTACCTTACGTAACGAAATCTTCTGTAGGGCCGCCGCTTTGCTGGTGAGCTTTTTTTGTCGGGTACTTGATCGCTTCGAAGTCACCAGGGGAGTAGGCAAGGACCGCAGAATATGCTGGTCCCCAACCTCAACAGAAGCAAGGACAGGAATGTCGACAAGATCCGCAGTAGCCAGAGCATCCTGTAAAACCTCAATCTCTACCACAGTAGTAGGATCCACATCAGCATCGACACCAACACCACCTGTATCGTACAACCTCCCATCTTTAGACTGGGGATCAACCACGCATAAAACATCCTCAAAGCATCCTCGCACCGAGTTGGAAGTAGCATGTTGCCGCACAACTAAGTGCGCCTCTTCGCAGAGCCCAAAAGCAGAGGCGAAAGCAGGTACATCAGCCCCACAAGCAGAGGCGACAAGCTGCTGCAACCCTGCTTCCAAAGCAACAACACCTGCATCAACCTCCTCAGAAACACTGACAAGGGGCTCGTGATTTGCCACTTCTCCAGGGGCCAGTGGTAAATCAGTAGCTGAAGCAGTAGGTTGCTGCAATTCCAAACCAGTAACACTGTTACCAGAAAATCGGGTTGACAGGGCTGGAACCACCAACAGAAGAGGAGAGGATCTCATCGACAACATCGTAAGCTCCGCAAACAGGCTCTACAATAACACCAATTTCACAACAGGCCACCTTATCGACCAACTGCAACCCATCAACCACCCCAAGATCACTGTCAACCATGGCAGCAGAAGGCACCACCAAACCAACCGCATCGGGGGACGAGGATGGCGAAGCAACAGAGGGTGCAACAGGTGGACCAAATCAGTCATGCTTGAAATGTTACTGATAATTGAAACATTATTTACATATCAAATTCATAATTACAGATAAAATTCTCTAAAATGATATTATTCAGACCGGAGAAAAATATTATTTTAGAAAATTATCGCATAAGAAAGTTTATATCAGATTGTCGTATTTATTAATTCATATTTTCTCCTAGCTCATACTAGTTAAAATTTTATAGGGAATATATCTATCATTTGTCAAAGTTAAAAACTACACATTACATGTCACTAATAAAAAGTAATGCTCTCCACTTTCATGTTGTTTTTAACATTGAGTTGAGCACGGTTGCTTATTTTCTAAAAAAATTCATGTTGACGATCTTCCTAGTTTTAAAAAAATTACAAGTTATTGATGTTTTTAGTGAGGTTCGTTCTATTAATTTTTGGAGGTCTTAGGGAGTGGGAGTAAAAGGGTCGTTGTTTGACGAGGTATTAAACATCAACATTTTGAGTTAAAATTGATTTTTACCGAAACAAAAGTGTAAATTGGTCGCTTGGTCTCTCTCTCTCTTCAATTTATAAGTTGGCACCCGAAAAGTCAAATTATTTTCTTTCCCTTTCTAAGTACTACATTATAATTGCCTTTTTTTTAGGGAAAACCTAACCAGTAGCAAGAACATAGAAGGAATAGAAGTCCCAGATTGGTGGAGACGAGGGGTTGCCATGGGAAGTGGTACCAGAGGCTTGAACTAATTTGTTTGTTTTCCCAAACTCTTCTCTATGCCTATTTATTTTTCCCATTTTACTCGCAACCGTTTCTTCTCACCAAGGAAAGAAAGAAAGAAAGAAAGAAAACAGTCACTTGCATAATGCCATTTTGGGGTAAGCACTTTTTGATTGCTAGTTTTGCGATATTGTAGTTATGCATGATCGGTGCTCCTTTGATTTGGTTCCAGGAGTTGAAGTGAAGTCGGGGCAGTCTTTCACATTGGCTCCTGCTCCGTCAAACAAGAAGATTTACATCAGGCAAGCAACTTTGGGAGTTGATGATTCCGTGACCTCTAACCAACCGAGGAGGGTTTCGCTCCAATGCAAAAAGGGAGAACATAGTCCGGTTCTGGTGTGTGCTTTATCCACTCAGGCAACCGGGTGCATGCATAAGATAAATTCTTAAGCGGAGTAGTGCACCAAAGGAGCTTACAAGTTTGCCCGTCATGAATGTGATCCTCGAGAATAATGACCCTAAAGAAGTCCACTGGGAAGGAATCTCCGAGATAATTGACTAGGAAATGCGTGTCCTTTCATTTCCTTACAAGATTTTTGTTAGAATGTGAAAGGTTGACCGATCCTCAAGTTGTCTGGTTCTCAACTAAACATGAATTTTGATTTCCGAAACATCATTGGACTCGAAGAAGAAATCAAATTGTACATAAATAATAAAAACCATTCATTAATACAATCTCAACATTATTTGGTTCCAAAATCAGAGCAATACCTATTTGTACCTTCTTCAAATTTGACTAATTCACCTGCCATTTTGTCTTTCATATCTGAAATACGCGCACTAAAGGGCTCTCCTAATGCTAGTAGGGACTTAATTAACTTGAATATCACCTGTAGAGTAAAACAAAAAACAACTGCGTTACCAACTTAATTCATTCATTCATTGCTTGGTCTCTATGTCTTCCCACTACTTGTTCAAATTCTCTCACCCAGATTCTAATTTATTAACTGCATTTTTAATAATGTGTATCTTTTCTATTTTTATATCGATAAATCAGATGACTTTTCTAATAGTATATTTTACGTTTGAAATTAAAATATTTTTAAATAAATTTATATATCTTATCACTTAAATCAACTCCCACATTAATATTCTAGTGTCTATTATATTTCGAACCATAACTTTATCCTACCGCGGCCAATATAATATATGTTAAAAATCGAGCATTTCCGGTAAGTGATAGGTCTTTTGATGATTTTTTTCTTTTTTCAAAAATTATTTATCATGCGGACTAATTTACATTAATAGATGCATGAAGAAGTTTGATCGATCTAGAAGCAGATGATAAGACATGTGGTAGCTAGCGAGTAGCGGCCGAGTGCTAGGAAGAATTGAATCAATGTCAAATCCGGCTGAGCCACAATACTCGAAGGAAGGAATGATTAAAAACTTTCCCGCCAACTTATTTGTTCTTCACCCGCCATTTTAAATAATTTTTATCTCTGCTATTTTTTATATTGATAAATCAGTTAAATCGGACACTATTTCTAATAATATATTTTAGGGTTGAAAGAATGATTAGTAGATACTCAAAAGGAGGGAATGACTAAAAACTTTCCCGCCAGCTTGGTTGGTTCTTGACCCGCCATCTTTTAACTTGGCACTTGTTATATAAATCCTCTTTTTTCCACTCTATAAATAAATTGATCATCTTCTTAATTTCCCAAAACCAGCCACGACTTCAGTAAGTAAAACAAAAAATGGAGGAAAGAAGAGCGATGAACAATAATTATCCAGGGAGGTACCCGGAAGAGGGTGAGACGAGGGAGGAAACGTGCGAGAGGTGCGGCCACGTGGGGCTCGACGAATTCGAAGGCTTCTACTATTGCCATATATGTGGGGCCCAGGCAGCTGACATGATCGTAACCCACGTCCAGAACGACTTCTACATCTCCCCCAACGGCCGCCGCCGCCGCATCTACGCCCCCTTCTGCCCCTCCTCCTTCTTCCATGATGATGATGATGAGGCGCCGAAGCTGGAGGACTGCTGGAAGGTGGCGCGGGAGAGGTACGTGCGCGGGCTGCGTGCGACGTTGCAAATGCAGACCAGAGCACTGGTGGAGGTCCACAAGGTCGACTTCAGAGTGCGGAGGGTGGCCGATGTGATTTTGTTGAGGTATTTGACCCGCAGAGGTATTATTCTCCAACACTCCCCCGATGGTGAAGTAATCATCCTCGATCCCCACACACCACTTGACCGAGAAGGCGATTGCACCAACGAGAGAGCGAGCAAGAAGCCCAGGCGGGCGTCAACATCTACCGATGAGGCGGAGTCGATCAAACGAGCCTGTACGAGGCGGTTGAAGAAGTTGAGAGAGGCGTTGCCGATGTCCACCACGCTGGTGGTATCATTCGTGGCGTGTCACGAGCTCAGGGAGCCCATCCTCCCAACCGACATCCTCGACTGGGCCCTCCAAGGCACTCTCCCCTTCTTCAATGCCCATCTTCTTATCGAAAATCGCAACAAGGCTCTCTCCTCTGCTCCGCCTCAGCCATGTCCCATAAGCTACATAGAGATGTTCCATGGCCAAGGCGGATTCATCAAATCTGCTAATGAGTTGGAGCCCATGGCGGCCGCACTTGCATCCGAGATAAGGATGTATACGCCCCCAGTGAACTTCGAGCAGATAGCCTCTCGCTTCCTGAGGCAGCTCGACATCCCTCATGACATTGAGTCCATCCTTAAATTTGCTGTCAGGTTGTACGATTGGATGGCACCTCCGGAGCTGTGGCTGTCGACCCACGAGGCAGCGCTGCCTACGCGTGTGGCCGTGATGTCCATGCTGATTGCATCTATGGCGTATCTCTACGATCTGAACCAAGTTTCGGGCACCTGGGAGAGGAGCTTGTCAAAATCTGACAGGTGCCGTTGCCCCGCTTCAGTCAAGAGCGTCAAGCTGAGCTTAACCCCGGAAGAATTGTTGATTCACCTTGAAGCAGTGCACTCCAAAATTCGGCTTTCCCCTGGTAATTTATACTGTTTTGGCTCCTTCATTTAATATATATGTGCTATTTATTCGGTTCATGAAATATGTTGATGGAGGAAATAATTAACTAGTAATTCCCACTTATATATCTATTCTTGATGCTGTTCAATTATGTACATGAATGAATGTATGATGTTATTATGTTTTCAGGCCATCTAATTAATTGCTTTGCTTCTAATTTCATCGAAATTTCGGTTTAGCAGAGTATTTAAAGGACTTGTCTAACTATCACAAGTACACCGAGGAAATGGGGTTTGCTGGGTGGAACGAGGAAGAGGAGTTGATTGGCAACTTCTTGGGCTACTACTTGAACGACCAAGTATGTACCTGCCCCATTATCTGCACTGATTGTGTCTGAGCTTCAAGAATATGTTTGTATATAATATACATCTGCCATAATTTGAACATGTATGTTGTTTTTGGCATGATCACATTGCTCAATTATGAACTGTCTTCGTCAGGATCCTATAATGTGTGATGGAGATGAATGGAAAATTTCCTCCGGAATTCCATGGAAGATTCCGAATTCAAAGAAAAAGGGGGCCGAGAATTCTCCCGGAAGCAAGAGAATCAGACAGAGTCGAGGAGGCAAGCCAAAAGAAAAGGGGAAGTGCGCACCAGCATCGTCACGCCATGAACCTAGCGATTCTCCGAAGGAGGGGATGACTCAAAAAGATAAAGCGATCTCAATGTTAAAGGAGGAGATGGAGGAGAACGATTTTTATTACGTTCCGCCCGGGAACCCGCAAGGGCAGGGCTACATTTACCGCCAGAGGGAGGAGAAGGGTGCTTCTACTTTTCCTGCTGATGCTGATTACTACATAATGCTACGGGCCTGCGCGGTGGTGGCAAAAGTGGATGTTCGAATTATGCATTTGGGAGTACGAAGCCTCGCGAGAAGGGTGGCTGCGATGAATCAGAGCTTGCATGTTCTGGAGATACTCTCTCTCTCTGATGCGTAGCTAGATAATCTATCTATCGTATTATAAGTTGCACGTTTCATGTTTAACGTCATTCTGATGCGGACAAGCATTGTGTTTTGCTGATGGTGGCATTACCAAACAGCCTATAAACTTCAATATTTTTTAAGAACTGTAACTTCAATGTTAATTGAATCATTTGCCATCATTTTGCATTGCTTTGGTTTTTTAAATTCAAAATTAATTAACCCCAGTTGACTCGAGGATTGAGTGACGGAGATCAAGCTGGAAGCTTCACTCAGAGATGGTGTGATTGCTTTTGTTATTTGTTGTTTCAAGTTAGGTGCATTCTCTTCCGATTTAGAAATAAAAGACTCCTTATTTTATAGAAATTTTAAAAACTTGACCTGATCAATTTTTTCATATTTTTATGTCGAGAGATCGTAAGGCACTCTCACCAATGTTTTTCTTTAAAAGTAAATTTTCACCCCATTATATTCGCCAGAGTTTGAAACTTGAATCTTATCAAGTGATTATACTACGTCTAACGCCGTTAGGCCAAATGCTCTCTAAGCAGGAATTCAATTCTTGAAAAAAACATTATAATAAGCATCGTAGTTCACTCATCTCATCACTCAGGCTTGTCTAAATTAAAAAGGAGACTACAAAAGAGGGTGTCTTCTTGTTTATTAAACCCATTTATCGCACTAGTTCGCGCATCTAGCAAAAGAACATTTGGCCTATTGGCATACCGACCCTCCGAAAGCTGTATGACAGTTCAATTGAGAGAGACAATCATAATAGTATCAAGTGAAAAAGAAATACCACAAAGACCAAAATCTGTCATGGACTGTACTGTCTGTTTAGCAAGAACAAACATGACAGAGAGATCTGAATGATCAATCGTTTCGTTTCCCAGCACACAATATGCATCCCTACCATTATCAAGTTCCAGCACACAATCAATCCTTCATAAAAAAAAAAACTGGTTAAATCATTTGAAAGCTGAGAAACAAGTTCTAACATTATCAAGCGGCATGCACAGGTTCTGTTTGCAACAAATGAAGGGCACGACGACCAGAAGATTGCAAGCACATGATACATTATCCTCACCCTAGTTGCTTCTGAAACTTAATGGACTCTAACTATGGTCCCCTGTTCAGATGCTGTTGTAAGGTACATTCCATTGCAGCCAAAGGTGAACGGTGAGCATCTATCTGCATTTAGAAATGTTACAGTAATCTGTAAACAAGTACGCTAGGCGAAAGATAAGCAAGCAAGTTACAGAAATGAGAGGGATGTAAATAGCAAATATTCAGGTCTGTCACATGGAGCCAGCCAGCAGCTACATGTTTATTTAAGTTGTAACTAAAGGAACGAGTATCACAAAGGAAAGAAAAAGGAAGCGGTTTATTCCTTTTGCAATTTTTTGGTCTACATAGGGTGAGAGGAATAAGAGGGCGATTGAATGGAAAGAAGTTTCTATGCCTAATTTCGTGGGTCGTGGTATTATACTTTTTGTCTTTTTAGTATGTAGGGAAATATTTTAGCAGTGGTGCACCCCTTGGTGCCTTTTAATTTATTATTTCCTTGCTTATTTAGCAAAAAAAAGTTTGTAACTAAAGAACCAATGAGCGATTTTTTTTAGCAGAGCCCCAAACTAGCACATGAAGATTTGGAGCTGTCTGGATAAACCTTTAACATTTGGAGCCGTCTGGATGGTATCTAATATTTCCAAGGTGTTTGCATCATATATGCATTTTTTTTTCCTCCAGAACCAGAACAGCAACCAACCTGCACAATGAAGAGAAAACCAGTAAGGCGTTGACATCAAGATATGCATATGGCTTTCTTTCTTAACCCAATATCGCAGAAAAAGAAGAAGAAAACATTAACCCCGGAGAAAATTGAAGTGTAGGATGGAGAATTTCGAATTCAGGAAAGGAAAGCGTTGATCAAA
Organism: Hypericum androsaemum; assembly: GCA_963995505.1. Taxonomy (NCBI): domain Eukaryota; kingdom Viridiplantae; phylum Streptophyta; class Magnoliopsida; order Malpighiales; family Hypericaceae; genus Hypericum; species Hypericum androsaemum. Next base: position 1,296,129 of record OZ023189.1, on the reverse strand, counting down.
GTCAATGAAAAAAAAAGGGATGAAAACTAACAGTTCCGAGCATATTCTGAACAGAGCTACTACCAAAGCTAAACCATTACGAAATAAAACCAAAAATCTCTGACATAAACCCCAACAGAACCATCAGAAGGTAATAAGATTTCTTTACCTAGGGAAGCATAATTCAATCACCTCTTTCGGTTCAGGCAAGAATCGAAGTCAGGAAATTCAACTCCCGGAGAGCTGCTCCAGTAGTTGTGTTGAAGAGGCAGAGCGACAAAGAAGGCTGCAATCAAAACCCCAATTCACCACACTTAATAATAATTCGACCAAATCCTCGATAGAAACAATAAGTGTATCCAAAATCCAAAATTCCAAAACCGTATCCGAATATCAAAGTACATACCTGCTCGCCCGCCCGCCAGCCCTAACAAAAGCTAGAAGGCTACTACTATACAGCATTTCAACCATCATGTAAGCTCCACCAACTACCTCCAAAAGCAAACAATAACAAGTTATATATATATAAAAAAACACAAACTAATAATAATAAAAAAAGCTTATGGCCAATGTGGTAAAAGCTTGCCTCGCTCGTAACAGAGTCGTCCCTCCCGTGCTCTAGTCAAACACCCTGAACCCATCCTTGCTGCTTATTGCAAATTCACTGCAACACATATTTAATATTTATTAGGGAAAAAATATAATTTTCCCACGACAATTAAAAAAGAAAAAGAAAAAAGAGAGCGAGAATTTAGAGAGAGGGAGACCCACCTAGACCTGGCCATGAATTGAATCCGATTCGTGATTCGATTAGATTCGATTTGTAAAAAATTCGATTCGATTCGTAAAAAATTCGATTCGATTCGTCAAAAAATTTGATTCGAATTCGTCATGATAAGAATTGAATACGGTTCAAGTTTTTTGTAATTCGTCAAACCGGCGAATTCAATTCGAATTCATTTTGAGAATTCGATTCGAATTCATAAAAATTCAGGGGGGGAATTAAAAAAAAAGGGGTAATTTGAATTTCGCTGACGTCAGCGCTTGCGTCAGCGTCAGGGGCAAATTACCATTTTTTTTGTTACCGTTTTAATCCCCAGGTTACCGTTTTTTTACTGTTGGTACTTTTTAAATTTTTTTTTTATAAATTCAGAATTTCTTCCCAACTCTATAAATACCACATCTTATTCTTCAAATTTTACACATTCCAATCTCAATTCTCTACTTCTCTTATTGAAAATTTGAGCTATATAAATTCTTCCTCAAGTTTACTAATTAGATATATTAGTCATATTTCTCATATAATTACTCATATTACTATATATTTAATCTTTGTACCCAAGATGGAATTAAAGCTTTAGACTCTACATTAGGACCAATTAAACAAGCACTTAATTTATTATGGGCTCGCCCAAAATTGCTAAAAGATTGGAAAAATTTTGCAAATTAAACAACATGAAACCAAAACGTTTTCTACAAGATGTTCAACATCGTTGGAATTCGACTTATGAATTGTTAAAAGAAGCTCTTCCATACAAAGAACTTCTATGTAATTTTTTTGCATCTAATGATCAAATTAATAATATTATGTTACAACCTTACCATTGGGATCTTGTAGAAAAACTAAATAAGCTTTTAGAATATTTTAATTATGCTACACATCTTTTATCGGGTGTTTATTATCCTACATCTCATTTACTATTTTTGGAATGTTGTAATATATCGGAGACAATATGTAGCGCTTATCAAGATTTTGCATTGTCATCATGCGTTTCGGAAATGGCTAAATAAAGGTTAAAGTATTTCAAGGAGATTCCCCAACTTAATTTAATTGCAACCATTTTTATACCGAACATTAAAATTGATGGTTTACAAAATTTATTATATGCGTATTACACAAATTTGGAAATTTTTTTGCAAGTTCCTAATCTAGAAGATCATGTTGTAAAAATTACAAACAATGTAAAAAAAGATATTTTGGATTTAAAAATAGGTAGGGGGGTAATTTGAATTTCGCTGATGTCAGCGCTTGCGTCAGCGTCAGGGGCAAATTACCGTTTTTTTCTTACCATTTTTTTGTTACCGTTTTAATCCCCAGGTTACTATTTTTTTTACTGTTGGTACTTTTTAAATTTTTTTTTTATAAATTCAGAATTTCTTCCCAACTCTATAAATACCACCTCTTATTCTTCAAATTTTACACATTCCAATCTCAATTCTCCATAAAAAAAGATATTTTGGATTTAATGAGTGAATATAGTATTAGGAATAATGCTTCTACATCTAATGAACCAACTCCCTCTCCCTCACAAGGTGAAAAATTAAGTTCTACGGAAAGATTGTTAATGAAAAAACAAAAAAGACCCTGAGGAATAAGTTTAACCAATTCGGAATTTGATTTATATATTAACACACAATTTGATATTCCATTTGTCAAATCTTCTAATTTTGCTTTATTAGAATGGTGGAACAACCATGTAGAATAATTTACGGTTATGTCAATTGTTGCAAAAGAATTGCTTGCTTGTCCGATTTCGACGGTTGCCGTGGAACAAGCATTTAGTGCAGGAGGTCATATTTTGGATGAACACCGGTACTCAATGACACCGCAATCTTTGGAGGCACAAGCATTGGTCGCCGATTGGACCAAGGCGGAAAGACGACAACAAGAATTGGTCCGAGAAAATCTCGACCAACTATATGACCTCGATGATGCCACAACCGGTGAAAGCACAAACACATCTGACTAGGTGAGTTAGCTCCATAAAGGTAAGAGAACTACGTGGGCTTTGATTCCTTCGGAGCTAAGGATACGTAGGCAACTTAATTTGGTACATTAAGTGCAAGCCCAATCTTTAGTTTATTTCTTTTTCCCAAAAAATGTTAAACACTAATTCCTAATTTTTTTTAATATTTGAAGCAAAAATCAAAGTTTTTAAATTTTTCAAAAAATATCATAACTTTTTAAACTTTTTCGAAAATATTACAAAAATATTCAAAATATCAAAAAAAATAGAGGTTTTAGAATTTTTTAATTAAGTATTAAAATTATAGAATTAATTCGAATTTGAATTCGATTATAATTCGAAAATTCATAATTCGTATTCGATTCATCTTGTGAAGAATTGAATACGGTTTAATGTTTTGATAAATTCGAATTCGAATAAATTCGATTCGAATTTGTCCAAATTCGAACCGTGTTCAGGTCTAGACCCACCCACCTGTTGTCTTGGTTAAAGGGAGAATCGATGGATGGGGCTGAGTGAAGAAGAAGAAGAAGAAGAAGAAGAAGAAGAAGAAGAAGAAGAAGATTATTAAAAGAGGGATTGGGTTTTTGGCCGGTTCGGCCATCTGGGCAGGCCCAGGAACCGGGTTGTTTGGTTCCTTCTTTTTCCCAGGCCGGGCCCGTTTCTTCGTTTTAGAGGACTCCACCAGACCAGGTCCTCCTCCTCTTGCTCCCCACGTGGTGGGCTCTTTTCTTTATTCTTTTTTAAATGCAACGACAACGAATAACATCTTTTTGTTTGTAGAACTTGAGTCTAATATTTTCTCATTATTTCCCTTCACTATTTTTTTTAGGAGAAAAACACAGCACCTAGAACATATATTCATATCGGAAAATCGGTAAACAGTAGGGCATCAAGTTCTGGAGGATGGAAAGAGAGCCAATTCTGAAGAAGAGAACCAGTTCTACAAGCCTTGCAAACCCAATCTACTACAAAGTTTTCCTTTCACTATTTGGTTGGTCTATTGTTGTAGCTTGGTGTTTTTCCCGTCTCGCCCGTCTATGGAGTCGCGAAATATCAGAATTTATATTTAAAAAAAAATTAACATCTTATAATTTAACCCATAAGAAAATGAAATTACAATATATTTGATAAAAAAAATGTTTACTAAATAATTTTTCTAACAATTTTCAATTTATAAAGTAAGAAATCTCAATTTCCACCCCAATTATCTCATTCCATTAAAATTTGGGCAAATTATCCTCAGTTCCCTGGTATTTTGACACCCTACTTCTCGGGTCCCTATGTTTTCAGAAATGATCTTGTCGTCTCACGCGTTTGATTTTATCATACTCTCGGATCCCTTGCTGACGTCATCTACTTTATTTTGTAATTAATATTGGTTATTGTGGTTCTCTTGCTGCGGAGATATGGGCTATTTGGAGGGGGTTGCAGCTGGCTTGGAGTTGGGGTTACATGCGATTGGTTGTTAAGGCAGATTCGCAGATGGCTGTAAAATGTCTTACCGAGGGCATAGCACGGGAATATCAGCTATCATCGCTCGTGATTAGCTGTCAAGACTTTATTCGCAGACTATGGTAGGTGGAAGTCCAGCATTATTACCGTGAAAAAAATTGTGTGGCTGATTGGCTATCCAATAATGCCCTTAATCAATCATTGGGGTTTCATGTATTTGATACTCCACCTCCAGATTGTATTGCTCTTCTATTATAAGATAGTGTAGCTACATGCACTGTCCGATCTGTACCTTTGTAAGATGATTATTTTCATACTCACCACTTCTACCAAAAAAATTTAAATAAGAGTGGTTTAAATTTTTCCTCCAAAAGTATTAAAATTTGAGTTTTTGAGCAATAAATACGTACATACCAAAAATATTACTCTGTCTATATTTAAATTATCTAAATCCGAACTTATAGTGTTATTCAATGTTAAACTCGATTGTAATTTTTTTCTTACAACAACGCGACGATTATAATGACCATTTGAAGTCAATCAAGAAGATGAATAATGACGTAAAATTTATCAAAAAAGTAAATCTAGCACAAACTCACATCTTTTAATTCGTAAAGTGTGTAAAAATATATGTTGTTATTTAAAAATACCACTTTATACAAAAACTAAGACCGAGATTTATTACTAAAATTTTATTTAAAAATATTAATCATATAGAAGGATTATTAAATTTTAATACTGGTCCCGAGTTCTAACCAACCAATCCCCTTTTATTTCGATTTCCATGGGATTAGCTTATATACTAACCTTTATTCTTTGTGTTATATATTCAATTTTCTTGGGTTTTTGGTGCAATTGTGGAAAAAACTCTTCGTTTGGCTATCTGGGTATTGGACTTTTGGCTTTGTAGTGACTAAACAATAGACAAAAAAGGGTACTTGGTTGGTTGCTTCTATAGGGTTTCTAGGTGGGTTTTAATTGAAATTGGTATATGACTTGCCAACAGTTTTGTGTAGCTAGTTTTAGTTGTACGTGTGTTTAGGGTTTAGTTCAACCCTAAAGCCTGCTTAGGGTGTGGGGTTCTTTAATCAGTTGAACGCTTTAGCTCTAGTGTTGGTTGGGACTCGAACGATTAGCGATTGGTTCCATAGTGATACTGCTCCAGTGCGCAATTTTGGATTATACTGCTGTATTGTTACTTTGGTGGTCTTTCGAGTTTGAAATATTTTATGTGCTGCTGTATAATTTGTATTGAGTGAGATAAAGGGGAAGTCTTCACGGACGGATCTTATATTGGCATGTGGTGCATAATGTCTTCATTTTTAGTCCTAGTGTAACATGTGCGCTGGTGAAGATCTGCATCTCATCATGTATTGTGTTTTGATATGTTTTAGGGATTTCCTCGTAAAGATATTGGCATTCCTGTCATAAGAGCACAACGAAGCCCCCTTGCTGGTAAATTGATCATCCATTGCTCTTTTCTCTCTGATTTATTTCCTGTCATGGAATTGACAGCTAGTTTGCATTCCACTGTGACAACTTTTGTTGGTCAAGTGCTTTAGAAGCCGACTGTGATAACAGATTTTGAGAAAGGAGAAGTATTCACAACTTTTAATTTGGCTTATATAGATTCATGGTAAATTTAGCATCATACAACAATGCTCTGGAATTTTCTGTAAGCACCGGAGATAGTCTTAGTGGATGCTTTTTGCTTGAGTCTGGTTAATCTTACTATAATAATCTTACCGTTGGAAGTATTGTGTTTTGTAAAGTGTGTATATATATATATTTTTTGTTTGTTGTAAAGGATGTCAACTCGACTCTCTGGCTAAGATCTTGGTCTGAGCAAGTTACTTGTTGTAAGATGTTTTATTGACTCCTTGTCCTTCTGCAGAGTTGAAAATTGATCACAAGGAGATAACAGAGAAAATAAATGAGAACATTCAAGTTCTGCATTCCGCGAGGCTTACACCTAAATCATCTTCGTCTTAACGATTCAGGTAGTTGCTAAAACATTTTGGAATACTTTCTCAAGATAGAAATGTTTGTACAAAAAGACTTCAAGTGAAGGGTGTGCTTGGATAAGGACTTGGGACCCTCCTAGTGGAGTACAAGTGATGTGAACACGTCCACTATGGAGCTACAAGGCCCGCAACCAGTTCGAGTTCCACTTGGACCAATTACAAGAGCAAGAGCAAAGACGTTGCACGCTGAGCTCAATGGATTAATTCAAGGGATTTGGGCTACAACCAGTTCGTGCAAGCCCGTGGACGTTCAAGGAGCCCATGCAAAGCCCATGCACGTGATTGGAGTTATTTTGGACGCATCCTTTTCAGACTTTGAGTAGGAAATTATATCCTTTAGGAATAAGGCATGCGTATTAGACTTCCTAAAGGAGTAGAATTCGTTTCTTGTTTAGTTTTCCTAAATTCCAGCCAAGTTTCCTACTTTTTAGGAATAAGAGTTATCCAATAGTGGATAATGATTGTGTTTTTCAATTATTAGGATAAATATTCGTTTTAAGCCTAGTTTAGGTAGTTGGATAAGTTTGAAGCTCTTCAGAACTTATCTTGTTGACTTTGGAGTCTAACCAAGTCAGTTGTAACCTCTATTTAAAGGAGGCCACGAATTCAATAAAGGACACATCTTTTGGCATAAGAAAATTCGTGAGTCTTTGATACTCTTGTTGTTCTTGCGGGCTGGATTGCTTAGCTAGGGCGTTTGTACTTATCAAACGGAATTTCCATCTCCGTTTGTGGCGTATTCGATTCAAGATCAAGGTTCGCGTTCTCACCATTGCTACGGGTTAAAGTTAACCAACACTGAGGTTCGGTGCAAGGCGCAAAGCGACGGGTCAAGATCAACCATCATCCTAGAGTAGACGGTCCGAGTTGGTGCGAGTTCCTGACGGGATTCATATCATTTGGTATCAAGAGCTTAGGTTCTACTTTAGGCCTTCTATCCTTTTGTTTAACGCTTTGTTTAATTCTAGTATTCTGATTTGTTTTTTTTTCGTAGTAGTTTGGTATTTCAGATTCGTGACTTTAGTGTCCTAAGTCGTGTATTCTGATCAAAAAGAAAAAAAAAGAAAAAAAAGGAAAAAAAAAGAAGAAGTTAGAATTCAAGTAGGATTAGTAGAATCGGAATTCAAGTAGGACTAGTAGTATTGGATAGTGCAATTTCGTGATTCAAGAAGATAGAAGCGAAGGCAAGAACGAAAGCAAGAAGAAGAAAGAAGAGGACTCGGCAACTAAAGTGTGCGAAGGCCAAGCTAATCTCTACTAGCTCAGCAAGAACCAACAAGAGTGCCACGAGTGGAAAAAGGCAAGAGTGGTGAGCACTATAGAGAGAAAAGAGCCAAATAGTGGAGTGTAAACACGAGTGAATCCGAGTGCAACATACTTTGAGGGTAAACACGTAAGGGAGTGATTGGTGAGGTCCATTATTATTTTAACTAACCAATTTTATTGCAGCAACATGTCTCAAGAAAATGAAGGAGAAAGACAAGGAGCTTGGGGCAACGTTGACCCTAAGGTATTTGTGGAGGCCTTAACAGGGAAGCTCCAACAAATGATGAGAGCGGAGGTTGAGCAAATACACCAACGCCTGGATGTCATAGAGAGTTCACGTGCTAGCCAACAACCACAAGGCATACCTCATGCCCAAAGAAGGATAGCACCTATGGGAGGAATGAGTGGAGATGATTCTGGCTTTGATGAGGATGTGGGCTCCACAAGGAATGTTAGGAGGTTGAGGAATGAACGCCAACCTAGGGAGGCCAGGCGGAGAAGGGATGAGAATTTGGGAAGCATCAAGTTAAAAATACCTTCCTTTGCAGGTCGTTCTGATCCGGAGGCTTATCTTGAATGGGAGAAGAAGATCGAATTTGTGTTTGATTGTCACAATTGTTCCGAGGCAAAGAAGGTAAAGCTGGCTGTGACTGAATTTACTGATTATGCTATAACTTGGTGGGATCAATTTGTCACAAGTAGGAGACGTAACGGAGAATATCCCATAGAAATATGGGCGGAGATGAAAGTTGTGATGAGGAAATGCTTTGTTCCTAGTCATTACTACCGTGATCTTTTTAAAAAGTTACAAGGACTGCGACAAGGAAGTATGAGTGTGGAAGATTACTATAAGCAGATGGAGATGGCCATGATACGAGCCAACATAGAGGAGGATCGTGAAGCCACTATGGCTAGATTCTTGAATGGACTAAATCCTGAAATTCAAGACAAAGTGGAGCTACAACACTACGTCGAATTGGAAGATATGGTTCATATGGCCAACAAGATAGAGAAACAAATGAAGAGAGGGGGAGGAACACGAGCTACATCAAGTGCTACTTGGAAGCCAAATTATCCAAAGAAGTTTGATAAGCCACAGGCGGCCAAAGTAGAACACAAGACCGAGAGTTCTAATACCAGCTCTCAAAAGAAAGTGGAAGCCCCTCCTACAAGAAATCGAGACATTAGGTGTTTTAAATGTCAAGGAAGGGGGCACATAGCAAGCCAATGTCCTAACAAGCAGGTTATGGTGCTTAGAGAGAGCGGGGAGGTCGAGACAGAAGGAGAAGACTCGGACCATGGAAGCATGCCCTCATTGGAAGACCTGTCCGAAGAGGAATTCCAAGCTACTGAAGCACTCACTTTGGTGACAAGAAGGGCTTTGAACTTGCAAGTAAAAGAAGGGGATGACGTAGCACAACGAGAGAATATTTTCCACACAAGGTGTCATGTGCAGGGCAAGGTGTGTAGTGTCATTATTGACGGAGGAAGCTGTGCTAATATTGCAAGCACCACTATGGTAGAAAAGTTGGGGTTGATCACAAAGAAACACCCTAAACCTTACAAGCTACAGTGGTTGAATGATAGTGGAGAAGTACGCGTGGAAGGGCAAGTGCTAGTGACATTTCGAATTGGCAAATATGAAGATGAAGTGCTATGTGATGTGGTGCCGATGCAAGCTGGTCACCTACTACTTGGAAGGCCATGGCAATTTGATAGGAAGGTTAAGCATGATGGCTACACGAACAAGTACTCGTTCACACTCAATCGACGAGTAATCACATTAGTGCCCTTAACACCGTCACAAGTTTGTGAAGATCAATTGAAGTTACAAAAAGAGAGTGATGAGAAAAAGAAGAGTGACCAAAAGAAAAGAATTGAGCGGAGAGAAGAAGCCGAAAAAAAGAAAGGAAAAACGGCCAATGAAGAGAAAGAGCTTGAGAGAGCAAAAGAAGTCGGAAAAATAGAAATTAAAACGGCCAATGAGAGAAAAACCGAGGGGTGGAAAAGGAGTTTTTATGTGGGAGCAAGTGATATCAAGCAAGCATGTTTTGACAAAAAGCCAATGATCGTACTTATGTACAAGGAGGCATTTTTAAACACTAACGAACTTGAACCACACTTGCCTAGTATGGTTGTTTCCCTTTTATAGGACTACGAGGATGTTTTCCCCAACGAGCTACCATCAGGATTACCACCTATCCGAGGGATTGAGCACCAAATTGACTTGGTTCTGGGAGCTGCCATACCTAATCGTCCCGCATATAGGAGCAATCCGGAGGAAACAAAGGAACTTGAGCGACAAGTCAACGAGCTATTGGAGAAAGGGTACGTGAGAGAGAGCATGAGTCCTTGTGCCGTGCCAGTCCTACTCGTGCCTAAGAAGGATGGATCGTGGAGGATGTGTGTTGATTGTCGAGCAGTCAACAACATAACGGTAAAATATCGTCACCCTATTCCTCGTTTAGATGACATGTTAGATGAGCTGTATGGATCGAGCATGTTTTCTAAAATTGACTTAAAGAGTGGTTATCATCAAATTAGAATGAAAGAAGGAGATGAGTGGAAGACAGCCTTTAAAACGAAATATGGATTATATGAATGGATGGTCATGCCATTCGGTCTGTCTAATGCTCCTAGTACATTTATGCGGCTCATGAATCATGTTTTACGTCCATTTATTGGCAAATTTGTAGTCGTTTATTTTGATGATATACTTGTTTATAGCAAGAGCATGGAGGATCACATAGAACATTTGAAATCTGTTCTAAATGCACTTAGAAAGGAACAATTGTTTGCTAACTTGAAGAAGTGCACCTTTTGCACAGATAAGCTTGTCTTCTTGGGTTTTGTTGTTAGTGCTAAAGGAATACAGGTTGATGAAGAAAAGATACGTGCAATTCGAGATTGGCCAAGTCCCACGAGCGTTGCTAAAGTCCGAAGTTTCCATGGATTAGCTAGTTTCTACAGGAGATTTGTGAAAGATTTTAGTAGTTTAGCCGCACCACTTACTGAAGTAATCAAGAAGAACGTTGGATTTAGCTGGGGTGAAGCTCAAGAGAAGGCGTTTCAGCTCATCAAAGAGAAGTTGACGAATGCCCCTTTATTATCGTTACCTAACTTTTCTAAAGCGTTTGAAGTTGAGTGTGATGCTTCAGGTGTTGGAATAGGCGCTGTGCTCATGCAAGAAGGACGACCAATTGCTTACTTTAGCGAAAAGCTAAGCGGAGCAGCCTTGAATTACCCAACTTACGACAAGGAATTGTATGCATTGGTTCGGACATTGGAGACATGGCAACACTACTTATGGCCCAAGGAATTTGTGATTCATACTGACCATGAATCTTTGAAGCACTTAAAGGGTCAACACAAGCTGAATAAAAGGCATGCACGATGGATTGAATTTATTAAGACGTTTCCTTATGTCATACGCTATAAGCAAGGTAAGGAAAACGTAGTAGCTGATGCACTGTCACGAAGGTATGCTTTGATTTCAACTCTTGATGCAAAATTACTTGGTTTTGAATGCATTAAAGAGTTATACGCTGAGAATACTGACTTTGGTGATTTATTTCGTGAAACCGAGAGGAGTGCGTCTGGTAAGTTCTTTCGGAATGAAGGGTATTTATTTCGTGAGAATAAGCTTTGTGTGCCTAATTGTTCCTTGCGAGAATTGTTGATACAAGAGGCACACGGAGGCGGATTAATGGGACATTTTGGGATAGCAAAGACTTTAGCAATTCTACAAAAGCACTTCCACTGGCCGCACATGAAGCGCGACATTGAGAGAATTTGTGGACGTTGCATCACTTGCAAGCAAGCTAAGTCTAAGGTAAAACCCCACGGTTTGTACACTCCCCTGCCTATACCTAGTGAGCCTTGGATTGATATTTCTATGGACTTTGTGTTAGGACTTCCTAGGACTAAACGTGGTAGAGATTCAATTTTTGTCGTGGTGGATAGGTTTTCTAAGATGGCGCATTTTATTCCATGTCATAAAACAGATGATGCCTCGCATATTGCTGATTTGTTCTTTCGGAAAGTAGTAAGGTTGCATGGCATGCCTAGGACAATCATTTTAGATAGAGATACTAAGTTCTTAAGCTACTTTTGGAAGACTTTGTGGTGTAAGTTAGGTACCAAGTTATTATTTTCTACTACTTGTCATCCACAAACTGATGGGCAAACAGAAGTTGTGAACAGGACTTTATCTACGTTGTTAAGAGCACTCATTAAGCATAACATTAAAACTTGGGAAGATTGTTTGCCACATGTTGAGTTTGCTTATAATCGGTCTGTTCATTCTGCTACTCAATTCTCACCATTTGAACTTGTGTATGGGTTTAATCTGCTGACCCCACTAGATTTATCACCTTTGCCTTCGAATGAGTATGTTAACTTAGATGGCAAGAAGAAGGCTGAATTTGTCAAGCAGATGCATGAGAAGGCGAGAATGAACATTCAGAAACGAACGGAGCACTACGCAAGGCAAGCGAATAAAGGGCGACACAAAGTTGTCTTTGAGCCTGGTGATTGGGTTTGGTTGCATATAAGGAAGGAGCGTTTTCCCGCACAACGACGTTCAAAGTTGCTACCTCGTGGGGATGGTCCCTTCCAAGTTTTAGAGCGCATCAATGACAATGCTTATAAGCTTGACCTGCCCGGTGAGTATAATGTAAGTGCTTCTTTTAATGTTGCTGACTTAAGCCCGTTTGATGTAGGTGAAGATTTGAGGGCAAATTCTTTTCAAGAGAGGGGGAATGATGTGAACACGTCCACTATGGAGCTACAAGGCCCGCAACCAGTTCGAGTTCCACTTGGACCAATTACAAGAGCAAGAGCAAAGACGTTGCACGCTGAGCTCAATGGATTAATTCAAGGGATTTGGGCTACAACCAGTTCGTGCAAGCCCGTGGACGTTCAAGGAGCCCATGCAAAGCCCATGCACGTGATTGGAGTTATTTTGGACTCATCCTTTTCAGACTTTGAGTAGGAAATTATATCCTTTAGGAATAAGGCATGCGTATTAGACTTCCTAAAGGAGTAGAATTCGTTTCTTGTTTAGTTTTCCTAAATTCCAGCCAAGTTTCCTACTTTTTAGGAATAAGAGTTATCCAATAGTGGATAATGATTGTGTTTTTCAATTATTAGGATAAATATTCGTTTTAAGCCTAGTTTAGGTAGTTGGATAAGTTTGAAGCTCTTCAGAACTTATCTTGTTGACTTTGGAGTCTAACCAAGTCAGTTGTAACCTCTATTTAAAGGAGGCCACGAATTCAATAAAGGACACATCTTTTGGCATAAGAAAATTCGTGAGTCTTTGATACTCTTGTTGTTCTTGCGGGCTGGATTGCTTAGCTAGGGCGTTTGTACTTATCAAACGGAATTTCCATCTCCGTTTGTGGCGTATTCGATTCAAGATCAAGGTTCGCATTCTCACCATTGCTACGGGTTAAAGTTAACCAACACTGAGGTTCGGTACAAGGCGCAAAGCGACGGGTCAAGATCAACCATCATCCTAGAGTAGACGGTCCGAGTTGGTGCGAGTTCCTGACGGGATTCATATCAACAAGCACTAATAAACTGATTATTTTCTCGTTCTGTTCTGTGGAACTAGTTTTTATGAAATGTTTGAACCCGGTTGATTTAAGGAGTCATGCCATCTTCTGTTCATTCTAAACATTTCTTCCCTGCTTCTTTTCTGGCAAACCCAATTTCATGTTTATTTTTTGCTTTCCCTCTGGCAAGTTTATCTCATGTACTACTTATCTGGGTTAGTAATAGTATACTATCGTCATTGTGAATGTTGCTCTCTTTTTCCTCAACACGATCTACCTCGAATCTATACTTTTATAGGGGGTGAATGAATAAATAAATAAAATAGTATGTCAACATGTATTATCATGTGTTTTTTGATAAAGGAGAGGCAATTAGAAAGATGAATGAATCAAACATAGATGGGGTGGGGGTTAACCCGAGTCTTATAAGTAAAAATTCAACAGATTTCCAATCTAAAGTAAACAGCTCCACAGTGGTTGGAAAAAATACATAGACGACGATTACGGAGACGGTGACATTTAGTTCCCAGCAGTTTAGGCTACATTTATGCATAATCACATAACAGGAAAGCAAGGGTGACTCGATCAACTCAAAGTTGGGGCCATCAAAATCGAATAAGCAACGCTTTGGCGACAATAGACTGTCGAGGCAAGATTGTAGCCGCGTGTGTTATTCTTCTTCCAGTACGCCTGCGTCTCTTGAGCAGTGGGATGGATGTCCACAGCCTGAGACAAAAGAACAGGTTTTGTTGAATTAGAAAGTTTTAAAAATATGATATAACCTGTGGCAGTCAATCAAAGCCTATCATTTGTCAAAGCTACCCGGTACCCGAATACCGGCCAAGATGACTAGTCTGGTTCGTGTCGTCGTGCCCTTGATTGGATTTTTCGGATTGGCACGAGGCTTGTTGGACAGACAGACCTTGGACGAGTTTTTATTTTAACGGCAAGGAAAGGAGATGGTTCCATGGTTTTACAATGGGCAACAGAGTAAAAGACTACTTACCGTCCGTGGTATCTGATTCATGTTCATTCATAGCTCCATCCAGAATTTGGTTTGATACACTCGTCCGTCATGGTTATGCATGCATGCAGGAAGCCTTGCCTTGCTGGGAAACGTCTTGAGTAGCGACTAGCGATAGAGAGAGTAGAACTCCCAACGGCTAGATACTCACTTTCCTGGGCCTAGGCTTTTTTCTTAATGGGCTGGGCCGGATCGGGTCCAGCATATGTTCATGTTTCAAGATCGCCTTTTGAGAATATAATTGTGTAGTGTTCAAACAAAAAAAAATATAATTGTGTTAACCTTGTTTTTTTGTTTTTTGGAAAAGATGGGGTCAAACCTCTATATAAATACGAAAGATAAATCCAAAAAATAACAGACGGTCTAGCCGTAATCAATCCTCCTAACTAGAGGGCCAGAAGGCACCTCATCAGCCTCAGAAATGGGATCCCCTCTTTCGAGGTTGCGGCCGTTAGCCTCAGTAAAACTTTCCGTCGGTAAAAACCCAGTGGAAAAACCCACAACAGGAGGAAAGAGCACCTCGGCAAGGTCGGGGTGACCCTCCTTGACGTAGAAACCGCTACTGATCCCCGTATATCATCACAGGCCATACGGGTACATCGGGGGAGGCTAACTCCCCGTAAATCGTCTAGGTACATCTTATACTAGAAGCAAGAGGAACATCAGAAACAACATAGTCATATGAAATCTCCAACGCAATCTTGGAGACTGCCACACGGTTTCCCTTACGCCAAGTGTGCTGGATGTCAATCTTCCAGTCTCTAGGTAGGAGCTTCCTCGCTCTAAGGATCATAGTCGCCAGTGGGTGGGCCCGGTCCACAGCCCGACCGATACAGAGGATGGCCAGAGATGAGTCCACCTCCACCAGGACCCTCCGGAATCCCCTCTCCCACATCAGCTTAAGCCCTAGGACCAAGGCCCAAAGCTCTGCAGCTAGAGAGGTACAACTCACAATGCCCTTGGCAAAATCGTATAACCAAATACCGCCCGAGTCGCGGATAACACCACCAGCCCCAGCAGGACCCGGGTTGCCCATCGAAGCTCCGTCAGTATCGAGCTTGACAAAGCCCTCCACAGGTCACTGCCAGGAGACTAGGATCTCTCGGCGGGGGGTAATGGAGTATTCCGGTCCGCTAGGACACGAGCAAACTCCCGTGCTTGTGAGATGATGAGGGATGGGGGGTGCCTCGGGGTGGTACCTAGTCGAAAGGGTGAATCACACCGCCATTGACTTAGGGAGAGTATTGTCCAACTTTATAGTCTAATTTAGTAAAATGGGATAATTGCCCTAAAGTCCCTGGTGTTTGAGCAAAATCCTCTTTTAGTTCTTACTGTTTTCAAAAACCTTTCTTGATCCTTCTAGTTTAAAATAATGGCCCTTTTTGATCCCTCACCGCTGATGTTATCGGTCTTTATGACCTTTATACCCTTATGATTAAAATAAATAAATAAAGGGAAGCGTCTTCCCCGACCAAACTCGTGCTTCCCGGCGTTCGTGCTTTCGCGTCCATCACTCATGTCCCTGCTCCTCGCCTGCGTATCACTCATGTCGGCGACCAGTCGTTGGTCACCAAACTCGCGCAGCTACAGACCATCGTCGGAAACCCACAAAAAGAGGTCGGAGGTTGGAGGGGCTTCCTCTTCTTCTCCTTCTTTTTTGGCGGCTATGGCTCCATCGAGGACAAGGAGTCTAGCTCCGGACGGCTATCTCCATGGTAATCGTCTTGTTTGCTGCCGCCATCGGAATCGTCTTGTTTCCCAGAGAAGCTCACATCCACCATTTTAATTGTGTGAAATGACACTAAAATGGGTAATTAGGTTTCAATCGCCTTGTTCGCTGGGTTTCAATCGACATTAAAAACTTATTGCTAATTACACTTCAATGGATGAAGACAAAGCAAGATGCAAGAGTTGGGTTTGGTTGGAAACCAAAGCTTCCTCCGCCGGCGAAGTGGAAGCACCTGTGTATAATTGGATTGGATAATTGGTCGGAGAAAAAGAGGAAGGGGAGAGAGGGATGGATATTATTATTTTTAAATTTTTTTGAAGGGTAAAATGGTCATTAAAAGATATATGTTGACCGTTGATGTCAGTGACGAATCTAAGAGGGCTATTATTTCAAATTCGAAGGACCGAGAAAGGTTATTGAAAACAGTAAGGACTAAAAATAGGGTTTGCTCAAATACCAGGGACCTTAAGATAATTATTCCTAATAAAATTGATTAGTAAGTTTAATGGATATTTGGAAATCGACGTTTATCAACCTAAACATGTATGTTATTTAAGCATGTGATACATTATATGGAAAATTATGCTCAGGTCCCTGGAATTTGGTCTCCCTCCCTCTCGGGTCCCTAGGTTTCTAAAATGCATGTTGTTGTTCCTCGTGTTTGGTTTTAGAAACTCTCGGGTCCCTGATGCCGGAATATGCTGATTTCTCCGTGAAAAGACTAAAACACGGGGGACCCGAGATTTTTTAAGTGGTAGGGACATTTTAGTCTTTTCAGGTGGGTGTTCGCCGGAGAAATCGACATATTCACGCGTCAGGGACCTGAGAGTTTCTTGGGAGACAACAACATGCATTTTGTAAACTTAGGGACCCGAGAGGGAGGAATACCAAAACCCAGGGAACTGAGTGTAATTTGCCCTAAATTATACCAAGGTTATAAAAAGGAAAAATTACTCTCAAATCCCTCAGATTTGCCTAAATATACTAAAAAGCCCCTCCTGTTCAAAAAATATATGCCGACGTCCCTCGTGTTTGATTTTATTATACTTCCGGGTCCCTGGCTAATGTCAGCAAAGCTTTTTTTCATTTTTGTCATTGAAATGACAAAAATACCCCTGGAACAAAAAATTAAAAAAAAGTTTATTTTAAATTTTTTGTTCTAAAAGGGTATTTTAGTCATTTTATTAACAAAAATGAAAACAAAAAGCTTTGCTGACATTAGCCAGGGACCCGAAAGTATAATAAAATCAAACTAGAGGGACTTTGAAATGTATTTTGTGAACAGGAGGGACTTTTTAATATATTTAAACAAATCTGAGGAACTTGAGAGTAATTTTCCCTATAAAAACGCCAACCTTATCTAACCGGCCAAAATCTGGTTGAACCGGGTGATTCGGCCCAGAATTTCCGGTTAGTTAGGCCAAAACCCAAGATGGGGTCTAACCCAGGTTGAATTTGTTTGTTTCCCAAACTGGAATCGCCAACCCTAAAGACGACGACGGGGGTCGATTTCTCCGGCCATTTGCCGACACCTTGGAATTCCGGTGGTCCTCTTCGACTTGTTTAAGGTAAGACAAGACGGTGGTCTGTACTTATTTTGGTGAGATGAATCGGAAACCGCTCCGACCTGTTCCTCATCTCTGCCAGGTCGGTGGGCTTACTTCCGGAGACGATTTGCCCGATTCCTCCCAGCCCAGGTAGACTCTTCCGTCGCTATGTTATGTTGGGTGTGCGTTTTGGTGAGGGTTTTCAATTGTTTTGGTGAGAGGAGAGAGGGTTTAGGGTTTGGTTTCCATTGAATTGAAGGCTGTGGTTTTGGTGAGGATTGAACTTCCAACGCTGCTGCTTCTGACTAAGATTAACCCAATATTTTTTTGCAATGCAAAATATATAGTACCTGTTCAAGTTCCTTCCTGGAGTCCTGTCCAAATTTGGATGCTCTTAGATTTATTTGGAGGAGCTAAGGCCTTTTATAATCAGATCCGATATTTACTTTTGAGAGAAACACGTGTGTTTTGATGTTGGTGTGATGTTTCTTTGATTGTATGGATATTGGTTTGATGTATTGTTGCTTTAGATAGATGTTGATGAATCTCTAGAACTGGTTGGAAGCGGACAAAATTTCCAGTCTTTCTCTAGCTTCCCTTGTTTATGATGATCGCCTGTTACATTTTGCGGCAATTCATTCTCTTGTTTAGATCTGCTTGAAACTTTATTATGCTTCCCAGTAGAAACTTTATTGCAGAAACAACCAACTAGAAGCTCCACTTGAAGTCCGAAAGCAATTTGATTTGATTTAATTTTGAGCGGTGTTACGTGTTGTTGAATGGATTTTATCTTATGTCGAGTTTAATTCTATCTCCATGTTGCAGGATTTGATATTCATTTCTTGCCCTAATTTACCAGAATCAGGCTGAAAGATGCGACGTAGAGCAGCACCAACCGCCGCCGCGACGATGAAGAGGAACTGGCTGGAGCTGCCACGTGAAGTGACAGCGGAGATATTGCGGCGAGTGGGATCCTTCGACATTCTGACCGGGGCACAGTACGTGTGCACGGCGTGGAGGCAGATTTCCAGGGACCCCTCCATTTGGCGCCACGTCGAATTTCTCTCCCCCAGGAAACTTGGCCGCTGGAAAAACTCCTACCTCAGCCTCTGCCGCCTCGCCGTCGACCTCTCCCAGGGCGGCCTCATCAGCATCGCCATCGGATGCTTCGCCAACGATGATCTCCTCTTCTACATTGCTGAGCGGTTGGTTTTTTTCCTTTTAATTTGATCTTTCTTTGACAAGGCGGATGTGATATGGAACTAATTTTGTTACCTTGAAATGTTTATAAGCTTCTCAAGGCTGAAATGTCATTGGTTCTAATTCATCTCTGCCTTTGAATGAGTTTACATTCCCATTAGGCTTTTAATAGGCTTCCTTCCATCTCTGCCTTTTTCTGTAGCTTATGCCTTTGATTTCCAGCTTTATTGCATTGCCTCGAATGTTCTGTCTTTTAGTGCTTGTGACAACTGATTTTATCTCACTCTCCTTGATTCTGTCATTGAAATCATTTTTGTTGTTGTTTCGAAAAATGCCAATTCTGAGCTATACCCTCCGACATGAGCATTCTGTATTTCTTTAAACGCTCTAACTGCCTGTGCTAACCCCTCTGACAAGCATTATTCTCTAATCTGTCTGACTTCCTTTCATAAATTAGATTTTTGTTTCGTCAAAAAGAATTGATGATCTGAGTTGTTGTTTTGAGGAGTTTTGATAAAGCTGTCTGTGTTCTGAGACGACTAGTTTTGGTTTGTTATTCTTTGGCATAGATCAAGTCAACTGAAGCATCTGGCTTTTGCAGCCTGCAATGTGTCGAATGAGGCCTTGTCTTTGCTTGCTGGCAAGGTTCCTCTGTTGGAGGAGCTGGAGTTTTCTCACTGGAGCCCCTCTGAGGAGACTATTCAAATCTTTGGTCGTTTTTGTCCTTTACTCAAAACGTTAAAGCTCAATTGCAGAGGAAGAGTAAGTGGGAAGTTTGAAAGTGATGATGAGGCTCTAGCTATTGCAAAAACCATGCATGGGTTAGTCCACCTTCAGATAATTGGGAACGACCTGACAAATGCTGGCTTGGAGGCAATTCTGGATGCCTGCCGCCACCTCCAGTCACTCGATTTACGCCAATGTTTGAATCTCAATCTTCGTGGGCAGCTGGGGAAAACTTGTGCCCAGAGGATCAAGAATTTGAGGCTTCCTGACGATCCGATCTATGACCCAGACTATTCTAGAATACCACCACCTGTACCACCACCTTTAAACTTAGGCAGAGATGAGTCTTCTGACTGGTCGTCCGACTCAGATGACTAATGACTGTCTTGATGATGACTAAGAACCCACTCAGCTATTTTTATGATGACTTTACTTTTTACGGCTTTTGACCTTGATGATATCTTCACTGTTGGGATCTAAGAGCTTCTTGTAAAGGAGGAACTTGTTCTTGGTTCTGCCTGTTTGTGTGCTAACATCTTTGCTCTTTTGGACCTAAATAGCTCGAGTCTATGGTTGCAACTTTTGTTAGATAGATGTGTGTATGATGCAACTTGCCTGCAGGTTTACTTCTTTGATTTTGCATATGAAAGAGACTACTCTAAGGGGGTTTGGTTTAAGTTTTTGGTTCATATGCAACATCTACCATTCCCAAGCATGCTAGTCTCGTAGTTGATACTTTGTTTTATCGAGTTTCATTCATGGTTGTCGGATAAATGCTGCTGTGAAAGAGAGATTAGGGAAACAATGCAAATGAGACTGCTTTTCTACTTGATCCGTTGGAGTTTAATGGGTCACAAAGCATGAACAGAAGTGTTGGAGACGATCTGTTATCGTAGAAATTGCTTTCCAAATCTCTATGCTCTTCAAGCTTGCTGATTGATGATTACCAGTCCAGAAATGTTGGAATCTAATCTTGAACTTATAGATAGACATGATGTGAATTATGAACTTTTGACACAACGATGGAAAGGTTTAGTTAGATGTTGCCTGACCTGCTTTGCTCTGAGTGCATACTGTTGTGCAATGATCATTTTTGAAATTGTCCATTGTAAATTATTAACATGTAGTAAATTAAATCATCCCTGGGAGTTTTAGTACATGTACTTGCATTGTCCATTAACACCATATGAAGAGTTTTGACTGCTCTATGACCTGTCATGCTTGGGCATCTTAACTTGCTGCAGCTGCTTTATATGAACCACCACGGGTCCACATGTACAAGGACAGAGTGCTTTTCTTTCTTTCTTTCCTTCTTTCTCTCTCTAAGAAGTAACAGCTAAATTTTAGAAAATGGTATTCCCTTTTGCTTCTTCAGACCAAGGGCTCATAGGATGAGTTCCACAGAATTTTGCACTTTTGAGCAAGTTCCTCCAGAAATTTTTTGAAACATGCGTTGCTTGGACCATTTATACCACAGGCATAGGAAGGCAGAAGGTTTTTTTTAATGGAAAATGATTTGAGAAATTTTTAGCTCACAGTATCTTGGTCTTGTATATGCTAATCTTTTTGGCGTTATTTAGTTAATAAGCCAGATGGTTTTGAGTTTCCAATTCAGGTTGCGTACTTCTCTCCTTCAAACTAGAAGATATGCCGATCCTTGATAGTAGGCTCACTGCGCATCAGCCCAAGACTTGTGTGGATGCGTCAGATGTTATTGATTGCGAAGTTGGACTAAAAAGATAGATTTTCCATTTCTTAAGGATTAACTGAGCTAATGGATGTTAATATGCCTAATCTAGCGTAGCTATTTGTACTAAAAAACAAGTAAGCCTAACGAGGGATTATTCGTTGAGCCAAGGAAAAGGTTTGTATTGTGGTCTACTCTTACACAAGTTTTTGGCTCTCACAATCCCAAATGCAAATATTTGATTGAGAACATCATATTGAACTTTTGGTTTAAGTAAAACTTGATATGGTTATATTAGATTGGAAAATCCGAGTATAGACAAACATCAAAATTCCGAAAAACTAAAAATTAGGCATCAAGTCTTTCAACTTGTCCATTCCACTGCAAGGCAAGTAGGGTGATTACTACCCCTAAAAAAAGTAGGGTGATTACTGATTAGTTTCTTCGGAAACAAGAAATGGCCATTGATTTTCTACCACTCAACTCCAACTCCAAGCCTTCGTTTTCAGCCAAGCCTTATATTTGATGAGATCGTAGGCGACCATACTCGCCTCATCGCAGGCCTGTTGAATTCCAAGGTAAGCATTGTCGCACGCCACGCCTCGCCGCGCCACGCCACAGAGTATGTATGATGCCACTGGGCCTGCTTCGACCAATGCAGCACCCTCTTTTCAAGGAGTCGTCTTCGGATGTTAGCTAGTTGTGGGCTCTTATAGTTTCCTGAGACTGACTCTTCTTTTGGGGAACCGCGGATTTGTTCAATCAACCTTCTCACAATCTCTGGAAATACTTGTGAACAAAAAATATACTTCATCCGAGTGGCATTTTATGATTAATTAGTTTAGACACTTTATTATATATAAAAAAATTCACCCAACAAATCCGAGTGGCATTTTATGATTAATCACTAGTAAAATAACATGGTGCACAGTTACCTAATACCAATTTATCTTGAAAATTCGAGTGGCATTTTACTATGGGTCACTACTAAACAACATGGTGCATGACTACAACAGTAATTTTTTACCAAGTCACGAAATATCAATTTATTCTCGACAATTATATTTCTGTAACTATTGTCCAGAATTTTTTTTTGGTATATACATACTATATCATGGAGAGGATAGATTGATTGAATGCTCACATCGTCCTCCCTCATGAATGATTCGAGTAAGCACCTAAAAAAAGTGAGAATCGATCAAATTACGATAACATATAAGGGAACATTAAATAAGCTTGGTTATTATTTTGTATGCATATAAACATTATCACAAAGTAATACATTTGTCCAATTGAACCAGACCCTAAATCTATTTGTTGTCCAATTTTAAAATTATTCACATGATAAATCAGCGAGGAACGCTTGGAACATGGCCGGGATGTTTGGAATGACATGGGATGTGAACATGCCGTAGGAACCATCTTCGTTGAATAAGAGCATAGCTGTTCGTTTATTAAGAGCATTGAATAAGTGCATTTAGGTGGCACGTCCGTTTAGTTTTAGCTGTTCGACTTGTACCCGCTGTATAAGGGAATAGTCGTGGCTAATAATTGCCAATTATGGCATTAATTTTTCAATTAAAACATGGTTACGGGATTAGAAAAGTCTGTAACTGAAACCAGGCCTTCAATCACGATTTAATTGAAGGCCTATTTAAATTGGAATGAAAATAAGAGGAGGACAGACTTTTGAATCAAAATTTCCAGCGAATTATCCTTTTCCTTGCGTGCATGGATTTGCATGAAGTTTCCCTTTAATCAAGCCCTTAGTTGGCCGCGTAATTCTTCAAAAGCTCTCCTTCCATTCTGTTTCAACCTATTCGATTTATTCCTGGCTTAAACATCATTTGCCTTCCGTTGCCCTACTCCAGAACACCACGTGCATCCTCAAGGGCCTTAGTGATGCTACTGCTGGTCAGGTTAAGCACAAAGCATTCCGTCCTCCCTGATTTCCTGTGGCAGTTGGATATGGTGTGTACATTTTGGGAGTTTCTTTGGTTGCTAGCTTGGTGTTAGTGGACGTTTTGGGTTTCTCTTTGGATTATAGTTTTGGGTATTAGATAGTATTTATCTTGTAATTAGTTATTCAATAGGTTCTATCTGGTACCTGTTGTGATATAATTATCATGGTGTAATTATCCTTCTGGTGGTTTTTTTAGGTAGCTAATTTTAATCCAATCACAACAATACAAAGAGTTGCCTATAAACGGATGACCAACTTTCAGAGTGTGGATGCATATTTTTTAGATGTTGACTTCTGTTTGGATGAATATTGATTTATTTTATGATGTGTGCTAATGTTGATTTCTGTGTGTGTTAATGATGATTGATTTACATGTATTGTATTTTTCTTGTGCTGCTATTTGATCTACCATTGTTTAAACTTTGATTATAATGTTCTGTTGTGAGTCCAAGTCGTGCCGCTGTTATCGTGAAAAGGACCGGATTTGGTCCTGGAGGACAAATCCAGCACGGTGCTGGAGGATTTTTATTGAAAGACACGCGGGGACTATTTTGCAAAAATGCAGAAATGCGGGGGTGCAAAATAAAAAAAGTTCATAACCATTGAATCATAACTGGGTAAACCATTGAATCGTAACTGAGCAAATCATTGAATTGTAACTGAGTAAACCATTGAATCGTAACTGGGTAACTGGGACGGACCCCGATTTATCCGGGACGGGAAAAAATGGACCATTGAATCATAACTAGGTAGACCATTGAATCATAATTAAGTGAACCATTGAATTATAACTAAATCAACCATTGAATTCGTCCAGGACGGCCCTGGTTGGATTTGGCCTTCCAGGACCAAATCCGCTCCCATCGTGAAAGTGGGGACTGTTGGAAAAAAATGAGAGAGAGAGAGAGAGAGAAAAATAAGAATAAAATAAGAGGTCAAAGTTGAGTTTTGACTTACACTTTGGCAAACCCTTGTACCACATTGGAAAGTGCAAGGATGGAAAGCTAGTTTAAAAGGAGAAGTGTGTTATTGGGCTTGTAAAGAGCTTGTGAGAAGAAAAGGCCTCGCGCGCATATGGTGAGCCGAAAATGGGCTCGTTCAATATATTTTGACGATTTCGCCCCCCCCTGCGCGCACGATATAGACGCCTCACAGCATTCTTCTCTTATTTCCAAAACGGCTACTTTGCTTACCAGTCAAAGGTTGTTTTAAACCTCCCCGATTTTTGCTAACCACGTTTTCAACTCTTCCAGTCAAAGTTGTTACTAGCGTTCAAAATCGGCCCTGATTTTTTGCCCCGCACTTTCTCCTTCAGCTGCTATATAAGGAGGCTATCTGTGAGCCTTAAGAACACACCTCTCGTACTCTCCTCCTCCTCTCCGACTTACATTACTTCCGAGTATTGTTCTTGTTAGTTTACAGGTTACCCGAGGCTTCTCCTTGGACGAGTCTGTTTAATCCTGGAGGGTCATCACCGTCTGGTGAATTGATTCTTAAGGACAGTGCTCCGCAGCACGACTCAGGCTATCGGTGTTCGAGTTTGATCGAGGGGCGGTTGCAGTTCGGACAACAATCTTAAGAATCAATGTCTTCATCCGACGATGCTGCTGTCTTCCCTCCTTCTGCCGACAGCCCTGGTGCCACTCCCACCGATCCTGCTGCTGTTGTTCCCGTCGGTCCACCTCCGACCTTGCCTCCTGCTGCGGTGTTTCCTCCATCCGTGCCTGCTTCTATCACGTTCGCCAAGCCATTTCCAGGCATCTCTAAGATAGAGCTGTTTAGCGGTGTCAACTATAAGAGGTGGCAGGAGCGAGTCTACACCGTCCTCGACATGCATGGGGTGGTCTCTGCCCTTACCGAAGGCAGACCTTCGCCCCAGGCCATCCCAGTGGTACAAGAGGCATGGTTAAATGCCAATAAGGTATGCAGGCATACTATCCTCAGCACTTTATCTAACGACCTATTTGATGTGTACTGAACGTACAAAAAGGCACGAGAAATATGGGAGTCCATGAAGGTGAAGTACACTGCCGAGGATGTCGGAAAGCAGAAGTTCGTGACCGAGAATTTCTATCGTTGGGAGATGACGGATGACAAGGATATCAAGCTGCAGATCAACGAGTACCACAAGCTGCTTGAAGACTTGAAGGCTGAAAATATAACTTTGCCTGATGAGTTTGTTGCAGGAATCCTTATTGAGAAGCTGCCAGATTCATGGAAATCCTACAAGCAGCATTTGAAGCACAAGCATAGGCAGATGGCGCTGACTGACCTGATCACATATATCATCATCGAAGACACCAATCGAAAGGAGATGCGTGCTGCTAAAGCCAAGGCAATGACGTCAAAGGCTAATCTGGTGGTGAACAATACGAACAGCAAGAGGTACGAGAAAAAGAAACCTGATCAATTTCCCAGGCCCACAAATACCTCTTTCAAGAAGAAAGGTACGTGTTTTGTGTGTGGAAAACCTGGTCACATTGCTCGATTTTGTCGGTATAAGAAGGGAGATGATAATCCTCCTAAACCTAAGGTGAACTTGGTTGAAGGAGATGATGTTATTATCGCTGTGGTTTCTGAAGTCAACATTATGACCACTATGAATAAGTGGGTGATAGATTCTGGTGCTACTAGGCACATTTGTGCTAACAAGAATGTGTTTACCTCCTACACTCCAGTAGGGGATGGTGAAGAACAAGTGTTCATTGGTGACTCTCGAACTACTCCAGTTCTTGGCAAGGGAAAGGTTCTTCTCAAGTTGACTTCTGGCAAAACCTTGGCTTTGAATGACGTACTTCATGTGCCTTCTATTAGAGCTAATCTCATTTCGGTTGCTCTATTGGGGAAAGTTGGCGTGAAAGTGACCTTCGAATCCGACAAGATTGTTATGACTAGGAATAATATTTTTGTGGGAAAGGGTTATTGTAATCAGGGACTCTTTGTACTTAATGTTGTTGAGAATAATGAGAATGCATCTTCTTCTGCTTACTTGGTTGATTCGTTTGATTTGTGGCATGCTAGATTAGGATATGTTAGTGCTCAGTATATTGAACGAATTAAAAGACAAGGGCTAGTAACAATTAAGGAAAATAATCTTGCAAATAAATGTGGTATATGTGTAGAGTCTAAACTAGCTAAAAAGACGAACCATAAAGTTCAAAGAGAAACCGAACTCCTTAATTTAATTCATACCGATTTAGGAGATCTTAAACAGACTTTGTCTAGAGGTGGTAAGAAATATTACATAACTTTTATA
This sequence comes from Hypericum androsaemum, assembly GCA_963995505.1. NCBI lineage: Eukaryota > Viridiplantae > Streptophyta > Magnoliopsida > Malpighiales > Hypericaceae > Hypericum > Hypericum androsaemum. The sequence continues at coordinate 1,269,968 of OZ023189.1, read as the reverse complement.
GACGATTTTTCTAGGTATACGAAAATATATTTACTTAGAAATAAAGATGAGGTTTTTGACGTATTTCTCTTGTATAAGGCTGAAGTTTAAAACTAATTAAATAGAAAGATTAAGAGAGTTAGGTCTGATAGAGGTGGTGAGTATGTTCTATTTAATTCATGAAGTAACTCCACCTTATTCACCTGAGTCTAATGGGGTAGCTGAAAGAAAAAATAGGACTTTGAAAGAAATGATGAATGCCTTATTAATTAGCTCCTCCGCGCCGAAAAATCTTTGGGGTGAAGCTTTATTAACTGCATGTTATTTACAAAATAGGATACCCTATAAGAAAACCGAAAGAACTCCTTATGAGTTATGGAAAGGTCATAAGCCTATTTTGAAATATTTAAGAGTGTGGGGGTGCTTAGCTAAAGTTATGCTACCTGATCCTAAGAAAAGAAAATTAGGTTCGAAAACATCTGATTGTTTATTTATTGGTTATGCTCAAAATAGTGTTGCATATAGATTTCTTGTATTAAAAAGTAATGTACTTGATGTTAACACTATTGTAGAAACCAAAAATGCTGAATTTTTTGAACATATATTTCCTTTAAAATCTAAAAAAATTTGTGATGATAAAAATGAAGGAAATAATAGTGAGGTTGCATGTTTAGAAAACAAGGATGAAAATTCTTGTGAGGAATATAGAAGAAGTAAAAGACTAAGAAAAGAAACTTCTTTTGGAAATGATTTTTATACTTATCTTGTTGACAATGAACCTCAAACCTTTTCTGAAGCTATTTCTTCTTCAGAAGCTTCGATGTGGAAAGAAGCGATAAAAAGTGAAATCGATTCAATTTTAAAGTGTAAAACTTGGATTTTGACAGATTTGCCTCCGGATGCTAAAACTATTGGTTGTAAGTGGATTTTCAAAAGAAAATATAATCATGATGGATCGATTGATAAATATAAAGCTAGGTTGGTAGCAAGAGGTTTTAAACAAAAATAAGATATTGATTATTTTGATACATTTGCACCTGTCACTAGGATTGCATCAATTCATGTTTTAATTGCATTGGCCTCGGTACATTGGCTGGTTATACACCAAATGGATGTTAAAACTATATTTTTTAATGGTGATTTAGATGAAGAAATTTACATGGAACAACCGGAAGGTTGTATTGTTCGTGGCCAAGAAAATAAAGTGTGTAAATTAATCAAGTCTTTATATAGTTTAAAACAAGCACCTAAACAATGGCATGAAAAATTTGATCATACTTTGATTAATGATGGTTTCACTTCTGTTGAAGTTGATAAATGTGTATATACCAAATTGGTAAATGGTGAATATGTGATTATTTGCTTATATATTGATGACATGCTTATTTTTGGTACATGTATTGATTTTGTACTTGAGACGAAGAGTTTTCTTACTTCTAAGTTTGACATGAAAGATTTGGGTGAAGAAAAGGTGATATTGGGTGTGAAAATCATAAGGAAAGGTGATAGCATTATGCTAACACAAGAACATTATGTTGAGAAGCTTCTTCGGAAGTTTGGTTATTTCAATGAAAAACCAGTGGCTACTCCTTATGATGGAAGCATTCATTTGAGAAAGAATCGAGGCGACCCGGTCGCTCAGATTGAGTATGCACAAAGAATTGGGAGTTTGTTGCATTTGATGAATTTCACTCGACCGGACTTAGCTTATGTTGTGGGAAGGTTGAGTAGATATACTCATAACCCCAATGTTGAGCATTGGGAAGCTCTTTTGAGACTCATGAAATATTTGAGATTTATGATGAACTATGGTATTGTATACAGTGGATTTCCTGCTGTATTGGAAGGATACAGCGATGCTAATTGGATCTCAGATTCAGATGAGACAAAATCTACTAGTGGTTATGTATTCACCCTTGGAGGTGGTGCAGTTAGTTGGAGGTCAACCAAACAAACTATAATAGCGAGATCTACCATGGAATCGAAGTTTGTAGCTCTGGAATTGGCGGGTAGTGAAGCTGATTGGTTGAGAAACTTCCTAGTGAGTATTCCTCTTGGAATAAAGCCGACACCCTCAGTGTCGATGCATTGTGATTGCCAAGCGGCAATAGCCATTGCTAAGAATAAATCATTCAATAGCAAAAGTCAGCATATTAAGTTGAGACATAATGTGGTTAAGCAGCTGCTAAAAGATGGAATAATTTCCATAGACTATGTGAAGTCAGAAGTGAACTTGGCCGATCCACTGACTAAACCCTTGTGTAGAAGGGTCACATATGAGACATCGAGGGGAATGGGACTTGAGCCAAATTGTTAGATTAACGGTGATGGCAACCCAACCTTTGTGATTGGAGATTCCATGAAGAATGTTCATATGGGTAAACAACAAGTCACGAGTTAATCACTCTAGCACTATACTAGTCCCTTCCTATGATGTGTGTGAGAGAGTATTAGTTTGCACTGTGGTAGGATAAGCTTAAAGCTTTTAATGAATCTCATAGTCCTAACTTAAGGGTGGTGTATAAAGTGCAATATACACTTGATGAGGTCACCTATATGAGTGTCGAGTTGAGCCGCTTGTATGAGATTGTGGCTAAATCTCTAGAGCACTCATGAATAACCGGGCTGCGTGCATGGCCGATTTAGCGCGAAACAGCGATAACGACAAGGACTGCAGGGGTGAAGTGTGATTTATAAGGTTCAGGTATACAACATAGTGATCATGATTCATAGAAGTTCAACAACTTCATCATGACACTGTATACTTTCCTTATACGTCTAAGGACTGGTTCATAGTCTGCGAGACACCAGATCCGACGCACTTACATCTATATGGCATACTCGGAAATGTATTTCAAAATTTTCCATTACGTATATCAGTGAAAAATATTTGAAATTGTGGGGGATTGTTGGAAAAAAACGAGAGAGAGAAATAAGAATAAAATAAGAGGTCAAAGTTGAGTTTTGACTTACACTTTGGCAAACCCTTGTACCACATTGGAAAGTGCAAGGATGGAAAGCTAGTTTAAAAGGAGAAGTGTGTTATTGGGCTTGTAAAGAGCTTGTGAGAAGAAAAGGCCTCGCGCGCATGTGGTGGGCCGAAAATGGGCTCGTTCAGTGTATTTCGACGATTTCGCACCCCCCCCCCCCTGCGCGCACGATATAGACGCCTCACAGCTTTTTGTTTTTTGAAAATAAAATAATATGGGCCTAACTTGATTGAGGAATTTATGGAAGGGGTTACAGGAAACGTAACAAACTTCCAACTTATCCGACATTATTTTTGGCTGTTGACTAAGCCTACACGTAAAAGAGGAGATTCTTCTCTTATTTCCAAAACGGCTACTTTGCTTACTAGTCAAAGGTTGTTTTAAACCTCCCCGATTTTTGCTAACCACGTTTTCAACTCTTCCAGTCAAAGTTGTTACTAACGTTCAAAATCGGCCCTGATTTTTTGCCCCGCACTTTCTCCTTCAGCTGCTATATAAGGAGGCTATCTGTGAGCCTTAAGAACACACCTCTCGTACTCTCCTCCTCCTCTCCGACTTACATTACTTCCGAGTATTGTTCTTGTTAGTTTACAGGTTACCCGAGGCTTCTCCTTGGACGAGTCTGTTTAATCCTGGAGGGTCATCACCGCCTGGTGAATTGATTCTTAAGGACAGTGCTCCGCAGCACGACTCAGGCTATCGGTGTTCGAGTTTGATCGAGGGGCGGTTGCAGTTCGGACAACAGGGACTTATATTACTTATCCGTAAGATTATGAAATTAATGTGTGATCATCGATAGGCAATAACCTATAACCTGTTCTGGTTCGTGTAAGACCTGTGCAAAAAACTAATGTACATGAAATAAGGATGGAAATCAACAGATTTACAAGAAGCTTGACCCCCTCGGGAAATCTCCATCAAGAGAGGTGGCAAGACGCATGAGGATAATTCGGAAGATCATAGAAGATCTACATAGATTAATCTTAAGATAATCCTTATCTAATCAGCATTGTTTTTTATATAGGTTATTATCTTTTATATACTTAAGAAAAAAGTGGTCACAAACACTAAATGGTGTAATAAATAGTAAGTTTTATTACTTACTATTTTGATTATTATTTTTAAATAAAATAAAATTTTACCTGTTCAAAAAATATGACAAAGAATATCTAACTTTCTGCTTGCTCTCGGTTGGTTTTTGTTGTTGCCGGCGTTACAACAACTGACATTGAAATAAGGAAAAGGAAAGAAGAAATGAATTCAAAAGAGGCACAGGCAAGAGATAGTTGAACGTGCCTTAATCCCTGTTGAGGGTTCCAAATCGATTAGATGCGCCAGAAAGAATAACATTGAGACCCAACATAATTCGGGATTTTTTCCGAAATAGGTAAAAAACATACATATTTTCCCTAAATAGGTAAAAAGTTATACATATACCCAAAATAGGTTGAAACATTATTTAATAATAAAAATAACTGAAGGAGGCGCCCCAAAAGGTTGGCGCCTCGAGTGTGAACGCCTCTGCCATGTCGGAATTATTAAAAAAAATGTGGAGGCGCCAAACAACTAGGGCGCCTCCTTTAATGGACAAGTATTAAAAAAATTTCAAGTGGAGGCGCCAACCAGCCAGGGCGCCTCCTTTGAAAGTTTTTTTTTAATTCCAAAAATATTTTTTTTGGATTCCTAAAAAAAAATTGGTTATATAGCAATTTTCTTGCCCGTAATAGTGGCTGAATTTATCAAAATTAGTTTTGTTATAAATTATGAAAAAATTTGATTCAATTCATAAATTTATCTCAAGATTTTGATATAAATTTATCAAAATATACTTATATTTTTACTTGCAATAGTATAAAATAATACAAACAACATAAATGGACAACTATTAAAAAAATAAAGCAAGTAGAGGCGCCAAAAATTAAATATTAAAAATTAAATTTCAAGATAACTCTTACAAGAAGGGAGAATTAAGATAGTAATCTTAAAAATTAAATACAAGGGTTTTATTGTAAGAGTTATCTTAAAAATTAAATTTCAAGATAGTAATGTATGTTCTATGTTTATTTGAATAATAATCTTAATTAGGTATTGATTGCATTTAATTTTCTATTTATTATAACATTTCGCTAAAAATAAATCTAAAGAAAGCATAAAAAAACTCCATAAAAAAACCTTCAAAGGAGGCGCCCTGGTTGGTTGGCGCCTCCACTTGAATTTTTTTTGTTTGTATTATTTTATACTATTGCAAGTAAAAATATAAGTATATTTTGATAAATTCAGATCAAAATCTTGAGATAAATTTATGAATTGAATCAAATTTTTTCATAATTTACAACAAAACTAATTTTGATAAATTCAGCTACTATTACGGGCAAGAAAATTGCTATATAACCAATTTTTTTTGAGGAATCCAAAAAATATATTTTGGAATTAAAAAAAACCTTCAAAGGAGGCGCCCTGGTTGGTTGGCACCTCCACTTGAAATTTTTTTAATACTTGTCCATTAAAGGAGGCGCCCTAGTTGTTTGGCGCCTCCACATTTTTTTTAATACTTCCGACATGGCAGAGGCGTTCACACTCGAGGCGCCAACCTTTTGGGGCGCCTCCTTCAGTTATTTTTATTATTAAATAATGTTTCAACCTATTTTGGGAATATGTATAACTTTTTACCTATTTAGGGAAAATATGTATGTTTTTTACCTATTTCAGAAAAAATCCCACATAATTCAGGTCCACGGTTTACCTTGTGATCGACGTCAATGTGGGCTTGAAAAATGTGCTTCGCATCACGTGAAATCCCATGGATTCGCTATATTGATACCATGTAGAAAAAATAACGAAATCATTCAAGTGAATTGAGATCCTATAGTATCTGGAAAATTAAATAGCTAATGAAATATAGTATTCCTATTCTACAATATTGACAAAATCTACATGTACCTCCTAGAAAATTTACACAATTATTGAGATCCTAACTAACTAGGAGATTGATTATTTAGAGCTCATTTCCTACTTACGAGAGAGATTATTTCCTACTTGTCTCAACACTTCTAGTTGAGCATAGAAGAACATACTTGGTTAGTGTTATTCATTAAGCGGATTGATAAGCAATTAATGTTTTATATTATGATTTAAGGCCAATAATGAGTTCACGGCCTCATCCTACTCATTCTATTTTATTAAACCTAGTGATAGAGTGAAAAAAGTTTAGCAACTCGGTGATCATAAAATAAAATATTCAAAACATCATGAAATTAATTTCTCTGTCTATCATGTTTTTCTTTCTCCCTTCTCCTCATTTGGTTGAGACCAAGCAACACCAATCAAATCTTTCATTTTAGTTATTGCTAGCTCCGGAAAAACCATCTACTTCATTTTATTTAGGCCATTGCATGAAATAAACATACACGTGCTTAGATACTGTCAAACGGCATTGCATAATTTGCAAACCAGAATGATATACTTGGTTGGTATTTAATGCAAGCAAAATAGATGCATAAAAAATCTTGACTTGATATTGGAGTCCAACAATAACAAGAGGTTTTTTACGAAATGCAGAGAAAAGACAAGTCCTCTTCATGAGTCCACTTTACCGCAGACCTACCAAGCTCCGGATTTGGAAACGGCTACTTTGAATGTCAACTCGGAGCGATTAATCAGTTCAAAGATGCAAGCATCACCACTCTGCAAATTGTTGCTCCGTGCGAAGCTCCTCCACCCACTGAAGAACACTGCATGGCTACCGCGATCGGCAAACTTACCGTTCACAACCTGCAGGATGAGGGCGCCACTTTGACTCTTGAGATGCTTCTGGACGAAGCTAGCACTTACAGTCTGTTGGCAAGGAATTTCTCACAGATCAGAAAAGAGAAAAAAAAAGATGTAGCAGTATGATCATGTTGAAATGAGAGAAGAATTTCCAAGTGTTTATATATTGAATTTGAACGCACCAAGCTCCTTCCTTGGACGTCGGACGGTTTCAGGACAAGCTTGAAAAAAGGATTTCCAATTTGAATACCAACATCATCAACATCATCGTCTTGAATACCAACATCATCAACATCAACGTCTTTCTTATCTATCCTTGGCCAGTGGCTGCTTCTTTGTCATTGCCTGTGTCCAACTCTGCTTTCCGACGAATCTGCCTTTGACATCCCCTGCAGCTGAGATAAAATCGAGTAATGTAGTTGTTGTAACAACGAGGACAATAAAAAGAAAAAACACTCTACTAGAGCAGTTGCTTGTGAACTCCAATCCGGTCAAAATCATTATCTTCTCACGAAAAAGGCAACCAGACATGTTCTGTCACTCCATCAGTGTTCAATTTAGTAGAATTTCCATCCATGCCTCCATGCGAATACTACTTTTTTGTCAATATAATGTATCTGATAGAATTTAAAAAAAAAAGTTACTTGGTACCTCCTATTGATTCGGGGTCAATTCCATCCTTGCCAACTCTGAATATGACTACCTTGAATTCGATTTCAGAAGTCTTCCTCAGTTCAAAGATACAAACATCACCAATTTCCAAACGATAGCTTTCTGCAAATTCCCTCCAACCATTGAGGAACGTTGGACGACCTCTTCTAGGCTTTCCATTGCGCAACAGAATGGACCATTTTCTTCCACTAACCACAGAAACTGTGGCATTGCAACATCCGGTCGGGATATGCGTTTTGCAAAACTGAATTGGTAGGGCCTGAACAAGCAGTGTTTACGACAAGAGAAGTCAACAACATACAATGGGACGTCATGAGCGAGTGCAAAACTGATAGGAATTTTACCAGGTAGCCTTTGTGGATATATGAAGGCTGCATAGCAACTGTGAAAAACGGCTTTTCAGATTTGTAAGCGGTCCCAGCTCTTCGGAATGCATCATTCTTCTCTAGAGTTGTCAGTCGTTGCACACTTCAAAGACCAGCATAATATAGAAAACCGACAGTCGGTATCAATCTTTTCTCTTGATAACCTAGAACATCACATCAATACTTTTACGCAAGTAGATCACTTAACTTCTACTCTTGTTGAAAGACGACGACGTTGAATCTCATTCCTTGTCGAACTTTGAAGTTTAGCAGAGGTCCTGAGCCTATTCTTCGTGTTGTTTTTCATCATCTTCTGAGCCCCAAGACACCGCGGTGGTACACTGCCCTTCCTTTTCCTTCCCCCACAGTAGGCGTCTTCTTCTTCTTTGATCTTTTCCATCTCTGGCTTACCAATTTGCCCTCGGTGATTGATCTCCTTGACACCATTATTCAAGGAACTACATGGGTAGTCAATTTCTGAAGCACTCAAATCGAACATGATTAAATTCTTAGATCTCTCTCTAGATAAATTAGTACATCATTCTCACAATTGAGAAATTAGGTCATGAGAAATCAAGAGCTTCCAGTTCAACCCAGCCAGAAACATATAAATAAATTAGGTCATTAAAGGAACTTACAAGTTTGCCATCATCCTCCCGAATAATGACACTAAAGAAGTGTGACTTTTGTGGCTTAGCAAACACCAACTTTTTCTTCTTCTTCTTCTTCGACCCCATTGGGAAGTAACAACGAAATGCGTGTCGTTTCCAGTCTGTTTGGAATCAATTCCACCAGGAAAAGAATTCTATTTCCAATTTTTAATGGTAATGGAAAGGAATTCATTTCTCATTTTCTTGTTTGGAACTATAAGTTAAATTTTGGAAATTGATTTGCTACTTTACATAAATACCCTGATAACTAGAAGGTGATTGAGATAGAAAAATCAATCTAAACCAACTTGCAAGTACCCACACAACACCAAACCCAGAGCACAAAATGTTAAAAGAGGTTCATCTTATTGATCAAGGATAATTACATGTACTTAAATACATCTGGGTCTAACGGCTACATAATAATACAAATATGTACAGTAATAGCAATAAATGCACAAGGCCGTTGGAGAGAGTTCCAAGACATATAACATAGCACTGGTGATTGATACGAGGGTAGAGACGTTGTGGCAGTCAAGGCACGATGTCAATCATTATGGAAGAATAATTAACATGTCCCAGAAGTCATAGAGATGATAGAAGTGGCGGCTCCAAGATATGCAGAAACAAGCAGCAATTCTGCAGCAGATGGAATTGCAGACAACTGCAGAAATGCAGCAGAATTGTAGACCTGCATACGACCTACAGAACATCTGGTCTACTTGATATTTACTCTTCAATACAAAATATATCACCGAGATTTTGAGAATGTCAACAAATGCCATTGCCATCAAACTTCTAGTTAAGGACAAGAACAGTTCATACTAAAGCAAGCAACTGCTCAAAAAATGGGAACTTGGAAAGCAGTACCAAACACTCTATAGTTGAAGATTCACAAGAAAAAAAGGAACAAGAAAGCCAATACACCAAGTCAAACACACAAACAAAGAGAACCCAGTTCATCTCTACATGCTCTTGATTCGAGTACAAAAACAGAATCCCACTTCAAAAGTACAAAAACTAAAAGCATCCTATTTTCTAAGAAGTACAACTCAAACCCAGTTCCTATTTTCTACTCTTTTTAATTTAATCATGCCACATTTGCGCTGCTATTGATTAATGCTTCACTTCTGCAGCAAACCAGAGGAACCCCTAGCCTCTCCAATGTTCGTTCCACAATTTTTGCAGATCAGTAGGCAAGTTACAGGCACTCATAAATGTTCAACAGCAAACCAGAGATTCACCTTGTATATGTATTACTTTATGAAATATAAATGTTCAACAGCAAACAATTTCTCCACACGTGAGTCATTACAGTCATTGGAAAGCTTTCAAATTCTGAGTTGCAAACTCAAAAAATCTTAAATTCCAGACAAGCTCCAACCAAATTTTTACATTTATCTATAACCCCAAGTTACTTTGAGCAAAGATGCACAACATTAAGAAGTCTTTCATCTCACCATCATGCAGACGCCACCCCTGAGTTAGCCAAGTGGGTTGCCATCTCGCCCAAGAAGCTGACAGTGACATTATCCCATAATACTTCTGACCCTTCAAGAACAAAGCCGAAGCATTTAGAAAACAAATACCCACCAACAAATCCCTATGAACCCAAGAATCCACCATCATCCCACAAAAATTTCCGCAACCCAATCCAGAACCAAACAAGCTCACGTCAGAAAACCACCCAAACAACCAAAAAAAATTCAATGAAACCCTAACGTTGAAAATAAGAGAGACAAGTGTTGGGGTCTTGCAAGAGAAAGTCTATAATAGAGAAAGTGCAACGAGGTGGAATTGGGGAGTTTGATTGTTAGGGCTCCTGGTACTCGAATTGGGAATTTTGGTGATTCTCTTTGTGACCTTCTATTACATTCAAAGGAAGGAAAAAACACCAAGTTTGGGCCATATTCGAAATGATGTTGCTGGGCTGACTTGGGCCTGCGTGACTATTGGGTCACAATCTATCTTTATTTCCTGTTATTTGGCCATTCTTGTGTTTAGGCCATTCAGTTAATTTCCGTGTAAGCCTAAGGGCAATTTCGTACTTTCTTGAGCCAGCTGGATATTATTTCCCTGGAGCTTTTATAAATATGACGGGAGGCACCAGCAAGTGGATGCTTGGTGAATACAAACAAATTCAGTTATAGAACCACCTCACAAACTTCTCTCCCTTCAATATTCTTACTGTTACATCGGATTTGGTTCTTCGAGACCTCCCTTCTTCGCCAAATTTGGAGGTTTCCTGGATCCTTATTCCAGAAAGTAGGTTGTCGGAAGGGAAAGCAATTCTCTGATGGGGAGGAAGGTCGCCTAGAAGGAGGAGGTCGCCGCCGTTTGATCTCTGGAAAAGGGAAGGGAAGAAGTGTTGAGGGAGAGAGGGTGTGAAGCGGAGAAAATGTATTGGTAATTTTGTAGTATTTTAATAAAGTAAAGGGTATAATAGTAACTTAGCAGCAAATTCCATTTTGGTCACTGCAAATCCGACCAATTTCAGTAGGATTTCAAAATCCTGAATTTTAATCAAAACAATAATTCTTTTCCTAAAATTTTTGGTTCCAAACACACTTACTTTTTTAAAAGTCCGGAAAGGAATTTAATTTCCTATTTTTTAGAGGTTTCCAAACAAGCTGTTCAAGATTTTAGTTATAAGGTGGAAGGTCACTCCCCATCCCCATGACTTAAATTCCCCAGACAGTATTAGATAGGGAAATGCGTGTGTTCTTTGATTTCCTTATTAGAAGGTGAAAGGTTACTCCTAGATAGACCTGACCACGGTTCGAATTTGGACAAATTCGAATCGAATTCGAATTTATCAAAACATTAAACCGTATTCAATTCTTCACAAGACGAATCGAATACGAATTATGAATTTTTGAATTAGAATCGAATTATAATTAAATTAGAATCGAATTTAAATTCGAATTAATTCTATAATTTTAATACTTAATTAAAAAAATTTTAAAACCTCTAATTTTTTTTGATATTTTGAATATTTTTGTAATATTTTCGAAAAAGTTTAAAAAGTTATGATATTTTTTGAAAATTTTAAAAACTTTGATTTTTGCTTCAAATATTAAAAAAAATTAGGAATTAGTGTTTAACATTTTTTGGGAAAAAGAAATAAACTAAAGATTGGGCTTGCACTTAATGTACCAAATTAAGTTGCCTACGTATCCTTAGCTCCGAAGGAATCAAAGCCCACGTAGTTCTCTTACCTTTATGGAGCTAACTCACCTAGTCGGATGTGTTTGTGCTTTCACCGGTTGTGGCATCATCGATGTCATATAGTTGGTCGGGATTTTCCCGGACCAATTCTTGTTGTCGTCTTTCCGCCTTGGTCCAATCGGCGACCAATGCTTGTGCCTCCAAAGATTGCGGTGTCATTGAGTACCGGTGTTCATCCAAAATATTACCTCCTGCACTAAATGCTTGTTCCACGGCAACCGTCGAAATCGGACAAGCAAGCAATTCTTTTGCAGCAATTGACATAATCGTAAATTGTTCTACATGGTTGTTCCACCATTCTAATAAAGCAAAATTAGAAGATTTGACAAATGGAATATCAAATTGTGTGTTAATATATAAATTAAATTCTGAATTGGTTAAACTTATTCCTCGGGGTCTTTTTTGTTTTCTCATTAACAATCTTTCCGTAGAACTTAATTTTTCACCTTGTGAGGGAGAGGGAGTTGGTTCATTAGATGTAGAAGCATTATTCCTAATACTATATTCACTCATTAAATCCAAAATATCTTTTTTTTACATTGTTTGTAATTTTTACAACATGATCTTCTAGATTAGGAACTTGCAAAAAAAATTTCAAATTTGTGTAATACGCATATAATAAATTTTGTAAACCATCAATTTTAATGTTCGGCATAAAAACGGTTGCAATTAAATTAAGTTGGGGAATCTCCTTGAAATACTTTAACCATTTGTTAGCCATTTCCGAAACGCATGATGACAATGCAAAATCTTGATAAGCGCTACATATTGCCTCCGATATATTACAACATTCCAAAAATAGTAAATGAGATGAGGATAATAAACACCCGATAAAAGATGTGTAGCATAATTAAAATATTCTAAAAGCTCATTTAGTTTTTCTACAAGGTCCCAATGGTAAGGTTGTAACATAATATTATTAGTTTGATCATTAGATGCAAAAAAATTACATAGAAGTTCTTTGTATGGAAGAGCTTCTTTTAACAATTCATAAGTCGAATTCCAACGATGTTGAACATCTTGTGGAAAATGTTTTGGTTTCATGTTGTTTAATTTGCAAAAAATTTCCAATCTTTTAGCAATTTTGGGCGAGCCCATAATAAATTAAGTGCTTGTTTAATTGGTCCTAATGTAGAGTCTAAAGCTTTAATTCTATCTTGGGTACAAAGATTAAATATATAGTAATATGAGTAATTATATGAGAAATATGACTAATTTATCTAATTAGTAAACTTGAGGGAGAATTTATATAGCTCAAATTTTCAATAAAAGAAGTAGAGAATTGAGATTGGAATGTGTAAAATTTGAAGAATAAGAGGTGGTATTTATAGAGTTGGGAAGAAATTCTGAATTTATAAAAAAAAATTTAAAAAGTACCAAGAGTAAAAAAAATAGTAACCTGGGGATTAAAACGGTAACAAAAAAATGGTAAGAAAAAAACGGTAATTTGCCCCTGATGGTGACGCAAGCGATGACGTCAGCGAAATTCAAATTACCCCCTTTTTTTTTGGATTCCCCCCCCCCCCCCCCCGAATTTTTATGAATTCAAATTGAATTTGATACGAATCGAATTCCCAAAACGAATTCGAATTGAATTCGCCGGTTTGACGAATTACAAAAAACTTGAACCGTATTCAATTCTTATCATGACGAATTCGAATCGAATTTTTTGACGAATCGAATTATTGTCCAATCGAATCGAATTTTTTACAAATTGAATCCAATCGAATCACGAATCGGATTCAATTCATGGCCAGGTCTACTCCTAGAGCCAGTAGAGCAAAATCGAGAGTCCAACTAGTTAATTAAAAAAAATACTAATTAACTGTCTCTAGTCTCTACGACTTCCCGCAGCCACTACTTACTCAAATTCTCTTCCCTAGATTCTAATTAATTGTCATTTCTAAAAAAAATTAATTAATTGTCTCTACGACTTCCCACTATTTTTAGTAATTATTATCTCTACTATGTATTTTTATTTTGGTGAAATTCTAGTTAAGTACTATCATCTTCTATTTAAGGGGGTTGGATTGGGTACGGAGTGAAGGAATTGATTCCGTACGGTTTGGACTAAAAGGGGATCGCAGCGGCGAGCGCATGTATGTGATAATGGCAAACACATTTATGTGATAATGGCAAGTGCAGTTATGTGATACTGGCATTTATTTTTGTGAAAACGGCAAGTTCCCGTTGATGATAATGGCACGCATAGTTTTTTACATTTTGGCCCCCATATTTTTGCAAAAAGGTCACACTGGCATGCACTGTTATGTGATACTGGCATGCGCAGTTATGTGATAATGGCATTTGTATCCGGCCTGTGTTTGTGCATGGCTTTTTTTATTTTGGTCCCCGTATTTTAGCGCGTTTGCAAAAAATTTCCCGTGTGTCTTCATTCCAAACGGTTCGGAATAGTGGCATTCCGTACCCAATCCATACCCCTATTTAAGAGGGACTCTCCTAATAATATTTTCTATCTTAAATTAATAACTATTTAAGTAAATCCAAATATCTTAACAGTTGCATCATTTATTATTATTTCTGAGCACTTAATTTTGTTGTACCGACTACTAATATAATATATATTATGTTATTGTTGGAGCACAAAATTAATGTCTTGGAGTGACGACGATCTATCTTCGGATGTGCGAGAATTGGCTCGGGCTCGTCGAGTGAAGCCCGGGCGAGAGACTCCTCTCGCCCTCTTAGGCGAGATCGAGCGAGAGATTCTTCTCCCTCACGTTGGTGAGCCAGGTGAGAGAATCCTCTCGCCCTCGTAGGCGAGACCGAGCGAAAGATTCTTCTCGCTCACGTTGGTGAGCCCGGGCGAGAGGCTCATCTCGCCCATGTAGGCGAGACCGAGCGAGAGATTTTTCTTGCTTATGTTGGTAAGTCCGGGCGAGAGGCTCCTCTCACCCACATGGCCGAGTCCTATCGAGAAACTCATCCGACTCAAATACGCGAGAGGCCGGTAGGAGGCACGAACGAGGAGCCGAGTGAGAGGCCTACGGCGAGAGGTCGAGCGAGAGGCCGAGTGGCGTGAGGCCGAGTGAGAGGCCTACGACGAGAGGCCGAGTGGCGAGAGGCCGAGTGGTGAGAGGCTGAGTGGCGAGAGGCCGAGTGAGAGGCCTACGGTGAGAGGCCGAGTGGCGAAAGGCCGAGCGAGAGGCCGAGTGGCGAGAGGCTGAGTGAGAGGCCTATGGTGAGAGGCCGAGCGAGAAGCCTAAGGCAGGAAGCCAAGCGAGAAACCTAAGGCGAGAAGACGAGCGAGGAGACTAAGGCGAGAAGCCAAAGTTGAAAAGCCAACTTGGACGCGAGCGGGAAGCTCATTTGACCTTCGTAGGCGGGGAGGCCGTTAGCTTGAGCCCATTTTGGGATTCACTTTAGGCCTGATGAGATGTCCGTCTTTGGCGATGATGGACTTGAGTGAAGATTTTGCGTAGGAGATTCGAGAAGGTCAAGACAATCTATATTTTCCTAACTTGAGCCGAGATTCTCAATATTTGGCAAGACTTGGTAAGTTCCTCTTTAAGCCGCGATTGCTTGGTCGTCACATTTTGAAAGCTTCCTATTCGAGGATGGGATGTGCTCATTTAAGGAAGACGGCTTGTACTGAGCCGAGAGGATCCCATCATATTAGGAACAAATAACTTGAAGCGGATCTCTCGAGATTGAGACTTGGAGCCGAAGGTTTTGGAGGCGGTTTAGGATTTCCTATTATGAAGGCGCGGAGGTTAGGTCAATGCACTCTATATAAGGAGGGCTCGGGCGAGAGAACGGACATCACTAACACAACACAACAATTACTTTACTATCTTTTCGTTTTATCTTTCCTTAGCCTAGCGTAGCCCGTAGCATAGCTCTAGCTTTAGCCTTAGTGTAGACCAACCTTGGGACGACCACTCCGGATCCGTCTCGGGTTACTTGTTCTCTTTTCCCCGCAACATATTTTTTGGCACGCTCGGTGGGACTAAGGAGGGTGTCTGAGAAGGCAGTCTTACTTCGCTCAACCAAGATGACCAATATATTTATTGCACCGGTTCCCTCTAAGGAGCCAACACCTTCTGCATCTCAGTTGACGCAAGAAAGAACTCATCTACTTCGGCTTCCTCCAAAGAGCCGGCTAAGACAAGCATCATCTCGATGGAGTCCTATGCCTCATATGTTGCTCGAAAGAGCTACGAAGAGCTCTATAGACCCGTCGTTCTGATGGAGACATATGCTGCCTTCATCCCACAGAAGTGCTATGAGGAGTCTGTTGTTAGACATGCGAAAGAAGTGCTACCCATTCGATCAACCTTCATGCAACCATGGACCGGTCACACGCCTGTTGCCACCACTCTGCCATCGTCGGGTGTGTTCTGTTATGATCAACTACCCGAAACTCCTATGTATCCCTCGTTCCAAACAACTCCTTATATGGGGATGGGTACACATGGAGTGAACCACTCGGGACACTACGGGACTGCAAGGACGGGGGCTAGCAATCTCTAAGTAGAATTGAGCTGGTAACAACCGGCCCTGAACCAAGACTGGTCTAGGGTCTCAGCCGACCAAAACTCTTTCAAAAGGAGGGATGTTTGCACGAATCCTTTGTTCGACTCAAGAGTTTCCAATCCTACCCCAACCCTCCAAGTCATGGATCAAGCACGGATGGACCTAGATGAGGAGGACAACCGCCATCCCATCGATCGACAAGAAGAGCTCGGTGAGGATGACGAGCTCGATGACGATGACGTCAACCAACAAGAAGAGCTCAATGAGGATGACGAGCTCAATAACGATGATATCAACCAACAAGAAGAGCTCGATGAGGATGAAGAGCTCGATAAGGATGACGAGCTTGGTGACGACTATATCAACCAACAAGAAGAGCTCGTTGAGGATGACAAACTCGATGAGGATGATGTCAATCGACAAGAAGATCTCGATGAGGATGACGAGCTCGATGACGATGACGTCAACCGATAAGAAAAGCTCAATAAGGATGATGAGCTCGATGACGTCAACCAAAAAGAAGAGCTTGATGAGGATGACGAGATCGATGAGGACGACGTCAGTCGACAAGAAGAGCTCGATGAGGATGATGAGCTCGATGAGGATGACGACGATGTCAATCGACAAGGAGAGCTCGATGAGGACGGCGTCAATCGACAAGAAGAGCTCGATGAGGACGATATTAATTGGAAAGAAGAGCTCGATGAGGACAACGTCAACTGTCAGCTGACATTGGGGTCTACCCGACGATAATGGATAGAAGGGCAACCCTTATCTTCCCAATCCGAGAATTTTGTCCCGCATCAATTCTTGGAGGACTAGTCATCGATGGGTCCTCACCGTATTGCTCATGTCGCCATAGTTGGCTTCGACCGAAGTCAAAAGAGAAATCCCAAGCAAGAGAAGGCCAATCCTATGACCCGAAGGGCAAGACTAGAAGGGCGGGGACGACGAGACCCTAAGAAAGAAAAAGTTGATCCTAAGACCCGAGAGGCAAGACTCGGGGGACACAGAAGGCCGCCTGATAACGATATACCAAACGCTCACAAATCCTTTCGTTCAAGGGGAGCTGATCATCCTAAGCGAGGGAAGGTCGACCTTAAGACCCGAGAGGCAAGACTCGGGGGGCAAGGAAGATTGCCCGACAACGGCGTTCCAAAGGCTTGGAAGTGCTTTTGTTTGAGGGTAGCCGATAGTCCTAAGCAAGGAAAGGCTGACCTTAAGACCCAAGAGGCAAGACTCGGGGGGCAAGGACGGCCATCTATGTAATACCCGACCATATTAGTTAAATGTAGTCGGGTTTAATCAAGGTAATGACTAGTATAAAATTTTTATTTAAATAAATTCAGGGACCAAATTTGAATAAGGAGAGGAGGATGTAACACCCGTTCTTTACAAATTTAGAATTTTGTACGTTCGAAATAAGTTTGAAAATTTTGTAGGCAGCAATTGTATCTAACTCCATTTAAGAATTTCCAATTTTAGAAACTTTGTCAAAATAAGAATAAAAAAAAGATAAGGTGAAACAGTATTAAGTCATGGGATTGTCTTTGATCCAATTCAACGATTAGGAATTGACGTGGAAAATAACTTGGTCAGTTTACCACTCAAGCAATAGATAAGGATAAAAATAAAATTTAAGATGAATTCAGTAAGATTTTAACATTTCTGATAGATAAAAATAACTTAATAAAATAGGGTAGACAACTGAAAAAAAAAAAGAAACAAAACGTGGCAAGTTGCAAAAGTAAAAAAAAATGAAAGGAGAAAAACGAGGCACTAACTAAATTGGCCATGAGAATATATATCTAATTAAAATAGGATAAGTTAGAATTTAAATAGAAAATTAAGCAAAGAAACGTGGCAGTAAAAGGAAGAGAATGGATTGTGGTAGATTTAGGAAATTTTTTTTAAAAAAAGAGAAGAGATAAAGATAAATTTGAAGCGGTAGAAATTTTCTCGGAACAATATAAACCACTTAGCTTCATTGTTTCCACCAAAATATGGAACAAAAATATAAACAAAAGGAAACCGAGAACAAGAAAAGAAAGAATATGAAAAGGGGAAGAAGTGAAAAGAGAAACCATTGGTCAAGGTAAACATATTATTGTTGTCTCGGTCAGATTGTTTATTTGTGCAGAAGGAAGTATACGTTGGTAAATTGAATTCATTGAATTACTAACTAGCAAGTAGCCTAAGTTGGTTAAAAGAAAAGAGATAATAAGAAGAAGAAAAGAAACAACCGAGATAAATAAGAAAAGGATTGTAATCGAATTGATAGGAAATTTTGGTAGAATTGAAAATTCTATATAAAATACAATAGAGTTGTTCCATAATTTATTTGGAAGATGTTAAGTATACTAATAATGAAGCAGAAATAGACCCGCATGATTTAAGTTGGTATTGGAAAGTATAAGTAAATGGGATTTGAATCGCCTATGATAAACTAAGGGATATTTTATGAGTGAATTAAATTCAGTTTGCAAGAACTTGCGTGGTTGGCTTCAAATAATTATAAATTTAAATTATTAAACCTATTAATGGGGAATGGAAATCGGTAAAAGTTTTCCGTAGGTTAGAAAGTATATTGGAGTGGTTAAGAAAAATCAAGTATATGTTCATCTATATGAACGACATAATTTTAAACATATTTTGGAATATTTTTAGGGACATTTGAACGAGTTATTGTATTTTGGGAAGGATGGTGGATCCAGATGGTCATCGAGCCAAAATTGGTAAACAAATAATATGTGACTCGTGCTTTCTTTGGCGCACTCTATTTATTTGTCATGATTTGAATAAGGTAATCTGAGTGCATTTGTACATTTGTCATATGAGCATTCGTATAAAATTATGATTTATGAAAGTTTGTGTAATCTGGCCCAGCGGGGCACTGGATATGTTTGATATATTTTGGGAGTCTATGAATTTGTTATGATATGAAAGTCTATTATATGGATGGCTCCGCTCTGTGATATGGACGTCTAGTAGGCAGAGATCTACCCGTGACCAACCGGGGATGTTGGCATATGTGCACATATAATGAGGATACAATGGATTCTGATATGATCTGTTTGGCCGGCGGGGTTAGTTTCTGATGGCGCCTTTGAGATATGGTATCCTCGTGTCGGGGTTGGAGTGATACTATCTAGATCTTGCCGAATGTTCGTCCGTTCTGCTATATGATATTGGAATTATGTGTCATGTGTCAAATTGCGTGACGGTATGGAACGTTGCGTAGTTTTCTCATGTTCTGTGACTTTGTGATTATATGCTATATTTGGTCATCTGGTAAGTATGACTTTTGAATAATGTACATCTCCGCATAATTTATTTGCCATGTTAGTTATATGCATGTTTTAGGTATGTTTGTGCATTGAGTAGCTAAACAAATTGCGATGCATATCTTATTTGTTTACTGAGTGTTCCAAAACACTCATCCCCCCCTCTCACCAGTTTTGCAGGAACTCGAATACGAGTTGTATTGGTTCGGAGATCTACTCTGATCGTACTAAGTCCGCTTTATTCTCCGGAACTGGTCTGGAGGTCTCCAGTTTGTATTTTTCTTATTGATCTAGAAGCTCCGTAGTCACATCATTTGTTTTGATCTTGGGAGTATGTATTAAATAGAAAAAGTTTGGCTTATATTTTGTAAATCTTGAATATAAAACTAAAGATCATTACGTTTTAAATTTTATGTTTAAATACTTATGATTATAAATTTGAATACGTTAGAGGCTGGCTAGATTTATTTTGTGAATAACATGAGTTGAAGTCTAGCATCGGTCACCGACCACTGATTCGGGTCGTGACAATCTAATAGTAGAATTCTAAGGACTCAAAACTTCTACCGTCCAAAGGAAGCCGATGAGACGTGGAGACTCTGTCATCCTCGTATCAAGGTAGACCTTCAAGATGGGTCCAACCCACGTCGGTATACCTTTAACCGACTTGGAGATAGAAGGGTCATAACTGATCCACCAATGCGAGATGTCCTGACCAAGACCCAGAGACGTCGCCTTGAAAGGAAGATCCAGAAAAGAAGGCAAGCCATCAAGGACCTTGAAAGAAAAATCGCAGAGCAAAGGGTCGAGCTGGAGAAACAAAAGGTGATTCTAGCTCGTCCGTGGGTGAAGTATCATTTGGCCTCGACTCAAAGCCAAGCGAAGGATGTGAAAGCCTCTAACTGGGAGAAGGGAGATGACCTCAAGCACGTTAAAGAGATCCAACTAAAGGCACCCACTATACTACGTGGGAAGTTGACCCGCAAGTGGGTACCCAAGGTCATGAGCGAGATTCATCTGAAGGAGGACACCCAGCGAGAGTCTATTTTCAACAAAAAAGAGAAGGAGGTTTTGGTCGACCTTGACACGAGGTGCATTAAGTTTGGGGACTTCCCAAGTAAGCTGGGAATCAATAGGACATCGGCTAGCCTCAGATAGGAGCCCAACCAATCGAGCCACTTTAAAGATGATATGATAAAAAAGGACCCTACTGAGCCTCAGATAGGAGAGATGTCCTCTGTCATTCCCATGGTAGAAGCCTTCAATGGCGACGTCACCATTGTGAGGCCAACCCGAAGAATGAATGATCGCAAGAAATCTCTCTGCATCACGGCTCACATCCTTGGGGAGCTGATTGAGAGAGTACCCGTGGATGGCATGGGTATGGTGAACACCTTTCTTTATTTGCGCCTCTGCGAACGCAATAAGGAGAAAGAGGATGCCAGCCCGACCGGCATGGTGATAACCAATTTTGTCGGAAAAGGGCGAGACTCGGTCTGCTCCAATCAAGTAATCCCATCTTCCATCCGCCAATGTCTAATTCAATGGAAATCAAATGTGAAGGTGTTGATCATGATGGCCGATGCACGCCCATTCATGTCGGCCACCCTCTATATTGAAGTCGTCCTATACGAGGGGTCCGTAGTGCCAACAAGTGTGTTTTGGAGAAGCATGGATGGCTGGTCTTCCCGATGTACAAGTTTAATCAAATGGAAGGTGCATTCAGTCCAAAGATCAATCAATGCCATACCTGTAAGGCAATTACTCCATCTTGCCCATGAAGAGTAAGGTAATGGGCGACAAGGTGACTGCAGGTTTACGCCTTGTCACCATATAAGTCGGCCGAATATATCCTCGGGACGATGGTCTAGACTTCTTTGAGCTGCACAGTTTCATTCTGTTACATGCTAGTGGAAGGAAGCCAAGCCGAAGATGAAGAACCACGTCAACGCTTCTCGCCTGACCGTATCGAAGCGTTAACGTGCAGGGGCCATTATTGGAGCACAAAATTAATGTCTCCGAGTGACGACGATCTATCTCCGGATGTGCGAGAATTGGCTCGGGCTCGTTGGTACGTGGAGCCCGGGCGAGAGACTCCTCTCGCCCTCTTAGGCGAGACCGGGCGAGAGATTCTTCTCGCTCACATTGGTGAGCCGGGCGAGAGGCTCCTCTCTCCCTCGTAGGCGAGACTGAGCGAAAGATTCTTCTCGCTCACGTTGGTGAGCCCGGGCGAGAGGCTCCTCTCACCCATGTAGGCGAGACCGAGCGAGAGATTTTTCTCACTTATGTTGGTAAGTCCGGGCGAGAGGCTCCTCTCACCCACATGGCCGAGTCCTATCGAGAAACTCGTCCGACTCAAATAGGCGAGAGGCCGGTAGGAGGCACGAGCGAGGAGCCGAGTGAGAGGCCTACGGCGAGAGGTCGAGCGAGAGGCCGAGTGGCGTGAGGCCGAGTGAGAGGCCTACGATGAGAGGCCGAGTGGTGAGAGGCCGAGTGGTGAGAGGCCTACGATGAGAGGCCGAGTGGTGAGAGGCCGAGTGAGAGGCCTACGGTGAGAGGCCAAGTGGCGAAAGGCCGAGTGAGAGGCCGAGTGGCGAAAGGCCGAGTGAGAGGCCGGGTGGGGAGAGACCGAGTGAGAGGCCTACGGCGAGAGGCCGAGCGAGAAGCCTAAGGCGGGAAGCCGAGCGAGAAACCTAAGGTGGGAAGCCTAAGGCGAGAAGACGAGCGAGGAGACTAAGGCGAGAAGCCGAAGGTGAGAAGCCAACTTGGACGCGAGCGGGAAGCTCATTTGACCTTCGTAAGCGGGGAGGCCGTTAGCTTGAGATCATTTTGGGATTCACTTTGGGCCTGACGAGATGTCCGTTTTGGGCGATGATGGACTTGAGTGAAGATTTTGCGTAGGAGATTCGAGAAGGTCAAGACAATCTATATTTTCCTAACTTGAGCTGATATTCTCAATATTTGGCAAGACTTGGTAAGTTCCTCTTTAGGCTGCGATTGCTTGGTGGTCACATTTTGAAAGCTTCCTATTCGAGGACGGGATGTGCTCATTTAAGAAAGACGGCTTGTACTGAGCCGAGAGGATCCCGTCATATTAGGAACAAATAACTTGAAGCGGATCGCTCGAGATTGAGACTTGGAGCCGAAGGTTTTGGAGGCGGTTTATGATTTTCTATTATGAAGGCGCGGAGGTTAGGTCAAGACACTCTATATAAGGAGGGCTCGGGCGAGAGAACGGACATCACCAACACAACACAACAATTACTTTACTATCTTGTTGTTTTATCTTTCCTTAGCCTAGCGTAGCCCGTAGCATATCTCTAGCTTTAGCCTTAGTATAGACCTACCTTGGGACGACCACTCCGGATCCATCTCGGGTTACTTGTTCCCTTTTCCCCGCAACAGTTATATATTTAAAATTAAATATTACCGAATCCTACTTAGTTATAAATTTCTTATAAATCTCTCGATGATTTCTTTCTATACATAGATGCAAAAAATTTAAATCATTATCATTGATACTAGTTAGTTATTGCACAAAACAAGACTTTTCTCAAATAAACCAATTCCAATTCAAGAGATACGAAAAAATTGATCGAGCCACAACTAGATGATAATTTCTATACTAGCTAGTAGGCTGCGCTGAAATTGAATCCAAGCCAATCTATCTATCTTTCAAATAGAAAGTCGACGGTCGAGTGACAATACAATACTCAAAGGGAATATAATCGAAATTCATTAATTCAATGACATTTCAAGTAGCATTGTTCCATCCAAAATTTGAATGCTAATAAAAATAAAATTTTGTATTCAGACAATTTGTTTTAAACGAATTAAGTCCACCAACTCTTTTTTTTGGAAAGGTAGAATAGCCTTTATTAGTCACCAAAGAATCTCAGAGACATCTCATTACAAAACGCCTAAAAGGAACTAAGAGGAAAAGCAAACTCCTACCCAAATGAACTAAACCAGCGGCCAGTTACAAGAAGTAACAGCCAAAAACATGAAAAAAGTTACAGCCAAAAAATCAACCCAGAAAAAATTACAGCGGGTCAGAACGCACCAGATGAAGCCAAGCCCAGAAGCAGAGAACACCAGCTGACGAGGTTTGCCTAAGAAAATCACCGAACGAGCAGTCCCAGTCAACCCAAATCCCGAAGAGAAGCCAACGCTGACCACAAATCCTGAAACTGAATCCCAGATGTCAACCCTGACCAGAATGCCCACTCCGAGAAACTTCTGAGAATGGCAAGCAAAACACTATCCCAACAAGGCAGTCGGTTATCGAAAATTACTCGGTTTCTGGTTAACCATACATGCCAACAGCACGCCGCAAAAAGAGTGTACCAAAGCTTTTTAAAGAGATCCCCACGAACCAGACACAACCAATCGTCCAAGCATGTAAGCACACTTCTCCCGACATACCAACTGATACCAACCATTCTCAAGAAGGAGTTCCAATGCTTGGAAACGAACCAGACACAACCAATCGTCCACCAACTCTTTTTGTCTTTCTTTATGTGCCATTTGATAAGAAAATATACAACCATATTTAGAAAATTGAAATTAACCGTATCTAGAAGCAGATACTAAGAAGAAAATAATATCAATCGAGTTACATTAACACTAATGTGATTGTAATAAATATGGATATCGAGATAGTTTCGAGAATAAACATAAGAAAACAAATCGTCATGCCAAAATATTCATTTTTTAAAACGAATTTGTAGAATTTTGTTATATTGAAATTGAATTATTTAAGGTTTTGGTATTTGTAGATGATAAATTTTGAAGTATATTTTAAAAATATTTAGAATTATTTAATATTTTAATACTAATATAATTAGTAACATAATTGTTTTGAAATAATAATCCGACATAATGACCATATTGTAAGTTTCAGACAACAAGCCCCACATAATAATCCTCGGTGAATATTTAATATGACCAATTAATTTATACCATTTTTGTAGGTGGAAAAGGAGTCGGAGAGAGTTGAAGCCTTCACGACCTGATCACTTCAATTTTTTAATTATAAGTAAATTATTATTCACCATAAATTAACCAACCAAAGAAGGTTATACTATAGGTACCAAAAGTACGGTTTCTTAGGTACCAGATAGCGCATATCAAATAGATGACCCTGATATCCAGTATCTGAGTACAAATCCAAGGAAGCTTCAAATATAGAGCCGAACCAAAACAAATGCCCAAGGTTAGCACAAAACACCAAGCACAAGCATTCAATCCTATCTACCTTGCCGAAAACCCAAATCAAGGAGGATTGAAAGACCAAATTGGCTGACAACCACACGCCACATCCTTGATCACTTCAGTTCTTCCAAATCAGTCTAGGAGCCAACTCTCCCGGTAACAAAGAGCTGGCTTCCGTAAGCGAGAATTTCTTCAAGGTAAATTATAAGCTTGGACTTTTGAGTTTCGAGAAGTCTACTCGATTATGGTTGCTCCTCATCTTGCATAGAATATGAGTTTTGTAACCGCTGAAGGTTCGCAGGGCGATCAGATTATCACTTCCATCTGATCGAGTGATACGACATTGTACCTTGGGAGCTTGCTTACCCTTGAGGCCTAAAGTGATATAGGCGGATAAAACGAGTTTAAGTGCACAAATCTTGATATAGCCTTGTCCAGGATTAAATCTGAAATTCATGTATTGAAAGTGGAGAACTCAATCCAAAGAATGCAATCTTCAAAGAGGTAGTATGTCAACAGTTTGCTCAAGCAGTCTTTGTGAATATTTTGCTATATCGTTTAATTATATTTGGTATATGCTATTTTTTTAAGATTATTCTCAATTAGTGCATAACAATAATAATTCCTAAATCCAATAATTAATTAGATTACTTTCCAACATCGCCTTGGCTCCGGGCCCGTCAAACAGGAAGCTTCACATCACGCAAGCAAGTTTAAGAGTTGATGATGCCGTGACCTCTGACCAGCCAGGGAGGGTATCGCTTCAATGCAAAAAAAGTGAACATATTCCGGTCATGATGTGTACTTTATCAACTCAATGGACAATACTGTGTTGCTCATCGGATCTAGCGTTCCAGGAAAAATGTAACGTTGTCTTCTCGGTCCTTGGACCGGTCAGCCTCCATCTCTCTGGCCAGTACATTCACTTTGATGAAGATGTCTCGTATCCTTCTTTTATTGCTTGATGAATTTTTTATAGAAAAATTATAAAATCTTGTTATAGTGCAAAAAAGTTGATTGTTGGGACTCTTCTTATATCTTAACCAGCGTGTTGAAAATAACTTGGAGAGTACATTGGTGATACAGAGAATGACTCTAGTAGCAGTGATGATTATGATTATAAAGATGGCTTTATTAATGATGACTGCAATGAACCGGCTACTCGGGCTCCGAGTGATGAAGGTATTTCTCCTAATTGGGAAGAATGGGTGTTAGTCTTTATTGTTTCTTAATTGGTTTAATTGGTGTCTTCGATAGGTTGGTTTGATGATAATAGAAGATAGAGGTGTGGATGAAGCGGTGGTCGGACCAAGAAGATGGTTTAGAAGAAAGCTTCAAGTTTAATGGTCAAATTCAGACCACTGATTTTGTAATTCACTTTACTTTTGTTGTCTTCTTCTTTCTATGTTATCTTATTTCACCACTTTGAAGCTATACAAGCTTGGACGTTGTTATTATTTCAATAGTAAACTTTGACCCTATTTAATTTATTTATTTTGTTGTCTAAACTGCTAAACCAAAATTCACTAAATCACTTGGCGTTAAGGATGGTGGACCATAAATCGATTAACCTGATTCATTTTGCACTGGCAAAATTAGGGGTTAGCATGTAATTGGCTCATCATCTTTTCTATCTAAACGAACAATCTCTCGAAGATAATTTCAGTTAACCTTACAATTATCCGTCAATCATCAATCTAAATATCACATTTGTGGCACTTGGTGTTGTGATGTGATTGGCGCTGTCCCTAAGAATTCCAAAAATGCAACTTGTTTTACCGCAAAAGACGGGTTTGATCCCGCGGTCCCGCTGAACTGTTTTTGAACCTATTTTTCTTAAATATATCAGAATATTTTAACTTACAAATCTCGAATTTTATGTTTTAAAAACACAATTCTAGTAAATATTTGTTGAAATAATAGATAAAAAAACCTATATAACATGTGTGGGGCAGTTGTTATATACATTTTATGGGGAAAAATTAGATTAAACTCATAAGATTAAAAAAACATTTCACTACTTATATCATATGTTTGTCCCACGGACAAATTGTCCTTGGGTCCATGGTGTTTGTTTAAATCACTCATGCGGTCTCTTCTATTTAAAAATTTATTTTTTCGTCATTTCTGTTCAGTTAAATATCATCGATCTATTTTAACTTATTCTCATGTGTTGCGGAGAAAGT
This sequence comes from Hypericum androsaemum, assembly GCA_963995505.1. NCBI lineage: Eukaryota > Viridiplantae > Streptophyta > Magnoliopsida > Malpighiales > Hypericaceae > Hypericum > Hypericum androsaemum. Next base: position 1,243,135 of record OZ023189.1, on the reverse strand, counting down.
GGGTACAAGAACGTCAAGACTACCCGAGACGGATCCGGAGTGGTCGTCCCAAGGTCGGCCTAACGGAAATGGTGAAAAAAGAGCTAGACTACGAGCTAAGAAAACTATAAAGAGTAAATGGATTTGTTTGTTGTGTTGGTGATGTCCGTTCTCTCGCCCGAGCCCTCCTTATATAGAGTGCCTTGACCTAACCTCCGCGCCTTCACAATAGGAAATCCTAAACCGCCTCCAAGACCTTCGGCTCCAAGTCTCAATCCCGAGAGATCCGCTTCAAATTATTTGTTCCTAACATGACGGGATCCTCTCGGCTCAATACAAGCCATCTTCCTTAAATGAGCAAATCCCATCCTCGGATAGGAAGCTTTCAAAACGTGACGACCAAGCGATCGCGGCCTAAAGAGGAACTTACCAAGTCTTGCCAAATATTGAGAATCTCGGCTCAAGTTAGGAAAATATAGATCGTTTTGACCTTCTCGAACCTCCCACGTAAAATCTTGACTCAAGTCCGTCATCGCCCAAGACAGACATCTCGTCAGGCCTAAAGTGAATCTCAAAATGGGCTCAGGCTAAAGGCCTCCTCAATCAAAGTGGACCTATTCCCGAAATCGCCTTCCCGCCTGCGAAGGTCAAATGAGCTCCCCGCTCGGGTCCAAGTTGGCTTCTCACTTTCGACTTCTTGCCTTAGGCTCCTCGCTCGTCTTCTCGCCTTAGGATTTCTGCCTTAGGCTTCTCGCTTGGTCTCTTACCGTAGCCCTCTCACTTGGCTTCTCACCAGTCAGCCTCTCGCAGTAGGCCTCTCACTCGGCCTCTCGTTTGTGCCTCCTATCGGCCTCTCGCCTATTTGAGTCAGACGAGTTTCTCGATAGGACTCGGCCATGTGAGAAGAGCCCTCGCCCGGTCTCGCCTATGCGGGTGAGAGGGGCCTCTCGCCCGGGCTCCCCGTGAGCACTCGGTCTCGCCTACGCGGACGAGAGGGGCCTCTCGCCCGGGCTCCTTGTGAGAGCTCGGTCTTGCCTATACGGGAGAGAGGGGCCTCTCGCCCTGGCTCCCCGTGAGCGCTCGGTCTCGCCTACGCGGGCGAGAGGGACCTCTTGGCTGGGCTCCTCGTGAGCGAGAAGAGCCCCTGCTCGGTCTCGCCTATGCGGGCGAAAGGGGCCTCTCGCCCGGGCTCCCTGTTCCGACGAGCCCGAGCCAATTCCCGCACATCCGGAGATAGACCGTCATCACTCCGAGACATTAATTTCGTGCTCCAACAATGCCCCCCGCACGTTAACGCTTTGATACGGTCAGGCGAGAAGCATTGACGTGGTTCTTCATCTTCGGCTTGGCTTCCTTCAACTAGCTTGTAACAGAATGAAACTATGTAGCTCAAAGAAGCCTAGGCCGTTATCCCGAGGACATATTCGGCCGACTTATATGGTGACAAGGCATAAACCTGCAGTCACCTTGTCGCCCATTACCTTACTCTTCATGGGTAAGACGGAGTACTTGCCTTAAGGGTATGGCATTGATCGATCTTTGGGCCGAATGCACCTTCCATTTGATTAAGCTTTTACATCGGGAAGACCAGCCATCCATGCTTCTCCAAAACACACTTGTTGGCACTAGGGACCCCTCGTATAGGACGACTTCAATATAGAGGGTGGCCGACACGAATGGGCGTGCATCGGCCATCATGATCAACACCTTCCCATTTGATCTCTATTTAATTAGACATTGGCAGATGGAAGATGGGATTACTTGATTGGAGCGGACCGAGTCTCGCCCTTTTCCGACAAAATTGGTTATCACCATGCCGGTCGGGCTGGCATCCTCTTTCTCCCTATTGCGTTCGCAGAGGAGCAACTGAAGAAAGGTGTTCACCACACCCATGCCGTCCACGGGTACTCTCTCGATCAGCTCCCCAAGGATGTGAGCCGTGATGCAGAGAGATTTCTTGCGATCATTCATTCTTCGGGTTGGCCTCACAATGGTAACGTCGCCATTGAAGGCTTCTACCATGGGAATGACAGAGGACATCTCTCCTGTCTGAGGTTCAGTAGGGTCCTTTTTTGTCATGTCATCTTTAAAGTGGCTCGATTGGTTGGGCTCCTGTCCGAGGCTAGCCGACGTCCTACTGATTCTCAGCTTGCTTGGGAAGTCCCCAAACTTAATGCACCTAGTGTCAAGGTCGACCAAAACCTCCTTCTCTTTTTGGTCGAGAATAGACTCTCGATGGGTGTCCTCCTTTGGATGAATCCCGCTCATGACCTTGGGTACCCACTTGCGGGTCAACTTCCCGCGTAGTATAGTGGGTGCCTTTAGTTGGATCTCTTTAATGTGCTTGAGGTCATCTCCCTTGTCCCAATTAGAGGCTTTCACATCCTTCACCCGGCTTTGAGTCGAGGCCAAATGATACTTCACCCACGGACGAGCTAGAAGCACCTTTTGTTTCTCCAGCTCGACCCTTTGCTCTACAATTTTTCTTTCAAGGTCCTTGATGGCTTACCTTCTTTTCTGGATCTTCCTTTCAAGGTGACGTCTCTGGGTCTTGGTCAGGACATCTCGCATTGGTGGATCATGGATGACCCTTCTATCTCCAAGTCGGTTAAAGGTATACCGACGTGGGTTAGACCCATCTTGAAGGTCTACCTTGATACGACGATGACAGAGTCTCCACGTCTCATCGGCTTCTTTTGGACGGTAGAAGTTTTGAGTCCTTAGAATTCTACTATTAGGTGGCCGTCCTTGCCCCCCGAGTCTTGTCTCTCGGGTCTTAAGGTCAACCTTTCCTTGCTTAGGACTATCGGCTACCCTCAAACAAAAGCACTTCCAAGCCTTTAGAACGCTGTTGTCGGGCAATCTTCCTTGCCCGCCGAGTCTTGTCTCTCGGGTCTTAAGGTTGACCTTCCCTCGCTTAGGATGATCGGCTCCCCTTGAACGAAAGGATTTGTGAGCGTTTGGTATATCGTTATCAGGCGGCCTTCTGTGTCCCCCGAGTCTTGCCTCTCGGGTCTTAGGATCAACTTTTGCTTTCTTAGGGTCTGGTCGTCCCTGTCCCCCGAGTTTTGCCTCCCGGGTCTTAAGGTCGGCCTTTCCTCGCTTGGGACCATCGGTTCCCCTTTGACGAAATGACTTCCAAGCTTTTGGGATGCCGTTATCGGGTGGCCTTTCTTGCCCCCCGAATCTTGCCCTTCGGGTCCTAGGATTGGCCTTCTCTTGCTTGGGGCTTCTTTTTTGGCTTCGGTTGACACCAACCATGGCGACATGAGCAATACGGTGAGGATCCATCGATGACTGATCCTCTAAGAATTGATGCGGGACGAAGTCCTCAGATTGGGAAGATAAGGGTTGCCCTTCCATCCTTTGTCGTCGGGTAGATCCCAATGTCAGCTGACAGTTGACTTCGTCCTCATCGAGATCTTCATCCTCATAGAGCTCTTTTTGTCGGTTGACATCACCCTCATCGAGCTCTTCTTGTCGATTGACATCGTCCTCATCGAGCTCTCGTTGTCGATTGACATCATTCTCACCGAGATCTCCTTGTCGGTTGACGTCATCCTCATCGAGCTCATCATCCTCATAGAGCTCTTCTTGTTGGTTGACATCGTCGTCATCGAGCTCGTCATCCTCATTGAGCTCTTCTTGTTAGTTGAAATCATAGAGCTCGTCATCCTCATCGAGCTCTTCTTGTCGGTTGACGTCATCATCATCGAGCTCGTCATCCTCATCGAGCTCTTCTTGTTGGTTGACATCGTCCTTATCGAGCCCTTCTTGTTGGTTGACGTCGTCGTCATCGAGCTCGTCATCCTCATCGAGCTCTTTTTGTTGGTTGACGTCGTCCTCATCGAGCTTGTCATCCTCATCAAGCTTTTCTTGTCGATTGATGGGATGGCGGTTATCCTCCTCATCCAGGTCCATCCGTGCTTGATGCATGACTTGGGGGATTGGGGTAGGATTAGAAACCCTTGAGTCAAACAAAGGATTCGTGCAGACATCCCTCCTTTTGAAAGAGTTTTGGTCGGCCGAGACCATAGATGGGTATGACCAATCTTGTGTCAGGGCCTGTTGGTACCAGCTCGATTCCTCTTGGAGATTGCTAGCCCTCGTCCTTGCAGTCTCGTAGTGTCCCGAGTAGTTCACTCTATGTGTCTCCATGTAAGGAGTTGTTTGGTACGGGGGATACATAGGAGTTCCAGGCATTGGATCATAACCGAACACACCCGACGATGGTCGAGTTGGGGTGAAAGGTATATGACCGGTCCATGATTGCCCAAAGGCCGGTTGGATGGGTACAGCTGATCCGGTGGATACGCTCATCCCTTGGTGTTGATTGATGACCAACCGTGAGGACTCCTCATGGTGCCCAAAAGACTCCTCGTAGAGCTTTCGAGCACGAAAAGTGGCATATGTCTCCATCGGGACGACGGGCGTATAGAACTCCATCGGGGCGACATTTGCCTCAGCTGGCTCTTTCGAGAAAGCCGAGGTAGATGAATCCTGCCTCCATGCATATGACTGGGAAACGGAAGGTATTGAATCCTTGTAAGGAACCGGAGCAACAAAGTAATTGGTCATCTTGGCCGGCAAAGGTTAGACCGTCTTCTCAGACGCCCTCCTTAGTCCCACCGAGCGTGCCAAAAAATATGTTACAAAGAAAGTGGGTACAAGAACGTCAAGACTACCCGAGACGGATCCGGAGTTGTCGTCCCAAGGTCGGCCTAACGGAAATGGTGAAAAAAGAGCTAGACTACGAGCTAAGGAAACGATAAAGGGTAAATAGATTTGTTTGTGTGTTGGTGATGTCCGTTCTCTCGCCCGAGCCCTCCTTATATAGAGTGCCTTGACCTAACCTCCGCGCCTTCACAATAGGAAATCCTAAACCGCCTCCAAGACCTTCTGCTCAAAGTCTCAATCCCGAGAGATTTGCTTTAAATTATTTGTTCCTAACATGACGGGATCCTCTCGGCTCAATACAAGCCGTCTTCCTTAAATGAGCAAATCCCATCCTCGGATAGGAAGCTTTCAAAACGTGACGACCAAGCGATCGCGGCCTAAAGAGGAACTTACCAAGTCTTGCCAAATATTGAGAATCTCTGCTCAAGTTAGGAAAATATAGATCATTTTGACCTTCTCGAACCTCCCACGCAAAATCTTGACTCAACTCTGTCATCGCCCAAGACGGACATCTCGTCAGGCCCAAAGTGAATCTCAAAATGGGCTCAGGCTAAAGGCCTCCTCAATCAAAGTGGACCTATTCCCGAAATCGCCTTCCCGCCTACGAAGGTCAAATGAGCTCCCCGCTCGGGTCCAAGTTGGCTTCTCACCTTCGACTTCTTGCCTTAGGCTCCTCGCTCATCTTCTCGCCTTAGGCTTTTTGCCTTAGGCTTCTCGCTTGGTCTCTCGCCGTAGGCCTCTCACTTGGCTTCTCGCCACTCGGCCTCTCGCTGTAGGCCTCTCACTCGGCCTCTCGCTTGTGCCTCCTACCGGCCTCTCGCCTATTTGGTCAGACTAGTTTCTCGATAGGACTCGGCCATGTGAGAAGAGCCCTCGCCCGGTCTCGCCTATGCGGGCAAGAGAGGCCTCTCGCCCAGGCTCCCCGTGAGCGCTCGATCTCGCCTACGCGGGCGAGAGGGGCCTCTCGCCCGGGCTCCTGGTGAGCGCTCGGTCTCGCCTATGCGGGAGAGAGGGGCCTCTCGCCCGGGCTCCTCGTGAGCGCTCGTTCTCGCCTACGCGGGCGAGAGGGACCTCTTGGCCGGGCTCCTCGTGAACGAGAAGAGCCCTCGCTCGGTCTCGCCTATGCGGGCGAGAGGGGCCTCTCGCCCGAGTTCCTCGTTCCGACGAGCCCGAGCCAATTCCCGCACATCCGGAGATAGACCGTCATCACTCTGAGACATTAATTTCGTGCTCCAACATCATGTAAAATGACCTCTATATTCTTAACATAAAAAAATTCCAGTCATCTTCCCCGCAACTCCAACCTTTCCCGAACCTAGTATTACTGTTGGACCTAAAGGCCCAATTGAGCAATTATTATTCTGCCTGATTGGGCCAAGGCCCAAATTTTTGGTGGAATGGGCCGGTCAACCCGAGCTGATCGGCCCAGGACCACACAATCGCCACGCCAGTATGACGTGGCACTGACGCAGTTGCCGTCAGAGTTGGCAGCCCACGTGTCACGCTGTCGTGGCGCCACGTGGCAAAGCTAAGAGTAGTTTTGTCACGTGGCATGTCACATGGCGGCCAAGCGGTCCGAAGTGCCACGTGGCGGACATGTGGCCCAGATGTCCCACGTGGTGTGCCACGTCGCACATTCTGGTTGTCCGGATTTCCCTATAAAAAGGGAAATCTGGCTGAACCAATCTGGAAATTTTCCCACAACCGCTCAATAAGAAAGAAAAAACTCTGGAATAGTCCCTGTGTTTTGAATAGATTTTCAATAAAGGAAATCTCGTGAAAATTAATTACGAATCTGTTATAAGGTGATCGTAATTCGACTGGCACGAAGACATAGTGGACCTGAACCTGTGGACCTCTTTCTTTAATAAGTAAGTGATTTATTATTAAGGAATTAGTTTGTTAATTAATCGAGTTTAATATATAATTACTCGTTAATTACGCATTAAATCTAGCAATTGGTATCAGAGCATGGTTGAAACCATGTTTTGATGATGATATGATGTTTTAATTCAAATAATTATGTGATTTTTTGGATTAAAATTGTATTAATTGTGATTTTATTAAAAATTACAATCTATTGGACTTTAATGTAATTAATTTAGAACTAGTGGACTAAATTGAATTTTGCCTAACAACATGGGCAAATTCGCGCACACGCGAAACCATAAAGTACCAATCTAAAATTTGACCACTTAGGTGCACCTGCTTGTCATGGACTTCGGTGTAATTGTGGAAAAATCTTCAGAACTAAATTGAAATTTGCCATTTCAATTCAATCCCGAGGAACCCTAATCGGGCGATTTGGGGGCTATTTTCCCCCAAATCAATTTCCGTCAATTTCGTCAAAAATTTGACGATTTTGACGTCGTAGATCGACGATAGTCGATTCTCCGGCGTGTCCTCGACGTTCCAATACCACTTTCGTGGATAGACGTCGCTGAAAAATGAAGATCGAAGTCGACGAATGCGGAGACGCGCGGAAGGGAGAAGACGCATTAGGGGCAAAATCATAATTTCACAATTTTTTCCCGAAAATATTTATACTCTTGTCAAGAAAATTAAAAAACTAGACGGATTGGCCTGGTTTCTTGGTTCGACCCAACCCGATTTATGGTTAATTTTGACTTAAGTCAAAATTGGACTTTAAATATCGGGTTTTCTCTCTTTTAATTGGATAAAATCAGTTTTTGTTCAATTAAATTCTAATAAATTGATAAAAATTTGAGAAATTTTTGTCAATTAGGTTTATTAAAATTATAACTATAATTTTAATAAACGAGATATATATTTTGAAACGAGTTCCGAGATATGTTAAATTTAACTAAAATCACATGAATTGGTCCATAGTATGATCATCAAAAGATTGAAAATGAGTTTTTCAATCCTATTTTGGGAGAATATGAGAATTAACCCGAAATTGACTTGCAATTGATAAAAGATTTGATGGCTACTAGAGAGAGGTATATAAACTTTTGTGCAACAGAACTTTGACAAAAGGTTCTGAAGCGCCGTTTACCGCTGCGAGTGCCTAAGGATGACATGTATGTCATTGTTGAGCATATCAAGGCTGTTCACCGGGAGATGCAAAACTGCATCTGGGCCGGAGGTTATAATTATGGAGAGGACTGGCCCTCCATGTTTCGAGACCTCCTGGTCACGCTGAAGATCCAAGAAGATATGTGTATCTTCTCGGAGCCCGAGATCAATACCCATAGAGATGCCCTCCACGGTCTGATCCACTATCTCGAGGAGAGGGGTCTTCTCAGAGAAATGATACCTTCTCATGTTCTGGAGCTGCGAAGCGGTTTGATCTTGAACCGCTACCTCGCTAAGGAGTACCATTACAATTTTCCTCCGCTCCTGGTCATCTGGATTATGGATTCGATCCCAGTTCCGGTGGTGAACTTAGAACTTTTCACCGGATCATCCTCGCACCCGGTCCTCACAGGATCGTCCTCAGACCCGGAGCCAGATATGTATCTGGATTGTCCTACCAGATCGCCTGGACACTCGATCCTCATGTGATTACATGTTTAACTGTCCCCATATACATATGTTATTTTTGGGGAAATTTTGTACAATAGGTTGAGACCTTGTCTGAGTTTGTTATGTGCGTGTAAATTCAGAATGTACAAATGAATATGTGATGCGTGTAATTAAACAAAGATGTTTGTTTAGTTGCTTCCACTTGAGTTTACTATCGATGAAATTTAAACTGTTGAAGTTTAAAATTAATACTTCAATGGTGAGGGGAAGCATGCCCGCGACCCACTTCGATTTTGAGTTTAATCAAGGACTTTGTATCGTTAAAAGTTATGAATGTTTAGTAAATTGAATCATATTGCCAAATCAAATTTCTAATATGTTCTCATATTAAAAATTCTCTATAGAAATGTCAGTTGCTTCTAGATCTATCATAGCTGAGTTAAACCGTGAGTTAAAACTCAACAGTAAAAACTATGAGAATTGGAGCATGAAAATCCAATATGTGCTTGAGGAACAAGAAGTTCTGGAGCACATACATGTGATAATGGATGAGCCTGAAGAAAGCACAACTGCTCAACATAAGCGAGACAAAGAAGCTTATGTTATTTGGAAGAGAAAGAACACTACTGCCTGGTTGATTTTGTTGAGTTCGATGATGGATGATGTCACCCGACAATTTTGCGTGTATGACAACGCGAAAGAGTTACGGGATGCTCTCAAACAAAAATTCGGAAAGCTTTCACCATAAGGTTTGACACCTTTAAGAAGCGTCCGGAGGTTACCATGAGGAAACACTTGAGAGTGATGTCAAATATGATCAGTGAACTGGCAGAGGCTGGTCACATATTTAGCAACGAGCAGCAGATTCAAGCTATCATCCATTCCCTACCACCGAGTTGGGAACAGATGAAGATGAATCTTACCCATTCCGACCATTTGGTAATATTTGATGATGTTGCCAGACACCTTGAGCTGGAGGAAGATCGCCTCCTAGCTATGAAATCCCACCCTGAAGCCCATTCGATTTGTTCAACTGGGAGTGGTGGGAAATAAGAAAGGTAAAGGGAAGGGTAAGTGTAAAGAAACTCCAAAGGCTGAAAACCATGGAACCAAATTGGATGGCTCCAAGGCTAAAAAGAAAAGGCAGTTTAACATTTCAAAAGTGAAATGTTTTAACTGTCAAAAGAAGGGACATTTTGCAAAAGATTGCAAGATGCCCAAGCAGGTACACCTAAACTCAAGTGTGAGTAAGTTGTATGTATCCTCTTGTACCCTTCTAACTGAGTCACATTCTATGTGGGTGATTGATTCAGTAGCGACAGACCATGTAGCTAGAGACTGTTGTTCGTTCATTGAATACAGGCGGTTGTCGGCTGGAGCAAAAATTATTTTTATCGGTAACAACTCGTGCGTGGATGTGAAAGGCCTGGGCACTTATAAATTGCACCTTTGTGGTGGTCGTGCCCTTCGTTTACATGACGTGTTGTTTGCTCCAGACATTCGAAGGAACCTGATCTCAATTTTGGCCTTAATATCTTTAGGTTTTAGGTTGTCGTTTAAGGACAACACCGTTAGATTATTTTTGGATGATGCCTACTTTGGCCTTGGATATATATCAGAAGGTTTTTTGATTCTAGATATCGATCCTTATGAAAGTTTTTCCTTAGTCACTAGTTCAAACTCATCGGAAGATGATATTAAACTGTGGCATTCTAGACTTGGCCATGTTGTTCAGGATCGTTTAAACCGTCTAGCTAAGGCAGGACTACTAGGAAATGTAGAGAAATCTATATTACCCATATGCGTATCCTGTCTAGAAGGAAAAAGCACAAGGAAACCTTTCGGTACTGGGACTAGAGCTGAATTTCTATTACAGTTAGTCCATTCTGACATCTGTGGTCCAATGAACGTGAGGGCAAGGCATGGAACATATTACTTCATCACCTTCATTGACGACTATACTAGATATGGTCTAATATACCTGATTTCTCTCAAGTCTGAAGCCTTAAACTGCTTCATAACGTACATGAGTTTTGTTGAGAATCAGAAGGACAGAAAGATAAAGGCCTTACGAACTGATCGTGGCCGTGAACATCTTTCTGATGAGTTCAAAGCTCTATGCATTAAAAAAAGGGATTGAACATCAGTTGTCCATTCCCTATACACCCCAGCAAAACGGGGTTGCTGAAAGAAGAAATAGAACCCTTCTTGACATGGTTAGATCAATGATGGTAGAGCTAAATTTGTCTTTATCATTCTATGGAGATGTGCTCCTGACTGCCGCAAACGTTCTAAACCGTGTTTCCTCCAAGTCTGTTACAGCCACTCCTTATGAAATGTGGACAGATTGGAAGCCCGATCTATCCTATTTTAAGCCATGGGGGTGTGCGTCCTATGTCCATTCTACCTCAAGTACTTTCGGTAAACTAGGACCGAGAGGTAGAAAAAGTATCTTTATAAGATACCCAGAGGTATCTAAAGGGTATGTGTTCGTGGGTAAACTGGACAATGGACATGTAACAGAATTTAAATCACGCGATGCCACATTTTTGGATAATGAATTTCCAAAGTTGGGGGAGGTTAGTAATGACCTTACCCTTTATGAGACAGATGAACCAGAGTCATCTGGATCACTTCTTCTGAGTGGGAGAATTGAGGTGGAAGATAGAGATTTTTCAACTCAAAATGATCTGGAAGGTCGTGATCTGAGTCCTGAAAGAGAGATAATTTCTTATTCCAGTAGGAGTATGGTATTTTCACCCAGTGAGAGTACGATTCTCGGATATGATGAATATATGAGAGATGTTTATCAAAACTGGGAATACCGTAGGTCTAGCAGAACTAGCATACCACGCCGACGATTTGACATCGAAGGCGAGGCTAATGCGTTCTTGGTATCACTAAAGAAATTTGGTGGTCCAAGTGAAATCCTTCTAGCCAACCTGCAGGATGAAGATGAGCCAAAGAATGTATCTGGAGCTTTGTCATCTCTAAAACGAACTTAATGGATAAATGCAATGGAGGAAGAAATGTCTTCCATGATCAAAAACCAGGTTTGGAATCTGGTTGACCTACCTAGGGTCGTAGGGCAATTGGGAATAAGTAGATTCTCAAAATCAAGCGCAATGCAGATGGCAGTATCGAAAGATATAAAGCGTGTTTGGTTGCCCAAGGGTTCAAACAACAGGCTGGGATAGACTACGAGGAGACTTTTGCACCTGTTGTTAGATTTACGTCAATTAGGGTCATTTTAGCTATGGTTGCTAACATGAATCTAAAATTACATCAAATGGATGTAAAGACTGATTTTCTCCATGGAGAATTGGATGAAGAAATCTATATGATTCAGCATGAGGGCTACATTCAAAAAGGCTGCGAACACAAAGTTTGCAAATTGAATAGATCAATTTATGGCCTTAAGCAGTCGTCTAGGCAGTGGTATATTCGCTTTCATAATACGATCATGGCGCATAATTTTATAATGATAGACGAAGATCACTGCGTGTATGTTAAGCAATCAGGAAAGAAGTTTGTCATCATCACTTTGTATGTTGATGACATACTTTTAGCTGGAAATGACATGGGATTTCTTGTCGAAATCAAAGATTAGTTATCTTCCAACTTTGAAATGAAAGACATGGGTGAAGCGGATTACATACTCGGAATTAAGATTTCGAAGAATCGTTCAAAAAGGATCATGTCTCTTTCACAAGAGACATATATTCGCAAAGTAGTAGAATGTTTCAAATGTGATCACAGTAACCCAAAGTATGTCCCATTGCTTAAAGATCATAATTTGTGTAAGGACATGTGCCCAAAAATAGCTAAACAACGTGGGTACTTGGAGAAGATTCCTTATGCCAATGCAGTTAGATGCCTGATGTACGCAATGTTGTGTACCAGACCTGATATTTGCTATGTTGTTGGGATAGTAAGCAGATATCAGTCTGATCCAGGCAGTGCTCACTGGAAGGCTGTCAAAGGGATTTTAAAATATTTGAACACTACTGCAGAATACTCCTTGTGCTATCAAGGCCGTGACCTAATACTGAGTGGCTACACTGATGCTGATTGGGGAGGCGACGTGGACAAGAATAAGTCTAAATCTGGATTCATTTTCTTGTTGGGCGGGGGTGCTATCTCATGGAGCAGTAAGAAGAAAACTTGTGTATCCCTGTCAATAATGGAAGCAGAATATTTAGCTTCAGCTCATGCTGTACAAGAAGCGGTGTGGCTGAAGAGATTCTTAAGCCATCTCTCCCTGATCAACTCAACAGAGCCCGTAAGTCTATTCTGCGACAACCAGGCAGTTATAGCCTATGCTAAGGATCCTAGATTCCATAGCAGGGCTAAGCATATAGATATTAAATTTTACTTTGTTAGAAGTTTAGTAAAATATAAAGAACTGTGTATGAAATACATATCTACATAAGATATGGCCGCAGATCCAATGACTAAAGCATTACCTCGAGAAGTGTTCGAGAAACATGTTAAGTCACTGAGTTTACGACGGTTTCATTTGTAATCCAATTAGTTAGAATAAAGGAGTTTTATTTGGCAATATGAGTTATTTATGAAATATGTCGGACAGAGAAGTAGCCCACTCATACGGGTGTTTACCTCGGTGGGAGTCAAGAAGTTGATTCCAAGATGAGATGAGGTAGTTATTGGACATTCATAAGTGCATGTCCTATAACGGAATGCCGTCTTGCTCAAGAGCAAGTTTTCTTATGGGATGCAGGAATAAGTTGATGCATTTGAATTTTCTACAATCCATATGATAAGATATAAGTGGAACTTATCATAATGTCTGTCCTATTAGCCTAGAATTAAGCTAAGGCTGATACTCTAGTATGGTGTTAAATGACATGTGTTCCTTTAAAAAGGAATGAACACCGTAACACGTGATTAGTATCATGTGTGCTACTCGATCACTAGATGGGATGAAAATGTTGAGTAATTTCACAATCTCTGGTGTGAGGCTAATTTTTGAGAACTGTGATTCCCGAAACCTACCCTTAAGATCCTAAACGTATTCTGGAAGTATGGTCTAGTGCTGCTAGCTTGGAAATTTCATGAAAAAGTTATGGCATAGCGATTCGACCTGGCAGGGCTGACCAGAAAAGCAGGCTGTATCATTATGAAAAGAATATAGTTAAGGAAAAAGGAACTTTGTTTATCACATTCTGAGTTTCGTGGTTTAGGTGCACCAATTGTATTGAAAAGTACAATAGTGAACTCGAATATAATTGTTTGAAATCACTGATATGAACAATGAAATGTGACATGAGTCCTAGAGTAATAGCATGCATTATACAAGAAGGTTGTCGAGATGCTACTATTCAAGTAGCCTGAGTGTCCGTGCTCTTGAATTTAGCTTAACACACTCAACGTATGCTGGTCGCACAAAATCTTTTAAAGAAATCTGATAGATGTTGATCAAGGTCAATAATAATTAAGTGGGATATGTTGGACCTAAAGGCCCAATCGGGCAATTATTATTGTGCCTGATTGGGCCCAGTCACATTAGGCCTAAATTTTGGGTGGAATGGGCCGATCAACCCGAGTTGACCGGCCCGGGGCCACGCAAGTGCCATCAGCATGACGTGGCACTGATGCAGTTGCTGCCAGAGTCGGTGGCCCACGTAGCACGCTAACATGGTGCCACGTGACAAAGCTGAGAGTATCTTTACCACGTGGCATGCCACCTGGCAGACATGCTGTCCGAAGTGCCACCTGGCAGACATGTGGCCCAGATGTGCCATGCGGCACACCACATGCGCGCATGACTGCCATATGGCACTTCTAATACATATGTTTGCCACGTGGCACTTTGGGCCACATGTCCGCAACGTGGCAAAGCTACCCCTAACATTGCCACGTGGGCTGCTAACTTTGGTGGCAACCGTGTCAGCGCCGCGTCACACTGACGTGGCACCTGGCTTGGCCTCGGGCTGGTCAACGCAGATTGACCGGCCCATTCCGTCCAACATTTGGGCCTGGGCCCAATCAGGTACAATAATAATTACATGATTGGGCCTAAAGGTCCAACATCTCCTACTCAATTATTATTGACCTTGATCAACAACTATCAGATTTCTTTAAAGGATTTCGTGCGACCAGCATACGTCGAGTGTGTTAAGTCAAATTCAAGAGCACGGACACTCAGGCTACTTGAATAGTAGCATCTCGACAACCTTCTTGTATAATGCATGCTATTACCCCAGGACTCATGTCACATTCCATTGTTTACATTAGTGATTTCAAACAATTATATTCGGGTTCACTATTGTACTTTTCAATACAATTGGTGCACCTGAACCACGAAACTCAGAATGTGACGAACAGAGTTCCTTCTCTCTTAACTATATTCTTTTCATAATGATACAGCCTACTTTTCTGGTCACCCCTGCCAAGTCGAATCACTATGGCATAACCTTTTCATGAACTTTCCAAGCTAGCAACATTGGACCATACTTCCAGAATATGTTTAGGATCTTAACGGTAGGTTTCGGGAATCACAGTTCTTGAAAAAAGGTCTCACACCAGGGATTGTGAAATCACTCAATATTTTCATCCCATCCAGTGGTCGAGTAGCACACATGATACTGATCACGTATTACGGTGTACATTCCTTTTTAAAAGAACACATGTCATTTAACACCATACTAGAGTATCAGCCTTAGCTTGACTCTAGGCTAATAGGACAGACAGTATGATAAATTCTACTTATATCTTATCATATGGATTGTAGAAAATCCAAATGCAACAACTTACTTCTGCATCCCATAAGGAAACTTGCTCTTGAGCAAGACGGCATTCCGTCATAGAACATGCACTTATGAATGTCCAATAACTGCCTCATCTCATCTAGGAATCAACTTATTGACTCCCACTGAGGTAAATACCTGTGTGAGTGGGCTACTTCTCTGTCTGACAAGTTTCATAAATAACTCATATGGCCAAATAAAACTCCTTTTATTCTAACTAATTGGATTACAAATGAAACCGTCGTAAACCCAGTGACTTAACATGTTTCTCAAATACTTCTTGAGGTAATGCTTTAGTCATTGGATCTGCCACTATATCTTGTATAGATATGTGTTTCATACACAGTTCTTTATATTTTACCAAACTTCTAACAAAGTAAAATTTAATATATATATATGCTTAGCCCTGTTATGGAATCTAGGATCCTTAGCATAGGCTATAGCTGTCTGGTTGTCGCAAAATAGACTCACAGGCTCCGTCGAGTTGATTAGGGAGGGATGGCCAAAAGAATTTCACTTGGACCACCAAATTTCTTTAGTGATACCAAGAACGCATTAGCCTCGCCTTCGATGTCAAATCGTCGGCGTGGTATGCTAGTTCTGCTAGACATACGGTATTCTCAATTTTGATGAACATCTCTCAGATATTCATCATATCCAGGAATCGCACTCCCACTGGGTAAAAATACCGTACTCCCACTGGAATAAAGAATTACCTCCCTTTCAGGACTCAGATCACGACCTTCCGGATCATTTTGAATTGGAAAATTTATATCTTCCTGCTCAATTCTCCCACAAGAAATAAGTGATCCAGATAATTCTGGTTCATCTGTCTCATAAAGGGTAAGGTCATTACTAAACTCCCTCAACTTTGGAAATTCATTCTCCAAAAATTTGGCATCGCGTGATTCAAATTCTGTTACATGTCCATCGTCCAGTTCACCACGAACACGTACCCTTTAGATACCTCTGGGTATCTTATAAAGATACTTTTTCTACTTCTCAGTCCTAGTTTACCAAAAGTACTTAAGAAAGAATGGACATAGGACGCACACCCCCTATGGCTTAAAATAGGATAGATCAGACTTCCGATCTGTCCACATTTCATAAGGAGTATTTGTAACAGACTTGGAGGGGATACGGTTTAGAACGTATGTGGCAGTCAGGAGCGCATCTCCGCAGAATGATATAGGCAAATTAGCCTCTGCCATCATTGATCTAACCATGTCAAGAAGGGTTCTATTCCTTCTTTCAGCAATCCCATTTTGTTGTGGTGTATAGGGAATGGACAACTGATATTCAATCCCTTTTTCAATGCATAGAGCTTTGAACTCATTTGAAAGATATTCACAGCCACGATCAGTTCGTAAGGCCTTTATCTTTCTGTCCTTCTGATTCTCAACAAAACTCATATACATTATGAAGCAGTTTAAGGCTTTAGACTTGTGAGAAATCAGCTATATCAGACCATATCTAGTATAGTCGTCAATGAAGGTGATGAAATAATATGCTCCATGCCTTGCCCTCACGTTCATTGGACCACAGATG
The DNA here is from genome assembly GCA_963995505.1 of Hypericum androsaemum. Lineage (NCBI taxonomy): Eukaryota > Viridiplantae > Streptophyta > Magnoliopsida > Malpighiales > Hypericaceae > Hypericum > Hypericum androsaemum. Next base: position 1,226,672 of record OZ023189.1, on the reverse strand, counting down.
TCGGAATGGACTAATTGTAATGGAAATTCGGCTCTAGCCCCAGTACTGAAAGATTTTCTTGTGCTTTTCCCTTCTAGACAGGATACGCATTTGGGTAATATAGATTTCTCTACATTTCCCAGTAATCCTGCCTTAGCTATACGGTTTAAACGATCCTGACCGATATGGCTTTGTCTAGAATACCACAGTGTAATATCATCTTCCGATGAGTTTGAACTAGTGACTAAGGAAAAGCTTTCACAAGGATCAATATCGAGAATCAAAAAACCTTCCGATATATATCTAAGGCCCAAATAGGCATCATCCAAATACAATCTAACAGTGTCGTCCTTAAATGACAACTGAAAACCTAAAGACATTAAGGCCGAAATAGAGATCAGGTTCCTTTGAATGTCTGGAGCAAACAACACGTCATGTAAAAGAAGGGTACAACCACCACCAAGGTGCAATTTACAAGTGCCCAGGCCGTTCACATCTACACACGAGTTGTTACCGATAAAAGTAGTTTTTGCTCCAGCCGGCAACTGCCTGTATTCAACGAACGAACAACAGTGTCTAGCTAAATGGTCTGTCGCTCCTGAATCAATCACCCACATAGAATGTGACTCAGTTAGAAGGGTACAAGAGGATACATACAACTTACTCACACTTGAGTTTAGGTGTACCTGCTTGGGCATCTTGCAATCTTTTGCAAAATGTCCCTTCTGGTGACAATTGAAACATTTCACTTTTAAAATGTTAAACCACTTTTTTTTAGTCTTGGAGCCATCTAACTTGGTTCCTAGGTTTTCAGCCTTTGGAGTTTCCTTACTCTTACCCTTCCCTTTACCTTTCTTCTTTTTCCCACCACTCCCAGTTGAACAAGTTGAATGGGCTTCGGGGTGGGATTTCATAGCTAGGAGGTGATCTTCCTCCAGCTCAAGGTGTCTGGCAACATCATCAAATGTCACCAAATGGTCGAAATGGGTAAGATTCATCTTCATCTGCTCCCAACTTGGTGGTAGGGAACAGATGATAGCTTGAATCTGCTGCTCATTGCTAAGTATGTGACCAGCCTCTGCCAGTTCACTGATCATATTAGACATCATTCTCAAGTGTTTCCTCACGGTAACCTCCGGACGCTTCTTAAGGTGTTAAACCTTATGGTCAAAGCACGCAGCTTTGACACTGAAAGCTTTCCAAATTTTTGTTTGAGTGCGTCCCATAACTCTTTCGCGTTGTCATACATGCAAAATTGTCAGGTGACATCATCCATCATCGAACTCAACAAAATCAACCAGGCAGTAGTGTTCTTTTTCTTCCAAATAACATAAGCTTCTATGTCTCGCTTATGTTGAGCAGTTGTGCCTTCATCAGGCTCATCCATTATCACATGGATGTGCTCCAGAACTTCTTGTTCCTCAAGCACATATTGGATTTTCATGCTCCAGTTCTCATAGTTTTCACCGTTGAGTTTTAACTCATGGTTTAACTCAGCTATGATAGATCTAGAAGCAACTGACATCTCTATAGGGAATTTTTAATATGAGAACATATTAGAAATTTGATTTAGCAATATGATTCAATTTACTAAACACTCATAACTTTTAACGATACGAAGTCCTTGATTAACCTCAAAATTGAAGTGGGTCACGGGCATGCTTTCCCTCACCATTCAAGTATTAATTTTAAACTTCAATCGTTTAAAGTTCATCGATAGTAAACTCAAGTGGTAGCAACTAAACAAACATCTTTGTTTAATTACATGCATCACATATGTATTTGTACATTCTAAGTTTACACGCACATGCATTAAAAAAAACTCAGACAAGGTCTCAACCTATTGTACAAAATTCCCCCAAAAATAACATATGTATATGGGGAGAGTTAAACATAACATGTAATCACATAGGGATCGGGTGTCCAGGCGATCCGGTAGGAGAATCCGGGTCCGAGGACGATCCTGTGGGAACCGGGTGCGAGGACAATCCGATGAAAGGTTCCAAGTTCACCACCGGAACTAGGATCGAATTCATAATCCAGATGACTAGGAGCAGAGGAAAATTGTAATAGTACTCCTTAGCGAGGTAGCGGTTCAGGACCAAACTGCTTCGCAGCTCCAGAATGGGAGAAGGTATCATTTCTCTTAGAAGACCCCTCTCGTCGAGGTAGTGGATTAGACCATAGAGGGCATCTCTATGGGTATTAATCTCGGGTTCCGAGAAGACGCACATATCTTCTTGGATCTTCAGCGCGATCAGGAGGTCTCGAAACATGGAGGGCCATTTCTCTCCATAATTATAACCTCCGGCCCAGATGCAGTCTTGCATCTCCCGGTGCACAGCCTTGATATGCTCAACAATGACATACATGTCATCCTTAGGCACTCACAGCGGTAAACGGCGCTTCAGAACCTTTTGTCGAAATTTCGTTGCACAAAAGTTTAGATACCTCTCTCCAGTAGCCATCAAATTTGTTATCAATTGCAAGTCAATTCCGGGTTAATTCTCATATTATCCCAAAATAGGATAGAAAAAACTTATGTTTCAATCTTTTGATGATCATACTATGGACCAATCCATGTGATATTAGTTAAATTTAACATATCTCGGAACTCGTTTTAAAAAATATATATTTTTATTAAAAATATAGTTATAATTTTAATAAACCTAATTGACAAAAATTTCTCAAATTTTTATCAATTTATTGGATTTTAATTGAATAAAAACTGATTTTATCCAATTAAAAGAGAAAATCTAATATTTTTAAGTCCAATTTTGACTTAAGTCAAAATTACCCATAAATTGGGTTGGGTCGAACCAAGAAACCAGGCCAATTCGTCCGATTTTTTGATTTTCTTGACCCGAGTATAAATATTTTCGGCAAAAAATTACGAAATTACGATTTTGCCCCTCACAGATTTTCCCTTTTCCCTCTCTCTTTCTTCTCCCACGCGACACTGAAGAGGACGAACTCTCCGGCCACGACGATGGCGGAACGACGGCCGAGACCGCTCGCAATCGACTCATCGTGGTCTCACGAGCTCGTCAGTAGCAGCCTCGCTAGCCGTCGTGCCTCCGTTCTCTGCCGCCGTCGTCTTCTCCTTTCCGCAATTCTCCAGCGTCGATGGCTTCGTTCTTTCGATTCTGTCATCTTCGATGCACGAAAGTGGTATCGAGACATCGAGGACACATGCCGTAGGAACTTCTCCAACTTTCCAGCTCGTGTACTTCTCCAACTTTCCAGCTCGTGTTATTGAATAAGTGTGCATTAATGTTGCACACTGTTTTCTTTAAATTTGGACTCTTTATGATTGCGTCTTTAATGCAAAATTCACCAGCTTCGGGGTGTGTTCGTTGCTTATTTTAGAACGGGGTCAATAATTGCCTATTCAAGGCATTAGATGCACATTAGTTGCTCGTAGGCTTGAGTTGTAACAGCCAAGATGTTGCCTATTTAGTTCGAAACGGAATAAAGAAGTAGGCAGACAATTTGAACCCGAAATATTCCCGAGAGTTATTCTCTTTCCTTTACGATGCATGGACTTGCATGATTATCGCATATAATCTCGCCCTTGCTGGCTGCTTAATCCGTTAAGCCCCTTCTAAATTAATTGCGGAAGCTTTTTGATTTAGGAGTTACCTATCCTTTTAATTCTAACCCTTTCGAAACATATCAATCACCATCTGTTGTGCTACGCTAAGTGGTATCAGAGCCCTGTTACGATTCCATTTTGTTTCCTTTGTCCCGATCATCTTACGAATTTTACCTTAGCCCATCTACGAGCCGACCAACAAGGATATATGATCCCCTGATCCGTTCCTCAATTACCCACCTAGCACCACCAAAAGACCGAGCAATCATGACCGATCCGGACATCTCAAGGAGACTTGGAGAATTTGATGCAAGACGTGTTGACACAGCTCAGGAACATGGCTGTACGACCCGCGGCACAAGCACCACCACCTGCTGAGGTATGCAACGTTCCATTGGGCACGGATGAAACTGAGTCTGATGATACACTAGATGTGAGAGGAGGAGCCCGGGGTATTCGAGGACGAGGCCGAGGAGATGGAGGACGAGTTATGAGAAGAGAAGCCTATAGAGGAGAAGAGAGAGGTGATAGGTGTGTAGATCGACCGTTCAAGATGAATATTGAGAAATTCTACGGGGATGTGGACGTGGAAACTTTCCTGAATTGGCTGGATTCGGTAGAAAAATATTTTGATTGTATGGATCTAACTGAGGAGCAGAAGGTTAATTATGTAGCCTTCAAGTTAGAATCCGGAGCAGCTGTTTGGTGGAGGAAAGAACAAGAGACAAGGAGGAGGCGAGGAGAGGCCCCTATTCGTGACTGGCCTTCGATGGAGCAAGCTTTAAGGTCACGATTCCTTCCCGTGGACTACCACCAGTCGTTGTACCTTCAGTTCTTGTCATGTTCACAAGGAAATCATTCCGTGGATGAGTACACCACCGAGTTCATGAGGCTAGCTGCACGGAATAACATATAAGAGAATGAAGATCAACAAATAGCACGTTACATCGATGGCTTGAATTATGAAGTGAAAAGTAAGATGGAGTTTGATACTTTCCTTTATTTCCAAGATGCGTGTCACAAAGCAAGGAAAATAGGAGCGACCCTTAAGAAGAAGAAGATGCCCTTGCCGCGTTATTCAGGACCAGGCCAGCCTTCAACTTTTCAAAGAATTGGAGTCGAGAAGAGTGCGATGCAAGCAACTGAGCCTAGGATCACAACTAAGCCTAAGGCTGTCCTAGAAGGTTCACAAAGGAAGGGGAAGGAAGTAGAAGGCACTACGGTCATACGGTGCTACAAGTGTAACGAGCTGGGACACAAGTCAAGCGAATGCCCTAAGAGGAAGTTTGTTCAGGTGTGCGAAAGAGGAGGAGAAGATCGATCCGAGTCTTTGTACTGTGCCCCAGTGGAAGAGAGTGAAGAGGAGGAATCCGATGATCAAGAAGAAGGAGAGGAAGAGTATTGTGGAGTGATTCAGAAGGTGGCATTGACTACTACCAAGAAGGAGGACTCCCAAAGACATAATTTATTTCGCACGAAGTGCCATGTTGGAGAAGAGGTGTGCGAAGTGATCATAGATGGTGGGAGCCAAGAGAATTTTGTGAGCAAGCTGGTTGTTGAAAAGCTTGGCCTCAAAATCACATCTCATCCAGCTCCATACTCCATCGGATGGGTTCGATCCGGAGGTGGGATAAATGTTAACTCGAAGTGCGTAGTTCCCATTTCCATTGGCAAATTCACGAATGTGGTGACATGTGATGTGTTGGAGATGGATGCTTGCCACATCTTACTGGGACGACCTTGGGAGTTTGACAACCAAGCGGTTCATAGGGGGAAAGAGAACACATACGAAGTGAAGAAGGGCAACCAACAGTTCACCCTCCTCCCAAGGAAGCCGAAGCAAGGAAGAATGCAACTCAACAGTGCCATGCAAGTCGTGTCTCTCGTGACTTCGGCTAAGGTACTACTCGCCTCAATCAAAGAATTCAGAGGTTGTCATGTTTTGATAATGAAGGAGGCTGAAGTGCAAAAGGAAGATTCCGAGAGCAACCTTCTTGAGCAGGTTAAAGAATTGCTCAAACTTTGCCCTGAAGTCGTACCTGATGAGTTGCCGAAAGGTTTGCCACCGTTGAGGGACATACAACACCAAATAGATTTGATCCCGGGTGCAACCTTACCTAATTTGCCTCATTATAAGATGAGTCCACGCGAGAACCAAATACTGAGGGAGCAAGTCCAGGAGTTGTTGGAGAAAGGATACGTACAAGAGAGCCTTAGCCCATGTGGAGTCCCAGCCCTCTTGGTGCCAAAACGCGATGGCTCGTGGAGGATGTGCGTGGACAGTCGCGCCATCAATAAGATAACGGTGGGGTATCGCTTTCTGATTCTGCGTTTGAATGACATGCGTGATAGCTTATGAGGAGCTACGATCTTTTCGAAGATAGATTTGAAGAGCGGATACCACCAAATCTGAATCCGCCCTGGTGACGAGTGGAAAATGGCCTTCAAAACGAAGGATGGACTGTACAAATGGTTTGTCATGCCCTTCGGGTTGACTAACGCTCTAAGCACCTTCATGCGGTTGATGCACCAAGTCATGAAGCCTTTTCTAGATCGATTCGTGGTCGTTTACTTCGACGACATCCTTGTCTACAGCAAAACCGAGGAGGAGCATCTTGATCACTTGAAGCAAGTGTTCGATGCCCTAAGAAGCAATAACTTGATCACGAATTTGAAGAAGTGCATTTTCTGGAAGGAGAAATTATTTTTTTTAGGCTTCGTTGTGAGAAAGGATGGAGTTCAAGTTGATCAGGCCAAGATAGAAGCAATCCGCTCGTGGCCAGTACCTTTGAATGCAAGTCAAGTGCGAAGTTTCCTTGGCTTAGCAACTTTTTAACGAAGGTTTATACGCAATTTCAGTTTAATTGCGGCTCCTCTCACTTCCTTGTTGAAGAAGCAATCCAAGTTCGAATGGAATGACGAGGCGGGAAAAGCTTTCGATGAATTGAAAGAGAAGCTGAGCTCCACTCCGGTACTTGCACTCCCTGACTTTTCTAAATTGTTTGAAGTAGATGTTGATGCATGTGGAGTAGGCATTGGAGCTGTTTATCTCAAGAGAAGCGTCTCGTTGCATATTTTAGTGAAAAATTGAGTGAGCATAGGCAAATGTGGTCTACGTATGAGCAAGAGTTTTATGTTTTCTTCCGAGCTCTTAAGACGTGGGAGCATTACCTAGTGGGGAAGGAGTTTGTTCTGTATACGGACCACAAGGCTTTAAAGTTTTTGAACGATCAGTCCAAGTTTGCTAATCATATGCATGCGAGGTGGTGCACTTATTTGCAAAAGTTCCCTTTCAAAATAGCTCACAAGAGTGGAAGTCAGAATGTGGTTGCTGATGCTCTTAGTAGAAAGGTGAGCTTGTTGATTGAATTGGAGGGGATGGTCACGGCCTTCGAGTGCATCAAGGATCTTTATGAAGATGATGATGATTTTTCTGATATATGGACGAGATGCAAGAGTGGGAGAAGTGTCGAAGATTATTTTCTTCAGGAGGATTTTCTTATGAAAGGAAATCAGCTTTGCATTCCGAAGACTTCACTTCGTGAACAATTAATGTGGGAAATGCACGGAGGTGGTCTTGCTGCTCATTTGGGAAGGGATAAGACTCTTGCATCCTTGGTTGAAAGATTTTATTGGCCTAAGATGAGCAAGGATGTTGCGAAGATGGTGAAGCATTGTAGAGTGTGTCAAGAGACAAAGGGCACAGTCCATAACACGGGGCTTTACACACCCTTGCCAATCCCGAAGGCAATATGGGAGGATTTAAGCATGGATTTCGTGCTTGGCTTACCCCGCACCCCTCGTGGTGTGGATTCTATCTTCGTGGTTGTTGACAGGTTGTCAAAGATGGCACGTTTCATTCCTTGCAAGAAGACGAATGACGCTCATGGTGTGGCGAAGCATTTCTTCAAGGAAGTGGTGAGATTGCATGGAGTCCCGCGAACCATTACATCGGATCGAGACGTGAAGTTTCTAGCAAGTTTTTGGAGAACCCTTTGGAAGATGTTCGATGCTACGTTGCAATATAGCACGACAGCTCATCCGCAGACCGATGGCCAGACTGAGGCTACGAATAGAACACTTGGGAACTTGCTGAGAAGCCTTTGTCACGAGAAGAAAAGGCAATGGGATTTAGCTTTGCCAATAGCTGAATTCGCGTATAATGGAGCAGTCCACCGAATGACAGGGAAGTCACCCTTCTCCTTGGTCTATACGAAAGTTCCTAACCATTTGGTAGACGTGTCTTCAGTTCCAAGGCCAAGCAAGAGTAATCCTTCGATAATTGCATTCGCGGAGCAAGCGCAAGCAGTGATTGACGAGGTCCGTAAGAAGTTGGAGGAAGCATACAACAAAGTGAAGGCAAGAAGTGACGAGCATAGACGTGCTCAGATTTTTCAACCTGGAGAACAAGTGATGGTGCATTTCAGGAAAGAAAGAATGCCGAGCAACATGGGAGGCAAGTTGCAAGCTCGGAAATTCGGACCATTCAAAGTGCTTAGACGCATAAATGATAATGCGTATCTCATTTATCTCCTAGACGAGTTTGGTGTGTCAAAGAGCTTCAACGTTGCTGATCTTACACCTTAATTCGACGCGTTTCCAATGCCATCAAGACTTGCTGCTCGAGGACAAGCTCATTCCTAAGGAGGGGAGGATGTCGTAGGAACTTCTCCAACTTTCGAGCTCGTATACTTCTCCAACTTTCCAGCTCGTGTTATTGAATAAGTGTGCATTAATGTTGCACACTGTTTTCTTTAAATTTGGACTCTTTATGATTGCGTCTTTAATGCGAAATTCACCAGCTTCGGGGTGTGTCCGTTGCTTATTTTAGAACGGGGTCAATAATTGCCTATTCAAGGCATTAGATGCACATTAGTTGCTCGTAGGCTTGAGTTGTAACAGCCAAGATGTTGCCTATTTAGTTCGAAACGAAATAAAGAAGTATGCAGACAATTTGAACCCGAAATATTCCCGAGAGTTATTCTCTTTCCTTTACGATGCATGGACTTGCATGATTATCGCCTATAATCTCGCCCTTGCTGGCTGCTTAATCCGTTAAGCCCCTTCTAAATCAATTGCGGAAGCTTTTTGATTTAGGAGTTACCTATCCTTTTAATTCTAACCCTTTCGAAACATATCAATCACCATCCGTTGTGCTACGCTAACACGCCGGAGAATCGATTATCATCGATCTCCGGCGTCGAAATCATCGAATTTCTGACGAAATCGACGAAAATCGATTTGTGGGAAAATCGCCCCCAAATCGCCCGATTAGGGTTCCTCGGGATTGAATTGAAGTGGCAAATTTCAGTTTATTCCCGAAGGTTTTGCAAAAATTGCACCGAAGTCCATGACACGCACGTGCCACGTAATCGGTCAAATTTTAGATTGGTACTTTAAAGTTTCACGCGTGCGCAAATTTGCCCGTGTTGTTAGGCAAAATTCAATTTAGTCCCACTAGTTTTGAATTAATTATATTAAAGTCCAACAGATTGTAATTTTTAATAAAATCACAATTAATACGATTTTTAACCCAAAAAATCACATAATTACTTGAATTAAAATATCATATCATCATCAAAACATGGTTTCAACCATGCTCTGATACCAATTGTTGGTTTTAACGTGTAATTAATGAGTAATTACATATTAAACCTGATTAATTAAAAAACTAATTCGTTAATAATAAATCACTTACTTGTTGAAGCAAGAGGTCCACAGGTTCAGGTCGATTATGTCTTCGTGCCAGTCGAATTACGATCACGTTATAGCGGATTCGTAATTGATTTTCACGAGATTTCCTCTATTAAAAATCTGATCAAAACTCAGGGACTATTCTAAAGTTTTGCCTTTTTGTTGAGTAATTGTATGGAGAATATCCTTTTGGTTCAGAATGCACCACGTGGCGCGCATGGCTGCCACGTGGCGCTTTTGGGCTGCATGTCCGCCACGTGGCACTTCTGGGCCGCATGTCTGCCATGTGACACGCCACAAGGAAAAGCTACCCCTAGCTTTGCCACGTGGCGCCACGTCAGCGTGCCACGTGGGCCGCCAACTCAGGTGATAACTGCGTCAGTACCACGTCACGCAGACGTGGTGCCTGCCGTGGCCCCGGGCCGGTCAAGGTGGGTTGACCGGCCCATTACGCCCAACATTTGGGCCTGATGGGACTGTGCCCAATTAGACACAATAATAATTGTCTGATTTGGCCTAAAGGTCCAACATGACTAATATAATATATGTTTAAAATTGAGCTCTTCTGGTAAGTGATAGGTCTTTTGATGATTTTTGTCTATTCAAAAATTTATTTATCATGCCGACTAACTTACATTAATAACTACACGAAGAAGTTTGTTCGATCGAAAAGCAGATGAAAACACGTGGTAGCTAGTAGGCCAGTAGCGGCTGAGTGCTAAGAATTGAATCGATGTCAATCCGGTTGAGCGACAGTAATCGAAGGAAGGAATAATTAAAAACTTTCCCGCCAACTTAGTTGGTTCTTCACCCGCCATTTTTAGTAATTTTCATCTCTGCTATTTTTTATATTGATAAATCAGTTACCTAAGTTAGAGACTATTTCGGGACGATTTTTCTAATGATATATTTAACGTGTGAAATTAAGCTAATTTTAAATAAATCCATAAATCTTACCACTTCATACAATATATTTTAAAGTTTAGCATTTCTGTTAAGTGATAGTTCTTTTGATATTTCCTTTTTATTCAAAATGATTATTTTAAGATTTTGGTATCTTTGGCTGATAAACTTTGCTATAAGATAATTTTTAGAATTATCAGAAATTTTATAACGAAGAAAAGGAGTCTTTTGAAATCCTTTAAGATTTTCCAACTTCATCACTTCAATTTTTCTAAATCCAGTCGCAAGACACAAACATCAAAAGATTGGAAGAGAAAGTGTTCCAAATCAGTCGCGGAGGCAATTGGGTTTAGATTCAGTGGGGACAAGATATGTCCATACTGAAATGGATCAAGTGATTTTGGTTATAGACACGATTTTTTATGAATGGCAGATCTCTAGACACGATTTTTAATAAAATATGATGGACTAAATGAAATCTCCTCCGTAGGGACGACTTTTATGTTGTCCTCACTCAATCCAAAACCGAGGCAACTCTCCGGGCCATAGAGGGTTGGCTTCCCTAAGCAAGGATTTCCTCAAAGTAAATTGTCTTGAACTTTTGAGTTTGACGGATTGGCAAAACTCTGAAATGATAGTGTTCTTTTTTTTTTAAGGGGTGGCATAGAAGTCATTCATATATAATCAGTACGAGTTACATAGAAGAATACAAGACATAGACATAGAATAAAAGTTAAAGATTACATCGAGACCTGAAGGATCCTATGAGTCTAATCTCTTAATTTTGATCATCACATCCTGAAATGAAAGTGTTCGAGTATGGTCAAATTTTCAATTATCTATCATGCAATTAAAAAATATTTGGTTTCGATTGTGATAAGCAATGTCATTTGATAAAGAATTATTCTGCAGTTGGTTAGCACAAGAAGTGGCGAGTTTGACTATTAGTCCATCAGTACAAGAGGGTATGCTATGATGAGGGTTTAATTAATTTTATATTACATTTTGGCGACTAATCCAGCCCACAATCCTTTACCAATCATTTTAAGATCATTTGACAATTAGTCCGGTCTATAAAAGTGAAACTCTCGACAAGATGATAACATTTTGTTCTAATATGAATTCCGCGCAATTGCCCTCATGGTAATTGGATTCACGTTCATTCAAAAACCGTTTTATCTTCAAGAATTAGTTTATTTCTTTACACTTATTACACTTCAAGGATGACAATCCGCTAAAAAAAATTCATTCAACATTTTTCCGCTAATCAATCATCTGTGAGCTGCTTCAATTTAATCAATCCTACACCGACTCAGGGTGATGGAGGTATTTCTCTCTGGATGATGCTCTCTGTTAGTCTTTATTCTTTTACCTTGTGATTCTAGTTTCGAGTTTAATGGTCCATCCAGACCATTGGAGAAGGGAAAAAAAACAATTGAGCCATAATCACAACTCACTAAAGATGCTTTCCAAAAGAACCGTAATGCAATCTTGGGAACCATATCAGTTTCGGTACCAAGTTAACTAGCTACAGTCACACCAAAAGGCACAGTTGTTTTGATTTGTGATATAAATACTGTCCAAAACTATCAAGTTCTTTGTTCGATTTCTTCTCATCCAAAGTTGTTGATGGCTTCCACGTATCTTACCTACAAGGAGAAGAAAGAACCAAGTGAATGTCAAACGTAATCATTCAACAGTTGATGCAGGATGCCATAATTTAGAATATTATTAGATCAAAGAGCTGATATGCATATTTTTCTTCTATTCACTCGTGTTATGCACGTACCATAATCACTTATTATTTATTTGGTGCAATTCGAGAAGAAGAGAGACGGAGCACAATGTGAGTAGAATCGGCCTTGGACTGTTCATTTGGGTTTTTGGAAGTGACAGGCTTCCTGCCAAAATCAAGTCTGAGATTGTGAAATTCTAGACAGTCCCAATGACTCAAATAATGGTTGAATAGAAGAATGAAGACACTGAAGTATGTGTATAGATGATGCCACAAGAAAGATTGCGAAGAACGTGATCTTTATTAAAAGAAGAGAAGACAATTACATACTTGCGCTTGGTCTTTGCAGATTTCACCTTTGTGGAAGGTGCTTCAAAAGTATCATTATTCATCTCGTCTGCATCATCTTGCTCATGTTTCTCGCAGCTACTGACGATATATTTTTCCTTCTTTGCTTTCTTATTCTTCATGACATGTACAAGATCACTCTTCTTCCTATTAATTTAAACATAACCTCTTAGTAAATGCCAACAATTTTTTTCTTGAAAAACATAAAAGATAGTACCATTAAGATAAAAGATATAAGCTAATTAGATATAGTAGAAAAATGAATCAAAGAAAATACCAACAAGAACAAAGAACGCGGATATATATGAGAAACCTAATCCAAGTCTTCTAACTAAAATTTACTAAAAACAATTTGTAAGCAAAATGGAAAACTTAACTTGTTGCTAGAATCTTCAATGATGCCTTCAGCCTCTCCAGTTATCACCTTTCTTTTCTTTTTCTTCTTCGTTTCCTTCCTTTTCACTTGTTGTGCATCGTCATCAGCTGGTTCTGTAGATATTGGATCCTCTTGGATCATTTCCTCACGAACCAACCTTCTCTTTTTCTGCTTTGTTCTTCCCGTTGCAACTAAATCACAACTCCTGGTGATCACACAAATATATCTCAAACATACTAGCATTGGAAGGTATAAGGAGATACTCAAGCAGCTTGAGGGAAAATATGGATTCAACATCAAAATAGCATCTCATTGCATGGTGTAAAAGACCTAAATGTTGGAAATATGATGAATTCATCTTCAAAAAATCTCCAACATGTCTATAAATTTACCTTTCGGCACATAAAATAGCATCACTCAGCAATTTTTCATCTGCAGGTGTCTGTTCAAGTACTTGCTTCTCATCTAATTTATCGACCATGTTTCCCCTTTCGGAACTTGGTACATCAGCATCGACATCTTGGAATGCTTCGAAATGATGTCTTGCAATCTCAACAACAATGGCTAAAATCATAAAGGAAAATAAATATTAACAATCGAGTGGCTAAAAGCAAATTATTTCTTTCAAGTCTCTTATTAGCTAGCCTACAACCTTGGTCAATTTATACCCCTAGCAAATATACTTCAAATGATCACAAAACATATCACTAAAAATAAGTACAAGGACATGTATTTTCTAAGAAATAAATCATGTAAAAGTTATAATATTTAACCACAAATTAAACAACATTTGAGTTGAGAAAATAAAAGAAGGTTCCACTTTATTAACCTAGACTACAAGATCTAGTTTAAATAGACATGAGAAGCACATAACAAACTCTAAAACATGAGAAGAGCATCACAGACGCCGTTGTAGGTAAAAAGCACGAAAATTTTTAGTTATCCAAAAACCAATCTAGTTTGAAGACGTACCATCCTCTTTCTCTTGGGCATTGAAGCTAAAATTTGAAGAATCTGTACCCTTATGTTCATCATCGTGTCCAACAATGACACCTCTGTTAAGAAAAATAGATTGAAAGAAATACAAATAAGAGGAAGCACCTTGATCACTTAAATAGATGGATCCAATGGCTCTAAGAACAAGAATGATATTTCTAACATCTCAGCTCATTATTGGTAGCAAAAAAAAATTTTTTTTTACAGCTTTTAATATCCTCGTCGATTCATCCGCACACTTTGAATTAACAAATATTCTCTTCTACAAATTCTTTATCCAAGGGAATCAATCCTCTATAAATTCTAAAAATCTAGTACATGTACAAAAGCTCCAATTAGCAAAATTATATTCATCAATCCATTAATAAATATGCTCTAAAGTATTCTTATGTTCCCATGGCATTACTGAGCTTCAAGTATGGATCGAAACAAGAGTATTAAAGAAGGGCAAAATAAATAACTTGGAAACAAAAGCCATTGCAAAATGACTGAACATTGTTATTAGTTAAATTAAAAGGATATCAAATTCAATCTACTCCTGAATAGCCTTCTCTTTTAATTATTATCCTTTACAAGGTCCATAAAGTAGATGGCATTATGATCAACTCTTAACCTTGCAATAATACATAAATCATTTGAATCTGAAATCTTACGGTTCAGGATGTGATATAAGAGGTGGGACAATAACATCCATGTGGTGCGGTTCACTCTGCTGCTCCAAAAGTTGGTTGCCTAAAGTTTCACCTTGGATGTTTATCTTTGGAGTATGGTCATTACTAACGATTCTTTCCTCCAAGATATCGCATTCTGTCGAAATCAGAGAGACACGGTTAGATGGCTTGAGTTTGACATTCCCAAACTTGGAATACTTTCTTCCATAATCTTATCTCCAAGAAAAACGATCAAAAGTGAAAAAGGAAAGCTAGCAAAGTTAAGAACCTTATAACAAGTTAATCTCGCATCAAATATTTATGAACTACTTAGATTTGCTGTTAAAATATATTTTCAAGGAGGACAAACGTGTTGCCTAGAACTTTTCCAAAGCCAAGCTTAAATAATAAGAGAGCCACAAAAATGGTGAAATCAATATTAACAACATTAAATAAAAGGTCTCTTGCACGTACCCATGGTGTCCACATCAGCAACTTTCTTCATCGATTTTTCTCTGCTTGGTTCAACATCACTCCCAGGATAGGTGCTATTAGGCATGAAAAAGAGAGAAATTAAAAGTGAAAGTTATTATCTCATAACCATAGAAATATAAATGTACAAAGTATAACAATTACCTGGTATCATTCTTAAAATCAATTTTATGAGTTGGATAGTAGTCTTGGCCTCGATCAGTATTGTAATAGAATCCAACCAAATGCATTTCAGTTGGACCTGCAACTGATAAGACAACATCAACCGATTCTTCGAAGTTGAGCTTCAATTTTGTTGCCCCTTTTCCTATTGCCACGGGGATGGGCTGATTCTCCCCAACTTTTACTTCCAGGCGCAAAAAGTCTGAATTTGAACCGAAGTTTGACGCCTGCAAATTTTTATAGCGCAATTTCTCGCATTAGATTGCATTGTTCTATGTAGCTCAGAAATATCACTATATAGTTTTACTTTTTTCTTACCCGACAATTTGTTTATATGTTTCGCTATCAATGGTAACGTTGTAAGAATAATGAGGCTAAGATAGTTGTTTTATTTTTGAAAATAAAAACTAGTCCAAGGGGACAAAAAAAAGATCAACCAATGATCTCACTTCTTAATGGTTCCAGAGGGTATATTCAAAATCAAAATCACAGCTGGCCTCACTCTTTTGGTCTTTAAATATCCTCTATCCTCTCTCTTGATCTTTGACATAGCTAGAGATTGACACTTTTTTTAACAAATGTTATCTTGTTAGGATCCTTGTCGCAACACTTCCCAAATGTTTAACACGCTGCGTTCTCAAACATTCCAAATAGAGACATCTTGATTAAGTTAGAAAAACTTAAATTACTCGTTTGCGAGAGATTGCCACATACTATTCTTCTCTTCCTCTGTCCACGGCTCATACCCTCGACAAATTAAATACAGAAACAAGACTTGACATATTCAATTCAACCTCATCTCGAGTGCATCCTTTGTTAGTTCCTCCTCTTTCACGCTCTCCCACCCTCAATCTTTCCCAATACAAAACCATATTCCCCCTCCCATCTTTTCTTTGATTTCACAGCCCTTCAACGACAAAAAAAGTAGGTTTTTTTATTTTAAAAAAAGTTGGTACATCGTAATTTCATAAGGACAACTCCACGATCTTATGGCTAAAACTATACACGAAAGTTTTAGCATTTCCCAGAAATCTTAGGAAAATAACAGGGTGCAAACTTGGACAGAATTAAAAGGGGTCTTAAAATAAAATAAAAGAAGTGGATGCATGGCATGAGATGGGTTAGAGAGGAGAGAGCTACTTGGGAAATCCGGAGCCTCCTTGGAGGGACTTGTGACGGGAGTGTGTATGATCCATTCCCAGGAATACTCACCCCTTCAAGAATAAAAAGATAAATCAGTCTCCAGGTTACAAATAGCAGAATAATAGCTAGGAATTAAGAAAGAAACAGACCCCAAAAGGCCATTTCAGTCCCCGGAAGGGAAGGGAAGGGATAACAAGTTTGTTCTTTTGGTGGAAAGAGAGGAGAAGAACCAGGGAAATGCGTGAGTTCTTTTATTTCCTTGAAATCTTTTATTAGAATTTTCCTCAAAAAAAAATCTTTTATTAGAAGGTGAAAGGTTACTGCTACTGCCAGTAGAGTAAAATCGAGTGTCCAACTTGTTATTTAGTTTCCCCTAAAAACACTAGTCAATTAATTTGTCTCTACGACTTCCCTCGAAAGACTTCCCTCATCTCAGCCAATTAATTTGTCTCTAGTCAACTAATTTCTTCAAAAGAAAGACTTCCGTCATCTCAGCCACTACTTACTCAAATTGTCTTCCCTAGAAAGGTAACCATGGCAACTCTACAAAAGGTCACGGGGAAAGGACAGCATGACAAGAAAAATTGAGTATTTGCGTCCACATGAAGCAAACGGCGGCGGCAGTGGAGGATCAAATATCAAGAAAATTAAATGCGAGAGCTAAAATTGTATCTATCATCTTACCTGGTCATATCAAGAGAGAGTGAAACTTTTTTGAGTTTACACATTTATTTTTTTTACCCTTTGTTTGGAAATGATGGAATATTTTTTTTTAAGAATGCTTATTTATGGGCCCAACAATAGGACTTCTCGGAAAGTTACCTATCATAATATTACTCTCATTCAAAATTATTTAATTTTAGAATTTTGATGATATTCGGTGCATTAATGATAGTCTATAATTAGTCATTTATATCATTATATTATGTTTCAGCTAAAATAATTGCATAACCAATATCCAGGAATTGAAGTTGTGGCTTACATCTAAAATTTTTTATTTGTACAAAGTTCAAGTTTAACGAACCTTTAAAAAAATGATAAAATTTGTCTAACAAATATTTCTAATAGTCCAAATATTGTTACATATTATAGAACAGAATCACTATAAAATCACTCTTGAATATCTTCTGTAGCATTTTCCAAGAGACAGGATTAGTCTTATTTATACGTGACAAATTTTCAAGAAATGTGAGAGGTTTTTTTCCAACGGCATCATTTAGACTAGGATATATCATACGCACGGCCTTCGGGTTTGATAATCTTATTTTTCGCATATTTTCGGAAATAATTTTTCATTCCCGTATTTAGTTTTATTATACTCTCGGTCTCTCGTTGACGTCATCGATTAATTTATGATTGGAATGACAATTATACTCTTGTGTGGCCTACAAATCTTTCAGCCATTTTTTCTGGCAAAGTCCGGTCATCATCTCCGGGGAAACAAACTCTGACGAACACCAAACGACATAAAAATTGAAACACTCCTGCATTTTGGGGCACAGCATGATGAAACCCAGCCGATCGACTCGATCATGCGGGAAAAAAATCCAAACCAATTCACAGCTAGGGTCCAGATTCTCCGGCGCTCTACCCAGAATCTGAAACGTGGCTACTAGCTACCTTGGCGCTTGACCGAGTCAGATTTGTCATCTCCAGCGCGGCAAGCGCAAAAATCTTGTCAGATTTCAGACACGGATATAAAACGACGAGCGGAAAAACCCAAAAACAAAGAGAGAGAGGGAGGGAAAGCAAAACACATCACCTTCTTAATTTTTTATTATTTTTTGTAAGGATAAATCAGTCATTTACATGAAAAAATGACTGATGATGTCAGCGAGGGACCCAATAGTATAATAAAACCAAAAACGGGAGACGAAAAAATCATCTCTGAAAATCGAGGAATGCTAGAGATAGAATGACCAAACTCCAGAGACTTGAGAGTAATTTATCCTTTAGACTATCGTTTTAACGATAAGTCATTTGGAAAATCTATAAAAATTAAAAGAACAAATTACGCTCACGTCCCAGTAGTTTAATTTTCCTCCCTCTCGGGTCCCTGCGTTTCTAAAATCTATACTGACGTCTCCCGACTTTAATTATAGACTATCTTTTTAACGATAAGCCATTTGAAAAATCTATAAAAATTAAAAGGACAAATTACACTCAAGTCTTCGTAGTTTAGTTTCTCTCCCTCTCGGGTCCTTGCGTTTCTAAAATCTATAATGACGTCCTCCGACTTTAATTTTAGAAACTCTCGGGTCTCTGGCTGACGTCAGCAACTCTTTTTTTATTTTTTGTCATTGAAATGACAAAAATGCCCTTAATTTCATCTCTTCCTCTCGACTTTTACTTCCACGTTCAAGTCAAAACTCGTCGACGATGACGACGTCATCGTCTCCATCATCTCCAAATCCCCTGCGCCGACGATGACGACGTCTAAACACCAAACCACAGCCCTTCATCAATTTATTTTGTACATACAAAAATCCCCAATTTTATAATCGAATGAACCCTAATTTCTAAGGGTTGGGAATCACGTGCAATCGGGACATCTTCTCGCCACCCTTGTCCCTAACATTAAAGTTGATGTCGTCGTTGCCACCCCTTACTGCTCGAGCAGAATCGACAAGAAGAGCAGGAGGCCAAGTTGGCAGTGCTGATTTCCAATTTTGTTCTCGCAATTAACAAAATAAAATTTGGGGGTTTTTTGGGGTTTCTTAAAATTCTTCGTTGGTGAAGGCCACAGTTCCGACGACAAGTCTTGTCCAGCCGGAGCTTCTTTTTTGGTGGTCGTCCACCTCCCCCCTTGGTGGTGGAGCAAGGAAAAAGAAGGAGGTGAATCGATTAATCCGGAATCAACAACAACCCATCCCACCGAGCCTATCATAAGCGACGGTGAAGATGTAGAATCTACAGCCGTGGTGGTCGTTCACCTCCACCCTGGGTTCCGTTGTCGAGAGCCTTGTCCTTCTTGCCGGCTGTTGCTTCGTTGCTTTGTCGTTAGGCGGTCGGAGAGAGAAGGGGAGGAGAGTCATCCCATTTTTTATTTCTTAAAAGGGTATTTAAGTAATTTCAATGACAAAAATGAAAAAAAGAGTTGATGATATCAGCCAGGGACCCGATGGTTTCTAAAATCAAAGTCGGGGGACGTCAGTATAGATTTTAAAAACGCAGAGACCCGAGAAGGAGGAAAACCAAACTACAAGAGTGTGAGCGCAATTTACCCTTATAAAAAACGTCGTCTCATTATTTGAATTTCAAAGAACAAAATATCCACTGTTTTTTCTCATTATAAGTTGGCATCGAAGAGTCATGGCAAAATTATTTTCTTTCTCCATTTTTATATTGATTATAGTGGCGTCGTCTCTATTGATTATGATTACATTAGTTAGTGATTAGAAGCATTATTAGTTTACAGTGGCGGGTTCTTTATTACTTCAATTAAATTGTCTTATATCATCAATGTGGCATGTTTACTCGTCCGGTCATGCGTGCCTGACATGTTACTAATAATTGAAAACTATTTACATACGAAATACACAATTACCACATATATATGGATATATAACGTGTCATAATATATAGATATAACTACCTTAAAAAGTTCATTTTTTCTGATGCATTTTATTGATCTACGATTTTTTATAAATTAATATTAACTAATTATTAATTGGGAAAAAATTCAAAGGCCTCCAAATTTTAAGATAATGTACTGAAATATTTTGTACTTAGTAAAATAGTCCATGAGTTTTAAAAAATTGAACGAATTAATCCCTCTGACTAATTTATTTAATAAATTTAATTAAATTATATCATAAGATTATCAAACTACCCTAATAATCACCCCAATCCAACTCACAATAAAAGTTATGCATGATAAGCACATGAAGCGATAACTTCAACAGTCATCAAAATTCCTTCTTTAACACTATATTAGATGCATAGAGGGGAGATAATTGTTTATGAGATTTATGGAGGGGAGAGCAAGGGACGCAAGTAACAATCAATTTCTCTCCCTCTCGAGTAAAAGGTCGTTGTTTAACAATTTCTACAGTAACACCATTCTAATCAAATATCCAACCTAAAGAACCTGACTTTTTCACTCCCACTCCAAAGAGCAAATACAATGGCCCCAAAGCGATCCGAAGACCCGCCCTTGGCTTCTTCCAGCTCCGAGGAGGATGAGGAAACCGACAGGGAGGAGGAAGATGCAGTACCCGAAACCGACAGGGAGGAGGAAGAAGAAGTATCCGAAAAACCAGGCGGAGAAGATGATGAAGATGAAACAGACAGCGAGGAGGAAGAAGATGTACCCGAAAAAACAGGCGGAGAGGATGAGGAAGAGGAGGAATCCGACAGCGAGGAGGAAGAAGATCAAACACCCGAAAAAGATGAGAAGGAGGAGGAGGAGGAGGAGGAGGAAGAAGTGCCCGAAAAACCAGGCGGAGAAGATGACGAGGAGGAAGAAGACTTTGTGGCGGACCAGAAAAATACTCAAAAGCTCGAGACCGAGAATGAGTCCGAGTCAGAGTCGGAGTCTGATTCCAAGCTCGAGATGCCAAAGTCTGTTGCGAAACCTAACGTGAAGACTATCTCGTCGAAGCCGACCCAGAATGGGTCGGGGACTGACTCAGAGTCGGAGTCCGATTCCAAACTCGAGACGCCCAAGGCTGTCACGAAACTTAACGTACCCTTGGATCCCAAGAACAAAGGTAAGGCGGTGGCGGGGAAGAGGGGCGCAGAGGAGGACGGGAACAAAGAGGCCAAGCGATCTAAGAAGAAAGAGGGTGATGCGGATGTCGGGGAGAAGTCGTCCAATGATGCGATGAAGACCCCTTTCCAACGGCTGTGGAGCGAAGAAGATGAGGTGGTCGTGTTAGAAGGCGTGATCAATTTCGTGGAAAAGAATGGGGTTGATGAGATCAAGTGTACGGCGTCGTTTCATGAGTTTATTAAGAAAGATTTGCACATTAATGTTTCGCTTTCGCAGCTTAAGGACAAGATCTCTAAGTTGAAGAAGAAGTTTGTGAACAACCTAAAGGGTAAGATGGGCGAGGAGAAGATATTTAACAAGGGCCACGATCAGATAATATTTGACTTGTCAAAGAGAATTTGGGGGAGTAAGGTGTCCGTGTCGGCATTTGGTGACTCCGATTTTAAATCTAGTGGGAAGGCCAAGGAGGAGGCGGATGCAGGTTGTGGCGGTAGCGGCTTGGAGGTGGAGAGCCTGTACTTTGATAGGAGCGGCGACTATGTGATGAGGAAGGGAGCAGAATTGATGCAGGGACCAAAGAAGTGTGAGATGGATGAGAAGGTGCGCCGGTTACATGTGGAGGAGCTAAAGCTGTTTCTGAAGAGGAATGAGTTGGTAAGAGAATACGCCAATGTGGTGTTAGCTGCTTATGACAATAAGATGGATGAGGATTAATGATTTTGTTCTTCTCGGAGTGTTTAGTATTTGGTAGGTCTGATGCATTAGATACCCTAATGATGTTCCTCTTAATCAAAGCTTTCTTTTTGTTTGATGCCATGAGAACCAGAGTGGAAATATTGGTGGTTCCTTGAGCTAATCTAGTTGTGATTTTACTTTGTGTCTGCCATCGTGAGGTTTTTCGATGTGTTGCGGATTGTCCGGATGCTGCTTTTCGTTTTAGTTTTGTTGTCCATGAGGCCAACTTTCTTTTCCCCCTGTCTCGCCTCTTTACTATTTTGCCACCTGAAGTTCAGGCTTTATTTGTAAGGGATTCTCCTTGTACGTTTGGTTTGATTGGAATGTAGTATCCATTCTCACAAAAAAACACAAGTTATTACTGGTCTTTCTTTGTTGGTTTTTATTCAATTATTGATACGAGTCCTTATGTTCGATTCAGACTATTGTAAGCTTAAGGTAATTGAAATTTATTGCAGGATCTGTTTCAAACTACGTTCGGTGGGTTCGTGATAATATAAGCTGATGATTCAGAAGGACCATAAAACTCACGTAGATAAATAGAAGTGCAAAATAGTTACAACTCCTGATATTTGAATAATTTGATAATTTAGTACAATTAAATATTAATTAGTGCCTCGTATTTTCCCAGTTGGCTGTTTGAACTATCCATGACCATTGTTTGGTTTTAACCGTAAAACTATTAGCCGGGTTAACCCGGTTTGAAAATAAAACGAGAAGTCATAGGATCGCATAAAAAATACCCTCTTTATCTCCCGTGCGGACAAGAGTTAAAGATGAATAAACAAGACAAGAAATACTGAGATCAAATACAAAATCTGAATATTCCTCTAAATCCAAGACTGATTATATACTCTACTCAAGGAAGAGGTCCAGTCGAATAACTGCCAACTCCACGAGGAGTAAATAATTAAATTGATACTATCGATATTGAAATACCTAATAAATTTAAGTCGGATAAAATGTTAGAAAGATTATAAATCTTGTTTGTTTGTATATATGTGATATTATATTAGATACATATAGATCTTTGTTTATTTTTCTGAGTTTTTTTATAAGTAAAATTTAATTAAAATTATCACAGCTAATTACATGGTAATTACATCAAATTGTACGATGTGTACAATACTCGAGCATCTAAAGAACTAGATAACACATATCTAAGTTAAAACAAAGATAAGCACTATTTAGCATAAGACCAAAAAGTGACTCCACCAAAAGAACAACATCCCCTAATTACACCTAAGAAAGAATCCGAGCTAGAGAAAATCAAAAGGTAAGAATCGTTGGAACCCTAGATCCAATGCCTTTAACGCGTGGAGAATGGATGAGACGCCTTTCTCCCAAGATATACCTATAATAATTGCCAAATGCCAAGCCTCAGTTGTAAGATCCTCACAAAGAGCATTCTCCTTGGTTGCTAAGAACGAGCAAAAGCTAGACACCTCAGGAGGCGGCTTCGGGGAAGGCAATACATCCCTCATCGGCAGCATCTTGAGAGCCGCCGCCTTGGCCGTGAGTTTCTTAACCCCACAACCAGATCATGTTGGAATCATCATAATTGCCTTTCCCTTGTAAGTCTTCTTGATCACATTGGGAGGCTTCACCATAATAGGAGTGCGACTCGCCTCAAAGATCGACACATAAGCCTCATCTACGAGAGTAGGGGCCGACAAATTTGTCACACCAATGGCAGTCATGAACTACAAATCGTCTAACCAAGCACTCTCCCTGACTGCAGCAATCCGCACAAATAGTGGAGTATTATCACGAGGAGTATCGGGCGAATGGACCGAGCAAATGGGTCTCTCACATGGGATGGGCTCCTTTTCAATTGTTGCAAACTCTTCAATTTCGTCATCAACCAACTGTACCTCACGTTCCTCCACATAATCAAGACCCCTGGCTTCCAAGTAAATCTGACAACGGTTTGAATTTGAATCGAATTAGTTTGAATTCGAATTTATTAAAATCTTAAACCGTATTTGATTCTTTCAATGACGAATTAAATACGAATTATAAATATTAAATTCGAATCGAATTGAATTGAATTTGAATTAATTCTTTAATTTTTAATATTTAATACCTTGTTTCCTTGTTTAATTACAACTTCTCTTGAACTTTTACCTAGGCAATAATAACTGCTCGAGTAACTATCTACTAGTATTTAGATCAACTGAAATCAAAAAGTTTCAAATTGGAGTTATTGAGAATATACTCGTGTTAAATATTTATGAGGATAGTTTTCTCATATTTTTTTAAAAACTATTCTATTTGAATCAATAACTATGTGTTGTAAGTCGATCTGATAAATGTTCGAATACCACATATTAGGGTTAGGATTTGGGTTAGTGTTAAGATTTAGTGGTAGTGTTAAGAGTTATGGTTTAGGGTTAATGTTAGTGTTAGGATTTAAGGATTAGGGTTAGGGTTTAGGGTTAGGGTTACAATTTGTGTTCGGGTTCAAGGATTAGGGTTATTGTTTAGTTGAAATTATATTTGTCTTATCAATAATTTTTTTGAAATACTTAATAAAAAGTTATGATATAGTAACTTTTTATAGCATAATTAGATAGTAATGTGGATGATTATGTGAATAATATGACTAATATAGTTAATAAGTAAACTCTGAGATAATTTTTATAAATTAAATTATCAATAAGAGAAGTACATAATTGAGATTATAAAGTATAAATTTTGAAGAATAAAATGGGATATTAATAAAGTCTAGAAACAAATTTGAATATATAAAAAAAATTACAAACGAATAATTATGGTGCTAATGTGGGCCCACTTGAGAAGACACAATCTTGTCTCCTCGCCTGGTCGGGGGGAAACATGAGGTTAAAATTCAATTTTCCCCTGTTTTTGTTGTGTGTCGGAGTGGGTGTACTTGATTAGGATCTACGGCAGTCGAGGCAAGTGTTGGACACTTTGTCCGTAAGACAAGATTGCCCCGTATATTTCAGTGCGTTACGGGCTTCGGCAATCGTCCCCAAGATATAACGACTGTTTAGGGCGTTTCCAAGAACGTTGCACATGTATCTCGAAACTTTCGGGCGAACCCTTATATACCGAGAACTTTCGGACTCTTGTAAGTGAAGAACGGGGGAGAGAAGAAGACAACAATGCTATAGAGAATGCACTTGCTGCTGGGATCAGGATTATGGCAAGGGGGCAGGCCTATTTATAGGCTGGAGGAGGCAGGGAGGCAGCCACCCCGAAGGGACGCGTCCTCTCGGCCAGCAGGCTGGCTGGCTGCGCTCGTGGCCCTTCGGTGGCGCGAGCGCGAGCACGTGCGCGTGCGCGTGCGCGTGCTCGTGCTCGTGCTCGTGCTCGGACGGTGCTTCGCACCGTCCTCGCAGCTAGCGGTGAGTCAGCCTTTAGGTAGTCAATCAAGTTGAGAGGTAAGGAGAGGAATTCCTTATAAACAAGGAAATCCTCCTTGCTCTATTCAATGTGGTACACTTCCACTCCTTAACTTGACTTTGGGCCTTCCACTTGGGCCTTTCCAATTTGGGCCAAATGTATTAAATATGCATTCAACCCAACAATCCCCCACATGAATGATGATTAATGCATGCAGACTCTAATTGAAAGTTCTGACGTGTTATTATTGCATCTAGACAGGTAGCTTGTGGCTTTGAACCTTCTATAGTAATATGTTATCGGATTTACTCGCTGCTCGGTGAACGTGATGTCTTGAACTGTCAGCTTTTGGCGTAAACCAAGACAATAATATTTACACAATAATAACCCTAGTCACGTTGTGTCCACTTCACACTTATATATGTGATCTCCTATCAGGAGTATCCTGCCATACTCCACCTTTATCAAGGTATAGGAATCATTAAAAGCGTAATGCTTAACCTTACCACACCGCTGCAGGCTAACACCTGGGCAGCTTCTGAGAATGAGATAGGTTCCAGGTGATTAACTGAACCCTCCATAACTTAGTTATCTCATTGAACCAAGTTTGTGGGATCTCCACTCATCATGGTTGAGTTACCGCTATGGACATTCTTTAGTGTGTGAATTTTAGTCCCATTCTCCTTACTGCGTTGTACATTTGATCTCTATTGATTCCTTTCGTAAAAGGATCAGCTAAGTTGTCCTTGGACTTTACGTAATTAATGGTGATCACCTCACTAGAGATCAACTGTCTAACGATATTGTGTCTCCGACAGATATGTCGAGACTTTCCGTTGTACAATGTACTTTGTGCTCTCCCGATTGCAGACATGCTATCACAATGTATCAATACGGGAGGCACCGGTTTGCTCCAGCACGGAATATCTTCTAGGAAGTTTCTGAGCCATTCGGCTTCTTCCCCAGCTTTGTCTAGTGCTATAAACTCCGACTCTATGGTGAATACATATCCACTCGTGGATTTGGAGTCCTTAGTGTCTGATATCCAGTTTGCGTCACTGTATCCTTCTAATACAGCTGGATATTTAGCATAATGTATGCCATGGTTTATAGTATATTTTAAGTACCGTAAAACCCTTTCCAGAGCTAGCCAGTGATCCTTCCCTGGATTACTTGTGAATCTACTAAGCTTACTAACTGAGTACGCAATATCGGGTCGTGTGCAGTTTGTTAAATACATCAAGCTCCCGATAATTTGTGCATACCTCAGTTGAGATACTGGGTCCCCTCGATTCTTGGCTAAGTGTAGATTCAAATCTACTGGAGTCTTAACCGGAGGTTTGTCAAAAGCTTCAAATTTCTTGAGCACGCTCTCCATGTAGTGGGATTGCGTCAAGATAATTTCGTCAGCTTTCCTAGAAATTTTTATTCCTAGTATGACGTCTGTCAGACCCATATGTTCTTAGTTTTCACAATAACCTCTTTATTGCTTCCCGTAATTAGTAAATCATCTACGTAGAGACATACAATTACATAAGCTTCAGGTGTGCTCTTTATGTAAACACATTTATCGCACTCATTGATCTTAAATCCATTCGACAGCATCGTTCTGTCAAATTTCTCGTGCCACTATTTTGGCGCTTGTTTTAGCCCGTATAGTGACTTAATTAGTCGACACACTTTATGCTCTTGACCGGGAGCCACAAATCCTTCAGGTTGCTCCATGTATATCTCCTCTTCCAGTTCTCCATTTAGGAAAGCTATTTTTACGTCCATTTGGTGGATCTCGAGGTTATAGAGTGCTGCAACAGCTATAAGTACTCTAATTGATGTAATTCTGGTGACCGGTGAATACGTGTCAAAGAAATCATATCCCTCCTTCTGTTTGAACCCCTTAGCTACCAATCGAGCTTTGTACTTGTTGATTGATCCATCAGCTTTGTATTTCCTTTTTAGGATCCACCTGCATCCCAAAGGTTTGCAGCCCGGTGGGAGATCCACGATTTCCCACGTGTGGTTTTGCATAATGGATTCTATCTCACTATTGATAGCTTCCTTCCAGAGAGGAGCATCTGGACTGGACAATGCCTCTTTGATTGTCCTGAGTTCATCTTCTAACGCGTAGGTCAGATAATCCGGATCAAAGGATTTGGTTACCTTCGTCCGTTTACTACGTCTAGGTTCATCATCTTCCTGATTTGACCCTTCCGTAGTCTCGTGAGCCCTTTTCTTTGGACTTCTTTCCTTTCTTTCCTTATTAGGAAAGCTATTCTCAAATAACGTTGCGTTCCTTGATTCTATGACCATTCCCGCATTTATCTCAGGGTTTTCAGATTTATGCACCAAAAATTGATAAGCGCTACTATTTTGCGCATATCCGATAAAGATGCAATCAATGGTCTTGGGTCCTATTCTCACCTGCTTAGGCTTAGGTACTTCGACCTTTGCTAGGCAGCCCCACACTTTAAGGTAACCGTAGGAAGGCTTCTTTCCTTTCCATAGTTCATATGGGGTTTTATCCCTTTTCTTGTGTGGCAACTTGTTTGGAATGTGGTTAGCTGAGAGCACAGCTTCCGCCCACATGTTCTGGGGTAAGCCCGAGCTAATCAACATAGCGTTCATCATCTCCTTAAGAGTTTGATTTTTGCGTTCAGCTACGCCATTCGATTGAGGTGAGTAAGGAGCAGTCGTCTGATGAATAATGACATGTTCTCGACAGAGTTCATCAAACGGAGCTACATATTCTCCCCCTCGATCACTTCGGATCATTTTGATTTTCACGCTGAGTTGATTTTCAAGAGCTTTGTCTTAAAAGCATCAAGAGCTTTGTCTTTGCCCTTTAGGAGATATACGTAACAGTATCTTGTGCAATCATCGATAAACGTGATGAAGTATTTCTTCCCGCCTTTAGTTTGCACGTGTTTCATATCGCAAGTGTCCGTATGAATTAACTCTAAATGCGTGGTAATTCTTTCCACCGAATGGAAAGGTGCTTTGGTCATTTTAGCCTCCACACATACTTCACATTTATCGGATGGGTTGAACTCTAGATTCGGTAATAAATTTAAACTTACTAACTTTCTCAGCGAGTTTAAATTTACGTGTCCTAATCTACCATGCCATAAATTAGAACACTCGGCCAAGTAAGAAGAAGTGTTAACTTTATTTTCACCGTTAAAGGTGCGATGTACAGTTATTACATTCATCTTAAATAGCCCCTTTTCTAGATAACCCTTTCCTATGAATTGACCCGCTTTGGTCAGTACAAACTTATCAGCATCAAATACAAGCTTAAGACCGGCTTTGCTTAACAGTGAGTCGGAAACTAAGTTGTTGCGGATGTCCGGGACATGCAGCACATCCTTGAGGGTCAGCTCCTTTCCTGAGGTCAGCTTCAGGACCACCTTACCCAGACTGACGATCTTGGACGTTGCGGAGTTTCCCATGAACAGCTTTCGGCCGGTGATCGGGATATAGATCGAGAACATCTCCTTGTCCGCGCAGATGTGGCGGGTAGCTCCTGTGTCCACGAACCACTCTCTCGGATTGTCCACCAGGTTGGCTTCAAACACCACGGCTGACAGATCCATCTGGGACAAGTCTTCAGCCAGGTTAGCCTTTCCTTGGTCGTCCTTCTTCGGCTGGCGACAGTCCTTAGCCATGTGTCTGGGTTTGCCGCAGTTGTAGCAGTCGCCCTTGATCTTCTTTTTCTTCTTGGGCTCTTGCTTCTCCTGCTTATCCCCGGACTTCTTCCTCTTCTTGCTACCTCTTCCCTCGGCGAGGTGCACGGTGGTCTTAAGGTTGGCCTTGCCTTGCTTGACTTCGGACTTTCGGTTGTCTTCCTCGATCCTAAGTCTCATGATCAGGTCTTCTAGGCCCATGTCCTTCCTCTTGTGCTTGAGGTAGCTCTTGAAGTCCTTCCAGAACGGGGGGAGCTTCTCGATCATCGCAGCTACTTGGAAGGACTCGCTGAGTTGCATCCCTTCGGCTTGGATCTCGTGAAGGATCAGCTGCAACTCCTGCACTTGGTCGATGACCTTCTTGGAGTCCACCATCTTGAAGTCGAGGAATCGTCCGACGATGAATTTCTTCGTCCCGGCATCCTCCATTTTGTACTTCTTCTCGAGTGAACTCCACGGCTCCTTAGCGGTCTTGGCTTCCGCGTAAACATTGTAGAGCGTGTCCTCTAGTCTATTCAGGACGTAGTTCCGGCATAGGAAGTCGCTATGACTCCATGCATCGAGGGCGTTGATCTTCTGTTGATCTGCCTCATTTTCTGCCACCTTCGGAGCCTCTTCCTTCAAGAATCGGACCAGGTTGAGCGTCGTCAGATAGAACAACATCTTCTGTTGCCATCTCTTGAACTCGGTACCGTTGAACTTGGCCGGCCATTTGGCGTGGACAGTTCCCGGGACCGGTGCTGAGCTTGTCGATGCCATCTTCAAGTACACAATCTAGTCTTTCGATCATGCCACGGAGATCATCAGATTGTAAGGGAATTGCATGATTGTCCAAAACTTGTGCTGCTTTGGTCTTTATTGGTGTCTTCAAACTGCATGTATCTGCAACACAGATAAAAGTGCAAATTGGGAAAAAAATTAATCAGTTACCATGTTGGAGTTGTTCACCACGAGTTAAAAACAGAGGAGAATGGCTTATAATCTACGGTAGTCGAGGCAAGTGTTGGACACTTTCTCCGTAAGACGAGATTGCCCCGTATATTTCAGTGCGGTACGGGCTTCGACAATCGTCCCTAAGATACAACGACTGTTTAGGGCATTTCCAAGAACGTTGCACACGTATCTCGAAACTTTTGGGCGAACCCTTATATATCCAGAACTTTCGGACTCTTGTAAGTGAAGAACGGGGGAGAGAAGAAGACAACAATGCTATAGAGAATGTACTTGCTGCTGGGATCAGGATTATGGCAAGGGGGCAGGCCTATTTATAGGCTGGAGGAGGCAGGGAGGCAGCCACCCCGAATGGACGCGTCCGCTCGGCCAGCAGGTTGGCTGTCTGCGCTCGTGGCCCTTCGGTGGCTTTTGGATCCTTCCAGGCGTGCCCAGGCTGCGCTGGCGCCCTTTCGCGAGGGATCTCGCACCCCTTCGGCCTTCTGGAAGTCTCCTGCACATTTATGCCCGTCGTGCCTCTTCGGTGGCCAATCTGAAGGCGCTCGCAGCTCCTCGTCACTCCGGTAGCTGCAGCGACGATGCGCACGTGCGAAGTGCCAAGTGCGCCACAAAGCGACCTGCGTCCAATACGCCATGCGCACACGCACACGCACATTCCTGCCCGTCGTGCCTCTTCGGTGGCCAATCTGTAGGCGCTCGCAGCTCCTCGTCACTCCAGTAGCTGCAGCGACGATGCGCATGTGCGAAGTGCGCCACAAAGCGACCATTGCAACCTGCGTCCATTACGCCATGCGCACACGCACACGTGCGCGTACTCGTGCTCGTGCTCGTGCTCAGACGACACCTTCCTCGCAGCTAGCGGTGAGTCAGCCTTTAGGTAGTCAATCAAGTTGAGAGGTAAGGAGAGGAATTCTTTATAAATAAGGAAATCCTCCTTGCTCTATTCAATATGGTACACTTCCACTCCTTAACTTGGCTTTGGGCCTTCCACTTGGGCCTTTCCAATTTGGGCCAAATGCATTAAATATGTATTCAACCCAACAGTTTTTCCCTTTTTCACTTCACGACTATTTATTTTTAATTTTTTAAAACATAATATGGACGAATTCGGGACGAATTAAATTCGATCGAATTCGAATTTAATTATCCGATTCGACGAATTATATAAATCTTAAATCGTATTCAATTCATCTTTGAACAAAGTCGAATCAAATTTTCGACGAATCAAATTGAATGTTCGACAAATCGGATCGAATTAAATTACGCATCGAATTCAAACAGTGTCCAAGTCTACCTCCAAGTCTCGATTAACTGCTACATCCTCCAAGAACGAAACCACCTGGCCATTTGAAAAGTTTGCCACGATTGGACTTCCCAAGATTTCTTTTTCCAAAAGAAAAATCCTTTCTGCCTGGCAAACTTCTCGAGACGAGGATTGTTACCCAACCCTCTTCCGGGTTATTTTCCGCAGTGGTGTTAAAAATTATGACAATTCCGAAAATGGAGTTGTCAGTTAAAGTATTCTTTGTCTGGGGTTGGTTAGAAACCGCACAAAATATTGCGGTTTTGATTTGCAAAGAAACCGCACAAAATTGTGCGGTTTTGATTTGCAAAGAAACCGCACAAAATATTGCGGTTTTGATTTGCAAAGAAACTGCACAAAATTGTGCGGTTTTTGGCAAAAACATACTTTTTTGTGCGATTTCTTGCACAAGCTGAACATTTGGCTCCGGTTATCGGCTCGGCTCGTTGTCTACTTTTTTTTTTCTGATTATTTGAAAAAAATTGTAATTATCTCGATTATTTGTAATGTTTATCTTTATTTTCGGTATTTGTAATAATCTTGAACCCTTCTGTATATAAATTTTCTCCGTACCTCGAATAAAAACGCGTCTTTTTAAGCTAAAAATAGATGGAGTAGTATGGCATTTGATTCCTTCAGATGCTTAAAAGAAAATTATATGTCCATGACATGCTCGCGAATACGTACAAGAAACATGGACAATTACGTTCATATCTTGTAATGACAATTACGGCCTCTAAATTTGAGCTGACTAATAATTTGTAGATATGAAATTAATATTTATATGATATAGTTAGGTGGGGTCAATCTCACCACATCAATAATCCCTTCGACATTACCAGGGAAGAAAGTGAGTATCCCTTTCCCATAAAACACAAGGCCATAATTAGAATGTCGCATAAAAACAGATGGCCAAAAAATGCAACAAATCGTGCGTTTACATTAAAAACTTAAAATGCAAAAAAAGATGCATTTTTATTCGAGGTACAGAGAAAATGTATATACGGAAGGGTTCAAGATTATTACAAATACCGAAAATATAGATAAACATTACAAATAATCGAGATAATTACAAGTTTTTTCAAATAATCAGAAAAAAAAGTAGACAACGAGCCGAGCCGATAACCGGAGCCAAATGTTCAGCTTGTGCAAGAAACCGCACAAAAAAGTGCGTTTTTGCCAAAAACCGCACAATTTTGTGCGGTTTCTTTGCAAATCAAAACCGCAATATTTTGTGCGGTTTCTTTGCAAATCAAAACCGCACAATTTTGTGCGGTTTCTTTGCAAATCAAAACCGCAATATTTTGTGCGGTTTCTAACCAACCCCAGACAAGGAATACTTTAACTGACAACTCCATTTTCGAAATTGTCATAATTTTCAACACCACTGCGGAAAATAACCCCCTCTTCCAAAAGTGGGGATTTGTCACGTGGTACCACAGGCAAAATAGAGCAATTTTCATCATTGCAAGCAAGAAAACTCTCTCCTACCTCTGACGGGATCACCCAAATCCCCGCCACATTTCCTTCTTCCATGCCAATTTCGAAAATTGACGGCTCCATCTGAACCTTCTCTCTTCTCTTGTCTCGTAGCCAGCACCCACCTTCGAAAAATCCATCAGATTAGGCTTTGCAAGATCATCAAAGTTGCCCAAGATAACCCCTGAATCTCCGACTTCATTTTCTGGCAGCCCAATGATCTCATTGAACCGGAGCACATGACCAGTCCCATTGATCTTCACCACCCTCGATTCAGAAACTATATCCATATTTTCCGACGAGATGAGAACCAAAGCTTGATCCACCCTTTTCTTTGAAGCAGTTGCCTCATGAATTAAAACAGTTTATTTTTCTGGGTTTAAGAAAGGAAGTCAGAATACGTGAGAAGAGATAGTTGTTTATGAGATTAATAGAGGGGAGAGCAAGGGACTTTGAGTAACAAATTCTAGTCTCGCTCTATTGATTACAATTTCATGAATTAGTCTTTAAGAGCATTATTAGTGTACATTGGTGGATTTTTTTCATTACTTCAGTTAAATTGTCTTGTATGCTTACTCGTTAGTGCTTGACGATTTCCCGTGATACTGTTAATTGAAAATTATTTACATACAATATACATAATTAACATATATAATGAAAATAAGTTAAAAATAATTAAAATTGAAAAAAATCAAAAAGTCAAAAATTGGGAGCATGACAATGGAGATATCACGACTTCATTTTGTCATCTTGTTGCCTTTTTTTTCATTTTGCTGCCTTTTTTTACTCCACTAATTCTATTGTTTCGGGCTTCTCGTTTTTGTTGGGCCCAAAACTGAGAAACACATAAGGCAACGGTTGGCCCATGCGTTTCTCCTCCACTTGAACATAAAGGAGATGCACTGATTGCCTTCGATCTTCTTCCTCATCTGGTGCTATATATTTAAAATTAAATACTACCGAATCCTTATTTGTCATTGTTGGACCTAGGGCCCATTAGTCATCTATTATTGGGCAAAAATGGGCCCAGGTCCATTAGGCCCAAAAGCCCAGGCACGCCACGTGGCATGCCACGTGGCAAAGCTAGTGGGTAGCTTCGCCACGTGGCAGAAAAGCGGCGTCACGTGGATGACAAGTGACGCACATGTGAGAGCCGGACCTCCCTATAAAAGGGAGAAAGAACTGGTGACCAATTTGAAGTTTTTCCCATTCTGATATACACACATCGGAGGACTTATTACAGATTAGTTCCAGTAGTTTTTAGATTTTGCAAAGTAAGAAAACTCGTGGAAATCGTTTACGTATCCGATCTGTTTGTGATCGTAAACCGCCGGTGACAATATCTCGTTATCCGATCCTGTGTGAAGCACGCTACAACAAGTAAGTCTTGTTATTTATTAATGAATTTATTTCATTAATTAGGAGGTAATTAACTCATCATTATGTGTTAATTATGGGCCAAATCCTTTAATTGGTATCAGAGCTTGCTTAGATATTGTTCTGGTTGTTATATGTTTTTTGAAATCAAGTTTAATTGTGAATATTTGGTTCAAAAATTGAGTTTAATTGTGATTTTTGATGAAAATTACAATCTGGTGTACTTTATTGTAATCAATTTAAAAGCAACGGGAATAAATTGAAATTTGTCCAAACAAGCGGGCAAAATTCGAGCACGCGTGAAACTTTATGGTACTAAAGTAAAATTTGGCCGTCTACGTGATACCTGCGTGTCACGTCCTTTGGTGAAAATTTTGGAAAAGTTTCAAGATTAAACTAAAATTTGCCATTTCAGTTTAACCCCGAAATCCCTAATCGGGCGATTTGGGGGTAATTTTTCCCCAAATCGTAAATCCTTAGCAATCCGTCGATTTTTGACGATTTCGACGCCGTCGATCAACGTAGATCTATTCTCCGGCGTGATCCCGACGTTTCGATACCATCTTTATAGATCGACGTCACCGGAATTGTTCGATCGAAGCTCGGAACTTCCCCGGTGATCGAAAGAGAGAACACGACGGCGAAGGAGAACGACAGCATGACAGGCCGTGCAATCGGTTCGGTCGTGACCGAGAGGTCACGGCGAGTCGAACGTGACCGGTGGCGGACGCTGACTCGCCGCCGTAAGAGAGCGGTCGTAGGAGGGTGATTCGGAGGCGATTTCATCTTCGCAGTCGGGGAGAGAGAAAGTGAAGGGGAAAAAATCTGCAAGGGACAAAATCATAATTTCACGATTTTCCCTGGAAATTTTTTATACCCCGGTTCGATTCAATTGAAACCGGACGAATTGGTCTAGTTCTTAGTTCGACCGAATTCGATTTTGGCCAATTTTGACTGAAGTCAAAATTGGCCAAAATCGAATTCGGTCGAACCAAGTTTAAGTCAAAATTGGGCAGAATTTAATTTTTATTAGATTTAATTAGATAAATTATTTTTTATTCAATAAAAATTTATTAAAAAGTATAATAAAAAATTGTAAGTTAATTTTTGAACTAAGTTTTTGAAATTATTAAGATAATTTCAAGAACTTGAATATTTTTTGAATTTAATTGGATACATTAATTTTATTCAATTAAAACTCAATTAATATTGATAAAAATTATAAGTTAATTTTTTAGTTAAGTTTTTAAGATTTTTAGAATAATTTTAATGACTTGAATATATTTTGAAATAAGTTCTGAAATATATTGAACATAATATACAATTACATTTAAGAATCTAGAATTGGACAGATCCTTTGAGTATGTGTTCATCGTTTGATTAAAAATTATGTATTTTTGATCATTGGGTAAATATGTGTATTGACCCAAAATTAACCTGCATATGTTGCAGATTAACGATGATGAAATATAAGACGGTTGTGTACCGAAATTTTTGTGCACGTGAAATACGTGAAGGCATACTCAAGTGTCGCATTTCGAGTCGACAACCAAAGGACGATATGTATGTTCTAATGGAACATATAGAGAATGTTTATCAAATGATGCAGGATTGCATCTGGGCAGGAGGATACGACCATGAAGAGGATTGGCCTTCCATGTTCGGTGATCTTTTGATCACACTCAGGATTAAGGAAAAAATAGAATTGTTCCTACAACCTGAGGATTGTTCACACAGAGATGCACTGGCGGGGTTAGTCCTTTATTTACAGAATAAAGGACTTCTGGAGGAAATGATCTCAAATCCTCCTATGGAACTACGTAGTGGACGTATGATATGTCGCTACTGTAGTCTGGAATACTTTTATAGTTTTCCCATTCCATGTGCGGTGTGGATTTTAGATTCCGCACCTATCCCAGTTGTGACTGTTTGAATCCTCTTAGGTCTATAAATAGATCCTTAATGTATTTTAGTATGTCTTGTTGAAAGTTTTCATATACATATGTTGTTTTTGAGAAACTTTGTTTTATACTAGGTATTCATAGAAGCTTTATATACATATGTGTGTATTCAAAACTTCATGTATATCCTTGTATATATAAATAAAAGGCTTGTGAGTTTTTTATTTTAGTGATTAAATAATGTGTTTATTTGATTGTTCGTGTTATATCCACTTGTATTAACTATCAAAGAACTTAGGATGATTAAAGTTTGAGATTAATTCTTGAAGGGTAAGGAGAAACACACCCGTGACCTACTTTAAATTCAAGATTAGTCAATGACTTTATATCATTCGGAGTTATAACGTATAGTAAATTTGTATCGTATTGCTAATAATGACTCATTTATGTACTTTTTTATAATTCTAGTTAGTTATGTTGATTGCTTCCAAATCGATTGTCGCTGAGCTCAACAAGGAGTTGAAGCTTAATGGTGACAACTATGATAACTGGAGTATGAAAATACTGTATGTGCTAGAAGAACAAGATGTTCTTGAGATGATATCTACAATATTAGTTGAACCTGAGTCAGGTACCACTGCACATCATAAGCGTGATAGTGACACTTTTATAGCTTGGAAAAAGAAGAACTCTACTGCTCGTCTCATCTTGCTAAGTGCGATGAAGGATGATATTACCAGGCAGTTTCGTGTCTATGACAATGCAAAGGACCTATGGGATGCTTTAAAAGAAAGATTCGGGAGGCTTTCAATCTCGAAGCTATGTGCTTTGACTATAAGATTTGATACTTATAAGAAACGCCCTGATCATTCTATGCAAAAGCATCTCAGGGTAATGTCAAACATGATTGGTGAGCTGGTTGAGGCTGGCCACATGCTTAGTAATGAGCAGAAAATCCACGCTGTCATTCGTTCCCTCCCTCTGAGCTGGGAACACATGAAAATGACACTTACCCATGTCGATAATGTTACGACATTTGATGACATGGCCCGAAATCTTGAGCTAGAAGAGGATCGCCTCCTAGCTATTAGAGTTTACCCTGAAGCCCACATGACTCAGTCTAGTCGCATAGGAAGTACGGGAAAAAGAAGAAAAAAAGGGCAAGGGTAAGAAAAATGGAAACAAGAGCAAAGCTGAAAATTCTGGAACTAGTGAGAAAAGTTCTGAAAGAAAGAAAAAAAGGAAGTTTAACATCAAGAAAGTCAGATGTTACAACTGTCAAAGGAAAGGTCATTTCGCTAAAGATTGCATGTATGAAAAGAAGGTACATCAAATTCACTCATATGTGAGTAAATTATATGTATCTAGTACTGTTCTTCTATCTGAAACTCATCCTATGTAGATGATTGATTCAGTAGCGACCGACCATATAACAAAAGATCGTGAAGCTTTTGTTCATTTCTGATGATTGCCGGTAGGAGCAAAATATATTTTTGTTGGTAACAACACACGAGTGGATGTTAAGGGTATGGGTACATATAAATTGAACCTGTGTCAAGGACGTACCCTATTTCTACATGCTGTGCTGTTTGCTCCAGAAATTTTTCGGAACTTAATTTCTGTCTCAGCCTTGATGGCTCTTGGCTTTCGATTGATGTTTGAGAATAGTTCTGTACAATTGTTTTTAGAACACGTTTTTTATGGATCTGGTTTTAAATCTGGTGGTTTCTTAATTATGGATGTTGATCAGTTATCAAAATCTTATTTTTTCTTAGTCACTAATGTGCATCGAGATGACGTTAATTTATGGTATTCTAGATTTGGCCATATTGGTCAAGATCACATGAATCGTCTAGCTAAGGTAGGACTATTAGGTAATTTAGAAAAAGCTATTTTACCTACATGCGAACGATGTCTAGAAGGAAAATTGATAACGAAACTATTTGGTAAAGGAACTAGAGCCACCTTTCCACTGCAGTTAATTCATTCTGATGTTTGTGGTCCAATGAATGTGAGGGCTAGACATGGAGCCTATTACTTCATCACATTTATAGATGACTATAGTAAGTATGGTCAATTCTATTTGATTTCTCACAAATCTGAAGCATTTAGTTGTTTCAAGATTTTTATGAATTTCGCAGAGAATCAACATGATCAAAAGATTAAGGCCTTATGAACAGATCGTGGCCGTGAGTATCTTTCTGATGAATTTAATACTCTGTGCCAAGAAAAAAGAATTGAACATCAGTTGTCCATTCCTTATACACCTCAACAAAATGGGGTAGCGAAAAGAAGGAACAGAACCCTTCTTGACATGGTTAGATCTATGATGGCTGAAGTAAATTTGCCTATATCATTTTATGGAGATGCGCTCCTTACTGCCGCATATGTTCTAAACCGAGTCCCCTCCAAATCTGTCGCCACCACCCCTTACGAAATGTGGACAGGTCGAAAACCCGATCTAAGCTACTTAAGACCGTGGGGGTGTACGTCTTATGTCTATTCTACCTCTAGTTCTTTCGGTAAATTAGGACCGAGAGGTAGAAAGAGTATCTTTATAAGATACTCTGAAATATCAAAGGGATACGTTTTCGTAGGTGAACTCGAAAATGGACAAGTGACAGAATTTGAATCACGAGATGTCACATTTTTGGAAAACAATTTTCCGAAATTGGGAGACGTAAGTAGTGATCTTATGTTATATAAAATTGATAAAGCAGAATCATCTGGATCGCTCCAACCGAGTGAGAGAATTATGGAGGAAAATTAAGTTTTTTCATCTCAAAATGATCCGGTAGTTCACGATCCTAGTGTCAGTACATTTCCAAATTCCAGTGGGAGTATGGATTATCCCTTTAGTGGGAGTACTATTCCTGGTTATGATGAATATATTAGAGATGTTTATCAAAACCGTGAACTTCGTAAAACCAAAAAAACTAGCGTTCCATGCAAACGATTTGAGGTTGAATGCGCTGCTAATGCTTTCTTGGTATCATTGAAAGATAACAATGGTCCAAGTGAGATTTTTTTGGCAATCCTACAAGATGAGAATGAACCCAAGAATATTTCTGCTGCTCTATCATCTCCTGATAAAAATGAATGGATTAAAGCAATGGAGGAAGAGATGGCTTTGATGAAGAAAAATCATGTTTGAGAATTGGTTGATCTGCCTAGTGGACGTAGGGCAATTGGGAACAAGTGGGTTCTCAAGATTAAGCGTAAAGCAGATGGCTGTATCGAAAGGTACAAAGCTCGCTTAATTGCCCAAGGATTCAAACAATAGGAAGGAATATACTATGAGGAGACTTTCGCACCTGTTGTGAGATTTACATCCATTAGGATAATTCTGGCTATGGTGGAAAATTTAGACCTTGAGCTATATCAAATGGATGTTAAGACTGCTTTTCTCAATGGAGAATTGGATGAAAAAATTTATATGATTCAGCCAGAGGGCTACATCCAAAAAGGCGGTGAACGTAAAGTTTGTAAATTGATGAGATCAATTTATGACCTTAAACAGTCTTCTAGACAATGGTACATTCGCTTTCATAATACGATCATGTCGCATGATTTTAAAATGATAGATGAAGACCATTGTGTCTATTTAAAATGTTCGGATAATAAGTTTGTCATTATTACATTGTATGTAGATGACATACTGATAGCTGGAAATGACAAGGGATATCTTAATGAGCTCAAAGTTTAGTTTTCGTCCAACTTTGAAATGAAAGATATTGGTGAAGCTAATTACATTCTCGAAGTTAAGATTACGAGAAATCGCTCGAAAAGGCTATTATCTCTTTCACAAGAGACATAATTTGCCAAAATTGAATATAATCGAAATCATTAATTCGATGACATTTCAAGTAGTATTTGTTCCGTCCAAAATTTGAATGCTAATAAGAGTGAAAAAAATGTGTACTCAGACAATTTATTTAAAACGAATTAAGTCCACCAACTCTTTTTGTCTTGCTTTATGTGCCATTTGATAGGAAAAGATACAAACACTATTAAATTAATCTCAATCGAGTTACATTAACACTAATGTGATTGTAATAGATTTGGATGTGAGAGAGTTTCGAGAATAAATAAACATAAGAAAAAAAAAGAAAACCTGCAACCGTTCAAAAACAAAAACCCAAAAGTTTTGGGCAAAAGGGCGGGATTAGGAACGCTCTCCAAAACCCTAGTCATCGGCGATCGCGGGTGAACAGTGTAAGAATTATTTATTAATTCTATTAAAGAGGATCTCATAGAGTTGGACTCTATTACTGATATAAGAGTCCTATTATGGTTATGGTTATTAGTTTAATCTCAACCGTCCATTGGGAGCTTGATGGACACGCCCGATTGATTCTAGGTATATAGCTTGGTCCTCTCTCTGCCTATAAAAAGATGCTAATGCTATCCATCAGTAGGTATCACTAAACGACAGGAAAGAGAGAGAAACCAAGCTATGGCTACAGTGAGGATTGCGACTACGTGGACATCAAGGTCTCTCTTCATCAGCCAATCCGGTACACTTCCGCTTATTGTTTATGTAATTAATCTTACATGTGGTATCAGAGCCAGGTTGTTTAAGGATTGCTTTTGATTTTTATTTGTGTGCTTCAATGTACGTATAAGGCTTTGCATAAATTAAGCTATCGGTACACACAAATCCATGTCTCTTGTATTGAATCGAAACACACAGAAACCCTAGGAGCAAAGCATAACCTTGCCACCTTTACTGCCTTCCTTACGGAAGGAATAAAATGAAAAACATGCGAGAGTTTGGAAACTTAAATGTAATAGCATATTCTGGCTTTAGGTTTTAGAAAATTCCGCCGCTCCTTTAGAAAAGGAAAACACCATCAACGAAAGGACATCCGAGCACAAAGGTCAACCCTACCTGAACGCCGCTTCATCCTCAGCAAGGACTCGCCTCGAGTCGGCTTCGTCCGGCGGCGAGCGAGATTAATGGAGGATTGATGCTGCCACGACGATCTATCGACAAAAGTTGAGTCGACGGTGATGAGCTGGTTGACATGAAAGGCGGTGGTGTCGAATGAAAGTTGGCGAACACGGGCTGGTTCAGGAAGGTGGGACCTACCCCGGTGTTGTCAGCAGTAGAGGCGAGCGGACTAGGTTGCGTGGGCAGAAACGGCTCATCTCGAGATATGATTGAAGACGAGTGAGGCTTGATAAATTGGGATTTTGTATTATTGACTAATTGGCCAATAATGTTGTATGGTCATCAAATTGTTGTCCTCGGATGGAGCCATCGAGATTGCGAGTGGGTCAAAAGTCTGGCGGGTTTTGGTGGTTCCGGCGGGGTGTTTTGGTTTTACTTGATGTCGTCGTCTGGATTCTGAATTTGGTCGAAAGAATGTGAGATTCTTGGATAAGCTTCTCATGTTAGTTTTAGCTTTTGCTGTCGGCCTAAAGTCATAAGGTAATTGGACATGAAAGATTTAAGTCGAAATTCATGATTAGGCCCGTGAATGATGGAATAATTTGGGTGTAATTTTGGGCTGAATTGGATGTTGGACTTATGTTTAGGCCTTATTTGAGTTAATTTGTGGCCTCTTAGATCAACAGAAATTATTGAATTGGAGTAAAAGTTTCTAATATGTGTGTCCAAATTAAATGTTCATAATTAGTTGATTAAGTTGATTTCTAATTAATAGATTAAAATAATGACATTATTGATAATTCATCGAATAGTTCGTCATTATTTAGAAATCAACATAATTTGAAAGAAATCAACAAAATTATACTATTAATTGTCATAATTTTGATTATGAAAATTACAATTAATGTGAGGATTGACATGCATTATTTAAATTGTGATAATTAAGTTAAGCTTGATTTATTGAAATGCAACATAAATCTTCCTTGGTATTAATGTGAATATACATGCTTTATGCTATGGTTTGTGAGTCACTAAAGTGGCCAAACCTTTATGTTGTTTCATGTATATATTAGTCTTTTATTCGTCAATTAATGCAATACCAATTATTGAGATTTGATGGATAAATTGACGCTTGTTATTTATGAGAAAACTGATTCTACCCAAAGGTAGGTCATTATTCTATAAATAATAAGTATAAAAGCGATAAACTAATATTTTGGTCAGGTGTACATGTTTATCCAAAGATAACGTACATCTGATTTAAAATATTTAGCGATTCGATAAAAGTTGTATATGAATTAATATTTTGATCAAGTGTAGGTGTCTATCCAAAGATAGCATGTATATTTGGTTTGAAATATTGAATTCTACAATGAAAGTTTTATATGGTATTGAATTATGATAGTATGTTATAGTTTCTACCCAAAGGAGAGCTGTAATATACTCTTATTATTTTATTTGAATCCATTATATAATTTTTATTTGAGCATGTATGTAGTGTATTCTTCTTGAAAGTCTCTCGTTGACACATTATTGGCAATACATGACCATGAAGTATAATGGGTCACATGATATGCATAAGAATGTCAACGAGATAATCAATTTAGCAGCAAAGCTAACAACATTGAGCATGATTGTGAATGATTTCTACTCATCGTATTCTCTTTCTCTTGAAATTTTACCATCGAAAAGTTAGTAACTTGGTCAAAATGTTAGTTCAAGAGGTTACAAGAATTAAAGGTCAACGAGATCATTCTATTAGCTCAATAGTTCAATGAGTTGAGAAAACATATAGGGTCAAATCTAAGACATTTATGATGAAGGAGCCAATTTAGGTAGTACAAACTACCGAAATGGGTAAGAAAAGTGATAATTATCATTTCTAAAAATGAAAGATGTTATATGAAAAGATTGCCCGGAACCTAAAGTTTGGTTCGAAAAGAAAGATAATAAATTTATCTTTGTAAATATACAACCAAACTTACTTTGGTACCTTTATATATTTGATGGATCTTAGTGCTATTACTCATGTTTCTAATATTATATAGAGATTTATATGATCCAAACTACAAACCCAAATGAAAGATCTCTCCTGAAAAATCGAATGAGAGTTCCAATAAAGGTATATTGTATATAACTAGACATTGGTAATTACTTAGGCCTATTATATACTATTTATATACCTTAAATATTAGAAATTTGGTTACTCTTAATTGTTGGAGATTTGTGGTTTTTATGTTAAGTTTGGATTCATACGTTTCAGTTTATTTAAGAATACAAACCTTATTGGTTCTGGTATTTTCTTATAATGCTTTGTATAAGCTGAAACTCAATAATGGTTTCTCTAAATCTCTACTTAGTATTTATAATATTAGAATTAAAGTAACATTGAGTATAATAGGGTGTCCCACTTGTGGCATAAATGTTTGGGTCATGTATCCAAGAAAGTCGCCACGTGAAGTACTCATCATATTGAAATTATACACACCTATAATTATTGACTATTTTATTGACCATCTTTAATGTATGAAAGTATATTATCACCTTTATTGATAATTTTTACATTATAGTTATGTCTATTTACTTCAAGTCTCAAATATTCGATGACTTTGAGGTATAACTGAATGAAGTTGAAAAGATAATTAGACATGAAAGTAAAAATTGAAAGGTATGATAGAGGTGATGAATATTACAGCAAACATGACGAAAGTTATCAATATTTTGGTTAGCTTTTAAAGTTCTTTGGAAAGGCAAAACCGAACTTTAATGGTTAGGAGAATAATGAGTAATATAATGTACCCATCTCGTAGTGAACATATACTCTCAAACTGTTGTGGATGATTGAATAGGATTTCTAGTAAAGTTGTTCCTAAAGCTCTTATGAGTTGTAGGACGTAAGGATACCTAATATATGGCACATGGCTATTGGGGTTGCCTAGTGGTAATAGGATTGTATAACACATATGAAAGTAAATTAGATTCTTGAATGGTGGGTGATTATTTAGTTACCTAGAGAAATCTAAAGGGTATAAATTTTACTATCTAAGCTATAGTTCGGGAATTGTTGAAACTGAAAATGCACGATTTATAGAAAATGGTGAAGTTAGTGGGAGTAATGAAAATGAAAGGGTACAATTATGGAATCAGGGGTGAATGTCAATTTTCTTGTATTGGTATTGTCTTCCATAATCGTACTGCATGTCACTCCAAATGTTGAAGTAATGGAAGTCAACATGAATGAATATTTGGACAACAAATACCAAATGAATAAGCTAACTCACCAAATTTAAATGAGCAACAACCACATAGAGTAGCATTAAGATATTTCTAATGGGAATGAAAGTCAGCTATTCAAAATACTTTGTGGTATATTTGTATTAATGTAGACTTTGATATAAAGTCAATAATCTAATTTTGTTTTCCATCATGGTCTTGAGTTGCACTAAAAGAATGTGAAAATAGTCTTTCTTAATAGGGCTTTGAAGAAAAAATTTATAGAATCAACTTGAAAGTTTTGAGGTTGAAAGAAAAGAAAAGATTGGTGTGTAGACTTAAGATGTCAATATATAGGCTTAAATTTGCTTCATGAAAGATGTATCCTAATATTTACAATATTAGTATGTCTTTTGGTGTTAAGGGGAATGTCGTTGATCGATGTGTATACCAAAAGGTCAGTTGGAGCAAATTTTTGTTAAGTCTTATATTGATGATATTTTGCTTGCTACGAATAATTTAAGAACTTTATGTGAGACTAAAGATTTTATCTCATTAAAGTTTTGAGACGGAAGGTTAAGTTGAAGCATCCTATGTGATTGGAATAGCCGAATAGGAATATTCCATAATAGTTCACAAGTTGCTATAATTGTCACCAAAAATAAATGTAGTCTCATTAATTTGATTCCTGAATATTACATGCTCATGTATAGATCACGACACATTAAAGGTTGTCGGATATTTAGATTCATGGTTGTCTTATTTTTATTTTTTGAGGGGCAATATTACAGAAGATTGCTAAGCAATCTATTATTGGCACTGCTCAATATGGAAATTAAGATTGTGGCAGATTGTGAAGTCACGATTAATGTGTAATGACTAAGGAACTCATTTCAGGACTTTGGGTTGTCGACGCCATTATTAAGTCGTTGAAAACTTATTGCCTTAGTAGTATGTTTCTCT
This sequence comes from Hypericum androsaemum, assembly GCA_963995505.1. Taxonomy (NCBI): domain Eukaryota; kingdom Viridiplantae; phylum Streptophyta; class Magnoliopsida; order Malpighiales; family Hypericaceae; genus Hypericum; species Hypericum androsaemum. Next base: position 1,182,020 of record OZ023189.1, on the reverse strand, counting down.
AAGGACAAATACTGTAAATGTGTCAAGCACATGAAAGTAAAGTATTTTGTCGTCAATGAGAGAAAATTCAGAAACATAGTGTCTACTATTTACACGATGAAGGGTCTCATGATTGTAGATCTGTTAAAGATAAGATTACAACCAAATAATATGATCATGAATGGCTTTTGGTTGTAGTTCTGAATATTTTGGTGATTGACACTCTGAGCTCACTGATATGTTTCTGAAATACATTATCGTTTTCTTGTTTTATTAATGGTGTATACATTACAGTTTTATGAAGAAAAAAAAACAAGAAAGTCTCTATGGAACATTATTGTGGACCATGATTGGTTATATATACCGCTTATTGGTCTAGTATGTTGAGTTGCTAATGTCGTGGTTATGGAAGGGAGTATGTCTCATAAATGATGTATAACCGCTATAGCTCGCATTTAGTAGCTTACCATATAATGATATTATGATAGTGGACTTTAAGTTGAGGTTACTTATGTTGTGCACCTTATGTTATACTATTAACTAATATTCGATCCTAGTGGGAGAATGTAAGAATTATTTATTAATTCTATTAAAGAGGCTCTCATAGAGTTGGACTCTATTACTGATATAAGAGTCCTATTATGGTTATGGTTATTAGTTTAATCTCAACCGTCCATTGGGAGCTTGATGGATGCGCCCGATTGATTCTAGGTATATAGCTTGGTCCTCTCTCTGCCTATAAAAAGATGCTAATGCTATCCATCAGTGGGTGTCACTAAACGATAGGAAAGAGAGAGAAACCAAGCAATGGCTACAGTGAGGATTGCGACTACGTGGACATCAAGGTCTCTCTTCATCAGCCAATCCTGTATGCTTCTGCTTATTGTTTATGTAATTAATCTTACAAACAGGTGGCCGCACTTGTGGCCGGCTGGGACAGTGCGCCGTTGGAGTCCCTGGTGACGTCACTCATGTCGCCATCCAACGAGCAGCGTGGGCAGGCCGAGGCGCTCTTCAACCTCGTCAATCGAACCGACCCCAACGCCCTCGCCCTGAAGCTCGCCGCCATCCTCCGATCCTCCCCGGCCCCCGAAGCTCGTGCCATGGCCGCCGTCCTCCTCCGTAAGGTCTTGACCCTGCGACGATGACTACTTCTGGCCCCGCCTCCCTCCGCCCGCCCGGGCCTCCCTCAAGACCTTCCTCTTCAAGAAGCTCTGCTTTACCGTCTGGAACTCTCTCAGCATTGACGAGAGGACCGCGGCCACGAACATGGTGATTAACTATATCCTGTGCCCCTCCTCGATGAGCATGCATGCTCCTCCTGGTGACCGAAGAGCAGCTGATCCCAACAACAACGAAACAAACAAGTTATTGGTACAGCCCGCCAACCATACCCAAGATTCTAACTTCTCAATAGTACAGCGAGCGATAACACCACCTATGTATCGTACATACCTACATTAAATCCCAATTGCACAGCTCACCATACCAAAGAATCTACGATTTGGATTCAGTGGGGATTACATAAAAGTTGTCCCCATGAAATGGACTAAATTTGGGCCGTTAGATATGATTTAAAAAAATATCTTATAGATCCGACGACCAAGATTTAATGAGCTTATTCAAGGGGCAAACTCGGTATTTGACACAAGACCCCAAACCCTAAAAAAAATCTCCCACACTCTCTTCAAGCCGCCAACAGACCAAGCCGTTTCTCCCTCTAAAAGCCATTCTTCTCTAAACTAATTTTCATCGACATTAAAAACCTAGATACGCATGACAGTGGTAATCAAGGAGAACTATCGTCGATGCCGGACAAAATGCCGCCTCCCAAAGGAGAGAAGAAGGGTGATGCTAAGGCGCAGGCCGTGAAGGCTGCCAAAGCAGTAAAGTCGGGTCCTGCGTTTAAGAAGGTCGGGAAGAAGATCATTGATATTATCATCGGTTTAAGAAGGCGGAGAAGAAGATCATGATGATTCAAGTCGGGTCCTGGGTTTAGCTTGTAAACTTTGATTTTGGTGTTTGGATTTTCTCTTTTTCTTGTTTTTAGTTAACTTTTTTATTGGAAATTTAAAGACTGGGAACTTATTGTCACTATGATGAGGAAGAAATGAACAAGTAATGGTTGGTTCTGATCGATCTTGCTTTTTCTGTTCTCTTCCATTTGTTAGTTGAGATGGTAAGTAATATTGGTATATTTGTTAAGTGATATTGGCTGTGCTATGAGGTGAAATTGGTATATATATTTCATGTCATTGTATGTGACTATATTGTGAAACCAATATTAGAGTAAAATAATACCAATATCGGAGTAGAAGGATACCAATATTAGAGTAGAATGATACCAATATTCTAGAACAAGGATACCAATATCCGAAAAAAATGAAACCAATACCATTCTAATGGTATACATGTTCACTTATAATGTGAGATGAAATATTTCAAAATCTGTGTAGAATAATACCAATATCATAGACGAATGATACCAATATTAGATAAAAATTATACCAATATCAGAATATAAAGATACCAATAATATAGAAGCATGATACCAATATCCGAGAAGAATGATACCAATATCAGACAAGATTGAAACCAATACCATTCAAATGGTTTGTTAATAGTGGTTTGCCGATATTGCCCCTCCTTACCATTCAATTCCCTTTGATCCCCTTCAGTGGGGACAAGGCTTGTCCCCACCGAATTTGAACCCAAGAATCTAACTTGTCAATAGAAAAAAGTTGGTGATTGTCTAACAAAAACTAACTCTTGCTTCATTTAAATCCCTTCTGTTACTTCTTTTGGCTAATTAATTGCTTGGTGGTATACTACCAACGTTGATGGTTTAATGCCATTTTAATTTCTGTTCCCTTGTTGGTTTAATTTATTTTCTTCTCTTTTTTTGGTTTAAATGCATGCTTGCACTTCGGACGTTGTATTTCTTTTGGGTGAAAACGAAAACTTTACTTTGGCCGTTGGCGTTAGCGCGTAGTTTTTGTCATACACCACCATGAACACTAAAATAGTAATTATTTCACGCCGTCTTTGACATTTTTAATACTTGAACTTAATACTTACTATTTGGACCAGTTACATAATTAATACATTAAAATGAGTAAAAAACAACAATATTCTTCAACTCGTGTTCTCCTTACGATGCAATCCATAGCGGTGGGGAGGCTTAGTGTTAGAATTCTGTGGCTATTAGCCCTGAAAACTGCCAACATATTGGAGTACGAATGGTGGTTAGATTACCCATGATTAATGGTGCTGTAGATTTTGACTGGGATTTATATATAGACAATATTTTTTGAAGTCTGCTTACCGCGTTATTAAAAGGTGTAACTAAGTTAGAGAACTTGGACATTATTAGTTGTATGATCACGACAAGCATCGAGTATAAATGAGAGAAGCTTTATGTTATCATTTAAATATTTTACTTGGTTCATGTAATACTCTAGTTCTTCAATCATATTTGTCCGACTTAAGTAAATCATACTTAGTCGTTTTGACCTATTGGATTAGTATTTGGAATTACATTGCTATATAAATAGAGTGCCAAAGATAGTTGGAAGGAATGTATTTTGGTCTATCGGACTACCTCGGATAGTTCCAAACATGATGTGATAAATTGATCACAAGTTATTCATCCGGGATCCAAATAAAATGACTCAAGATGGTGTGGAAATGTAAGAAATGGATTTATAAGCTTTGGAAGATATGAATTTGTCATGCTAGTAATTTGGATCAAGCCTAGCAAGTGGTTAAACAACACACTTGTGTTGTCAATTTTTAAAGTATTTCGGTTGGACTTCTCGGTCTTTAATTCAACAAGGATTCATGTTTCTACATCTTTATGAAGTATGTATAGACATAATTTGGTCTTCTAAGGATTCTAGATCAAGCTCAACAAAGCCTACTCAATTGATTCACAAATGTTATGAAGATAGTTGGATAAATTCGGACAGCAGTAGCACTATTTGGTAAATTGGGCACAACTTTCTCAATATTGCTCCAAATTTGATAAATAAAATATGATTTAGAAACTAGACACATAGGGCTACAACTTATTTGTTGACAAATTTTGATAAAAATCAACGAATGTCAGTGAAAAATGGGGATCAATGTGCTGCATTCTATGTTGGGTTTTATAAATACGAACCCTAGGTTCGTAGCAGCGGAAGTTAAAATTTTCACCAACACGAACCTGGCAGTATAACATAAAATATAATAGTATAGTTAGAAAATTCTTACAACTCATCGTAGATCGAATCCTCAACTATGGTATCCACGTAGTCATCGTCTACAAACTCCTTGACAGTTAATATCTTCGAGAATTCGCTAGGAAAATTCTTTATCGAAAATAGCTAGAGAAATATTGTGTGTCATGTATCTAGGTTAATTATTTTTGTCGTGAATTAACCCTAGATACTTAGGTATATATATAGTAAAACAATGGAATAACTCCTAACCTAGTTAGGAGTGGGTTTCGTGGATCACAAGGTTGGATCCCTTGTGGCTTCCACGTTGATTTCCCCCTTTGGGCCTTGAGGCCCAATTAACACTTCCATGTTAATTTGCCTTTGGGCCTTGAGGCCCGATTAACATTTCTTGATCCAATCAATTTGTCCAATACTTAATTAATTTTACTATATATATTAATTAAATCAAATTTAATTAATCAACTATAATTATATCTAATAGAATTATAATATTTCTCTATAGATTAAATATTCTTGATCAAATCAATATTTAATCTAACCAACTTCAATTCGTAAACTAAGACTACTTGTTGTATGACCCATAGGTCCTCACATGTTAAGCGATTAGTCGAACTAATGGTCTTAGTCGAACCCTAGACAATAGACCACACAATCTCAACATATGAGGTACGTTGTGAGAATACTGCAACTACCTGTAATGTGAAGCTCATAGTGATACGATCCTTTCATTCGCGAATACTCGATTAAGTCTAGAATTTGATGAAGTGTCTATTCAAACAACTTAATCATATTATCTCATTCTACTAATTGATCATGTTGTCACTTTTAGACACCATTCTAAAAGTGACGTACATTGGCCAATGACTAACGATCCAATTAGTTATGAGAAGACAAGTATTCGCTCCAAGTATATTGAGGAATGAATCATATTCTTGGCTCAACTACCATGCACATGCACTTTGTGATGTACCTAACACATGCCATATCTGCCCCGTCAGGAGTGCAAGTGTTGATCATGGTAAAAGCCCATCACTCTGTATATGTCGTGCGTATTGACCTCAAGTTAAAGAACTATTACACTACTCCACAAACCGATATTCCCGTAGACACGTAAATAGAATACACCAAACAGTTTCTCGGTCGGGTATGCCAATACTCTCTAAAGTATATGTGCATCCATCATGAAATACCTAGTATCTCGTAGTTGTGAGAACCACTACATCCTCTAAGGATATGATGTAGATCGCACGCTAATCTCAATCGCATCATCGATATCCCATTCTCGACGATCATTGATTGTGGCTCTTTAAGAACTACGTGCATAGTCATCTGAGATCTCACATTCTCAATGACAACACTAGTTCATGGGAACATAAACATAAATATATGCAAACAATCAAACATTATATTCATTTATGTAATGCCGAATATTATTAATACACATTAATAATATAACTGAATGTGATCAAGTATAATGTCCTTATATCGATTGTCTCTAGGACATCTATACCAACATTCTAATTTGACCACTTGGAAAAGGCATCCAATCACCTTTCACCACTTGCAAGTTCATTAAAATTGGTCAAAAAGGTGAGTAATAGTTGATACTTACTCACCCCACGTTTTTTAAGACCCAGAATCACCAAGAAAGAGGTAGAAATCTCTAGAAACTTAGCCATAAAACGAAAGAGAAGAAAAAGAAGAGAGAGAGCAAAAGGAAAGAGAAAGAAACAAGAGAAAAAAATGACTTGGTAAAATATCTTTTGCTTCAATTTGGGTTTGCACTTCTTCATAAAAGTCGTAGAGGACTCAACCAACTTTCCAACAGTATATCATATGTTTTATTTGGATGAAGGAATCGTCCTAAAAGCTCTATTGAATTTTGGACTGACTGGCTGGGTTCAGAATTGAGGTGGTTGAAGAAGATCCGATCGGTAAGCATATTTCGGCTTAGAAATGGAATTTTGATGAAACATAAAAGTTGTAGAGTACTCAAAGACCTTTCTAAAGCTATATTATTGTCCAATTTTGACAAGAAAATCAGCCCAAAATCGTGGTTGCAAAATAGACTGACTGCTGAGTTTTAAAAATAAGGTGGTACATGAATAACAAATTGGTGAGTAGTTCTTTGGACTTCTAAGTTAATTTTTGGACTTGGTGTGATGATTAAAGAATAGAGAAATGGTATATTTATGAAGATATGTACTCGGTTTTGTGTGATCTTGAGTTATATGGGCTGCTTTCCGATGTTAGAAGTGATTGGGCTTATCATGTGCTCGGTATTAATTTTGTTGGTAAAACAGATTTGTAAGTGCACTTCTGGTAATGAACAAATATTGTACAGGTTATATACATGTGGATGAGTGAATAATGAACCATGGATTGAAAGGAGAATAAAGTCAGAAAATGAGCATCGAGCGGTCTTCAATTGTGTAAGCATATAGATCATAACAACTTTGGTTTGTTTGGTACATGTTCATATTTCAGACTTAAGTATGTACGTCTCATACATATGGGCTTTGGTTATGAAGTTGTCATGTTCATACGTATTGTGTTTGGTCATCTTTGTATTGGATTGTGAAATGTATGGTATATGTGTATAGCAAGCTAGAGAACATGTGTTTCCTAGCTTGTGGCTGCTTTGATATGTATTTGGATATGTGGCCAATATGTTTTGGTCTATGTGAATTTTAGAATGTTTGGTACGTTGTTTGTGTGATGGCAGATGATGAGGTCTACCCACTCCTCGTCCTCATCCTCTGCTTAAAGTCTCCACCTTTACAAATCCACACCAACACCTCTCTCTCTCTCTCTCTCTCTCGTCTTGTCCTCCTCTCGACTCTCGACTCTCATTCTCCTCTCTCTCTCTCTCTCTCGATCGGTGCCACCTGACCTCTTTGGTTCTAAACGCGGCCGGCGGGAGGAGGCCCACCCCGTCAGTCCACCACACGAAAATGATCTTTGATTTTTTTTAAAGATGTATTTTTTTCAAGAAATTACTGAGATGACATCACATGTTACGAGTTAGAAGAAAAGATGATGTCATCAAATTTTTTGTTTTAAGGGTATTTTCGTCATTTCAATGACAAAAAAAGAAAAAAACTCATTGAGGGACCCAAAAATATAATAAAATCAAACTAGAGGGACGTCGGCGTGTATTTTGCAAACAGGGGGAACTTTTGTGTATATTTAAGCAAACTCGAAGTACTTGAGAATAATTTTTCTTATTTTTTTTCTTTACCTGTCAGATTTTCTCTGTACTACCGTTGTACCGTAGTAATTAAATTATTTTCTCTTTTTCCACAACTTGATGACCGGCTTAATTTGCCAAAATTGAATACAATCGAAATCATTAATTGGATGACATTTCAAGTAGCATTTGTTCCATAAAAAATTTGAATGCTAATAAAAGTAAAAATGTGTACTCAAGACAATTTATTTTAAACGAATTAAGTCTACCAACTCTTTTTGTCTTGCTTTATGTGCCATTTGATAAGAAAATATACACCAATATTTAGAAAATATAAAGTAACTGTATCTAGAAGCAGATACTAAGAATAGGTGGCCGGCCGGGACAGTGCGCCGTTGGAGTCCCTGGTGACGTCACTCATGTCGCCATCCAACGAGCAGCGTGAGCAGGCCGAGGCGCTCGTCAATCAGACCGACCCCAACGCCCTCGCCCAGAAGTTGGCCGCCGTCCTTCGGTCCTCCCCGGCCCCTGAGGCTCGCGCCATGGCCACCGTCCTCCTCCGTAAGGTCCTGACCTGCGACGATGACTACCACTGGTCCCGCCTCTCTCCGCCCGCCCGGGCCTCCCTCAAGACCTTCCTCCTCGCCTCTCTCCTCCAGTCCGAGCCCTCCAAATCCATCCTCAACAAGCTCTTCTTTACCGCCTGGAACTCTCCCAGCTTCGATAAGAGGACGGCGGCCGCGAGCATGGTGATATACTACATCCTATGCCTGACGTCCTCTGCGGGTAGCGGTAGTTTCCTGCATTTATCGCGCTCCATGATGAGGACGCTGACCAAGGCACTGAACAACCAGAACGCAGAGAAGGCGCTTGATCAGCTCGTTGACAGTGCGGGGAGCGCCCGGGTTCATCCGCTGCCAGCTCGTTGATGTCCTCTGGTCCATGCTCCAGATCACCGAGTCCGAGACCCTCGACCATGAGACGATGCACCTTACTATTGACATTCTTATCACCCTGGACCTGGCACCCAAGACGATGAGGAAGCTGCCCCAGTTTATTAGCAGGCTCTTTGCCATTCTGACGAAGATGCATCTGGATATCGATGATGAACCGGCTTGGCACTCTGTCGAGAGCGAGGACGAGCGTGCTGGGTTGACCGCCAATTACAGCTTAGGGCTAGAGTCTTTGCATAGGCTGGCAATATCCGTGGGTGGCAACACCATTGTTACCGTGGTGTTTGGGCAGTTGTGCTTACTTCGCTGCTCCTGAGTGGCAGAAGCTGTTAGTATAGATGTCCTAGAGACAATCGATAGAAGGACATTATACTTGATGACATTCAGTTATATTATTAATGTGTATTAATAATGTTCGGCATTACATAAATGAATATAATGTTTAATTGTTTGCATATATTCATGTTTATGTTCCCATGAACTAGTGTTGTCATTGAGAATGTGAGATCTCAGATGACTAAGCACGTAGTTCTTAAAGAGCCACAATCAATGATCATCGAGAATGAGATATCGATGATGCGATTGAGATTGGTGTGCGAGCTTCATCGTGGAGGCGGCGGTGTAGATCGTAACGGCGTCGGTAGACCTCTATCGTCGAGCTCCGTCCGGGCTCGTTCGGTCGTCAACGACGGAGATGGCCACGAGCCGAATTACCGCGCACGGCCACAACGGACGAGCTCGCCTTGTTGCAGGTGTCGTCGTGGTGCCGGCGGTGTGAGCCGGCGCGACGTCGATCGTCGCGTATCGTCGCGGCGTCGTCGGTTTACTTTTCGATGATGTCATCGAAGAATTACGGCCTCCACGCGCCGCCAATCGGTGTTCGGAGACACCGGCGATTTTGTCGGGTCACGGGCTACGCCTGGCGACCGGCAGTGTCTGCCGGAGCGGCGCCCATCGATCGTTGGTGTTCGGGGACCGATATGCAAATTGTCCAGGGACTTGGTCTTGGAAATTTGATGTTCTTGAGGGGCCTCCTTGCAATTTCGCAAAAACTGAATTTGCAGATATGCCCTTGGGGTGTTTCTGAAATTCGGCTTTTGTGGTTAATTATGGTATGGTACCTGGATTAATAAAGAAATTGAAATCTAGTCCCTGATTAATTGTAGGGACTTATCTATAAATTTGCCCGTATGGAAAATTACAGTTTGGTCCTTGGAATTTTCTTGAAATTTTAGTTTGGTCCTCAGATATTTCTGTAATTTTCGGAATAGTTGGCAAATCACTATTTGGTCCCTGAATTAATTCTAAAATTGTAATTAGATCCCTGGACTGAACTAAAAATAATGAATTAGATTCTAATTACTGTTTACATTTAATTTCTAAGTTGGATCTTATGAAATAATATGTGGACAAATAAATGGATCTTGTTTGAACAAGTTAAGTAACCCGTTAAAATGTTCCTCGAACTTAAATATGGTTTTCATTTAGAATGAATGATGTCTTCCGTCATAATTAAGAGAAACCGAAATTTCGTTCTATAGTATTTAAGACCAAAGTCTTTTGCTTGGAACTACTTCTTATGGAACTCTTATAGGGACTTGTAGATGTCGCCGTGTGATGGTTGTAAACCACCTAATTTATTTCACTAGCCAAAGCAAGGAAATAATGATGGGACATCGATTGGACTGGGTCCGATAAATAGGAATTGTATGAACTACAATTGGTTTGGAGACCTACCAGTTATGTTGTTACAATCACCAGCCAAAGCAGGTTGGGATAGTAGGAATGTGGATCCTAGTCCATTAAGATTTATATTAGATATAAATTCGTACTCTTCCGATGAGGTCGTTGAGTATGTGAAAATAATGGAGACAAAATAAAGCTAAAGGCCGTGTTTATTTTGATTGCTGAATGATGATCATAGGAATTATGTGTTTTTAATTTATGTTTTAATTTATTTCCCTAGGTGTGTTGAAATGGCTAACATGTCGTTGAGATTTGTACTAGAATCAAACAGGTTGGCTAGGCCGAATTTTCTAGATTGGCACCAAAACATGCTTTTGATGCTAAGGCAAGAAAGGATTGAGTACGTGTTGGACACGCCCATCCCTGTTACCCCTGCGGCTGATTCTTCTGAACTTGCTACGTTTGACGTAGAGGCTCAGAAGATGCATCAGGATGATGCGAAGCAGGCGCAGTGTGTTGTGTTGCTTGGTATAATGCCTGAGCAGCATAACATGCTTAAGACTTTTGAAGTGATTCAAAAGAAAGAGCGGGTTGACAAGGATGAGTGCCTCCACCGCAAGGAGAAGGGACACTGGAAGAGAGATTGCAGGGTTCTGGCTGCTGAGAATAAGTCACTAGGTGTCTCTAGCTCCGGAACATGTATGTTTGTTATTGAGATAAACATGTCCACTAATAATTCTGACTGCTGGGTATTAGATACCGCATGTGGCTTACACATTTGTACGAATGTGCAAGGCCTCAAAGATAGCAGGGCAGTTAGACCGGGTGAAGTAGTCCTATGCGTAGGTAATGGAGCACGAGTTGCTGCCGAACACGTAGGGACATATTAAACTTACCTAGTTGATATAGACTGGAACTTAATAATTGTTATTTTGTTCCATCTATTACCAGAAATATTATTTCCATTCCGATGTTAGACATTGAAGGTTTTTCCTTCCATTTTTCTAAAAGTAGTTGCTGCTTCTCGAAAAATGGTATTGTTTATGGAAATGCCTCTCTTTCTAATGGTTTATACTTGTTAAATAGTGGATATGATGTTCTTAATGTGCAGAACAAGAAGCTCAAATTAACTAATCAGGAAAATCTCACCTTCTTGTGGCATTGTAGACTTGGTCATGCCAATGAGAAAAGAATTGCAAGGTTGAGAAAGTTAGACTACTTAACCCCATTTGACTTTGAGTCTTATGGAAATTGTGAATCTTGTCTCAAAGGCAAAATGATTAACAAACCCTTTACTAGAAAAGGGGTAAGAGCCAAAGAAGTGCTAGAGCTGGTTCACAGTGATGTGTGTGGACCACTACCCACTCTAGCAAGGGGTGGTTTCGGATACTTCATCACTTTTACTGATGACCTTTCTAGGTATGGATACATGTATCTTATGAAACACAAATTCGAGGCCTTTGAGAAGTTTAAAGAGTATAAAGCAGAAGTAGAGAAACAACTTGGGAAGAGTATCAAGACTCTTCAATCAGATCGAGGAGGTGCATACCTTAGCCATGAATTCCTAGATTATTTAAAGTTACATGGGATCCAATCACATTGGACACCTCTGGGAATACCACAAATGAATGGTGTGTCCGAAAGGAGGAACCAAAACCTGTTAGACATGGTAAGGTCCATGATGAGTTTCTCATCTCTTCCAACATTTATTTCGGGTTACGCACTCCAAACCTCAATCTACATTCTGAATAAGATCCAATCTAAATCAGTTGAAAGTACATCATACGAGTTATGGTGTGGAAAGAAGCCATCATTCTCACATATCAGGACGTGGGGTTGCCCTGCGTATGTGAAGAAGATACTCACTGATAAGTTAGAATCCAAAGGTGAAAAAGGTTACTTTGTGGGATATCCTAAGGAAACAAAAGGATATTATTTCTATCTCCCTGAGAAACAAAAGGTTATTGTTTCTAGATAGGTGACGTTCCTTGAAAATGACTATGTCTTTAAAGGACAAGTTCGTAGAAAGATAGAGCATGAAGAAATTCAAGAACCACAAGGTAATGTTGAGGCTGAGGACTTGTCGGATAACCACGACAAGGAATCAGTGGGAGCATTCAGTGATTCTCATGGTGGGAGTCTTTCATTAGGTGATAGTCTTTCAGCCAATGAGAGCGTAGTTAGGGATAACTCGCATGCGCAAGCTACCCCAATTAGACTGAATGAGGACAATTTGGATATTGTTCAATCTCCTGCTCAGGGAATGCTTGAGAGCGTAGCTCCTGAGAATTCTCCTGGCATTGATCAGATCATCGCAGAAGAACCTCTTCACGATCAGAATAAACAGCCTGCACAAATGTAACTCTGTAAGTCTACGAGGATTCGTCGTCCACCCATCAAGTTTAGTTTCCTCTTGGAGGAACACGATGATGTGGACATCCCGGACAAGGACGAACCCAAGACTTATACTGAAGCGATGTCAGACATCAATTCAGAGAAGTGGCTAGAGGCCATGAAATCTGAGATGGACTCGATGTATACAAATCAAGTCTGGGACTTGGTGGAATTGCCTGAAGGGTTTAATCTCATCGGCTGCAAATGGGTCTTCAAGAAGAAGACCGATGCAGATGGCAAAGTGCAAACCTATAAGGCTAGGTTGGTGGCGAAGGGTTATAAGCAATGCGAGGCCATTGATTATGACAAGACCTTTTCACCAGTTGCAAAGATCAAGTCCATTCGGATTTTACTTGCTATAGCTGCATACTATGATTATGAGATTTGGCAAATGGATGTCAAAACGGCTTTCCTTAATGGGAATCTCGAGGAGAAAGTATTTATGACACAGCCAGAAGGTTTTGCATCCAAGTCAAATTCACAATTAGTATGCAAGCTACAAAGGTCCATTTATGGATTAAAGCAAGCTTCTAGGAGTTGGAATATTCGTTTTGACGAAGCTATCAAATCGTTTGACTTCGTTAGAAATGTGGAAGATCCATGTGTTTATCAAAAATGCCAAGGGGATAAGACTGTTTTCATTATCATATATGTTGATGACATATTGATTCTGGGAAACAGTATCCCGCTAATGCAATCCGTGAAGGATTGGCTGTCTGAGACCTTTATGATGAAGGACTTGGATGAAGCCTACTACATCCTTGGAATAAAGATTTATAGAGATAAATCTAAAAGGATGTTGGGGCTGTCACAATCCACATGTATAGACAAGGTACTAAAGCATTTTAAAATGGAAGACTCTAAGAGAGGTTACCTGCCAGCGAATCATTGGATTAAGCTGTCAAAGAAGGTAATTCTTTCTGAAGAAGCAGAAATCGAGTACATGGAAGGTACCCCATACGTAACTACGATTGGATCAATCATGTACACCATGACTTGCACTAGACCCGATGTTGCCTACGCTGTTAGTATCACTGGTAGATACCAGAAAAACCCAGGTGAACGTCACTGGATTGCTGTTAAGAATATTCTAAAGTATCTTAGATGAACTAAAGAATGTTTCTTAGTCTATGATGGGTAGCCAGAACTTGTGGTAACTGGGTTTACCGACCATGATTGATTGTGATAACTTCCAAATCACAATCGATGTATAGCTTCATACTCAATGGCAGAATATTGAGCTGGAATAGTTCCAAGCGAGACACGACCGCGGATTCAACAACTGAAATAAAATTAGAACAAATTCCTACAGAGGATAACCTGGCTGATCCTTTCACCAAACTAGACACTTTGAGAGTCTAGGTGTTAGACAAATGGGTGATTGGCTCTAGGCCAAGTGGGAGATTGTTAGTATAGATGTCCTAGAGACAATCGATAGAAGGACATTATACTTGATGACATTTAGTTATATTATTAATGTGTATTAATAATGTTCGGCATTACATAAATGAATATAATGTTTGATTGTTTGTATATATTCATGTTTATGTTCCCATGAACTAGTGTTGTCATTGAGAATGTGAGATCTCAGATGACTAAGCACGTAGTTCTTAAAGAGCCACAATCAATGATCATCGAGAATGGGATATCGATGATGCGATTGAGATTGGTGTGCGATTTGCATCATATCCTTAGAGGATGTAGTGGTTCTCACAACTACGAGATACTAGATATTTCATGATGGATGCACAGATACTTTGGAGAGTATTGGCATACCCGATCGAAAAATTGTTTGGTGTATTCTATTTACGTGTCTACGGGAATATCGGTTTGTGGAGTAGTGTAATAGTCCTCTGACTTGAGGTCAATACGCACGACATGTACAAAGTGATGCACTTTGACCATGACCAACGCTTGCACTCCTAACGGGGTAGATACGACATGTGTTGCGTACATCACGAAGTGCATATGCGTGGTAGTTGAGCCAAGAATATGATTCATTTCTCAAATAGACTTGGAGAGAATACTTGTCTTCTCATAACTAATTGGATCGTTAGTCATTGGCCAATGCACGTCACTTTTGGAATGGTGTCTAAAAGTGACAACATGATCAATTAGTAGAATGAGATAATATGATTAAGTTATTTGAATAGATACTTAATCATGTTCAAGACTTAATCGAGTATTCATGAATGAAAGGACCGTATTACTGTAAGCTTCACATTACAGGTAGTTGCAGTATCCTCGCAACGTACCTCATATGTTGAGATTGTCTGGTCTATTATCTAGGGTTTGACTAAGACCATTAGTTTGACTAATCGCTTGGCACGTGAGGGTCTATGGGTCACACAGCAAGTAGTATTAGTTTACGAATTGAAGTTGGTTAGATTAAATATTGATTTGATCAAGAATATTTATTCTATAGAGAAATATTATAATTCTATTAGATAGAATTATAATTGTAATTATTTAATTAAGTTGGATTTAATTAAATACTAATATGTATGGTAAAATCTATTAGATGTTGGACATATTGACCAGGTCAAGAAAATAATAGAGTGGGCTTGGAGGCCCAAAAGGGAAGTCAATGTTGGAAGCCACTAAGGGCTTTCAACCTTGCCTCCTACGAAACCTACTCCTAAAGGGTAGGAGTTAATTAATTATTTTACTATATATACATGTGTGGGTATCAAGGGTTTTTACACATAGAAATTCATTAACCTAGATACAAGACACATATTTTCTCTAGTTTCTTCGATAAAGAATTCTCCTAGCGAATTCTCGAAGATTTCAACTGTCAAGGAGTTCGTAGACGAGGGCTACGTGGATACCATAGTTGAGGATTCGATCTACAACGCACTGTAAAAATTCTCTAACTATATTGTTATCTGTTTTATGTTATACTGCCATGATCAGATTCTGTGTTGGTAAAAAATTTAGCTTCCGCTGCTACGAACCTAGGGTTCGTGTTTATAAAATCCAACAGAAACACCATGCCACTCTTATCGCGCTTGCCCATATTTCCAAGGGATGCTCTCTAAGGTATTGCAAACAATTGTATTGTTACTTGTGCTTGTTATTTATGGCTTGTGGACCTAGCTAGTGGTAGTTGATGAGATGAGCATTCTTTGGCTGATATGTTTAGTGGCAGTTGTTGTTTTACATGTGAACAGTGATCCAAATCGCAACGCTGATAGTGCATTTGCATGGTGACTAACTAACTGTTGTGCAGGCAATGACAAAAAATTGTAGGAGCATGTTGTCACGATGGTATTGAACTCGTTCTGTGATCCCCATCCGCGTGTGAGATGGGCAGCCATCAACGCGATTGAACGGTTGTCATTCAATTTGGGCCCTGATTTTCGAAACCAGTACCGCCAAAGCGTGTTGCCAGCCCTGGCAGCTTTCATGGATGACTTCCAGAACCCTCGAGTGCAGGTTAGTCAATAGTAATCTACTGCTTGTTTGTTTTTGTCTATGCCTTGGAGGAAACATTTTGTGGACGATATCTGGGGTTTATTAATGATTCCTGTGATTTTTCCATATAAAGGCACATGCTGCATTAGCAGTGCTGAACTTTAGTGAGAATTGCACGCCAGAAAT
This sequence comes from Hypericum androsaemum, assembly GCA_963995505.1. NCBI lineage: Eukaryota > Viridiplantae > Streptophyta > Magnoliopsida > Malpighiales > Hypericaceae > Hypericum > Hypericum androsaemum. The sequence goes on along the minus strand of OZ023189.1, from coordinate 1,165,992 downwards.
TCTGAACCCTTACCTTGATGGACTTGTCAGCAAATTGCTTGTACTTCTACAGGTTCGTGAACATGAGTTTGGCAAATTTTTTTCTTTGCTGTCCCTATTTATTTTCTTGCTGGATCCTTTTCGTTGTTATTGTTAAAATGTTGCAGGATGGCAAGCAAATGGTGCAAGAGAGGGCCTTGATAGCTTTCGCGTCTGTTGCTGATTCATCTCAGGTAATTAGTAAATTGACTATTGTTGTAATGTCCGTCTGTCTACATAATTAGTTAACTGATGTTACTTGGTTGGTTTTGCAGGAGCACTTCCAAAAGTACTACGATGCGGTTATGCCTTTCTTGAAGGCTATCTTGGTCAATGCAACCGACAAGTCTAATCGCATGCTCTGTGCCAAATCCATGGAATGCATTTGTCATGTCGGGATGGCTGTCGGTAAGGAGAAGTTCCAGGAGGATGCTAAGCAGGTACATACACAGATTTCATGCTTGCCAACTTCTTCTCAATCGTTCATGCTTTTTATTTATAAAAAAATTAGATGGTCCTATCAAACGTTTCCTTCTTTGTTGGAGCTGGTTAAATACATTGTTCGATGCTCCTCACTTGTAATGAGAGCTTGGAATTTCTGATTTGCCTGCAAGGTTATGGAAGTTCTGCAAGGATCTCGGATGGAGTCCCATGACCCAACGACGAGTTACATGCTGGCATGGGCTATGCTTTGCAAGTTTTTGGGGCAAGATTTCCTTCCTTGCATGAGTGTTGTCATGCCGCCTTTGCTCCAGTTAGCTCAGCTCAAGCCACCTGTCTGGGATAATGTTTAATGCTTTCAACAACTTTAACTTCATTGATAAAGTTTTTATACAAATGAGGAGAGAGCTTATGCTCTTTTGAACAGTCTGCAGAATGTAGCCGTTGCAACTGCAATGGCTACTTCTGAGATGTGACTTATAGCTAGCAAGTTGATAATTTAAAGTTGTACAATGATAGAACTGATTATAGTTAGTTCCTGGGACTATCTATTACATGTGAGCCTACAAGAATTGTAAACTTTACTTGTCTCTTTTTTAGGGATTCGAATTACGCATGAAATTTAGATCACACGTATTTGCTGTGCACGATTACTGGCTTTTAAAGCATGAGATTATGATCTGGGATGGAAATGTTGGGTCTTTGTTTTAAAACCTTTCATTTCTTGTAGTATGAAGACTATGACTCAGATGGAAGAAAAAGCTACAGCGTGTAACATGCTCTGCTGCTATGCGGATGAGCTAAAAGAAGGTTTCTTCCCATGGATTGATCAGGTTTGTTTAGTTGAACATTTTTTGACATTTTCAAGTACAAATTTCCCTATCTAACGTAGCAGCTCGGTTCCAGGTCGCTCCAACTTTGGTTCCTCTTTTGAAGTTTGATTTCCACGAAGGAGTCAGGAAAGCTGCTATCTCAGGTATCAATCAGTCCTCTGAGCCTATCAATTTTCTGAAATCTGACTTGGTCATTCTCCAGCAATGCCCAAGTTGTTGCAATGTTCAAAATTGGCTGCGGAGAAAGGGCTAGCTCAAGGTCGCAATGGATCTTATGTAAAGCAGCACTCGGACTACATTATTCCAGCGCTAGTGGAAGCGTTGCACAAGGTCAGCTTAAATGCCTGTTGTTTCTGTCCCATATTGAGATTAACTCCACCACTTCTGGTTCAATTACGAGATAATGTGAAGTCTATCAAGTCGTTGAACTTTCGTTCTGTTGCAGGAACCAGATACCGAGATCTGTGCAAAGATGTTGGACGCATCAAACGAGTGTTTGCAGGTGTGCAAATTTTTCTCTGAGGTCTTTCTAGGGACTTACTTGGTTTTACTTATCTTCTGTGTGCCTGTTTTTCCAAAGGAGTTTGTTGTACTCGTTGTTGGAAGCTAATCGATGTCATGAAATCTGTTGTGTATGTTTGTTTCAGATTTCAGGAACACTTGTTGATGAAGCGCAGGTGCCTTCCATTGTTGATGAGTTAAAGCTGGTGATCACAGCCAGCACAACTAGGAAAAGAGAGCGGGCAGAGAGGACTGAAGCTGAAGATTTTGATGTTGAGGAGACGGAATTAATTGAAGAGGAGAATGAGCTGGAGGAAAAAGTTTTGGACAAAGTCAGTCTCTAGATATATCTTTATAATAATAATAATAATAATAATTACATTGTTGGTAATTTAGTTTTCTGACCTTACAAGTAAAATTCCCAGGTGGGAGAAATATTGGGGACCCTTGGCCTTTCTTTGACTACCGTACTTAACTCCTTCATACGTGGGTAAGTTGTGGTCTCCTGTGGCTGTCTTAAAGTTGTTTGAATCTTTTGTTTAGAGGCATGAATCTTTGATTCCAAATAATCGCATGGGTACTTGTTGCTGCTTTGTTTATCATGTGGTATTGTTTTTTTGTTTGAGACGATGGATGGATGGATGAATATGCAGGGCAAGGCAGAGCAAGGATAAATCGAAGAAGGATAACAAAAGAAAGAAGCAAAACTCCCTTGTAAAAGTAAAAGGCACCAAGAAGAAGACCCTCCTTGACCGAAGCATGCATGTTCCTCCAGTCCTGGTGACCCCGAAGCAGCTGACTGATCCCACAACAACAAAACAAACAAGCCTAAGATTCTAACGTCTCAATAGTACAGCGAGCGACAACACCACGTGGTATCGTACAAGAGACGAGAGATAGATATACATGCCTACATTAAATCCCAATTGCACAGCCCACCATGCCAAAGAATCTAACAAAAACTAACTCTTGCTTCATTCAGATAGATATGATTGCCTTCTGTTAAAACTTTACTTTTACTTTGGCCGTTGGCGTTTTACTTTTGGGCGCGTTGTTTTTGTCATACACCACCGTGAGACTCTAAAATAGTGATTATTTCACTTCTTCCTTTATATTTGTAATACTTGAACTTAATAATTATTATTTTGACCAACTCCAACTGGTTACATAATTAATACATTTAAATGAGTAAAAGTGGGGAGGCTTAGTATTAGAATTTTGAATCCGAATCCGAATTCTAAAGGCTAGTGGAAACTAGGCTAGTCCCTACTGATGGAGATAGGGGCAATATTGGTACACCACTATTAACAAAAAAGCTACAAATTAGGGAATATAGTTATAGAAATAATTAAAAGGAAATAAATACCATCCAATTACCTTAAATCATGTAACAACACTATCAGTAACACAAAAAAAATGCCAGAAAATAATACAATTTATGGAAATACAATTTATGGGAAAAAAATTATGGTAATATTGGTATCCTTGTACTCGGATATTGGTTTCCTTATTCTGAGATATTGGTTTGCTTCTTCTATGATATTGGTTTCCTTTTACTATGATATTGGTGTCATTCTTCTATGATATTGGTTTTCTTATTCTCTGATATTGGTGTCCTTCTACTCTGATATTAGTATCCTTCTTCTCGGGTATTGGTATCCTTGAACTCAGATATTGATTTCATTCTTCTTCAATATTTGTTTCATTCTTGTCGGATATTGGTTTCCTTCTTCTCGGATATTGGTTTCCTTCTACTCTGATATTGATATCCTTCTTTTCGGATATTGGTTTCCTTCTTCTCGGATATTGGTTTCCTTCTACTCTGATATTGATATCCTTCTTTTCGGATATTGGCTTCCTTCTATTCCGATATTGGTTTCATTCTACTTTGATATTGGTATCCTTCTTCTCCGATATTGGTTTCCTTCTGCTTCAATATTATTATCTTTCTGCTCTAATATTGGTTTCCTCCTGCTTTGAAATTGGTATTTCTCTACTCTATATTAGTTTCATTCTACTCTTATATTGGTATCCTTTATCATGCCACTCCAACGCTTAACCATTGTCACAACTTCGTTAGCTAATAACCACAAGTAAATTGAGCAAAGCTAAGTCACAATCATTTTGCTTAATCATTGTCACAACTTCGTTAGCTAATAATCACAAGTAAATAGAGCAAAGCTAAGCCATCAATTTGCCTGAAGTGACTTCCAAAATCAAGTTCCAATGGATTAGCCAAGCAAACACCCATCTTTTTTTTGAAAGGTAAAATATATATTGAATAAAAGGCTCCGAGACTTGCATCCTATAATAACAAGTGTTTGAAAAAAAAGTTTCCAAGAGAGCAACTAAAAGCCCAGAAACAGAGACACCCAAGATTACAACAGAAGCCTAAAAAATACAAAAGAAGTGCAAAAATAAAAAAAAAAGAACTGCAGAAGAGGAACCGCAACAAAGCTCAGAAGAGGAAAAGGAACTCCCAACAATAAAGTGGAGCAGACCTCAGAGACTGGTGACGATTCGCCCAGCAGCCACTTGACAAGAGACGAGGTTTGCCATGTCACAAGAACGATCAACAACCGGAAGTCACCTGCCATTCTGAAGAGTCGCCAAAACCATGGTCAAGTCTTGGAACCGAACATCCGCAGCGCATAGATCGATAAAAAATTACCCAATTTAACATCAATTCTACAAAACCAACTTCAAAGATCCCACCCAAAAAGCTCCCCACGGTCACCACCCAACTGGGTACCCCCAAAATTTCCAAAACGAGCCACCACAAACAAAAATATCGAATCTTGAACTACCCAACAACATGAACAACGACGATCTTAACCAAAGGTCGCAACTTTACCTGATCACCGACCTTCCAGCGAGACTTGTGTCGTCCCACGGCCTCGACGGTGCCGGAGCACTCGAGCCCGAGAATCTGGCTAGCGCCCTTAGGCGAGGGGTAGTGGCTCTTCCGCTGGGAGATGTCGGCACGGTTAAGGGCGGTGGTGATGAGGACCTCGTCGTCCTTGATTTATGGGTTGTCCACCTCTTGTAACTCCAGCACCTCGGGGCAGTGGCAGCAAAGAGAGGATCGTTCTTATACATAATCACGATCGGCGGAAGAGATGGAGATGGAGATGGAGAGGGGCGAGTGGTGGCAGAGATGGAGAGGAGAGGAAGAGAGAGGCTTTTTTTTTGAAAAATCGTGAGAGAAAAATAAGGAAATGGTTGTAATCTCGTAGAATTCTAATGGGATATTTTTGGATAAAAACTCGAAAATATCTCCGGCAGATTTTGGCCATCAGATCTATAAAAAAAGAATTTGATCAAATCTAATGGTCCAAATATCATAGGGACGATTTTCATGTAGTACTCAGTGAATCTGAAAATTGCCAGCATATTGGAATACGAATGGTGGTTAGATTACCCGTGATTAATGGTGCTGTAGATTTTGACTGGGGTTTATATATATAATTTTTTTTAAGTCTGCTTACCGCGTTATAAAATTAAAAGGTGTAACTAAGTCAGAGGACTTTGACATTATTAGGAGTTGTATGATCACGACAAGAATCGAGTATATAAATGTTACTCCTCTCAAGAACGTTTTCTGTTATCATTTAAATATTTTACTTTGTTCAAATACTTGTAGGTTGGGTAGTCATTGAATAATTAATTTTGAAATTAACTAAGATATATATGGTCATGTGGGTGGGTTATCATTACATAACGGAATTTATTTGGGCTGTACGGACTCACCACATATCAACTAACGACGAATCATTTATCCGACCATTCGAATTAGGCCAACCCAATTGACCGTTGGATCTTGGCGCCTCAGTTTGGGAAACATTATAGTTTGAACAATGTACATTTGGCAGTTTGGCACATTTGGATCTTGGCACATTTGGCACTTTGGGAAACATACTTGTCAGTTTGGCCAACCCGTTATGCTGTTAACATTTGGTCTGATTGATGGCTTCCAAATACTGTGGCTGGTACTCCTCGGTATTTTTTTCCGGTGTCGGATGCCCTCCAAATGGTTTCCGAGTTGAAGGACGGGGTGTCTGGGATATGGAATGAGGAGCTTTTGCGGTCGATATTTGAGGAGGGGGGTGTGCAGTCCATTATGTCTATTCCGACGAGTCCTAACCACCGTGAAGATACAGTCCGATGGCGGCATACGGCGACAGGAGAATATTTAGTGAAAAGTGGTTATTTCGTAGACTTTTCGGATTGGTGATAAAGTTCAGAGTATGCTCAGGTCCAGGGGATTAGTAAAGAGGTTTGGTCGCTTGTTGGCGCTTGCTATGCCCACCAAGAATAAAATCGTTTATATGGCAGGTGCTGGACAGATGCCTACCTCTGCGTAATCTTCTCCCGGGTAGAGGCATAGAGACGGATGGGCGAATGGGCGATGCCCATTGTGCATGGAGGTGGATGAGACAGGGTTGCATGAGACGGGGTTGCATTTATTCTTTCGATGTCCGAGGATGGTGGATTGGGGGGGGTTCCATCCAGGCGAGTGTTGGTGCGGAGGTTGTGATGGAATTATTGCAGGGGACGGATGTGCGGGAACGAGGTAGACATATGTCCATCCTTTGGGGTATCTGGAAGGCAAGGAATAGAATGGTCTTTCAGGAAGGAGTGGAGGATGTTAGGGGTGCAGTTGTGGCAGTGATGGGGTCTTGGGAGGACTATATGGCGACGTACCCTGGACGAGTTGAGGTGGGACGCCGCGAGGTCCGGTGATGGTATCCGCCAGCTACCTCTTGGCATATGGTTCACATGGAAGGGGGCTTCGTGCCAGGAGGTGAGGGGCAAGTGGCAGCAGTGGTGAGGGACAAAGAGTGGACCTTTATGGCTGCTTCAGTTAGGAGGGTTCCGGGAATGGTGCATCCTACTTTGCTTGAATAGTATGGTATGAAGTTAGGACTGGAGTTTGCTATGTCGTTGGGGCTGGCTTTTGTAGAGGTGGAGTCGGATTGTCAGATACTTGTTCGGTATGTCAGTGGTGGTCGGGTGGACAGGAGTGACCTTTCGGTATTGGTGATGGAGTGTGTGACGATAGCTGGGGCGTATGAGGGCTGCCATTTTCGGTTTGTTCGGCGAGAAGGGAATGTTCCAGCCCATCTAATGTCGAAGATGGCGATCCAAGCGGGCTGTCCGAATGCGACTTTTGTCGGAGGTGTTGCTAGCGGTGGAGGCGGACAAACCGTAGAGGAGTGATCATTCAGATAGTCTGAATCCAAACTATTCGAACTATTCAAATTACATATTTTACTATCCGAATCTGAATAACGAATTATCCGAATTTGAATATCTGAACTTTTTTTAGATTCGGATTTGGATAATCCGAACTATCTTAATTACTAAACGACCGGTCATTCACGAATTTATTCAAACTAAATAACTTAAAAAATTATCCAAACAACAAAGCAAGCAAATGGCAGTAGTTCACATAAAGGAAGAGGAAGGAGATAAGGGGAATAAGGGTCCAAAGATTTTTTAGGGGGCAAATTACCCTCACATCCCTGTACTTTGGTCAGCCTCCCGTTAGGGTCCCTGGATTTTGGAAAATGATTGTCCCGTCCCTAAGTTTTGATGATAATAGACTCTCGGGTCTCTGGAGCCGAAATATTCTTTTTTCTTGCCGGAATATGCCATTTTCTCTGGCGAACCCCACTTGAAAAGACTAAAATGCCCCTCCCACTTTAAAAATTTTAGTACTAATTTGCATATGCAAGGAAATAGCGTGGTCTAATCTGTAATTAGTCACCGAAATCCCCAATTCTACTTAGAACCCTAATTTTTGAATTGGGTCTCCCCATTTTTTTCAATCCCCAATTCGTCAGTTCGGCCCGAAGCGTCAAAACTCCATGGAAGACGGCGGCTGCACAGAAAAACGTCGGGGAACGACGTGCTGGGTATGTGTTATTACGAGAGCGGGGAGGATGATGATGACTTCGTCTCCTTCTTATTCTTGCTGTCGGCGATGAGAAAAGTTGCGCCGCCGGGGTGTAGGGGCTAGGTGCCCAGCCACCGCTGAGGTTGGGGTGAGAGGGGCTGAGTACGCCGATGACGGAGATGGCGAGCCGGCGGTGAGTACGCCGACGACGAGGACGACTACGCTTGGACGGTGAGGTTTCCTCTCCAAGAGCGGCGGTGAGGCTTCTCCTTCCCATCAAGAGCGGCGGTTGGACGGTGAGGCTTTTCCCTCCTATCCTGTTGATATCGGCGGCGGTTTCCTCTCCAAGAGCGGATGGTGAGGCTTCTCGTTCCCACAAAGAGCGGCGGTTTCATCTCCTTCCTCTCCTGTCGATACCGGGGTCCATACTTGGTTGAGATCAAGCGTGGGGCCTCCACCAGAGTTTAAGCCACCTAGGGGTGTTAGTACCATGGAAAGGAGCCGATCTAATGGTGGAGCCGGCGACGACAAGGAATTGTAGAAGAAGAGTCCTCTTTTGATCTTTACTTGCGCGCCTTTTAAGTTCATCTCAATTAAAAAGTGAGATTTGTTAGGATTCTGGTTCTTATTAAGAAGCATGAAAATCGGTTCTGGATCCTACGTTTCCTTTGTCTCTCTTTTCAGATAGATTTATTTTTAAGTGCGAGGGGCAATTTGGTCATTTCAAGTGAGAATTACCGGAAAAAAGGAAATATTCCGGCTCCAGGGACCCGAGAGTCTATTATCATCAAAATTTAGGGACGGGACAATCATTTTCCAAAATCCAGGGACCCTAGGGGGAGGCTGACCAAAGTACAGGGATGTGAGGGTAATTTGTCTTTTTTTAAGGGTAATAGGGACTAGAGGGATAAAGGGTAGGATATATTTTTAAGCCCAAGTCTAATATTAGTTCGGATAGTTCGGATATCTGAACTAATTTTTTTAATATCCGAATTCAAACTAAAAAGTACGGATAATTCGAATCTGAATATTTTTGGGATTTAGATTCGGACATCGAATATCAGATTAAATGCTCACTCCTATTTCCGAGTACTCAGTCTCCTTACATGATAAAAGTTACAGCAAACATATGCTAAAATTATGGTAATTTTACTTATCAAAAAGAAAAGTTTACGGTAATTTGAATATCCTTAACAAATATTGGTTAGTCCCGCCTATATAAAAATGAGTTATATCCTGGTTAATTTTTCGAAAGAATATCCAGGAACAAACTAGTTCATATTTTGCAACGAAAATATCATTATCCCGAGTCTTCTTCCCCCGCAAGGGATTGAGCAACGAAGTGCAATCCCGTAATGGTTAGAGCATCGAGGGTTGTTTCAAGGAGTCGCCGGATGTTAGCCAGTTGTGGCCTCTTATATTGTTCTCAGACTGACTCTTCACCGCAGTTTTGTTCAATCCCTGGAAATAGCTGCAACAAATACGATTGGCATTTTACTATAGATCACATAGTGCATAGTCACCAAATATATATTTATCTTGAATAATCTCGATACCTGATCGGACCATAACCAGAAATCTAAGTGGCATTTTTCTATTGGTCACCGTGCATAGCTACTGAAGGGAATTTGGGCCCACAATTAACGAATAATCATGAATTAATTACCTCATAATTAATGAAATAAATTCATTAATAAATAACAAGACTTACTTGTTGTAGCGTGCTTTACACAGGATCGGGTAACAAGATATTGTTACTGGTGGTTTACGATCACAAACGGATTGGATACGTAAACAATTTCCACGAGTTTCCTTGCTTTGCAAAATCTGAGAACTACAGGGACTATACTGAAAAAGGTTCTCTGAAGTGTATTCTCAGAATAGGAAAAGTTACAGAATAATCACCAGTAGTTTCTCCCTTTTATAGGGAGATCCGGCTCACACATGTGCGCCACGTGTCATCCACGTGGCGCCACGTGGTGAAGCTATCAACTAGCTTTGCCACGTGGCACGCCACGTGTCGCCCGCGTGTCATGCCACGTGTCACCCGCATGTCATGCCACGTGGCGCTCACGTGGCGTCCCAAAAGCCCAATGGCTTTTGGGCCTAATGGGCCTGGGCCCATTTTTGCCCAATAATGGGTGCAAATGGGCCTAGTCCAACATCTCCCACTCACACATTATTGATCATAATCAACAATGTCTCAGATTATGTTTAGCAAAAATTTCGTGCGACCAGCATACATCGAGTGCACGTAGCTAAACCCAAGAGCACACACATATGGGCTACTTGAATGATAGCATCTCGACATTCTCATTACGTAAGGTATGCCTTATCCTAGGTCTCATCTCATATTCCATTGTTTGCATATGTGATTTCAAACAATCTAATCGTGTTCAATATTGTATTACTTTCAACACAATAGGTGCGCACCATTGAACAACGAAACTTAGGAATGTGATCGATGAAGGACCTTTTCCTTTATAAGTATTTCTTCCATCATGATAAAGCCTGCTTTTCTAGTCAGTCTTGCCAAGTCGAATAATGAATCATGACTTTTTCATAGACTTTCCAAGCTAGCAGCACAGAATCATACTTTCAAAATACGTTAAGGATGATGAGGATAGAGTATTGAAAAAACATATTTTTCAGAATTGCTCTCACACAAGGGAAACAGAAATCACATTATGATTTCCCATCCATTGGTCGACAAAGCAAACATGGTACAGTCCACGTCCTATGATGTTCATTCCTTTTAAAACATAAGGAGCGCATGTAATTCATAATTAAACATCATACTAGAGCATCAGTCTCGATGTTTTACTGAACAACGACTTTAGTTTACTAAAAACTGCTCTAGGCTATATAGACAGATTAATGATAAGTTCCACTTATTTCTTATCATTTGGATTTACAAAATAAATCCAATGCAGCAACAGATGCATGCATTATCAAAAATCTCGCACTTTAACAAGAACATCTCTTGTAGTTAAGCAAGACAGCATTAAAATTTTAGAACAGGCACTCGATGTAATGATATTCATAAAACTGCCTCATCTCAACAAGGAATCAACTCATTGACTCCCACTGAGGTAAACACCCGTGTGAGTGGGTTACTTTTCTGTCTCACATGCTCAGGTAAATATTTCCCAAAACAACATTCACACATTCGTATTATTAGAACAACCATGTTATATTGAACAACTGATTTTTTATAACATGTACAAAAAACATCAATGTCTACGCAAACCAAGGGATCTGACGTGTTTGTCGAACACATCTCTGGATACAACCTTAGTCATAGGATCTGCTATCATATCTTGCGTAGGCATATGTTTTATGCTGACCTCCTTATGTACAATCATATCCCTAACGAAGTGATACTTAATGCCAATATGCTTTGCTCTGCTATGGTATCTAGGATCCTTAGCAAAAGCTATTGACGCTTGATTATCGCAAAATAAGCTCACTGGTCCATTTGAGTTGGTTAGGGATAAATGGTTTAGAAATCTCTTCAACCATACTGCTTCTTGTACAGCTGCGGCAGAAGCAACGTACTCAGCTTCCATAGTTGACAGAGAAACACACTTTTGTTTCTTGCTATACCATGATATAGCACCTCCGTCAAGCATGAAGACATATCCGGATATTGATTTATTCTCATCCACATCACCACCCCAATCAGCATCGTAGTAACCTCTCAATATCAGGTCTTGACCTTGATAAACCAGTGAATATTCTGCAGTCGTATTCAAGTATTTCATAATTCCCTTAACTGCTTTCCAATGTGCTTGACCTGGATTAGACTGATATCTACTAGCTATACCGACAGCATAGCAAATGTCTGGTTTTGTACACAACATTGCGTACATCAGACAACCAACTGCATTAGCATAAGGGATTTTTATCATATCTCTTTTCTGTTGAGCTGTTATAGGACACATATTTTTATTGAGATAATGGCCTTTGGCAATCGGGACATACTTGGGATTACTATTATTACAATTAAACCGCTCTACTACTTTATGGATATATGTCTCTTGTGAAAGAGATAATAGCCTTTTTGAGCGATTTCTCGTAATCTTAACTCCGAGAATGTAATTAGCTTCACCCATATCTTTCATTTCAAAGTTGGATGAAAACCAAACTTTGAGTTCATCAAGATATCCCTTGTCATTTCCAGCTAATAGTATGTCATCTACATACAGTGTAATAATGATAAACTTATTATTCGAACATTTCAAATAGACACAATGATCTTCGTCTATCATTTTAAAATCATGCGACATGATCGTATTATGAAAGCGAATGTACCATTGTCTAGAAGACTGTTTAAGGCCATAAATTGATCTCATCAATTTGCAAACTTTACGTTCGCAGCCTTTTTGGATGTAGCCCTCTGGCTGAATCATATAGATTTCTTCATCCAATTCTCCATTGAGAAAAGCAGTCTTAACATCCATTTGATGTAGTTCAAGGTCTAAATTTGCCACTATAGCCAGAATTATCCTAATGGATGTAAATCTCACAACAGGTGCGAAAGTTTCCTCATAGTCTATTCCTTCCTGTTGTTTGAATCCTTGGGCAACTAAGCGAGCTTTATACCTTTCGATACAGCCATCTGCTTTACGCTTAATCTTGAGAACCCACTTGTTCCCAATTGCCCTACGTCCACTAGGCAGATCAACCAATTCCCAAACATGGTTTTTCTTCATCGAAGCCATCTCTTCTTCCATTGCTTTAATCCATTCATTTTTATCAGGAGATGATAGAGCAGCAGAAACATTCTTGGGTTCCTTCTCATCTTGTAGGATTGCCAAAAGAATCTCACTTGGACCATTGTTCTCTTTCAATGATGCCAAGAAAGCATTAGCAGCGCATTCAACCTCAAATAGTTTGCGTGGAATGCTAGTTCTTTTGGTTCTACGAAGTTCACGATTTTGATAAACATCTCTAATATATTCATCATAACCAGGAATAGTACTCCCACTAAAGGGATAATCCATACTCCCACTGGAATTTGGAAATGTACTAACACTAGGATCGTGAACAACCGGATCGATTTGAGATGGAAAAACTTGATTTTCCTCCAGTATTCTCCCACTCGGTTGGAGCGATCCAGATGATTCTGCCTCATCAATTTCGTATAACGTAAGATCACTACTTACGTCTCCCAATTTCGGAAAAATATTTTCCAAAAATGTGACATCTCGTGATTCAAATTCTGTCACTTGTCCATTTTCGAGTTCACCTACGAAAACGTATCCCTTTGATACATCAGAATATCTTATAAAGACACTCTTTCTACCTCTCGGTCCTAACTTACCGAAAGAACTAGAGGTAGAATGGACATAAGACGCACACCCCCACGGTCTTAAGTAGCTTAGATCGGGTTTTCGACCTGTCCACATTTCGTAAGGAGTGGTAGCGACAGATTTAGAGGGGACTCGGTTGAGAACATATGCGGCGGTAAGGAGCGCATCTCCATAAAATGATATAGGCAAATTTGCCTCAGCCATCATAGATCTAACCATGTCAAGAAGGGTTCTGTTCCTTCTTTCTGCTACCCCATTTTGTTGAGGTGTATAAGGAATGGACAACTGATGTTCAATTCCTTTTTCTTGGCACAGAGTATTAAATTCATCAGAAAGATACTCACAGCCACGATCTGTTCGTAAGGCCTTAATCTTTCGATCATGTTGATTCTCCGCAAAATTCATAAAAATCTTGAAACAACTAAATGCTTCAGATTTGTGAGAAATCAAATAGACTTGACCATACTTACTATAGTCGTCTATAAATGTGATGAAGTAATACGCTCCATGTCTAGCCCTCACATTCATTGGACCACAAACATCAGAATGAATTAACTGCAGTGGAAAGGTGGCTCTAGTTCCTTTACCAAATGATTTTCTTATCAATTTTTCTTCTAGACATCGTTCGCATGTGGGTAAAATAGCTTTATCTAAATTACCTAATAGTCCTGCCTTAGCTAGACGATTCATGCGATCTTGACCAATATGGCCCAATCTAGAATGCCACAAAATAACGTCATCTCGAGACGTTTGAACATTAGTGACTAAGGAAAACCAGATTTTGATAACTGATCAACATCCATAATTAAGAAACCACCTGATTTAAAACCAGATCCATAAAAAACATGTTCTAAAAACAACTGTACAGAACTATTCTCAAACAGCAATCGAAAGCCAAGAGCCATTAAGGTTGAAACAGAAATTAAGTTCCGAAAAATTTCTGGAGCAAACAGCACATCATGTAGAAATAGGGTACGTCCTTGACGTAGGTTCAATTTACATGTACCCATACCCTTAACATCCACTCGTGTGTTGTTACCAACAAAAATGTATTTTGCTCCAACCGGCAACCGTCGAAAATCAACAAAAGCTTCACGATCTTTTGTTACATGGTCGGTCGCTCCTGAATCAATCACCCACATAGGATGAGTTTCAGATAGAAGAACAGTACTAGATACATATAATTTACTCACATAAGAGTGAATTTCCTGTACCTTCTTTTCTTCCATGCAATCTTTAGCGAAATGACCTTTCCTTTGACAGTTGTAACATCTGACTTTCTTGATGTTAAACTTTCTTTTTTCTTTCTTCCGGAACTTTTCTCACTAGTTCCAGAATTTTCAGCCTTACTCTTGTTTCCATTTTTCTTACCCTTGCCCTTTTTACCTCTTATTCTCTTACTCCCTGTACCACTAGACTGAGTCATGTGGGCTTCAGGGTGTACTCTAATAGCTAGGAGACGATCCTCTTCTAGCTCAAGGTGTCGGGCCATGTCGTCAAATGTCGTAACATTATCGGCATGGGTAAGTGTCATTTTCATGTGTTCCCAGCTCACAGGTAGGGAACGAATGACAGCCTGGATTTGTTGCTCATTACTTAGCATGTGGCCAGCCTCAACCAGCTCACCAATCATGTTTGACATTTCCCTGAGATGCTTTTGCATAGAATGATCAGGGCGTTTCTTATAAGTATCAAATCTTATTGTCAAAGCACGTAGCTTCGAGATTGAAAGCCTCCCAAATCTTTCTTTCAGAGCATCCCAAAGATCCTTTGTATTGTCATAGACACGAAATTGCCTTGTAATATCATCCATCATTGCACTCAGCAAGATGAGACGAGCTGTAGAGTTTTTCTTTTTCCAAGCTTTAAAAGCGTCACAATCACGCTTATGCTGTGCAGTGGTACCTGACTCAGGTTCAACTAATATTGTAGATGTCATCTCGAGAACATCTTGTTCTTCTAGCACATATAGTATTTTCATACTCCAATTATCGTAGTTGTCATCATTAAGCTTCAACTCCTTGTTGAGCTCAGCGACAATCGATTTGGAAGCAATCGACATAACTAACGGGAATTATAAGAAAAAAGTATATTAAGGAGTCATTCTAAGCAATACGACACAAATTTACTATACGTTATAACTCCGAATGATATAAAGTCCTTGACTAATCTCGAATTTAAAGTAGGTCACGGGTGTGTTTCCCCTTACCCTTCAAGAATTAATCTCAAACTTTAATCATTCTAAGTTCTTTGATAGTAAATACAAGTGGATTTGACACGTGTAATTAAATAAACATATTATATAATCACAGAAATAAAAAGCTCACAAGCCTTTTATTTATATATACAAGGATATACATGAAGTTTCGAATACACACCTATGTATATAAAGCTTCTATGGATACCTAGTATAAAACAAAGTTTCCCAAAAACAACATATGTATATGGAAACTTTCAATAAGATATACAAAAATACATTAAGAAACTATTTATAGACACAAGAGGATTCAAAGAGTCACAACTGGGATAGGTGCGGAATCTAAAATCCACACCGCACATGGAATGGGAAAACTATAAAAGTATCCCTGACTACAATAGCGACGGATCATACGTCCACTACGTAGTTCCATAGGAGGATTGGGGATCATTTCCTCCAGAAGTCCTTTATTCTGTAAATAAAGGACTAACCCTGCCAGTGCATCTCTGTGTGAGCAATCCTCAGGTTGTAGGAAAAATTCTATTTTTTCCTTAATATTGAGTGTGATCAAAAGATCACAGAACATGGAAGGCCAATCCTCTCCATGGTCGTATCCTCCGGCCCAGACGCAATCCTGCATCATTTGATGAACATAATCTATATGTTCCATTAGAACATACATATCATCCTTTGGTTGTCGACTCGAAATGCGACACATGAGTATATACTTTCACGTATTTCACGTGCACAAAAGTTCGAGTACACAATCGTCTTATATTTCATCATCGTTAATCTGCAACATATGCATGTCAATTATTTTTGGGTCAATATACATATTTACCCAATGATCAAAAATACATAATTTTTAATCAAATGATGAACATATATACAAAAGATCTGTTCAATTTTAGATTCTTAAAGGTAATTGTATATTTTGTTCAATATATTTCAGAACTTATTCCAAAATATATTTAAGTCATTAAAATTATTCTAATAATCTTAAAAACTTAACTACAAATTAACTTATAATTTTTTAATGAATTTTTATTGAATAAAAAATAATTTATCCAATTAAATCCAACAAAAATAAAATTCTGCCCAATTTTGACCAAGTCAAAATTGGCCAAAATCGTATTCGGTCCAACCAAGAACAGAACTAAATCGCCCGGTTACTATTGAATCGAACCGGGGTATAAATATTTCAGAGAAAAAATCGTAAAATTACGATTTTGCCCCTCGCAGATTTTTCCCCTCACTTTCTCTCTCCTCTCCCGCGATCGGCGAAATCGCCACCGAACGACCTCCAACGACAGCGCACTCACGGCGGCGAGTCAGCGCCCGTCACCGGTCGCGTTCGACTCGCCGTGGCCTCCCGGTCACGACCGTACCGATCGCACAGTCTGTCGTGCCGCCATGCGCCTTCGCCGTTGTCTTCTCTTTTTCGGTCGCCGAGGAAGTTCCGAGCTTCGAACGAGCAAATCCGGTGATGTCGTTCCACGAAACTGGTATCGGAACGACGAGGGCACGCCGGAGAAGCAACTATCGTCGATCTCTGGCGTCGGAATCGTCAGATTTCCGACGGAATTCGATTTGGGGGAAAATCGCCCCCAAATCGCCCGATTAGGGTTCCTCGGGATTGAATTGAGATGGAAAATTTCAATTTAGTCCCGAAGGTTTCCAACAATAGCACCGAAGTCCATGACACTCAGGTGCCACGTCGGCGTTCAAATTTCAGATTAGTACTTTATGGTTTCGCGCGTGCGCGAATTTTGCCCGCGTTTTAGGACAAATTTCAATTTAATTCCATTGGTTTTAAATTGATTGCAATAAAGTACACCAGATTGTAATTTTCATTAAAAATCACAATTAAACTCGATTTTTGAACCAAATATACACAATTAAACTTGATTTCAAAAATAATTTAACAACCAGAACAATATCAAAGCAGGATCTGATACCAATTGAAGGGAATTTGGGCCCACAATTAACGAATAATCATGAATTAATTACCTCATAATTAATGAAATAAATTCATTAATAAATAACAAGACTTACTTGTTGTAGCGTGCTTTACACAGGATCGGGTAACAAGATATTGTTACTGGTGGTTTACGATCACAAACGAATTGGATACGTAAACAATTTCCACGAGTTTCCTTGCTTTGCAAAATCTGAGAACTACAGGGACTATACTGAAAAAGGTTCTCTGAAGTGTATTCTCAGAATAGGAAAAGTTACAGAATAATCACCAGTGGTTTCTCCCTTTTATAGGGAGATCCGGCTCACACATGTGCGCCACGTGTCATCCACGTGGCGCCACGTGGTGAAGCTATCAACTAGCTTTGCCACGTGGCACGCCACGTGTTTGACACGTGGCATGCCACGTGTCGCCCACGTGTCACCCGCATGTCATGCCACGTGTCGGCCACGTGTCGGCCCAAAAGCCCAATGGCTTTTGGGCCTAATGGGCCTGGGCCTATTTTTGCCCAATAATGGGTGCAAATGGGCCTAGTCCAACAGCTACAACAGTAACTTTTTAACAAGTCACAAAATTTATTTTGAAGAGTGTCGACAATTATATAAATTTCAGTTCTCTGGCTATTGTCTTGAAAAAAATTGGTATATACATATTGTATTATGAAGAGGATATATTGATACTCACATCGTCCTCCCTCACGAATGATTCGAGTAAGTACTTAAAAGAAGTGAGAAACATTACATAATGGAAGCTTGGTTATTATTTTGTGTGCATATGAAAATTATCAGAAGGTAATATGTTTAAGTGGTCGGACTCGAACCCAACCCCTTTAATCCATTTGCCGTCCAAACTTTAAAAATTGTTCGCATGCACGTAGCTAATTCTTTTTAATAAGTACAATCACAAAAATTGCGATACCCCGATCTGTTCTGTCTGAAACGCTTAAATGATTTGATTGGTACTATCCATATCAACAAGGTGCACCTTCTTTTCTGGCACACATCTTGAGAGAACTCCAATGTTAAACGCGTTTGGCCGGGAGTAGGATCAGGATGGGTGACCTCCTGGGAAGTTTTCCAGGGTGCGTGCGAGTGAGGACAAAACACGCTGGAAAAGACCCGTGTTGGTCTGTGGAGCCAGTCGGTCAAATCACGGGGCGTTACAAAAATACAAAGAGTTTCCTGTAAACCGATGACTAACTTTCAGCGTGTTTTTTGTTACACCCGGTGCTAGTCCACTCCAACATCCTTTTTCCACATAAGAACCAAATTGGTAAATGCTGAAATATAATCTCAAGTAAGGAATCACAAATAAAACTGATTTATTATAAGTAATTGGTCAAAGTGAATAGGTGTTGGAGTTGAACTCAGGGTAAATATCTAATTGTCATCTCTACTCATAATCTATGATGAATCATATAATTATTTTTAGAAAACTGTTTTAATGGATTTAGAATACTTGTTTAAAAATATAGTCCATTACCTTTTTTCTCAACATTTGTTTTTAGAACACCATTTGAACATATTTAGAATACTGTGTTAAAATATTTTCCAACACTTTTTTAAAAAAATTATTTTCTATCTGGATATTTAGTTAACCAACTAATTCGAGTTGGAAAGGGAGACAAAAACTATCCATACCAAATTACACAGCTGTGAGCTTTTCGAGACTTGAAAATTAATTTTCTTATTAAGTTAGAAGAAGATGACCTGATATCTAAATGCTTTTTTAACGGGGACGAATTCACTAGTGCTGGGGAAGAAGGGATTGTCGGCCACATAGGGCTGTTGGGTCGATTATAGCGGAGATGGGGAGGGTGGAAGAAGGGATTGTTTGAAAACCGGTGTTTTTTTAAAAAAATATAAAGAAATGCGTGATTATTTTGAATTTTTTTAACTTGTCACGTCACCAATTTTGGATCAAGATCTAATGCTACGTGGCGTGCCACATAGGACTAAAAACGGTCTCGTTCTGTTGAATTTGGCGAGGAATAAGTAAAAGAGGAATTATTTTCCTGTTTTATTTCAGACTCCTAATTCGACCTAAATATATTACTTGATGTACAATGGTTTGCCTCTACATAAAGGCATGTTACCCAAGAGTTTTGTATGGCTCTGTGACTCGGATCCATCAATAAAAATTCTCATTTCTCCCTGTGGACGCAGACATTAGGCCGAACCACGTTACCTCTTGTGTCCGTGTTCTTTGCGCATTTTGTTCTCAAGTTGCTGAATTCCTAACAAGTGGTATCAAGAGCTAAGGTTGGAGGATGTCGGATCACGGCGTGAAGTTTGCTCTTGTGAAGTTCGATGGTTCATCGAATTTCAGGTTATGGCAAAGGCGTGTCAAAGATATCCTCGTGCAACAAGGGATGGTCATCGCGCTTTCGGAGAAGAAACCCAAGAAGATGGAGGAGCAAGAGTGAAAGGAGATGGAGGCCAAGGCCGTGGCGATAATTCGCTTATGCTTGGCGGACGATGTGATGTATTACGTCATGGATGAGGAGTCACCAGCTGAGGTATGGAAGAAATTGGAGGCAAGGTATATATCTAAGTCTTTGTCGAACAAGCTTTATCTTAACCAAAGATTGTACGGGCTCAAGATGGAGGAGGGTTCAGATTTGAGCCAACACATTAATATTTTCAATCAACTTGTAAGCAATTTGAGAAAGTTTGATGTGAAGTTCGAGGAACAAGACAAGGCATTGTTGCTCCTAAATTCTTTACCGGGCTCCTACGAAAATTTGGTTACAACTCTAACTTGGGAGAAGGAGTCCCTGGTGTTGGAATATATCACAAGTGCTCTGCTAGGGTTTCATTAAAGAGAAAAATTGGCGATGAACAAGCGGAAGGGCTGGTTGTGAGGGATAGCCATAATGGTCGTAGTGATGATGGAAAAGGATCTAGGTCGAGGTCAATGAGGTTCAAAGAAAATTGCTTCGAGTGCAGAGAAAAAGGGCACGTGAAGAAGGATTGTCTGAGAAGAACTCGGGATCACGAGGGAAAATGATCAGATTCTGTGAATGTGGCCTCATATTCGGACGGGTCGGATGGTGATCTTCTTTCTATTTTGTCAAGTCCAAAGCATTCTGATTCCTGGATTTTGGATAGCTCTTGTTCCTTTCACATGACGCCCAAAAAAGGGTGGTTCAACACCTACAAGTTCGTTGATTAAGGTATGGTGACTATGGGTGATGGTTCTACTTGTAGAATTGCTGTCATAAGTGATATCTGAATCAAGATGTGGGATGGTGTTGAGAGGAAATTGTGTGGAGTTAGGCATGTTCCGAAGTTGGAGAGAAATTTAATCTCATTAGGTGCCTTGGATTATAGTGGGTACTGCTATAAGGTTGTAGGCGGACTAATTGAGGTGGAGAAGGATGGGTTGGTGGTGATGAAAGGTGAAAGGGATGCTAGGAACATCTACATGTTAGTGGGGAACACGGTTGTAGGTGGAGTCACCTCGTTCGGTTCCGATGGAGGGGAGAAAAGCTCTTCTGTGATGGAGCGAAGGCTTGACATGAATGGTTTGAGTAGAGTTGGGATTCGCAGAGACAAAGTTAGCAAGTTCCCTCTATGGTTATCTAAAGATACGTGAACGTCAAAGATGTTGGGTAGGTTTTGCATAGGGAATACGAAACCGTTGGTAGCACCACGGGTGAATCGGGTATCTCACTCAAGGCCAAACGGTGGAGTTCGTGGCATGTCGAGGGTTCTATTTGGTAGAACAAAAGGTTGCCCTTTGTATGCTATGGCTCGTAGCATTAGTTTGAGGCAAGAAAGTCCAGCGAAAAAGTGGTCCGAGGTTGCGGAGCATAGGGTTGACCGAAAAATAGAGGATGCGTCTATTAGTCGCAAGGTTGCTTCGGCAGGTAGACTTGCTAGTTAGGATTCAATGGAGGTTGGAGGAAAGATGCCAAGCAAGCTCAAAAGCTCTAGTTTGGGGGCTGACTCCAAGTGATTGAACAAAGGTGGTGAGAAAGTTGAGATTGTCTTATTGATGGTGGTGTATCTATGGTCCGAGATAGAATCGGTGGAGTCGGATTGGTCTTGCAAGATCTCATCTCTTCGTGGGGTAGTGTTTCATCAATGTGGAATTTTGTTGAAGTTCGGATGGAGCTTCATGTTTTGTCCACGGGATGATTTCTCGCCAAGGTGGAGATTGTTGAGTTTGGCGAGAAATATGTAAAAGATGAATTATTTTCCTGTTTTGTTTCAGACTCCTAATTCGACATAAATAGATTACTTGATGTACAAGGGTTTCCCTTTATATAAAGACATGTTACCCAAGAGTTTTGTATGGCTTTATAACTCAGATCTATCAATAAAAGTTCTCATTTCTCCCCGTGGACGTAGACACTAGGCCGAACCACGTTACCTCTTGTGTCTGTATTTTTTGCGCATTTTGTTCTCAAGTTGCTAAATCCCTAACACATTCCAACATGGCAAGCGCTAAGGACGCTAACTAGGCTCGGTAGAGATGGCAATGGGTAGGATCCGGGTAGGATCTATAGGACCGAGATCCTTGCCCTCTTTTTGAAGGGCGGACCGAGATCATTACCCTTATCCAGTCTAAAAATAAGAATTTGGGCAGGATCAGGGTCCTAGAAAATCGGACAGGATCAGGTCGACCCGCGGGTCCTTGTTATTTAATAATTATTTTATTTTAAAAAAATAAAATTTTATTTGATTGTTCTCAAACAACATGGGACGTTAAAAAATGTGAATGCAATTGATTCGTTCATTAAAATAACTTAATATAAAGAAACTAAACAAATAAATTCAAAAAAAAATTGAAGCTTAGTATGTTGAGATTGAAAATTTGGTGTTATGTTTAGTAATTAATGTACATATATATTATTTAAAAAAATTGGGTAGAATTAGGGCAGAATCTTATTGATCTATATCAATATCCTTATCTTTTTAAATTATCAGGACAGGTTATTATTTAATAAGTAAAACGCGCAAGTGAACTTTTCCTAGAAAAGGTAAACAATGCCCTGATTAGTAATTTGGAATCCACCCTTGAGTTGGAGATTCTCTCTCTCCGTTGTTACCATAAATACAACAAAAAGCCTACCTCTCCCCCTTCCATTGCGGCTTCTAATCTCGTTTTGGCCTCCCGCCCAAAAACGACGTCGCTCGGCGGGAAAGAGAAGGCGATGATGGGTACCACGGTGTTCGTAGAGAACAACCTCGGCCGCCACCTGGCCCTGATCGTCTCCCTCTCCGACGCCGTTTCGGACCTCAAGAGTAACCAACTCTCTCTGTTCTCAAAGATTTTGGGTAGTTAATTTTGTGATAAAGTTATGGGTTTTTGAACTGCAGAGAAGATAGAGGCGGAGTTGGCGCCAGATATCGGGGAGGTAAAGGTCGAGTCGTTAAAGGTAAAATTTGTTTTTTTTTCTGGTCGAGGAGGAGGTCGGGCCCTGCGTTTATGTTTTTTGATGCGCGCGTGTGTGTTTATATTGGTCAGGTTAGGCGGGAGGGGAAGTTCTATTGTGTGTCGGACTCGATGCCTCTCAATGCGTTTTGTGAGGCGAATGGGAGCTGTTTTGTAAGCATTGAGGCTCGTGCTTTGAGGGAGCGTGGTTTCCTTGGTCCGGGAAGAGCTTGTGAGAATGCCGTGGGTTGCGGTGTGAGGGAGGTGGTGGAGAGTAATTGGAATGGTGAAGACAACATGAGAGATGGGGTTTCTAACAAGGGAGAGGGTGTAGGAAATTTGGAAGCTGGATCAAATCAGAAGAGTGAACGCAAGATTAGACGCAGAAAGAGAAAGAGGAAAAGAGCTTATGCTTCCACGTTGGACCAGACAGACAATGTTGAAGAAAATCACTATCTCACGAACAAAAGATCAGAGAAGTTTGACCGGCATAGTAAGGATGACAGAATTCAGAGCTTGCAGAGCAGTGGAGTTAAAGAAGACTTGAGGCGGCATAGGGTGGAGAATGAGCATGGCATTGTAATGGGAGAAAGTGTGTCAGAAACTGGGTCCCGCAAGAAGACTAAGCGGATAGTAAAAAAGGGGCATAACAGAGCTGAAGAAGGTGATGCATCGTTGCATGAAAGTGACGGAAAAGGATCGAAAGAAAATGTTGCTGTCCCAATAGATGAAACATCTGAACTAGTCAAGGCTTCAGTCATTGTGGATTCGTCCAATAAACCAAGAAACTCTAAGGATGTCAATGGGGCACCAGCATCAGTTGATGTAGAACATACTGAAGGTCCTAGAATCAACATTACTCCAAGCCAGTCTCTTAAAGTTGTCAATGATGCTCTGTCAGTTGATGTAGGAAATAAAGGGAATCACAAGGATGAAAAAAATGCTTCAGAAATGGGTGCAGTTTTTTCATCTGTTGTGCTCTCTGATGGAGGCATAGCACCGGATTCTTCTCCTTTGATGGAAAGTACTCAAGCTAATATTGTAGGAGAGGATGTAGCAAAGTTGCTGTTAGAAAAAGGGAAAGATATTCCACAAGCTCAAGAGTTATCAATGAGCAATGACGAGGATATGGAAGATGCAAGTGGGGGTGTGGAAGACCCACCTGAAGCTTGCCATAAAAATGAAGCTAGTAACGATACGGAAGATTCTAGCAGGAGCGATGAAATTATCTTTCAGGAATATTTTGGTCGTAGCCAAGGGCATGAAAATGTCGTTTCTGGTGCTGGTGCCACTGATGAAGCAAAACAGATAGATAGCAAGATGAATGATGGCGATAAGATGGAGAAGGCTTGTCCAAGTATAAAGTTAACTAACCAGCTATCAAGGAAGGAGGAGGACCGAGTCGAGGCTCATAACAGTAGTTCAGAGCCTGAAATGATACTGCATGAAAAGCCATCCGAGGATAATATGGATGGAAGTTGTTACACCAATGAAGACAATCCGGTGGCCTCTTCTGATGCAAGCCAAGATTTTGTGAAACGGTCTCGACTGCAAGAGATCGGTGATAACCAAGATTTTGGAGTCCGTGGCTACCTTAATGTCAGTGATGAAGCCAGAAAGTTGGAGAAAAAAAGCAAGTCTGAAGATCTTAAACACGGGGATCAGGTATTTTCATCCATCTTAGAGGGGATGGTTGCTACCTCTTATGATGCTAATGAGGGAGTGAATACTTTAGCTAAGGATCAAATGGCCAGTTCCATCAATAAAAGTAAAAATTTTGGTATCAAAAGCTCCGTGCCGGATCCTGTGCCCCCGCTTCAAGGGAGCCCCTGTGATACGGTTCGGGAAGGTCCCTTCTCCAATTTTACAACTCGTGGACAGGAGCCTCCTCAATCCTATAACTTATGTACAGGGCTTCCATTTAGTGTTGATCCCTGTTTTCCGGGCAATCATAGCGAGAGCTTTGCTGATGGGGAATGTGAAGCCAGAGAATTCAACAATGTTGTGAGGAAGGAGAAGCAGAAGATTGTGACGTCTCCATACTTTGCCAAGAAAAATGGTAAGAATGAGAATGAAAAGCCAAAATCTTGCAACAGGACTGAAGTGGTAACCTCCCCATACTTTCAATCAAGGAAGCTAAAATCTTGTGACAATTACCTCCAATTTTCTGAAGGGGCCAATGTCTCTGGTTGTAAGAAGAGTAGGGTAAGAGAGTCTGATAATTATCTTAACAATCTTGCCGTTGAAGACAATGAAAAGAAGAAGAGGAGCAATGATGCATCCTCGACTAACTTAGAGCCGAAAATTCTTATCTCGGAGGATATCATGAATCGGTCTCAGCCACAACAGCTTGATGACAACAAAGATTCAGGAGTCCCGTACAGCTTTAACGTTGACAATCTTGGATCTAACGAGGTCTTCAAGGACGAAACTGGGAAGATGGAGAAAATAAGGAAGACCGATGATTTTAAACATGATGATCAGGTATTTTCATCCGTCTTAGAGGGGATGGTTGCTACCCACGATGGTGCCAATGAGGAAGTGGATATTATAGCAAAGGATGGAAAGGCCAGTTGCATCAACAACAGCGAAAATTCTGGGATCAAAAGAATTGAAGAAATGCTAGCACAGTTTGCTTATAAAGGGGGTGCAAAGACAATGAGCTGCAATTGGACTGCAAGACAAAGGGCTTCGGGGATTTTTATGGATATAAAGAGAAAAGAATCCCCAAGTGAGAATAAAACTATGGGTTTATCTGGCACAGCCAATGAACAACTAGAACTCGAACCAGCTCCTGCGATTAAGGATCACAAGAACCAGGTGTATCCTCACGTTAAGATATCTGGTAGAGGAAAGGCCACTATAAGTGGAGGATATTCTAGGAATGGGAAACCTCCAAGGCAGTGTGGGAGTGCTGCAGTAGAGAGAGTTTCCCCATATTTTCAGAAAATAACCGAGGGTGCAATTAGTGGCAAGAAATTGATTGCCGAGAAAGTTGACAGCACAAAGTTGCCGAAGGAGAAGTTCAAAGTGGAAAAGAAGAATTTTGATAGCAAGGAACATGCGGCGGATGAGGCTTACCTGCGAAAAAACACAGAAAACACATGGAACCCACCAAAATCCTGGTTTGGACTCTTACAGGAGGGTCATCTCCAGGACCCTTGGAGAGTGCTCATTATTTGCATGCTCCTCAATCGTACCACTGGTCGACAGGTATGGTATGCTGCAATCTCATGTATTACTTTTTAGTTGGTTTTGTTTTTGTAGATATAGGTTGGTAACGAGTTCTTGCTCTAACGGTATGAGGCAAAAAGGTGTATGCAACCTCGGAATTTCTTTCTAGTA
Organism: Hypericum androsaemum; assembly: GCA_963995505.1. Taxonomy (NCBI): domain Eukaryota; kingdom Viridiplantae; phylum Streptophyta; class Magnoliopsida; order Malpighiales; family Hypericaceae; genus Hypericum; species Hypericum androsaemum. The sequence goes on along the minus strand of OZ023189.1, from coordinate 1,140,083 downwards.
TCTTCCATCTTGGCAGTCCGTTGTTTCTCCGTTTGTTTCTTTGTTGTTACATTTGCATTCATTAACAGACTAAAACGACGGCGCACCATGTTCCAGGTTCGCAAGGTACTGGACGACCTTTTCACATTGTGTCCAAATGCAGAAGTTGCTGCTAATATGGAGCCAACGGAGATAGAGAAAGTAATACGCAGCCTAGGCTTACAGAAAAAGAGGGCAAATATGATTAGGAGAATGTCTGAAGAATATTTAAGGAAAGATTGGACTCATGTCTCTTCGCTTTCTGGTATTGGGAGGTAAGATGTTTAAATGGTGTTCTAACAAGATACCGCTCGGGTGCAGCGAAGCTAATCAATTGTATCTTCTTATGTCCTCCGTAGGTACGGTGGGGATGCATATGCAATATTCTGTACGGGGAAGTGGGATCGAGTGAAACCTGACGATCACATGTTGGTGCATTACTGGAAATTTCTTGGTCGCATGAGGCACGCCTTGTCATAGATGTTGCGGTTGCTTTTCTAAGTTGAGGAGGTCATTTTGGGGTAATGCCAATATGAATATGAGCCGGTTTAAGGTTCCTTTTGGGTTACATAAGATATGGTTAACGTTGTAAAAAACGAGATCAGGTTCGGTCCTCCTTCCAGGGATCATTTGGTTAATGTTGGAAGAATGTAAAGGAAAGGTTTATTACGTTTTGGTCCAGTCATTTTGTGTAAATATTTCAAAGTCGATTGCTAGCTGAATGGAGCTTCATCGGCCGCCTCTGTAGTTAGTATGCAGTTGTTGTGACTATTACCGAGCAAAGCTCGAGGTTTTCCAGACGTGTTCGTTGAGTACAGAACTCAACGAACTCACTCTGGACGGAGCAGTAGTGATGGTGATGTTTTTCAGATAATAAAACTCAACGACATCCTCCTCTATCTCATCTGTTGGTTGACTCTGCATTTATTTACTTGCAACTCTGTGAGTTCTTCTGTCCCTAATATTGTGAAGGGGTGTCCAAATGGACCTTGCTGTATTGGTAAGCTTAACACTCTCTTTTTCTTTTTCTTTTTCTCTTTATGGATAAATTTCATCTGTAATTACTTCTTTTTTCTATTTTGAATGAAGGGCAGTACTTCAAAGCATGGAAAATAGGTCTTCTTTACTCTTAAGGTGGATTTTTGTTTTCATTCTTTATTCATGTTAGAACTGTAAGTAGGTCCCCTCTCTGAAGAAGTATTTTAACATCAGTGATGTGGAGTAGTTACTCATCGGCATAAAGGAACTTTGATATGTATTAGTGACTGGATCTTGATTTCATGTTACTAAAGAGTTTATGATCTTTTGGTTCACTTACATCAATGTCCTGATCGTTAATTAAGTATGAATACTAGCAATCTTCCGGGAAGTTCGTTGATTAAGTACGATCTTTGGTTTGGTTTGGTTTGGTTTGGATCACTTCCATCGTAGATATGATGGTTGTCTAGGCACCGGATTTTTTAATATCTAAATTTAATGCAGGCCTGGTACAGGAGGGCATAGTCAAATTCTTTGCTTGGTAACTCCAAAGACGCGATGAATGTCTTAAATGTCGCGAAATAGTCGAGTTGTCTTTTGATGGAAAGAGACAGATAGAGAGTGAGTTGAAAATAGTGCAGGACCAGGAAAAAGGAAAAACAGCCACCAACAAAATAGAGAAGAATGGCAACCACATGGTAAAATAATATTGATGGTTGGTGATATATGGATGCATATGTACAAAGTGGTAAGAGAACTTGCATTTATTTTGTTGGGTTTTTAGCTTTGGAGGTGCAAACCATATTTTTGAGTTTATCTTTGTGTAAACTAATTCATGTGAATAGAAGTACTAATCATGTTGCGGATTGGTTTTCTAAAGCTTCTAGATTAGGAATTTTCCTTGATGATGTTATCTCCAATTCTCTTCGAGATTTAGAAGATCTCTTTTTGTATGACTCTAATGATTAATGATAATCTAAAAAAAATAATAAGTATGCTAGAATCGGATACGGACCTAACAACGTCGAGGTAGACCACAAGGTCTAGGTTCCTGTAATGCAAATTTCAGGGAGGGTGCGCTTTTGGCCCAACCCATTTTCTATATTATCCTTTTTGTTGCTTTTGTAATTTATGAGTTGTTTGTAGCTAACTTTTTCATACAATTATTATTAAAATATCTGGAAGAAAATGTGAGAAACTACAGTAAAATCTCTTTAAAGTGATATCGTTGGGACCGAATAAAAATATAATTTTAGAGAAGTTATCATAAAAGAGATGTTTACATTTTTTCTTCCAAAAATATTAAAATTGTGTTTTTAATAATAAATAAGTAAATACCAAAATTTTACTTTTTCTATATTCAAATTACCTAAAATCTTGATTTATAGCGTTATTCAAATGTTACACTTGATTGAGATATTTTTTTACAACAAAACATCGATCATAATGACCATTTAAAAACAATTGAGAAGATGAACGATGATGTAAAATTTACGAAACAAACAAGGTCTAAACTAGTGTCTTGAAATATTTTTCGTATTTGTAAAGTATGTAAAAATACATGTATTTATTCAAAAATATCACTTTATGCGAAAATTGAAAAATTCACTGGGATTTAACACTAAAATTTTCTGAAAAAATATTAATTATTACGATAGAGGGATTATTAAATTTTAACATTGGTCCTAACTCGAGACCGAAACTTTTTATAGTTTAGAAAAATTATCAGTTTAGAGAAATTCACGATATCACTTTACAAAAATTTTATAGTAACCAAAACTAGGATAGGAAGACCTAGAGACGACGCACTGAATGGTAGTCACTACTAGCACTAGGAGTGACCTTTCGCCTTCGAACCGTAAAGAAAACAAAGGACTCGCATATTTCCTTGTTACTTTTTTTTTTGGTGGAATGCATTTCCTTGTCACTTCATCTGGGATACTCCTTCCCAAGGGACTTCTATATTCTCAAGGATCACCTTCATGACGGGCAAAACTTGTAGCTTACTTTAATGCACTACCCCGCTTAAGAATCTTTTAATGGTGTGCACTTGATTCAATCTAGTTGGTCCTTTCATTTTCACGGTGAAACTTTTTAAATTTGGCCTCGAGTTATTTCTTAAAAATTTAAGAAAAAGGAACGACAAAATAATTTTTGAAATAAAATTGATCGCATCGTTAATTTGACCAACCTATGAACAATTTGCCGAGTTGTGTAGGACAAATATATGATATTAGTAGTGACAAGTTTTTTTATCTTGTAAATTTAATATAATCTGTTTCCCATAAAATGTATATAACAACTGCCCCACACGTGTTATATAGGTTTTTTTTAAAATTATTTCAACAAATATTTTATATTATAGTGTTCTTACAATATCAAATTTGAGCTTTATTCGTTAAGATATTCGAATATATCTAAGAACAAAGGGTTGAAAAACAGATTTCAGCGGGACCGCGGGATTAAAATCGCGGAGCAAAAAAGTTGCATTTTTGGAATTCTTAGTGACGGAAGCGCCAATTACAGCTCAACACCAAGTGTCACAAATTTGAACTTTAGATTGACGATTGTAAGGTTGGCCATGTTTGATGACACATCAGAATGGTGAAATAAGATAACATAGAAAGAAAAAAGACAACAAAAGCAAACTGAGTTACAAAATCAATGGTCTGAATTTGACCATTAAACCGGAAGCTTCCTTCTATACCATCTTCTTGGTCCGACCACCGCTTCAGCCACACCTCTTTCTTTCATTGGCATAAAAATAAACCTATCAAAGACACCAATAAAACCCAATCAGGTAACAATAAAGACTAACACCCATTCTTGGCAATCATCATTTTGTGCTACCATCACCTGGAGCCGGAGTAGCTGATGGTACATCGTTGTCATCATCGATAAAACTATCACTCTTATCATAATCATCACTGCTACTGGAGTCACTCTCTGTATCACCAATGTACTCTCGAAGTAATTTTCTAAACACTGGTTAAGATATATGAACACAGTCCTCAAAAGAAGAATCCTAACAACCAACTTTGGCGCCAGAACAAGATTTTATAAATTTTTAAAAAATACATCAAGCAACAAAGGAAGGATACTGGACATCTTCATCGGAGTGAATGTACTTGCCAGAGAGGTGGATGCTGACAGGTCCAATGACCGGAAAGACAACGTTACAGTTTTCCTGGAACTCTAGATCCAAGGAACAACACAGTATTGTCCCCCGGGTGGATAATGCACACACCAGAACCGGACTATGTTCTCCCTTTTTGCATTGGAGCGAAACCCTATCCGGTTGGTTAGAGGTCACGGCATCATCAACTCCCAAGGTTGCTTGCGTAATGAAGACCTTCCTGTTCGACGGGACTGGAGCCAAGGTGAAAGGCTGCCCCGGCTTCACTTCAACTCCTGCAACCAAATCAAAACAGTACCGATCATCATCAATACATGCCTGTTTTAATTACAATATCTCGAAACTAGTAACTCAAAAACTGCTTACCCCAGAATGGCATTATGCGAGTTACTCTTTTCTTTCTTTCCTTCCTTTTTTGCTGAGAAGAAATGGTTGCGAGTAAACTGGAACAAAGATAAATAGGCATAGAGAAGAGTTTAGGAAAGCAAACAAACCCAACAATTTAGTTCCGGTACCACTTCCCAAGGCAACCCCTCGTCTCCACCGATTTGGGGCTTTTATTCCTTCTATGTTCTTGCTATTGGTTAGGTTTTTCCCCAAAAGATAGACAAATAAAATTTACTACGTTGATAGGGAAAGAAAATAATGTGACTAATGACTCTTCGGGTGCCAACTTATAATTGAAGAGAGAAAGACCAAGCCACCAATTTACACTTTTTTCCGGTAAATACCAATTTCAACTCAAAATATTGATGTTTTAATACCTCGTAAAACCACGAACCACTTTACTCCCACGCCCTAATTTGGATTTTAGACCAAATGAGGAATTGATTCACAGGGGTGAGCATTCCGATTATCCGAATCCGAACTATCCGAATTTTTAACTATCCGAACTATCCGAATAAATATTTTTAGTATCCGGCTCCATCCGAACTCTCCACTATCTGATATCCGATTTTTTTCGGATACGAATACGGATAATCTGAACTATCTATTTTTTTAAGTCTTCAAAAATTAAAATAGTATATTACTATATTATGTGGTCAGACAATAAATTTGTACCCAATTTTTAGAAAAGCTGCATTGTTTTGGGGTTTTTTTAATTACAAAAGCAGGTTAACATTACAAAATCTAGTCAAAAGATATATAAAAATCCAATATTCCAACCATAAGATTGGATATTAGTGGGCTGAACTTGATGTTTTCTTATTTGCTGTACCTCATGCGCTCACGGAATTAATATAGTTTTGATGTTTTCTTATTTTCTGTACCTCATGCGCTCACGGAATTAATATAGTTTGAGTTTTAATACTTTTAATTAGGGTATTTCAGATATCTGAAATATCGATTATATTATCTGTATTCGAGTCCGAAATATTTATTTCAGATAATTCAAATCTGAACTAAAAATTATCCGAGTCCGAATCTCAAAAATTTTTAAATATCGAATATCAGATACGAATAACGGATATCATTTTTTTTCTCGACCCTAAACACTAAGCGTTAAAGACTTGCAAAAAAATAATAGAACGAACTTCACTAAAAATTCAATAACTTTTAATTGTTTTAAAACTAGGAAGATCGTCAACATGAATTTTTTAGTAGTAAGCAACAGTGCTCAACTCAATATTAAAAAAACTATGCAAGTGGAGAGGCATTACTTTTTATTAGTGACATGTAATGTGTAGGTTTTAACTTGATAAATGATAGATAGTATATCCTTTTAACTAGTATGAGATAGGAGAAAATATGATTTAATAAATACAAAAACGTGATAATTTTTTAAAGTTGTATTTTTATCCGGTCCGAATAATATCATTTTAGAGAACTTTTATCGAAAATTAAAAATTTCATATGTACATAATGTTAAATTATTCTTCTTCTTCTTCCTATCCCAGAAGAAGAAACAAATATCTTGCTGTATGTAATAAAATATTACATATATATTATTGGAGCACAAAATTAATGTCTCGGAGTGACGATGATCTATCTCCGAATGTACGGGAATTGGCTCGGGCTCGTTGGTACGTGGAGCCCGGGTGAGAGGCTCCTCTCGCCCTCTTAGGCGAGATCGAGCGAGAGATTCTTCTCGCTCACGTTGGTGAGCTGGGCGAGAGGCTCCTCTCGCCCTCGTAGGCGAGACCGAGCGAAAGATTCTTCTCGCTCACGTTGGTGAGCCCGGGCAAGAGGCTCCTCTAGCCCACGTAGGCGAGACCGAGCGAAAGATTCTTCTCGCTCACGTTGGTGAGCCCGGGCAAGAGGCTCCTCAAGCCCACGTAGGCGAGACCGAGCGAGAGATTCTTCTCGCTCATGTTGGTGAGCCCGGGCGAGAGGCTCCTCTCGCCCACATGGCCGAGTCCTATCGAGAAACTCGTCCGACTCAAATAGGCGAGAGGCCGGTAGGAGGCACAAGCGAGGAGCCGAGTGAGAGGCCTACGGCGAGAGGCTGAGCGAGAGGCCGAGCCAGAAGCCTAAAGCAAGAAGCCGAAGGTGAGAAACCAACTTGGGCCCGAGCGGGAAGCTTATTCGACCTTCGTAGGCGGGAAGATGATCCTGAGAGTAGGTCCATTTTGGTTGAAGAGGCCATCAGTTTAAGCCCATTTTGGGATTCATTTTGGGCTTGGCGAGATGCCCATCTTGGGTGATAACAGACTTGAGATGAGGTTTTGCGTGGAGGATTCGAGAAGAGCAAGCCAATCTATATTTTCCTAAGTTGAGCCGGGATTCTCAATGTTTGGTGAGACTTGGTAAGTTCCTCTTTAGGCCACGATTGCTTGGTTGTCACGTTTTGAATCTTCCTATTCAAGGACGGGATCTGCTCATTTAAGGAAGATGGCTTGTACTGAGCCGAGGGGATCCCGTCATATTAGGAACAAATAACTTGAAGCGGATCTCTCGGGATTGAGACTTAGAGCCGAAGGTCTTGGAGGCAGTTTAGGATTTCCTATTCTGAAGGTGCGGAGGTTAGGTCAAGGCTCTCTATATAAGGAGGGCTCGGGTGAGAGAGCGGAGATGAACAACACAACACACAACTACTCTTCTATCTTTATCGTTTTTCCTTAGTACATAGCCTAGCATAGCCGATAGACTAGCATAGCTTTAGACCGACCTTGGGACGACCACTCTGGATCCATCTCGGGTTACTTGTTCTCTTTTCCCCGCAACATATTTTTGGCATGCTTAGTGGGACTAAGGAGGGCGTCTGAGAAGGCGGTCTACTCTTGTTCAATCAACATGTCAAAGAACGTTGCCTAGCAAGCCAAGTCCAAGGAGGCGGCATCACTCACCTCTCAACCACCCGTGGGGAGGAACCCATCTAAAGGCGTTGTCATCAGGGATGCACCACCACCTCCTCAGACACCCGCTAGGAGGGATCCATCCGATGACATCATCATCAGAGATCCACCACCATCCTCTCAACATGTTGGTGGGGGGATCACATCCAACACGGTTCCTTACAACGTGCTGGCCCTTTCTAACACCCAGCCGAGCAATGGGAAGAGCTCATCCAACCAGACCTCTTACAAAGATCCAGCCCTTTCTGTTACCCAGGCGACTACCGAAAAGAATAACACCAACTCAGTTCCATCTAAGGAGCTGATTGATCAAACTTTCATCACGGAGGAGAAGTTTGACTCCTTCACAACGTGCTTTGATCAGAGGATAAAGGATCAAGATAAAGCAATTGGATGCGTGTTTCAATACATGCGCGACAAAGATAGTGAACGTGCCAACGAGTGCATGCAGCGTGCAAACCCAGAGCCAAGGATGATGGAGGTTCAACACCAGGGGATTGGCGGAACTACCAGACCAAGTATACCCGTTCACAGCAAATCGAGCAACAAGGGTTCGGCTTTCCCCAGGGTAATTTTGTCCAAATGGCACCGGGAATGTTCGGCCTCAACTTCCAAAATGGAGTCCCTGTGACTCCAAATATGGGAACACAAGGAGTTAATTACTTGGGTTATCACGAGTCGGCTCCTACTCAAGACCGACCATGCCCACCCGGGATAGCAATCGACCAGAGCATGTTTCACCATCCAACTCCTCCGAGAATGCATCACTATATGCCGACTCTTCAGAGCATGTATCACCATCCGACTCTTCAAGGAGTGTATCAACATCCCGTGTCAGCCCCTCAAGTTGCACATCAGAATTTGGCTTATCATATAGCACACTAAGTCCCTGTGGCAACCCCTCAGGTTGTACACCGCAACCCTACTCCAACTCCTCAGGTCAGACGCCGTGGACGAGTGGAGCTAGATGAGGAAGACATGATGCAACCCGTCAATCGCCAACTAGCCTTTGGTGTTGCATAGGCCAGGCCAAACCGACGACAGCCCCAACCCAAGGAGCACGAAGACTTAAGCCCACGACGATATCCCGAAGAGCAACCAGCAGTCAGATTCAACCAAGGCATCCAACACGAAGGGGAGAGAGATCGCCACAGAGAGTACATGGCCGAGCTAAGAGATATGAGAGTCGAGACAAGGAATGCTCCCTGTCCCAGGTTCGTCAAACCTTACCCGGCAAACCTTGATCAACACTCTTTCCCACAGGGGTATCGAGTTCCGGAGTTCACCATGTTTTCGGGCAATGAGAACCAGTCGACGGTGGAACACATAGCTCGCTTCGTCATACAATATGGGGAGACCTCAATCCATGGGGCATGGCTTCTACGCCAATTCCCTATGACTTTGACAAAGACGGCCTTCGCTTGGTATATTAGACTACCGTCGGGTTCAGTGCGTGATTAGCCTGACATAGAACAAAAGTTTCATGACCAGTTCTATAGAGCTGAGCCAACAATAACCATATCGGATTTTGTCCATATGCAACAACTCGAAGGTGAGTCCGTGGAGAAGTTCATAATGCATTTCCGGAAGGTAAAGAATAAATGTCCAACCAATTTGTCAGAGTCCGATCTAGCCGCTCTGGCCATGTAAGGGCTTACCTTCCACCTTCAGAAGAAACTCAGAGTTGGGAGGTTCCAGGACCTCTCTGAGCTGGCACAAAAGGCCACCATGGCATAACAGCTGATCTACGAGAAGGATAGAAGGGCTTCTTCCTCGAAAGGTACTTACCACCGCTATGATCCTACGCTTGAGATCGACCAACTTGATGGTGAACATAGTCTCGAGGAAGAGCAGATGGTTGAAGAGATGGTGGCTGAATTCAAGAAGGGCAAGCCATATGAGTGTGAGGGCTTAGTCCACAAGAGGATGACGATCCCCAACGAGTTCACCTGTCTCGGGAACTCGCCACAACCGAACAAGGGATTCAGTGAAGTCGGCCGAGAATACTCCTTCGATGTTACAAAGGCCGACGAGATTTTTGACAATCTCCTCAAGAACGGTCAAATCGTGTTACCACGCGGGCACAAGATCCCCGATGAGAAGGAGCCGAAGGGGATGAAGTACTGCAAGTGGCATGCGAGTAAGTCACACAACACGGCCAATTGTGAGGTTTCCCAAAGAGCAACCCTCGACACCCTTCGCCGTACCCATCAATATGGTGAGTATGGCAAGGGACCGCAAGGAAGAGGAAGACCCCAAGCATGCACGCCGACAACCCCTCAAAGACCTAAGAGAGAAACTCGGGGGGCACGAATGCCAAGAGCCTCCCTGAGACCTGAGAGAGAAACTCGGGGGGCACGAACGCCAAGAGCCTCCCCGAGACCTAAGAGAGAAACTCGGGGGGCACGAACGCCAAGAGCCTCCCCGAGACCTGAGAGAGAAACTCGGGGGGCACGAACGCCAAGAGCCTCCCCAGGATCTGAGGGAGAAACTCGGTGCGTATGAATGTCAAGAGCCTCCCTAAGACTTGAGGAAGAACCTCGGAAGGCACAGACGACAAGAAGAAACCTAAGAGATAGACTCAGAAGACATGAACAACAAGAATTTCCCAGGGACCCGAGGGAGAAACCTGAGAGACACGGACGGCAAGAAAGGCAAAAGCTACCAAGTGAGTCCATGAGGCAACTCAGGGCGCAACAACTCTTACAGGAACTTAAGGACACACTCAAAGGGCGAGACCCTTCAAGAGACCCGAAAGGGAGTCCCGAAAGGTAAGAACACCCGAAAGATCTGAGGGAGAGACTCGGGGGGCAAGGCGGACAGCTTTGCCATCCTCACATCAAGGTAGATCTCCGGGATGGTCCTGATCCTCAAGGAGGTGTTTTCCACCGATTAGGAGAGAAGAGGTGTGCACCGAGGTTACTTACGCCGAAAGCCTTGACTCATACTTAAAGGCGTCACCTCGAAAGGAAGGTCCAAGTTGAGAAGCAAGTTACTCGGGATCTGGAGAAGATGTTAGCCGAACACAAGGTTCAACTCAAAGAGCAAGAAGCTCTCCTAGCTCTTCCCGAGGTACCACGCTACTCAGCTTCTAGACAAAGCTAGTCCATGGAGATCAAAGCCTCGAGGCCCGACAAAGGGAAAGCACCCATGAGGGAGTTCGATGACAAGGACTGGACGCCTACGAAAGACTCCAGAAATAAAGTGAAGCTGCCAACATCGAGATTCGACAAAGGGAAGGCACCAATGAAGGAAGTTAGTGGATCAAGGATGTCAGCAACACTCATCAGGTCAAAGAGGCACATTGACTTCAGGAGAGAACGAGAACCAAACAAGGTTTGGGTGCCGAAGGCAGAACGTGAGGTCCGACCCAAAGATAACTCCTCACGAAAAGGCCGAACCAGTCCATACAAGGAAGTCGTGGTCGACCTAGACACGGGAGTGGCAAGGTTCAGATCTTTCGAGAAGTTGAGTCTCAACGACACCTCGAGTCAGAATGAGGAGCCAAGTCGGGGTGATAGCTCTAGCGAAGATAAGAAGGTCAGCAACCCCCCCCCCCCTAAAAGAGAAAAAGGCCACGCATCCAACTTGTGTAATGGTCAGGGATTATGAGAAGTTGAGACTACACGGTCTCCCCGACCCTAATGAGGAAGGGTTGTTGGATTTAGATGACCTTAATGGGGATGGTGATGACCTCATGCAGGATGGTAACGATGACGAACTGCCAAGCCCTAGTAACGAGAGAGAATACATGGCATGGCAGATGAGGCAGTTTGTTCGTGAAGATGAGATGGGCGAGAAGGTAGAGCTGGAAGATAGCACGAGTGAAGATGGCTTCAATGAGGATAATCAAGACTTGCCAATCAATATGGTCTTTACCCTCCCCACCGCATTCGGACCAAAGGAGAACCAACCCAGTTACCTGGAAGGGGACGTGATTGAAGGAGATCTCGGAGAGTACGAGATTGGAGAGAAGTCTATGGCGGTGCCCATAATTGAAGACTTCAGCAATAGCATCACTATAGCAAAACTCAGCACCAATATGTGCAGGCACCTCAAGCCATTGTACATCACGGCTCACATCTTTGGAAAGCCGGTGTGAAGGATTCTCGTGGACAATGGGGCTACCGTCAATATCATTCCCCAATCACTACTCCGGAAGCTGAACAAGGGGAGCGAGCGGTTGATCCCGACTGACATGGTCATGATGGACTTTGCAGGAAAGAGCACACGACCACTCAGAATGCTCGCAACCAAAGTTAGTGTTAGTTCTGTGAGTAGGGAGGTCGCGTTCTTTGTCATAGACGCGAAGACTTCCTACAACTATCTTTTGGGGCAAGATTGGATTCACTCAGCTCAAGTCATCCTGTCTTCCCTTCATCAGTTCCTCATCCAATGGAAGCCAAATGGCAAGGTAGAGTTGGTGGATGCCGATACCAATCCCTTTGCCTTGAGTACCAATCACGTGGAAGCGGCTTTTTATGATGGATCCATGGTGTCGACGTCTATGGCATGGAGCAATGAAGACGGCTGTGTTGCTAGGATTGCATGCTCAGTCGAAAGGGAGGTTCCTTCTAACCAATGAACGGTCACAACTGCACTCGGGGGGCAACTGCTTAGGCTTGCCTTTCGGGAATAATCCAACTGTTGAGGAGATGGCAAGGCGGATGGAGGTCTATGCCTTTTCCCAATATGAAGTGGCTAAGTACATCTTCGAGGATGACGGCCAAGACCCACTGAAGCTATTAAGGATGAGCGATCTTCACCCAGTACCAAGCAAGCTCGATGACGCCAAGGCGGAGGTGAAGGATCTCTTAAAGGAGATAATTCTCCAATCAAAAAAAGGAGGCTGGCCCGTGTTCATCAGTGAGCGACTTTTCGAAGACTTCGAGAAGGACCTGGTCGAGCTACTGATGGAATACCAAGATTGTTTTGCTTGGGACTATGACGAGATGCCAGGCCTGGATAGATCCCTTATAGAGCATCGACTCCTTATAAGATTGGGTTTTCGGCCTTACTAGCAACCGATGAGGAGAATGATGTCTGAAGTAATAGAGAAAGTCAAGCTAGAGATAGATAGACTCTTAGAAGCTGGCTTCATAGGAAAAGTCAATTATGTAGAGTGGCTATCCAATATTGTACCTGTTGTCAATAAGAATGGAAAAATTCGGGTTTGCATTGACTTTAGAGATTTAAACTCTGCTACTCCAAAAGATGAATATCAAATGCCCCTCGCCGATATGTTCGTTGACACTATAGCCGGACAGGAAGTGCTGAGCTTCATGGACAGTCATTCGGGTTACAATCAAATTTATCTTGCTGAGGATGATGTTCATAAGATGGCGTTCAGATGTCCAGGGTCTATCGGGATCTTCGAATGGGTGGTTATGCCCTTTGGACTCAAGAACGCCGGAGCTACTAACCAAAAGGGGATGCACCTGATCTTTCCGGACTTCATCGGCAAATTCATGGAGGTGTACATTGACGATGTGGTGGTCAAGTTCCACAATCATGCCCAACACTTGAAGCACTTACGGGCGTCGTTCGAGAGGATGCGCAAATACCAACTCAAGATGAACCCGTTGAAGTGTGCATTCGGAGTCTCTGCGGGGAACTTTTTGGGTTTCCTTGTTCACAAGTGGGGCATCGAGATTGATGAGAATAAGATCAAGGCAATACAACAAGCCCAACCTCCTCGGAATAAGAAAGAGTTGCAACGCTTCCTCGGCCAACTAAATTTCTTGCGCCAGTTTATATCCAACACGGCGGGTCGGACACGATCGTTTGCAATGGGAGGCGAATTCCAATGGGAGGACAAGCACCAGCAAGCCTTCGACGAGCTCAAAGAGTATTTATCCTCACCCCCCGTAGTCACTCTGTCGGCCCCGAACCGACCATTCTTGCTTTACATATCGGCCGTCCGAGATTTAATTTGGTGTCTGCTTGCTCAGGAGAATAACGACGGGAAGGAGCAAGTTGTCTACTACTTGAGCCGATCTCTTTTAGGAGCGGAAACACAATATTCATCCATTGAGAAGTTATGCCTTTGTCTCTTCTTTGCTTGTAGGAAGTTGAGGTACTACCTCTTACCCACGGAGGTGAAGGCGGTAGCCCAGACCGACGTCATCAAGCACTTACTCGCTGGACCCATCATAAGAGGAAGACTTGGCAAGTGGGCATTGGCCTTAGTGGAATTCAACTTAACATTCGTGCCTCAACGAGCGGTGAAGGGACAAGCGTTGGCTGACTTCTTGACCGACCACCCATGTGTTGACGTGTCCGCTGATACTTTGGTGGACTTCGGGTTGGTGGCAAAGAAACCATGGACGCTCTGGTTTGATGGCTCCCGTACTAATAAGTGTGTCGGGGCTGGGATCATGATCAAGTCTCCGGCTGGTATCAAGACAAAGGCATCCTTCCTACTTAATTTTCCTTAAACCTACAACGAGCCGAGTACGAGGCTTTGATGATGGGGTTATTTATTTTGAAGGACCTTGGCGCCGAAATCGTGTAGGTGCTTGGTGATTCAATGTTAATAGTCAAACAAGTGGCGGGCGAATTCAAATGCGAGCGAGAAGGCTTACAAGCCTATTATGACGCGGCCCGATTGCTATTACGGAGTTTCGAAGATGCGATCATCGGATTCGTGGATCGCACCAAGAACATGGAGGCCAAAAAGTTAGCACAGACCGGGTCCAGTTTTTGCACATTTGCCAAGTTCAACTCTGTACCGGTGAAGGTCAGGTCGACCTCGACGTTAGAGGATCTTAACCCGATAGTTGAAATTGCTTTGCTATAACTCGACCGAGACTGGAGGCAAGAATACATTGACTACCTCAGCGACCCAAGCTCTTGCTCCGATAAGGCTTTGAAGACAAGGGCTCTTCATTTCGAGCTCATCAACGATACCCTCTATCGAAGGACTATCGACGGGTTTCTCCTTGTTTATCCAAGTCCATAAGAAGCTATGTTAGCCATGATGGAGGTCCATGAAGGCATATGTGGAGCACACCAATCGGGTATCAAGATGAGGTGGTTGATGCATCGTCACGGCTACTTTTGGCCAGGTATGGCAAATGACTGCATCAACTACATGAAGGGGTGTCAAGAATGCCAGAGGCATGGACAAGTTCAACACTCTCCGGCTGACACCTTTCATCCCGTAGTGAAGCCTTGGCCATTTCTGGGTTGGGCAGTAGATGTCATCAGAAAGATCTATCCCACTTCTACCAAAGGTCATGCCTTCATCATAGTAGCCACTGATTATTTAACTAAGTGGGTGGAGGTGGTCCCAATGAAGGTTGTGAACCAAGAGACAGTAATCCAGTTCTACAAAGAGCACATCATCCACAGGTTCGGGTTATTGGAGACGATCACAACTGACCAAGCTACCATATTTACAGGAGATGGGATCCAAAAGTTTGCTAGAGACATGGGCTTCCGAATCACCCATTCGATGCCTTATTATGCTCAAGGCAATGGTCAAGCAGAAGCTACCAATAAGGTATTGAAAAGCATCCGTAGAGAAGGCAGTGAGAGAACAACCCAGGACATAGCATCTCACCCTATCAGAGGCATTGTGGGCGTTCCATACTACGAAGAAGGGTGCCACTGGAACAACACTGTTTGCCCTTACTTACGGACACGATGTTATGATTCCATTGGAAATGACGGTCCGATCCTTAAGAAGGGCCGAGCAAGTAAACCTCTCCCAACTTGATTATGACTTGGCCATGTTGGCTGAGCTTGAAGATCTTCCTGAAGAGAGGCTAAGGGCATTGGACGCGATCGTCCAGCAGAAGAAGATTGTAGAGAAAGCCTACAATAAGTGGGTCCGAGAAAAGCATTTCGAGAGAGGAGATTTGGTGTGGAAGGTCATTCTCCACCTTGGACGTAAAGACCCTGAGCTTGGAAAGTGGTCGCCAAACTGGGAAGGACCATTCGAGGTGTACGATGTGCTGTGGAACGGATCCTATTGACTTGCTGACATCAACGATGAAGTTCATGAACAACCGATAAATGGGCTTTACTTGAAGAGATACCGGCCTAGCTTGTGGGAAGGCGTGGACAATCGTTTGTTCGAATATTATGCACGGACTTATAATCGGGAAATGTAACTTAGCCGGTGATGGATTTGTAGTAGAATCGTACTTAGTCAGCTTAGACTATGACGATAGCCTCTTCGGTTTTCTGTTGAAACTGGTCATTCATGTAACTTGGCAATGTATCTGGTTGGTCCATAGCCAATGAAGATAATCAATAAAGGTTAGGCTACTTCATTGGCCTCTTCAAGGGCCATCAAAATCGTGCTTCATGTTCAAGTCTAGCATACGGTCTCGATAAGACCAAGCATACATACGTCAAAGCCAGATAATAAATACGACATTCTCAAAAGATCCCTAACACAAAAAGCTAGTCGAGCTAAGAGGATCGGGGAGCACTAGAAGGTCAAGCTCATGCCCGTCCATTACCATCTGATAGGGCGGCACCAACATCGGGCTCAGAAAGGCAAGAGATCGCTTTGTCCACTAGTTCTCGAGCGACGTCAATAAATCCTCGATCATCAGCGTAAGCGTTCTTCTCTTGTCCTAGTAGTGCATCAGCAAGTTCAGACTCACCTTTAGCACTCTTGAAGACGGTCATCCCGTACTCTATGTTAGCCTGATGATAGGCTATCTTTCTCTCTCTCTCTCACAGGCAAGACCGTCTCGTGATCCCTGGTACTCAGAGTTGGCCTGAATCAAGCTCTCTTGAAGGCGGGCAATCTCAGCTCGGATACGGTTCGATGTCTCAGCCTGAGCGGCAACCATCTGTGCAACTTCAAATTCTTCAGCCTTAACCAGTTTGAACTCGGTGACCCTTGACGCCATGTTGTTCTGGGTCTCTGCGAAGGTCTTAGTACGAGCTTCTCCGTTCTGCTCCATGCAATGGATGAAGTCAACGTACCTTTCGCCCTTTTGATACCTATAAAGAAACAAGTGTTGAGAGCATGTTCAACTAAGGTGGTGGGGAGAAAGCGAATATAAAGGAGCTTACCAGTGGACAACACGGGCAAAGTCGGCGTGTATCCTGCAAATAGGAGCAGGTTGGTTACCGGTGGATGGCTCATGGTTTCTCAAGTACTCGAGGGCAGCGTATGCATAGGCTAGAGGTTCTGAAAACATAGTGCTTACCGTCTGGCTCTTGAGGTCACAAAGGTAACAGATCAAGTCGGCCCTTCGCTTGTCCTTTTCCATGTCGGCACATGCGGATGTCAGAACTTCAGGTACCAAAGCTGGAGTGATTAGGGGGTTGGTCAACTCGTCTATGGTGAATCCTATGCTCTCGTAAAATGCCTCGCATGGAATAACACGTGTGACCCAATAGGGTGAGGAGACATATGGGAAAACAAAGTTAAAAAGGCATGTACAAGCTCGGAGGTGTCAATCAGAGGTGTAGGCAGAAGAGGAGTGACGATAGGTGTCAGTGATGGTCCAGCTATAGGAAGCGGTGTGATGGTTGAAGGCGTCGAAAGATGCATGACATTCGAGCGAGCCCGATGGCACGTAGTGGTTGTAGATGTGGAGTCGTGCACGACATCGCCTGTGGGATAAGGCTCATTC
Source organism: Hypericum androsaemum (assembly GCA_963995505.1). Lineage (NCBI taxonomy): Eukaryota > Viridiplantae > Streptophyta > Magnoliopsida > Malpighiales > Hypericaceae > Hypericum > Hypericum androsaemum. Next base: position 1,123,053 of record OZ023189.1, on the reverse strand, counting down.
TGAGAAGCGGGATGTATCAAACTCGGCAACGGCTCGATCTTGGCCATCTCGGCATCAAAAATATTGGCAGCTGAAGAAGGTGCTGCTGGAGGTGAACGCGTATAACCAGGGGAATAAACAGGATCAAGCATTGCCTGAAACTCGACTTCGTCATCAAGAGGGGCGGAAGTCATAATACTAGTAGAGCAACTTTGACGCGGAGGATTTCTTCTAAGCCTTGAAGGAGAGATGACATGGGTAGACTGAGCATCAGTAGTAGGGTCGACTCGTACGGGAGATGCCTCAGGTGATGAGTCCTAAAATAATGTGAGCAAACATTAGGCAAAAAGTTTATTAATACCAAGTAAGCACCCGGAGTTAGTCTTTACCTTCTCAGACGAAGAAGTAGGGTATGCCACAAGTCTGACTGGAGGAGAGGATGCTCGAAGGATGACATCTGTACAACCAGATAAGGATGTTTATTGCCAAGTAAAGAACATGGTAGTAGGAAGAGTCAAGAGACTTACCGTCGTTTAGTAGGCCATAATTGTCGGTCTTGGAAGGAGACGTCGAAGTACCCGCTTGGTCGCTCGCTGCCAAGTGGTTAACCTTTTGCTTCTTCCTCGAAGGGGTTTTTTCTAGCCTCGAAATAATATCTGCCTTCGGAGGTGTATCTTTGAAGAAGGTGAAGGTCCCAGCTAGTTGCCTGTCATTAGCCTTCTAACATGTGAGTGTCGCCCACCAAGCCGCGAAGGTGGGAGAACGACTAGAAGAGAAGTTAAAGCAGCTGATTGTGCTTTGGTGTAAAAGGTAGTTGTTTGCCACGAGGCAAAATTCCACCTTTTCCTACTGATGTGAGCCTCGGTCGGCTCGGTGTCCATGGAGAAGGTAGTTGGTCGGGAACAGAAGTCCTTGGATGAGACCTAGCTGCTCAGCGGCAAAGCGAGGATTGTGGGGTGCTACGATCATCCTCCCGGAACAACTTCCATTAATTAGGTCTCGAGCAGTAAGTATGCTCTTCCAAGCATCGGTGATATAAGTCACGTCAGAGAAATTGAGAAAGTTAGGACGACAAGTCGCATGAAGAAGTGGAGAAGTTTAGTTACCGCTACGATCCTTTTTGAAGGCCCGAAAGTAGGGACGAAGACCTTTCATGTGTTTCTTTACCCGAGCCCAAAGAAGATGGTGGCTCTAGCTAGGTAATGACCCGTCATATGTAGGGAGTGAAGATGTCAGCTCGGGGAAGTAAGCCAGGCACCATATGGCAACCATCTATAAGGGACCGTTGGCAGTAAAAGTCTTCTTCAATCGATAAGTGTTGATGAAGATAGCCATCTGATCGTAGATATGAGAGAGGACAAATTGCCCAATTGCCATCTTCTGTCCCTCGACTAGTGCGGCGGCTAAGTTGAAGTATTCATTTGACACACGTTTGGAAGACGGGCAGGTGATATAACGGGTAATCTAAAAGAGTAGGAAGGCCGTGTGCTCGTCTCTACGATGAAACTCATCACCGAGTGCATAATCAGGGGCACTTTCGTTCGCATTGACGACGGGATTGGGTTCTCTTCGAGGATCTTCATCCCGTAATCGATAGGCTTTGACATAGGCGGGGAAACCATTTGCTACTGGCCTATTGGCCTCATGCCGTACCCGGGCATTGGCGTCAGATACTGGGGTAGACGAGAGGATCGGTTCACCATCGGGATGAAGGCCAAAAAGGGCAGCCTTATCATATAGTGTGATAGTCCTCATTCCTACAAGGTGAGATAAGATGAATAAAAAGCTTGATGAAGGAAAACAAGAATCATCTATGTTAAAGGTAGCTTATCGAAGCGAAAAAGAAACACATTGGCACTAGGACACCAATAAAGAAGCAATGTGCCGAGTAGTGGATGACATGGCTCAATACGGTGTGCGTAGAGGGACAAGAGTGAGCCGATGCCAGTTTGGTCCCATTGTAGTTGGTGGAATTATTTCAAAACGGCATGCTAAGTCTCGAACTCTTGGAATGGTGTAGGCCATCTGCGGTACCCATTACAGTTATTCCAAAAGCATAAGTTGAAAGGAGCGCCTTGAAAGAGAGGCATGTCACGGTAATGGACCGGAAGGGAGTCTTCAAAGGTCTCAACGTTGGTAATCATAGGTCCAAGTACTCAATTTTCTGTGTCTTAAAAGGTATCATCGACCGAGTAGCATTCTCCAAGTGTGGATGTGATGAGGACGTTGGAAGAGCGCTTTTCTTCCTTCTCTATATCAGGAGGTATCGGCATGATCATCCTAGCATCATTAAACAAATAGGGATTAGCAAAGACGATGTTAAAAGGACGGTGGGAACACCCGTTTACTCGCTTTGGATTATTGGGCCAACGCGAATGATCTCTCACCTCGGACTGCTAGCGGGCAAAGCCTATGGGTGAGAGTGCTTTCTCGCCTCAAACCTAGCAGGCGAAGCCTACCGGCAAGAGTGCTTTCTCGCCTCGAACCTAGTGGGCGAAGCCTACTGGCGAGAGTGCTTGCTCGCCTCGAGTCGAGCAAGGGAGACCAAGCTCGTCGTGGGCCGTTCGGACGAGCCTAACTCGGGTCACTAAGGCCGAGTCTACCTAGGCGAGATATATTGAGCTTTTATCTGAAGTGTGTAGGGGAATTGGTGAACCGACGCTGGTTCATGATGGAAGGTAAGACTCGTGTGGTGCATTCTCCTAGATCAAGGTCTAAACTATGGAATTACCCCAAGTTTAAAAGCCAATGGGAAGAAGTGCAAAATGGTGGGTTTGGCATTTTCACAAACACTTGGTGTGCAAGTGTTAAAGCTTGGAAACATACCTTGAAGGAGAGTTAGAAGCGAGCCAAAAGGAGTACAAGAGATTTGCAAGCCTCCAAAAGGTGGAGGGCAACTCTAGTCCAAAGCAAATAAGTCCTCCTACAAGTTGTAAGATTTGACCAAGAAGTAAGCTACTTTCATATTTTTGTTTACAAGCATAATGGAAAAAGGAGGGAAACTTACTTTGAAGATTAAACACACCTTGGAAACTTTGGAAATGGAGGAGTCATTCAAATTCTAGTAAGAGTTGTTAAGAAAAGAGGAATGGAGGCCAAGCTTTGATTTCCATGGTGAAGGTTGGGGAATGAAGAGTGGTGAGAATGTGAAGAGAATGAGAAGCTTTGTTCTCTTTAGACTAAGTCAATGGTATCTTTGGGGCCCACCAAGTCAAAGAGGGAAGGTTGAAATTCAAAGGAATCAAGTTTGGTCCAAGCTTGAAAATTCGGAGGGAAACACATCAACATTTCTCGGAATGGACGCCTCGAACTATTGACGTAGGTGGGGCATTGTTGGAGCACAAAATTAATGTCTCAGAGTGACGACGATCTATCTCCAGATGTGCGGGAATTGGCTCAGGCTCGTTGGTACGTGGGGCCCGGGTGAGAGGCTCCTCTCGCCCTCTTAGGCGAGACCGAGTGAGAGATTCTTCTCGCTCACGTTGGTGAGCCAGGCGAGAGGCTCCTCTCACCCTCGTAGGCGAGACCGAGCGAGAGATTCTTCTCGCTCATGTTGGTGAGCCCGAGCGAGAGGCTCCTCTCGCCCACATGGCTGAGTCCTATCGAGAAACTCGTCCGACTCAAATAGGCGAGAGGCCGGTAGGAGGCACGAGCGAGGAGCCGAGTGAGAGGCCTACGGCGAGAGGCTGAGTGAGGAGCTGAGCGAGAGGCCGAGCGAGAAGCCTAAAGCAAGAAGCCGAAGGTGAGAAACCAACTTGCGCCTGAGCGGAAAGCTTATTCGACCTTCGTAGGCGGGAAGATGATCCTGAGAGTAGGTCTATTTTGGTTGAAGAGGTCGTCAGTTTAAGCCCGTTTTGGGATTCATTTTGGGCTTGGCGAGATGCCCATCTTGGGTGATAACGGACTTGAGACGAGGTTTTGTGTGGAGGATTCGAGAAGGGCAAGCCAATCTATATTTTCCTAAGTTGAGCCGGGATTCTCAATGTTTGGTGAGACTTGGTAAGTTCCTCTTTAGGCCACGATCGCTTGGTTGTCACATTTTGAAACTTTCTATTCGAGGACGGGATCTGCTCATTGAAGGAAGATGGCTTATACTGAGCCGAGGGGATCCCGTCATATTAGGAACAAATAACTTGAAGCGGATCTCTCGGGATTGAGACTTGGAGCCGAAGGTCTTGGAAGCGGTTTAGGATTTTCTATTCTGAAGGCGCGGAGGTTAGGTCAAGGCACTCTATATAAGGAGGGCTTGGGCAAGAGAACGGAGATGAACAACACAACTACTCTTCTATCTTTATCGTTTTTCCTTAGTATGTAGCCTAGCATGGCCGGTAGCCTAGCATAGCTTTAGACCGACCTTGGGACGACCACTCCGGATCCGTCTCAGGTTACTTGTTCTCTTTTCCCCGCAACATATTTAAACATGCAAATTTGTTGAGAGGTTTATAACATTTCAAACATTTTACTCGATTTAATTATATATAATTCGGTACATTAGTTATTAAGATATCAAATAATATCAATTAAATCTACTCGAGATAAACTTTTCGAGTCAGTACAGCTGAAAAATAAAGCACGCGCAGAGGATAAATTATTGAGGATGGTGTGATAGTAGTCTAAAATTAGTCACGTATAAATAAAAATTATTCTTTCTCATGGAAAATGCTTCCCGCTCCAGAATAGTTTTATGGTAATTATGTCATACAAATAAATAATTATTTAAATTATTGATTTTTTAATAAATTGTATATCAATAAAATCTATGAGAAAAAAGTGAACCTTGTAAATGTTGGAACAATATTAGTAAAAATATGGTTTGCACATATATATAAATCGCAAATATAGAATAAAGAAGAGGGTAAGAGTATGCTCACGATCACACTTTGGGCTAAGTGTGTAATACGTCGTCTTCAAGGTAGTGACCTTCGGATTGAATCCTGGACAAGGCCACAGTTTAACCGTGTGCCCTTAAACTCTTATTACCTGCCTATATGCTTCAGGCCTCCGTGGGTAAGAGAGTTCCCATGGTACAACGCCCAATCACGTGTGCTATAGGAAGCACTATAGCACACCTTTCAAACTTTTGGTGGCGTAGAACTCCGACTCTTATGAATGTGAGAAATGCTATGCAAATGAGGGGGAGAAGTATGAAGCTCAAGGAAGAGTGTGAGCTAGGGGGTGATTTGGAATGGTGGAGGAGGGCTCATTTTATAGGAAGCCTAGTCCTCCAACATTCAAATCCGCATTAACTCTTGTCATTAACAAGGTGAGTAAATGGGTGGTTACTAGACCATAAAAATCTCACATTAACTTGGCCGTTACTCTCATTAACTTGGCCCGAATTTAATTTCAAAATTTCAAAATTTAAATTCAAATGCCAACAAGGAGAAGAAGGTTCTAGAACGTGGGTTTGTCCCGGAGGAAATCCAACAGATTTTGGGCCAAGAATCACTTCAACAGGTCCGGCGCAGCTCTAAAAGATAAGACCCTAGAACCTGGAACAATTCCCACAACCCACGATCCCGCAACCCGCAGCCATACTACCTTTAAGCCAATTTTTCATTCACACCGAGAATTAATTTTTTACAAGTGTTATATATCGTTACGAAGCTCTATCAATGAGCTTCGTATTGATCTCACAAACACTCAAAACTAATTGGTGTGACCTCCAATTAATTAGCTCTGGCCCAAATTCTAATACAGTCAATTGTACTGGGCCAGTCTCTTCCATTGGTTAAAACCAATTCTCCAACAATCCCCCACATGAAAATGGCTAATATGATATGAGCCTACCAATGCTACATGCAACTTGGGGTTCTGCGAGAATTTGTTGCATCAGAAAATGTAGTCGAAAGCCTTGAACCTTCTTTAGTAAAATACCTTCGGATATACTTGCCAACCAGTGGATGCAATGCCTTGAACTGTTCGGCATTTTATGTATACCAAGACAAAGGTACTCACACAACTCCTTCTCAACCACTACTCAGTTCTTTCAGTTGTGTCTATTTTGGCCCTGGATTGCCTTGGAAACTTCATCGAATGCTCTAGAGATTTAGCCATTAACTTATCTCATAGAAGCGGCCCCTTCACATTCGATATAGGTGATCTCTTATAAGGAGTATCCTGCCACACCCCACTTACAGGAATAGGTAGGGAACTCAATTTTTTGAGTATTTTGTTCGACCCTAGCCTCACAATTTGGTTATCCCATTGAACCTGCAGATCGGGGTTTACGATCCAGGTTGGGTTGCCATCATGGATTTAGGTCATTTCGTGGGCTTTAATCCCATTTTCCTCGATGATACCTCCACTAGGTCTTTCGTTAGACCTTTAGTTAATGGATGCGCGATGTTCTCTTTTGACTTTACATAGTCTAAAGATATCACAACCGTTCTCAATAACATTCTCATGAATTTATGTCTACGACGTATATGTCTAGACTCCATTATACACATTGTTTTGTGCTCTTCCAATAGCTGACTAACTATCACAGTACATACTAATAGGAGGCACTGGTTTTGACCACATCGGGATATCCTCTAAGAAATTTCGGAGCCAATCTGGCTCTTCAGCTGCTAGATCCAATGCTATGAATTTTGATTCCATAGTTGATCTAACAATGCAAGTTTATTTGCATGACCTCCACGAGACCGCTTCTCCTCCAATTGTGAATATATATCCGCTCATGAATTTTATATTCTTGGAGTCCGAGATCCAGTTCGCGTCTAAATATCCGCTCGAAATAATCAACACCCTCGGTTTGCTTGTAGCCTTTAGCTACAAGTCTAGCCTTGTACTTATCCACAGTACCATCCAACTTTATCTTCTTCTTGAAGATCCACTTGTGGCCTAGTGAGTTACTACCCAGAGGTAGATCCACTAGTTCTCAAGTATGACTATGCAAGATAGACTCTATCTTGCTATTTACCGCTTCCTTCCAAAGAGCAGAGTCTGTAGAAGACATTATCTCTTTGTAGGTTATTGGATGTTTCTCTAAAGATAAGTTAGGAAATCTAATCCAAAGATTTTTTTCCTTGCCCTTTTCTCATATCTAGGTTTTCCATCTTCATCTCGAGGTTTCTCTCCCCCCACATTACTCCCACTTTGGTCAACTTGACTGTCAACCTCTGATTGAGGTTTCAATAATAGTATTCACATGGACATCAGAGTTGTCTGACTTATGTAATAGGAATCGGTATGTAACACTATCTTGTGCATAACTGATAAAACACACAATCCACTGTCTTGGGTCCTATCTTTGTCCTTTTAGGTTGTGGGATCAGAACCTTAGCAAGACATCCCCAAACCCTTAGGAATTTGTAGCTCGGTACATGACCTTTCCACAATTCATAAGGAATTTTATCCAACTTTTGTGCTATACTTTATTGAGTACATAGTTGGCCGAAATTATTGCTTCCCCAACAACTTGGAAGATTCTTGATCTTCTTCCCAAGTTGGTTCTCGACTTCATTCTTATAGTGAATGATAAATCTATTGCTTCGTCTTTATTTCTCATCAAGTAGACATAGCAATCTCTTGTACAATCATCGATCAAGTCTCGCACTTGTATTTAAGATCGATGTTGACTTGGATAATAGGTTTAGGTATATAAGCCTTTGTAAAGACTTATAATTCACATGACCTAATCTACCACTCCACAATTGTAATGACTCACGAGAATATGCAAAATTTGCATTTCCTCAGCATTCATTACAGATGTACTAGTGCTAACCTCGTAGGTTGCACTTTCATCAATCTAAGTATTAGACTTTGCCTTAGAGGCTAAAGTCATTTCACTCATTTTGAAGATATTGGTCAAAAATAATCCTTCCCAATAAACATTCCGCGTTTCAACAGAACAACTTTTTCCAACTCAAACACGAGTTGAAAGTCTTTCTTGTCAAGCACAACTCCAGAGACTAGATTCTTCCAAATTTCAGATACATGCAACACATCGGTCAGCTCTTGTCCGAGGTTACCTTGAGCACAACCATCCCTCTGCCTTCAACCTTGGAAACTGCCAAGCTTTTCTTTTAGCAATTCTCATCATCCACTGGTTGATAGGTCTTAAACATCTATTTGTTCGCACAAATTTGATGCGCGGCCCCTGTGTCCACCAAAATTCACCTCGACACAAGAACTGTGAGGTTCATGTCATCAATGTCGAAGCTCGAGCTTGTCTCATCGACATTAGCACGAGCACCCTTCTAATTCTTGCCCTCAGCGGCATAATATTTGTAGCAACCCTTAGCTCCAAGGCTAGCTTTGCTGCAAACAAATAAGGTATTGGTGAAGCTCTTATTATGAGCATCTCCCTCAGAATTATTAGAGTATTTCTGCTAATTCCCACGGGAGTTCCACCTACCTCAACCACACTGGTCTTGGCAACCATGTCACTTAGTTTCTTCTCAATCTTTCGGTTATCTTACTCGATATGCAACCTTCTCAAAAGGTCCTCGAGACTCATCACCTCCCTCTTATATTTGAGGTACATCTTGAAGTCCTTCCAATATGGCGGTAATCTTTCAATCACCATTACCACTTGGAGGACATCACGGATAAGAATCTTATGAAGATCTCTAACATCCTCCTCGGGTTTACTCTCTTTGAGATACCAAGTCAAATTCAAGGTAGTCAAGAAGAGCATCATCATTTATTGCCACCACTTCAAACCACTACCCTCAAACTTTTTTTCTAATTCTCAAATTGAGAAAACGACAGTGGATTTCTCAGAACCGGCATCACGACCTCAGCGTCGCTAGCACTCACAACCGGAACCTCGACGTTCACATTGTTGGTGGAGTTCACCTCAACCATTTATATATCACAAATATATAACAAATATAATAAAGCTTTAAACAATTTATCAATTAATAACTTAACATGAATTTATCAATTTTACAAATTGATTTAAGTGTGGGAAATATGCTCAATCTATTGAAGCCCAAATTATAACCGGTGTGAATTGGCCTGTCCATCTTCACTGACCGTCCAATTAAAAACTACCAGATTATAAAATTGAACTTAATTATTTTTTCCATATAGGAATCACCATTATCGGTGACAACAAGTAAAAACAAAATAGAATATTTGACCGCACACTTACTCTTTTGACCATACAATTAGTCATCACCGGAGAAGTCGGTTATGGATGCATGAAACTTGAAACGTACTCAATTATTTAATTGGGTAGTAGTCCACGCAAATGCTATATTTTCCCCATCATTGTTATTGTATACACCCAATAACCATAAATAAACGACCATTCACAAGAAAATGGTTCCCACTAAAATGGTCTACAATAATGGTTATGCCCGTTATTGTCCAGAACCCAATAATGGACCATTAAGGTCCTATTCAATAGCACAATTAGTTTATGAGCCTAAAAAACCGAAGACCCACAAATTCTCTAGCTTAAGACATGCTATGGCCAAATCAACAAAGAAACTGTTAAACCATATCGTGGGTCGCCCGTATGATTATCTAAATTTACACTCCAATCAAATTGTTACAGTAGGTGTGGCCTCATTGTAAAGCCAGTCAACACGTTGAAACTAAATAAATCACAATGTAACCGTACCCTTGAAACAATCAAATACCAATTTCCAGTTTCAACATCGGAAAGATTATTTAAGTTTAATAACTTACCAAACATTCCAACCCGGAGTAATAAATCTTTGAACTCCAACGTTTCTGTCGCCTCGTGGCTCCAAAGACACCATTCTATTTCCAACGACAATATTATATTCGTAACAGTAGGCACATACAAAAAAAGATTAAACAAGTGAGTTAACTCAGAGACGTTCAAGCGACTTTATAAAGGTTAATTCAATTATTTAGTCGTTAAGCTCTCTTACAGAAGCAAGCGCCATGATAACCTTTAGCATTTGACGTGCATGCGTTAAATAATAACGATATCATTAATATAACATTTTTCCTATTCAATTCTCCGATTCAAATCTTATTTTCCCATTTAAGCGGAAAAAACAAAATCTTGGACAATTCAACATAATTAAGACAATTGGGAACAGATAATGTTCACGTACTACAGACTCTTCTTCTATACCAATAATACTGCATATAATTTGATAAAAAATAATACTGCATATAATTGATAACCAAAGCTTACTAATATTAAGACATTATAAGAGTTTAAGATTGTTGGAACAATATTAGTAAAAATATGGTTTGCACATATAATAAATCGCAAATATAGAATAAAGAAGAGGGTAAGAGTATGATCACGATCACACTTTGGGCTAAGTGTGTAATACGTCGTCTTCAAGGTAGTGACCCTCGGATTGAATTCTGGACAAGGCCACAGTTTAACCGTGTGCCCTTAAACTCTTATTACCCACCTATATGCTTCAAGCCTTCGTGGGTAAGAGAGTTCCCAAAGTACAACGCCCAATCACGTGTACTATAGGAAGCACTATAGCACACCTTTCGAACTTTGGTGGCGTAAAACTCCGACTCTTATGAATGTGATAAATGCTATGCAAATGAGGGGGAGAAGTATGAAGTTCAAGGAAGAGTATGAGCTAGGGGGTGATTTGGAATGGTGGAGGAGGGCTCATTTTATAGGAAGCCTAGGCCTCCAACATTCAAATTTGTATTAACTCTTGCCATTAACTAGCTCATTAACTAGGTGAGTAAATGGGTGGTTACTAAACCATAAAAATCTCACATTAACTTGGCCGTTACTCTCATTTTTTGGCCCAAATTTAATTTCGAAAATTCAAAATTTAAATTCAAATGCCACAAGGAGAAGAAGATTCTAGAACGTGGGTTTGTCCCGTAGGAAGCCCAACAGATTTTGGGCCAAGAATCGCTTCAACAAATCCGGCCCAGCTCTAAAAGATAAGACCCTGGAACAATTTCCACAACCCATGATCCCGCAACCCGCAGCCATACCACCTTTAAGCCAATTTTTTATTCACACCGAGAATTGATTTTTCGCAAGTGTTATATATCATTACGAAACTCTATCAATGAGCTTCGTATTGATCACACAAATACTCAAAAACCAATTAGTTTGACTTCTAATTAATTAGCTCTGGCCCAAATTCTAATACAGTCAATTATACTCGACTAGTCTCTTCCATTGGTTAAAACCAATTCTCCAACAGTAAAGTCCACGGAAAAATTATCACTTGGGACAAAATCTCAACCATTGTGAAAAAATTTCCAATAATTGAATATTCTCATGAACTAAATGCTATAAATGTATAGGAGATTATATTTGGTGTTTATTCTAGGAAATGTTTAAATTGTCTACTGCATTTTAGTTCCAAGAGGAGATATATATATTTCCAAGAAAACTAGGCCTTGTAATTGGATAACTGAACCCGATGTTCATTTCTCATTAAAAATAGAGCTTCGGAATTGAATCTGGCCTTCTTTTTTAAACTGAATATGGAGAGACATCAATTAAATGGATGGGTTCATGTCATTTTTTATATTGTGGAATACCTTTAAAGTTGAAATCTTTAATTAAATTAATGAAGTCTTGATATCTCCCTAATTTTTTATTATTTTCAATATATATGGTAATTATGTATATTGTATGTAAATAGTTTTTAATTGTCAGTAACACTGGCAAATCTTCAAACATGACCGATGACTAATTAACGAGCAGCTTTGGTTTTTCGCAGATTTATTGACTAAACAGAAATCAAATTCGGTTCATAAGACCGTTGATAACGTTTTTGCAAGAGTCGACATCAAGGCGAGGATGTGGTGAGTGCAATTAGGAGAACAATTAGTCAAAAAGTAATATATTTTATCTAACTTAGTGCATATCGATGACTAATTAACGAGCAGCTATGGTTTTTCGCAGATTTATTGACTAAACAGAAATCAAATTCGGTTCATAAAATCGTTGATAACATTTTTGCAAGAGTCTGACATCAAGGCGAGGAGTTGGTGAGTGCAATTAGGAGAACAATTAGGCAAAAAGTAATATGTTTTATCTAACTTAGTGCATCTAATATCTTAGTTATATATTAACATAGATTATTGGTATAATACACTCGTGTACATTAAGCGATATTTTTTTGATGGGTAATAAAATTTTACGGAAAAAAATAACGAGTAAACCTACTACATATATTAATGATGCAAGACAATTTTAGTTGAAGTAATAAAAAAATGACGGGCTGGGCCACTGGGCCGTGGATGTGATTCGGGCCAATCGAGCAGAAGTTCCGCGGGAAAGGTTCTTTCCGCTCCCGCCAAATCACTTCTTTCCATGTTTCTTTGCTTAGTTGGGACGAGGCGGCAAGTTCTTGCAATTTTGGGAAATATAAATAAATAAATAAATGAGAAACCGGCGGAAGCAGGTGGTGGCTATCACTAGAGCACCAAATGGGAGCGCCTTCGAGACCTGGTATGTATTGTTTCCTTTTTTGATCGGTTAATACATAAGTAAGTGGGTTGATGCAAGCGCAATTCTGATCATCAGTGCCAAGTGCGGTGTGTCGGTGGCCATCGCGTTGGCTGATATGCACCCATGCCGCCGCGGGGAGGACATGCCCGTTGTTAGACGGTTCAAAGGCGTTCGATCATCGAATCATCCGAACCGCCATCTTGTCTTCAGCACTGGTCGCCAACCCAGATCGCCTTTTCGGTTCTTCATGTATTGATACCGCATTACACTGTCTCGCTTTGCGAGTCGTTCCTTTCTGAGTGTCTGATTCTGCTCTCAGGGAAGAATTTACGAGCGAGTGCGAGGTGGCAGCGCGGATGGAGTTTGATAGGAGAGGTTTCGATACTTGGAAGAACATGTCCAAAGAGGTGAGAAGAACCGATTGCTTATGTTGTGATGTTGGTACTTGGAAGTCCGCTCTACTTAATTTTCTGTTGCCGGTTTGTGGTGTAGGAGAGGGAACCTTATGAGAGGAAAGCTGAAATTGTTAACTCGGAATACGTCCAAGCTTTGATCCAAGAGGTTGAACAAGTGAAGCCATGGGTATCTTCCATTTTCATTAATTTCAATTGCCTTCAACAGGGTTGGTTTTCTGCTTTATGGACTCCTCACTGCTTCTTCTGTTGCTGTAGGTGAACGACGAGGCGGATTCCGCACAAGTTGGCAAGTTCGATCAGGTATGCTTTTTTATTCAGGTTGGATGAGCACATGTGTCCGTTCTAAAGTTAATTCTGCACGTACCAAGTTTAGTATATGAACCGTTTGATGCACCCGTTCATTGAGACAAATTGTGATTCCTCTTGTTGACAGTCTCTTATCAGGATTTAAGATACTGTGACGATGATCGGTGCATCCCTGATGGCTGGGGCACTTGAGAGCTGCTTCATCCGACTGGTTGCCTTTTTTAAGGGATCGATATTATTAGTTGTTGTTGATAAAACAGAATAGAGAGGTCTAATTTAGGGCCTATTTTTTTTGTCTTCTGGTGGGAGATTAGTCATTTTGGAGGCCATGTCTGTGTAGTTTACCATGTGCTCATCAGTTGGTTCATATGGAAAGTTAGATTTTTTTTCACCGAGCAGGACCCATTTTAGACATGGCTCTCTAAAGAATGTCTTTCATATTCGTAAAATATTGAATCAAAATTTATTTATGTAAATCCAACTTCATTATTATTTGGACCAACTGGACCTAAGAAGAGGCAGCTAAAGAATTTGTAGAATCATTAAACTAAAATTACAAAGAATTTTGAGAGCGCGTTGATGTTTCAATCTCTTAATATTAGAGATCCTACACCTGTAAATGTTATAAAAGTAGTGTGTTCCGAATGAATGGGGAAGCCGTAGTTGAAGATGCCACTCTTAATTATAAATTTTCTAATAGTATTCTTCTCATTGTGTTTTAAATGTTGAAGGTATAAGTCTAAACTTACCTTGTGATATTTTTCGTGAGGAATAATCATTGCATTTCATTCATAAGCAGAAAGCCAACCAACAACATAGTCCAAATACAAATGAACTAGACATATGGTAGTCAACATAATACGACTTTTCCGAAACGGTGACGTACATTAGTTGACGTAGTATTTGATGTGGACAACGTAAATTACCAAAACAATCCCAAAATTTTTAGAAATTTATCTCATCTTCGTCTTCTTCCTCCCACCTCCAACTAAAACCCAAGACCATTCTCTAATTCTGCGCTGCTGCTCCTCCAAATCCTCCTCCATCGCCAAAGAAATTATAATCCTGATCCAAATAAAATCACCTAGTAAACAAGATAGACTGCAACTTTAGACGACAACAAAAATCTCAGCACCAACTTCCTTCCTACCAAACAGTTCTCGCCTACTCTACTTGCTCCCCTCCTGGTAGGCCTCAGTCCAGGGGGGGGGCACCTTTGGTACTTATAATCTGGCCGAATTGGCCTGCTGTATGGTCCACTTCGTGGCCCTTGAGTGCCCTTTGGTGCCTGCCTCTTTACTCCTTCGTGCTCCCTTCAAAACTAGGATGTGAGCCCATCGCATCTCTTCGCTGGCTGTGTCGCAACCTTTCGCTGAGTGGCTGACAGCTCTTGTGTCTTTTCAAAAATTCAACCTTCCCATCGTGTCTCTTGGCTTCCTACTGCCAGGAACCTTTGTGGCCGCTGGTCAGGCCTGCTCACTCGCACCTCCTCGTATGTCTAGCTGGCCTTGAAGGGCGAGGTATGACACTGGCTCCTGGCAGTCCTACAACATCGACGTCTTCAGGAAGGTTCGCCAATGGTTGGAGCACTCCGCGAGGCCTGTGTGGAAGCCGCTTCAACCAAGGGAACACTCGGTTTTTTATCTATTAATGAAAGCTGGTTTAAATGATAATGACTTAAAATTTTTGCATTTATTATTAGAAAGAAATCATTGAGAGATTTATTATTAAGTACGATCCGACAATATTTAATTTTGAAAAATATAATATAATATATATTAGTAGTCGATACAATAAAGTTAAGTTACTTGATTTGCAATCAGATATAATATAATATATAGTACAAAATTAACGAGGTGCAAGTGTTAAGATATTTGAATTTATTTAAAAGTTCTTAGCCCGAATGCAAAAATTCTATTGGGAACATAGCTTCTAAATAGAATATGACGATTCTTGACTTCGATATATGAGATTCACCAAAATAAAAATACATAATAGAGATAAAAATTAGGGATAATTACTACCAGGCCAGGCCCCTAGTGTTCGGCATATTCGCCACTCACCTCCTGGTGTTCAAAATTGATTAAAAATCTCCTAGTTTGGCAAAATTATACTCTAGGGCCCCTGCTGACGTCAGTAGTTATATTTTCATTTTTTGTCATAGAAATGACAAAAATACCCTTGAAAAAAAATAAAAAGCTATTTTCCTCTTCAACCTCTGGACTCCGCCCAAGAACAAGAAACAAAGAACACAAGAAACAAAGCACAATACATGCTTCGACATAAAACTGAAGAAACACCAATTCGCCCATTCAAAGCAATCCACACTTCGACATAAAAATCAAAACTTTCGCCATAAGGAAGCATGCTTGGCAAAAGGGTACTCAGATTCCAACAAAACATATCTAGCAACCAATCGAGAAAAAAAAACCCAGAAGCCCAAATTCCAACCCAGAACCTACAACTCTAGGTGCTGTATCGAACATGGTCGCGCACACTCGGAGCTCGGCCTTCAAAACGTCATCGTCCCAGCCCATGGAAATTAGCGAGCCCGGTGACGATGACCATCAACGAGAGCTTGAAGATGTCCTTCGGGTCGGTGGTGTTGGTCTCCAGGGAGGAAATGCTGGAGAAGCATGAGTCCAAGCACTGGGTGCGCTGTGATCCACGGGCACCGTCGTCGTCCTTCGCCCCTCGTCCACTGGCACCATGCACCATGTAGAAGACGGGCTGTTATTTTTTAGAATAGACGTGCTATCCTTTTTTCTGTTCTTTAAAATTTTTGGGTGGCTCACGTTAGTTTGTATATTTGACACGCTATTAATAAACCGTATATCGGTACGAGACCCAAAAATTCTGATTTTATTAATATGAAGGTCTTTTCAAATTTACATTTTTGGCAGAAACCATAGAATATTTTTGAAATAGATAGAAAGTTACATACATTTTCGAATTTGATATTTTAATAAAAGAATAAAAATGTATATTGAAGTCTATCCAAGAGCGAGTAAACTCCATCCATGTTGTTGACAAGTGATAGTGGCAGGGGTATTTAAAAAAAATAAAAAAGGGAAGCGACTTCATACTCGGACCCATTTTTAAAAAATTTAATGCAAATTTGGTCCCAGGCCGAAAAAAATTTTGATTTTGGTCCCAGATTGAATTTTTTTTGGATTTTGTTCCCAGGTCGAAAAGATTCTTTCGATAATGAAAATCAAATTTTTTTTTCGATTTTAGTCTTAGGTCAAATTTTTTTTCGATCTGGGTAACCTAAGTCGAAATTTTTTTCGACCTAAAAAACAGACACCATTTTCAAAAAAATTTCAATGGTAATACTATATTAATAAATAAACTTGTACCGTAACACCGGGAAAAAACCCCTTCTAGGGTCTGTTTCTTTCTTTATTCTGAGCTATTATTTTGGTATTTGTAATCTCTACGACTGGAAACTTATTTTTCTTATAATTTTTTTATTCTTGAAGGGGTAAGTATTCCTGGGAATGGCACGTCATCGAATTAATGAATTTCGATTATATTCGATTTTGGCAAATTAAACGGGTGACGTGATCAAGTTGTGGAAAAAGAGAAAATAATTTAACTAGAAAAGAAGTACCGAGAAAATATGACAGGTAAAGAAACAAATATTTTCAATTGTACCTTTGAGTATTGTATTGTCACTCCACCGTCAACTGTCAATTTCAGCGCAGCCTACTAGCTAGTATAGAAATTATCATCTAGTTGTGGCTGGATCAGATTTTCCGTATCTCTTGAATTGGAATTGATTTATTCGAAAAAAGTCTCGGCCATATATAGAAAGAAATCATCTAGATATTTATAAGAAATTTACAACTAAATAAGATCTGACAATATATTCTAAAAAAGAGAGAGTAGGATTTGACAATATTTGATTTTAAATAAATAATATATATTAAATTAGTAGTTGGTACAATAAAAGTAAGTTATTTCATATGCTCAGATATAATACATTATGAAATAATAATAATAAATGATGCAAGTGTTAAGATATTTAGATTTATTTAAATAGTTATTAAATTAAGGCAAAAAAATTATTAGGAAAGTCGTTCCTAAATAGAGAGCGACAATATTTAACTTGGGATATATTCCCTAAATAAACAAAAACTTAATATATTTTTAAAATAGGCAAAAATTTAATTTAAAATTTTAAAAAATAGGAAGACGATCCATGTACAGGTCGCCTCCCCTCTAATTTTTTTAATTTTTTTTGTCGATCGAACTCGATCGACTTTTGATTTCAAATAAATTTTTGATATCGTTACACTCCGTATTTGGAAAAGTTATAAACTATAAAGTTGTAGATATATGTCTCAGCTTTGCATAGAAATTTGAATCAATTCAATCGGACTCCAGAGTAAAAATTTGTGTCTCACAACCGAAATCAGTCGATCGAACTCGATCGGCTTTTGACTTCAAACAAAATTTTGACATTGTTACACTCCGTATTTGGAAAAGTTATAAACTACAAAGCTGTAGATATATATCTCAGCTTTGTATAGAAATTTGAATCAACTCAATCAGATTCCGGAGTAAGAAGTTGCAAAAATTACTTTTTTTCTTCTCTTGTACTTCGATTGAAAAAATAATTTTTGCAGCTTCTTACTCCGGAGTCTGATTGAGATGATTCAAATTTCTGTACAAAGCTGAGACATATATCTACAACTTTGTAATTTATAACTTTTACAAATTCAAAGTGCAAGGATGTCAAAAATAAATTTGAAGTCAAAAGCCGATCGAGTTCGATCGACTAATTTCAATTGGGAGATACAAATTTTTACTCCGGATTCTGATTGAGTTGATTTAAGTTGCTGTGCAAAGCTGAGACGTATATCTACAACTTTATAGTTTATAACTTTTTTAAATACAGAGGTAACGATGTCAAAAATTTATTTGAAGCCAAAAGCCGATCGAGTTCGATCGACCGAAATTATAAAAACTTAAAACAAAAACTGGAGGGGAGGCGACCTACAAGCAAGTCGCCTCCACTAGTGCATTATTTTAATTAGTGACAAACAAATAGAGTCGACCCGCTTATGAGTCGTCTCCATAATTTTTTTAAAATTTTTAATTAAATTTTTTGCCTATTTTGAGAATATATTAAAATTTTGCCTATTTAAAAAATATATCTATATTTTCTGCCTATTTAGGAAAAAAACTCTTAACTTGAATTTCACCAAAATAAAAAATGGTAGAGATAAGAATTATTAAAAATAGTGGGAAGTCGTATAGACAATTAATTAATTTTTTTAGAAATGACAATTAATTAGAATCTAGGGAAGAGAATTTGAGTAAGTAGTGGCTGTGGGAAGTCGTAGAGTCAATTAATTAGTAATTTTGAAGGAGACAGTTAATTAACCAGTTTTTTTAGGGGAATTAATTAACTAGTTGGATACTCGATTTTACTCCACCGGCACTAGCATAGCAGTAACCTTTCACCTTCTATCAAAGAAATCAAAGACCACACGCATTTCCCTTTCTCTTCTCCTCTCCTCTCCTCTCTTTCCACCAAAAGGAACAAACTTGTTCTCTCTTCTCTGCTCTTCTTTTTCCACCAAAAGGAACAAACTTGTTCCCTCTCCTCTTTCGGGACAGAAATGGCCTTTTGGGGTCTGTTTCTTTCTTTTTTTTGCGAGCTGGTATTTGTAATCCCTATACGCCGAAAGGAGACTGATTTTTCTTTTAATTCTTGAAGGGGCGAGTATTCCTGGAAATGGCTCTTACACACTGCCGTCTCAAGTCCCTCCAAGGAGGCTCCGGATTAGCCGAGTAACTCTCTTCATGCATGCACTTCTTTTTCCTTTGTTATTTCACTAAGATTTTTGAAAAAATAGGGTTTTTTTTTACCCATAATATCCTGGAGATGTGTGTCCTCGTGACATTACCAACTTTTTTATCGTTGTTAAAGGGTCGTGAGACCAAAGAGAAGCTGGAAGGGGGAACACGGTCTTGGATTGGGAAACGTTGAGGGTGGGAGAAACAGGTGGACTAAAGATCAAGAGAGTGAGGCCAGCAGTGATTTTGTTTTTTGAATGAAGAAGTGAGAATGGAGAATGAGAGGCGCCGTTGTTATGGAGCGTGACCAATCAATCTTATGATTGATTTTAATTTTTGAATATACCCTCTTGAGCCATGTTTTGTACAAAAGCACAGCCTATCTTGCTTCATTATCCTGCCAAATAATTCCAAATCACATGCTCCTGGGTCGTTAAGTATTGGTTGATCTTGCTTCTGTCCCCTTGGACAAGTTTTTTTTTTCCAGAAATAAAACAGCCTATCTTAACCTCATTGTTCTTACAGCGTTAACATTTATGACGAAAACTGTAATGAGATTGTCGGGGAAGAGAAAAGTAAAACTGTTTGGTGATATTTCTTAGCTACATTGTGTTCTCAATGAAATATATTAATTTGCAGGCGTCAAACTTCTATTCGAATTCAGACTTTATACGTCTGGAAATAAAAGTTGGTGAAAACCAGCCCATCCCTGTGGCAATTACAAAAGGGTCTACAAAATTGAAGCTCTACTTCGAGGAGTCAGATGATGTTGTGCTATCAGTTGTAGGTCCAACAGAAGTTCATCTCGTTGGTTATTACGACAAAACTAATCAAGGCCAAGACTGCTATCCTGCTCATAAAATTGATACCAGGTACTTGTTATTCTTTGCAAGTCTATATTTCTATGGTTATGAGATAATAACTTCCACTTTAAACTTCTTTCACTTTTTCTCGCCCCATAGCATCTGTCCTACGAGTGATGTTGAACCAAGTAGAGAAAAATCGACGAAGAATGTTGCAGATACAGACTCCATGGGTACGTGCAAGAGACCTTTTATTCAATGTTGTTAATATTGATTTTAACATTTTTGTGGCACTATTATTATTTGATCTTGGATTTGGAAAAGTTCCAGGCAATACGTTTGTACTCTTTGATAACATATTTTAACAGCAAATTTAAGTAGTTCATAAATATTTGATGTGAGATTAACTTATTATAAGTTTCTTAACTTTACTGCCTTGCATTTTTCACTTTGATTATTTTTCTTGGAGATAAGATTAGCAAATAAAGTAGTCTAAGTTTGGGAATGCCAAATTCAAGCCTTTTAACTTTGTTTCTCTGTGATTTGGACAGAGTACAATATGTTGGAGGAAAGACTTGTGAGTAATGAACATACTCCAAAGAAAAACATCCAAGGTGGAACTTTAGGCAATCAACTTCCGGAGCAGCGGAGTGAACCACGCAACATGGATGTTATTGACCCACCTCTTATATCACATATTGAACTGTAAGATTTCAAATTAATTCCTGAATTATTGCAAGGTTAAGAGATGATCATACTTAATGGACCTTGTAAAGAATAATAATTAAAAGAGAGGGTGATTCTTAAAGAATAGTAATTAAAATAGAATAATAATTAAAGATTACCATCCACTTAACTAATAACAATGTTAAGTCATTACTTAACATGGAGCTTTTGTTCATATACTTGATTGTTAGAATTTATAGAAGACTCCTTTTATGAGCGGATGAATTAACGAGTATATTAAATTAAAGGCTATAAAAATATTTTGTTTGCTACCGATCATGAGCTGAGATGTTTGACATAACTTTCTTGTTTTAAGAGCCATTTGGTACCATTTATTTAAGTGATTCAGGTGCTTCCTCTGATTTCTATTTCTTTCATTGTTGGACAGAGGTGTCATTGTTGGACATAATGTTGCTGATGTGGACTCCATGGGTACGTACAATAGACCTTTTATTTAATGATGTCAATATTGGTTTCACTATTTTTGCGGCACTGGTACTTTTTGATCTTAGCTTTGGAAAAGTTCTAGACAACACGTTTGTCCTATTTGATAAGATATTTTAATAGGAAGTCCACGAAGTTCATAAGTATTTGATGTGAGATTAACATTTTTTTTGGTTTATTGATGTGAGGTTAACTTGTTATAAGTTTGAGTGAAGTGACAAGATTCTGGTGCCATATTCAGGACTCTTAACTTTATTTCTCTATTATTTGGACAGAGTGCAATGACTTGGAGGACAAACTTGATAGTGATGAACGTACTCCTATGGTAAACATTCAAGGTGACAATTTAGTCAACGAACCTCAGAAGCAGCAGCCTGAACTGCGCGACATAGATGCTATTGTCCCACCTCTGATTTCGATTACGGAACCGTAAGACTTCAATTCAAATGGTTTCATAATTATCGCAAGGTTAACAGATGATCATACTACCAGCTAATGTTTGGGCCCTCTCGAATGCCACTGCATCCATCTATTTAAGTGATTCAGGTGCTTCTTCTGATTTGTATTTCTTTATTCTATTATTCTTAATAGAGGTGTCATTGCTGGATACAATGATGAACACATGGTTACAGATTCTTCAGATTTTAGCATCAATGCAAAAGAGAGAGAGGAGGGTACGTCTTCATCCTTGATATTGGTTTTCTGAGTACCAAAATTGTTCGTGCTTTTTACTACAACATTTTTTATGCTCTTTTAATGTTTGAGAGTTTTTATTTTCTTAACTAAAATGCTGTCTAATTTGTGATAAAATATTATACTTTTATGTTATTTTATATTCTTAGAAAAAACATGTCCCTCTACTTATTTATAGTGATATGTTTTGTGATCATTTGAAGTATATTTTTGCTGGGGGTATAATGTTATCAAGGTTGTAGACTAATCAATAAGAGACTTGAAAGAAATCATTTGCTTTTAGTCACTCGATTGCTAATATTTATTTCCTTTATGGTTTTAGCCATTGTTGTTGAGATTGCAAGGCATCATTTCAAAGCATTCGAAGATGTCGATGCTGATGTACCAAGCTCCGAAAGGGAAAACATGGTTGCTAAATTAGATGAGAGGCAAGTACTTGAATTTACATCTGCAGACGGAAAATTGCCTAGTGATGCTACTGCGTGTGCCAAAAGATAATATATGGACAAAGAATGCTTAATATTTATTCTGCCAACTATACTTTATTTATAAGGTGGTACACATGTTGGAGATTTTTTGAAGATGAGGAAGAAGAATTCATTGTAATTGCAACATTTAGGTTTTTACACCATGCAATAAGATTATAAGATGCTATTTTATTTTTGATCCTTAATTTTCCCTTGAGTTGCTTGAGTATCTCCTTAAAGGTTCCAATGCTTGCATGTTTGATATATATTTGTGTGATACCAGGAGCTGTGATTTAGTTGCAACGGGAAGAACAAAGCAGAAAAAGAGAAAGTTGGTTCCTCAGGAAAAGATCCAAGGAGATCCAATACCTATGGAGCCAGACGATGACGATACACGGCAATTGAAAAGGAAAGAAACGAAGAAGAAAAAGATAAGAAAGGTGATAACTGGAGAGGCCGAAGGCACAATTGAAGATTCTAGCAACAAGTTAAGTTTTCCATTTTGCTTTCATGATCTCTTTTGTTTTTAGTAAATTTTAGTTAGAAATGACTTGCGACAGGTTCTCACTTTCTTGAATATATATATATATATATATATATATATATATATATATATATATCTTATATTTTCCATCTTATTGGTGCTATCTTTTTATGTTTTTTCAAGAAATAAATTGTTACCATTTATTTAAGGGATTATGTTTAAACTAATAGGAAGAAGAGTGATATTGTATCTGCCACGAAGAATAAGAAAGCAAAAAAGGGAAAATATATCGCCAGTAGCCTTGAAAAACATGAGCAAGATGATACCAGCAAGGTGAATGATGATACTTTTGAAGCACCTCCGACAAAGGTGAAATCTGCAAAGACCAAGAGCAAGTATGTAATTTGTCTTTTCTTATAATCAAGATCATGTTCTTTGCTGTCTTTTCCGTGGCGTCTTCTGTACACATACTTTAGTGTTCACGTTCTTCTATTCAACCACTATTGGAGTCATTGGTACTGTCTAGAATCTCACAATCTCAGACTTGATTTTGGCAGGAAGCCTGTCACTTCCAAGGACCCAAAGGAACAGTCTAGGGCCGATTCTGTTCACATTGTGCTTGGTCTCTCTTCTCGAATTGCACCAAATAAAAAGTAAGAGATTATGGTACGTGCATAGCACAAATAAATAGAATAAACATGTTCATACCATCTCTTTGATTTAATAATATTCTAAATTATGTTATCCCGCAGCAAAATATTGAATGATTACGTTTGACATTCACTTGTTCTTTCTTCTCCTTGTAGGTAAGATATGTGGGAGCCATCAGCAACGTTGAATGAGAAGGAACACACGGAAGGCTCAAGTTCGCACATTATGAAGAACTTGATAATTTTGGACAATATTTATATGACACATTAAAACAATTGTGCCTTTTAGTCACTGTCGCTAGTTAACATGATACCAAAACTGAGATGTTTTGCAGTGTCCATGATGCGTTATGTTTCTTTTTGAAAGCGTCTTTATTAAGTTGGGATTATGGCTTTTTTTTTTGGCAATGTTCATGATGCGTTATGGTTATTGATTTCTACGAAGCAAACTTATTCGGATGCCTTATTTAACAAAGAGTTTGAAGACTTCTTTCAAAAGAGCCAAAGGGTATTTAGCTTATGGCACAAGATGTTCGACTAATTCAGCGTCATCTAGGATTCAAGCTATGACTAAATATAATCATGCTATAAAATTTACCTTAAAAAAATACTTGCTTCAATAGAGTCCAATGTATTCCTTGAAATTCAAGGGCGGCAGAGTACAGTGGTTGTAGAAGATAAATATTTGGCTTATCAGACTGACAATATGCAGGTGTTTTCTGCTACAATATTGGCCCATCAACAAGTACATCGAGGTTTTGCTTTTTGGGGTAATTTCAGCTAGGGGTGAGTTCGGTGCGGATCAACACCACACTTTTTGGTTTTGTAAAAATCTGCACCGTTGGTGTGGCGGTGTCGAAGAAAACTGCGGTGGTGCAGTTTGATAGTTTTGCGGTTTCATGGTGCGGTTTGCACCGCAAAATTGGGCCCATTTCATTAAGCCCATTTAGTGGGCCCAAATTTAGAAAAAAACCTCATTTTTCACACAATCAATACTCTCCAATTTGAAAAAAAGCCTAATTTCTTTTATAACAAAATCACAACAATTAATCAAAAAAAGGTTTATATACTAAAAAAAATGACGTCGTTTTTTCACATAATACACGATACTAAAAAGACGTCATTTCAATTTATCGGTTTCGTGGTTGGTCGGTGTGGTTTGAGACCAACACTGAAACCACACCACACCAAATCAGTTTCGGTTTGAAACCGTACCACGAAACTATTTAAGTGTGCGGTTTGGATTTTGTCGGTCGGTCGGTTTCACGGTTTTGCGGGTTTCAAGCTCACCCCTAATTTCAGCCCGGACGACACTACTTGGGAGGATTGTTCAAGCTTAAAGTCTTGTTTTCAGATTTTACCTTTTTTGAACTTTGAGGACAATGTTCTATTCGAGCCAGGAAGTTGTTATGATCATTAAATGAAGATTATTAAGCTTGATGAGTTGATACCAAAGAGGAACGAGTATGGACTTATTCCAATCCAGATATTTTTTGTGCTATTGTTGATTGGTTGCTACAGCGATACGGATCTGATGCTTAAAACAACGTTTATGATCCTACAAGTGCTAGGACTTGTGAATGTTAAACAATTGCCATCAATAGTTGAATATTTACCAACGGATGTGCTTCAGAGACATGTCTATTTTACCGAACCTCTCTTCGAGAGAGTACACAGATCTTTATGCTTTTTGTGAAGGTCGGTATGCCAATAGGCCAAATGTTCTTTTGCTAGATGCGCGATAAATCGGTTTAATAAACAAGACGACACCCTCTTTTGTAGTCTCCTTTTTAATCTATACAAGCCTGAGTGACGAGATGAGTGAACTACGATGCTTATTAGAATGTTTCTTTCAAGAATTGAATTCCTGCCAAACATTGGTTAAAATGTGCCAGAGAGCATTTGCCCTAACGGCATTGGTGAAATCGTCTTACGATCTATCCACATAAAAATATGAAAAAATTGACCAAGACATGGGGTCAAGTTTTTAAAATTTCAATAAAATAAGAGAATGCACCTAAAACTTGAAACAACAAATAACAAAATCAATCACACACCACCACCATCTCTGTGTGATGCTTACAGCCTGATTTCCGTCCCTCGACCCTCGAGTCAACTGGGGTTTATTAATTTGAATTAGAAAAACTAAAGCAATGCAAAATGATGGCGGGTGAAGAACCAACTAAGCTGGCGGGAAAGTTTTTTGTCATTCCCTCCTTTTGAGTATCTATTAATCAGCGTATAGATACATACTATCTATCATCTACTTCTCGCTCCATCAAAAGAACTATAATCCGTGTGATAAATACGTTTTTGAATAAATGCTCAAGTTTATAATATATTGTATCAAGTGGTAAGATGTACATATTTCTTTAAGAATATTTTAGTTTTAAGCGTAGAATATATTATCAGAAAAATAGTCCCAAAATAGTGTCCGACATAAGTAAAAAAGAAAACGTATTAGAAATAGTGTCCCTTTAAAAAGAAAAATTATTCCAAAATAATGTGCGACATAAGCAAATGATTTATCAATATAAAAAATAGTAGAGATAAAAATTATTTAAAATGGCGGGTGAAGAACCAACTAAGTTGGCGGGAAAGTTTTTAATCATTCCTTCCTTCGAGTATTGTCGCTCAACCGGATTGACATTGATTCAATTCTTCCTAGCACCCGGCCGCTACTGGCCTACTAGCTACCGTATGTCTTACCATATGCTTCTCCATCGGTCAAACTTCTTCGGGTATCTATTAATGTAACTTAGTCCGCATGATAAATAATATTTTGAATAGAAATAAATTATAAAAAGACCTATCACTTACCGGAAATGCTCGATTTTTAACATATATTATATTGGCCGCCGCAGAATAAAGTTATGGTTCGAAATATAATACATAGTAGAATACTAGTGAGAGTTGATTTAAGTGGCCAACGGGCATTTCACCTAGCAGCATAGGTATTGCTTAACTTCAAGAAGGTCAATGGTTCAATTCTTAACATTGTAATTATGTGTAATATTTACTTTTAAAAAAGTTGAATTAAGTGGTAAGATATATGAATTTATTTAAATATATTTTATTTTCAAGTCTAAATTATACCATTAGAAGAGTCGTCTCTAAATAAATAGTGTCAACTTAGATAACTAATTCATCAATATAAAAAATAGTAAAGATAAACAGTATTAAAAATACAGTCAATAAATTAGAATCTGGGTAAGAGAATTTGAGCAAATAGTGGGAAGATATAGAGACCAAGCAATGAATGAATGAATTAATTTGGTAAAGTTTAAGACGCTGTTGTTTTTTGTTTTACTCTACAGATTAATATGTGGAATTTAAGTTAATTAAGCCCTTACTAGCACTAGGAGAGATCTTCGGTGGGGATGTTTTCCAAAATAGACAATAAACATAGTTATATTCTTTAAATAGGTAAAAATTTAATATATTCTCAAAATAGGTAAAAATTAAATTCGAAATTTAAAAAAATAGAGGTGACGACCCAAGAGTGGGTCGTCTCTTTCTCTCCAAATCGACTCAGCCCAGAATAAGAAGAGCCAGGTCACCCTCAAAGAAGATCTCCCCAAATAGAAAAAATCTCCAAGATCCGACCCCAAGGAGTTCGCTTCAAGTCACACCCATTCCTAATATGACGGGTTTCACCCCGAATCATAAAAGAAAAGAGATCCACTCCCGAATAGATAGGTCAAAACTGTGCTAAGCAAGCAACCTAGCCAATAAGGACTCGGGAACGCGTTCATCAGACCCCATGCCCTAACCCGGAATGCTCTTTCCAAAATAACCCAAGACGGGCCAAACACAACTTTGAGGTAGGCTGACTCTCCTCAAGCCCACATCCAATGGCCCCCCTTCACTTTTAGCCCAAAATGAGTTCATAAAGACGTTAATCCAAATCCTGATCTGCTCTCGAACTCTTCAAACTCCTTCTAAATGGTCACCAATGCATAACTGAACATCCCCACCAACGCGTGCTATCAGAAACCATCTCACGCTTGCTAATGAATGGCCTACCCCTTCTCGAGGGACAACCCGAAAGGGAATCCAAGCATAGACCTTGCGCCTCCCCGGAGGAGACCAAGGCGCAAGCCCTTGCACCTCACCGGAGGAGACCAAGGCACAGGCCCTTGTGCCTCCCTGGGTCCAAAGACTTAGGCGTATGCTTTCCATTCCAGGATTCACCATCTTTGCTTACCCGAAGGTGAGATCCCAATGTGCAAGACTTCGTACTCTGACCTTCATCACCTTCACCTACCTGGATATAAGATCCCGAGGTGCATTTAGCTGAAGTCCACTTAACCAAAATGATGGCCAAGCTATGAAAGACATCGAATCTCCACGGAGTTGAGGTACGAGGTGTAAGGCATTGCACCTTCATGGAGTTCAAGAGCGAGTCGTAAGGCATTGGACCTCCACGAAGTCAGGGACCCCTTCGGCCACCCAAAGGAGACCCAAGCGCAGCCCCTTGTGCCTCCTTGGAGGGGACCCAGGCACAGCTCCTTGCGCCTCCCGAAAAGGGAGCTAGGCACAACTCCTTATGCCTCTCACAAGTGCGAGCAATTCAAATGCATTTTTGACCCTCGTTCGCTTAAAATCTAAAGACGTTATAACTATAAAGTTGTAGATCTATGCCTTAGATTTCCATAGCAACTTGAATTATTACAATCAGAGTTTTGAGGCCGAAGATGTGGCCAGTTTACTAAAGTCCTATGGTCCTCAATGATGAAACTAGAACCGACACTCGAAGTCTTGTTTTGACCCTCTTTCATGTTGAACTAGGCAAGGCCCTTAAAATGTAAGTTGGAGATATACCTCCTAGCTTTCCATTGTCATAAAAACCACTTCATTCCAAGGTACAAGTAAAATGCTATGGCTGATTTACCAAGAATGGGCGCAGTCACCTTAAAACCCACAATATGCTCGTGAAAATGCCCATGCTCTCTTCTTGACTTCGTGCTAGACACTTACTTCGTGAGCATGGACTTCGAACTAATCCTCATCTCTTGTGCTAAGACTCACATCCACAAACGTGTGACATTCGGAAAAAATGGTTGGTCGGAATGCATCGCATCGAGATGGTTATATGAGATGTGTGATTTGAAGTGTTCAATGATATCAATTGGTGTCCTTATGATCCCATTTCAACCACAACAATCCTTAGTGAATTTATTTCCTTGAGAAGCTACTTGGACAGATTTGGACAGATTGACCTTTGCTTAGTAAATTGGGCATAACATTCTCAATATTGCTTCAAATGGTACAAATGAACTTGATCCAGAAACTAGAAACATAGAGGAACAAATAAGTTGACTATCAAATTGGATAAAAACCTGAGGAAGGCCGCCATATTTGAGCTGCTAGCTTAAGAGTGTGCTGATTGGACCCCAGATTTTAAGTAGCCAATTGCAACACTCCACTTGTTTGCTCCATAGATCAAATTGAAGAGATGAGTGGAAAGCTATTGGACCTCACCCACCTCCTTCTATGTCTCAGAGACTTCCTTTAAGAGGCAAAATGTCCTCACACTTAGCCACAAAACAGAATTGAAAAGAAGAAGAGAGAGAGAGCTGAAGGAAAGAGAAAGAAGCTGCTCAATAAAGAATCAAGCGGTAAGCCTACTTCTGTTCAGATTTGGACTTTGAATCTTTGAAGAGAGTTGTAGAGGACGTCAATACCTTTCTTTTGGTATATTATATGTGGAATTTGGATCAGGGAATTGACAGGAAATTCGTTTTGAATCAGACTATCGTTGAAGAAGCACACATCTGAGGTTGTTGAGGAAAACGTGATCGGTAAGCATACTTAGGCTTCGAATTGGGACATGAAATTTTGACAGCTTACAGAGGACTCTATAAGCTTTCTAACCGTATATCGTATGCCTTGTTTGGATGAAGAAATCTTGTTCAAGACTTGGTTGAAGTTCGGACTTGTCTGCTGTGTTCAGATTGAAGGGGGTCAAGAATAGAGACTTGGTAAGTGGTTTGTTTGGAAATTTCAGTGAATATGTGGATTCTGAGATATCAAGGACATACAGGGGAAGTCATGTAAAGTGTTATTTAAAGTGGTTATGATCTGAGATTGAGTTATATGTGGTAATTGTTGAAGATGAAGTTGTTGAGATTCTCTTGTGTTTGGTTTGTGTTGTGATTGCCAAAACAGATTGTTGGATGACATTTATGACCATGAGTAGGCTCTAAACAGATTATACATGTATGGTATATTTGTCAAGAATGTAAGGATTGAAAGAGATTGAGATATTTGGACATGTTTGATGCTTGTTTAGACGATGTGTTGTGATTATGTCGTTATCCATTGTTCTGAAGTGTTGGCAGCGATTTGGTTTAGGAATTCAGAGGTTAACCTCGTTATTGTGATTTGGGATTGTGAACAGAACATCCGTAAGGTGTGTGGGTAAAGGAGAATCATTTCGAAAGCTTTGATTGAAAGGCATTGGATTCAGAAATCAGTGTGATCGGTGGATCTTTGTTGAGTAAGCGGATAGACCATGATATGTTGGTTGTGTTTGTTATATGCATGTTTCAGATCTTGATTGATGTGCGTGTCATGCATATGTTGTTGATTATGAGATGAGATTGTGCATATGTGATACGTTTGGTATATTGTGATCGGTTTGTGATGAATGTGAGATTTGTGAATGGCCGGCTAGGTTGCTAGCTCGGGCTGATTTGGTACATTTGGCATATGTGTGAGAGATATGATTCTGGACCGTTGGGTCATATGTTTGTTAAGATATGTGTTTTGTGAGAGAGATGAACATGCTTTCCCGTACTAACCGGGGATGTAAGTCTATGAGCTCATAGTTTGGGGATATCACTAGTTTACGTATGTAAGCTAGCTTTGTGTTTGTGTGGACGGAGATTCGTTTGGCCATTTGGATATCCCTTGGCAGTCAGAGGAAGGGGCTTTTCAAAACCTGTTCATGGCTGTATGTGTCTGTGTGTTTATATTTATGTTTTCGGTAATTTGTGCATCATATGGTCATCATGCATTTCAAGTTCAGTTACGTCGAATATGGTTGAGTTCTGTGGCACGTATATCTCAGACATAACTAATATGTTATGTTCTATCTTCTTACTAAGTGTTCCCAAACACTTACCCCCTACTAATCTATCTCAGGTTCCGAGGTGCCATAATAGCGTTGATTCTGGAGTCTGTATTTCGAGCCCATCTTATTCGTTCGAGGGCTACACTTTGAGGTCTCCAGACTTGTGCTTCCTTGTACATCTGTATAGATGCTCCGTAGTGGTTAGATCCTGGTTTATGTCCGATTTTGGATTTGTCATTTGGAGATGGATTGTTCAGATTTTCATTGATGGTTGTGTACCATCTTTGCATGTGTTGCATCTTTCTCAGGTTTGTTTAATGTGAGTATTGATGAATTTGTGTGAGGCTTGCTAGATTGCCCATTTGCAGATGTTTGTCGTGGAGTCTAGCGCCGGTCACCGACCTGAGAGCGGGTCGTGACAAAGTTGGTATCAGAGCTTGATTGTGTTTGTTTGGTTTGTCATTGAATGTGTTTTGTTTGTACCCTACGGAGCATAAAATTTGTCGTGTCTTTGTCCTCTGTTGGATAATCTTGTCATTTGGCCTCTTAAATGTTGACTTGTTCTAGTAGGAAGGATATGCCTGTGACACGTAGAGGTTCTAACGCTACGATGAGGGAGCATGGTGAGAGCTCTGATAGAGCTAGAGATGATGCTACATTAGAGCCTACACATCCAGTTGAGCATACTACTACCGCTACTGCCACGCCAGCTGAGACAGGTCAACCTGTTAGTGGCACTTCTAGACGTAAAAAGCGGAGTGGTGATGCTGTAGACAGAGTGATGATGGCGATGGAGAAGTTTATCGCTACTCAACAAAGTCAGGCGGAGAAGAAAGCCGCTATGGCACCTAGAGATGATACATTGGCAGAGTTTCTGAGGCTAGACCCACCCATATTCTCTGGTGTGCGAGATGATCCTCAGTTGTTCCTTGATGAGATGGAAAAGAGGTGGAAGATTCTGAATTGTGATAGTAAAAGAATGGTGGAACTAGCAACATTTAAATTGACAGGTGAGGCGGGAGTATGGTTACAAACTGTGGAATCAACTGGATGGACTTGGGATTAGTTTAGCGATTCACTGTTGGATCGCTTCTTGCCTGAAAGTCAGAGAGATGCTCGTGCGTTTGAGTTCGAAAGATTGTTGAAGACGCCAGAGATGACTGTGACGGCGTATGAACAGAGGTTTGATTATCTTTCTCGCTATGCAAAGCATCTGATTCCCACTGAGGAGAAGAAGGTGAAGAGATTTGTTTGAGGACTCGATGATGCGATGTTTAAAGTGATGTACCCACGTGGATTCCAATCTTATTCAGCGGCCGTGGATTGTGCGAGGACATTGGAGATGCGTGATAATGAGCGGCTTACAGCGCAGAAGCAAGCTAAGGTGCAGCGATTTGATAGGTCACCGCAGTATGGTTCAAACCAGAGTTTCGGACAACAGCAGCAAAGGCCAAATTTTCAACCTAATTTCTCGAGAGGTGGAGGAGCATTTGGAAGATTTGGTAGAGGATTTGGGAGAGGAAATGGCCCTCGTGGTCAAGCAGGAGGTCGAGGCCAATCCGGAGGTCCAGTGAATTATTCTAGTTACGGGAAGCAACATCCTGGAAGACCTTGCTACAGACAATCGGGAGCTTGTTTTGGATGCGGTAAGTTTGGACATCATATTAAGGATTGTCGTGTGGCTAAGGCAAGAGAACATGCGCAGCTTACTAGCTTATCGGGACGACCTCAAGAACAATATAGGAGTCCAGTTAGTCAGAGCCATCGGGGAGAGACTTCGGTTCTTCGAGGAAAGGAGCCGATGGAGCAGAGTGAAGGTGGTCCTGCTCGTGTATATGCTCTCACCAGGAAAGATGCTACGGCGTCTAATAATGTGGTTTCAGGTATACTCCCTATAGGCTTGTCTAATGCTCGAGTCTTGTTTGATTCAGGGTCGACACATTCATTTTTATCACCCCAGTTTGCTAGATCCTCTGATAGTCCACTTGTGTCATTGAGGGAGCCGTTAGATGTTTGTACTCCTTCAGGTCATATCATTCATGTGCATTTAGTTCTTACATCGTGTGTCATAGTTGTGGATGGTCATGAGATGTTGGCTGACCTACATGTGTTAGACATGGATGATTTTGATGTGATTTTGGGGATGGACTGGTTATCGTGCTATCATGCTACGGTGGATTGCTTTAATAAGATTGTGAAGTTCAAGCCTGAGGGTGAACCAGAATTTATGCTTCGGGGTGATGGGATGATGACTCCACCAAGGCTTATTTCATGTTTGAAGGTTTTGAGATTGTTACAGAGGGGTTGTGTAAGTTATCTTGCTATTGTTAAAGAGGCTAATATGGAAAAGGTGACTGTTGATGATATTCCCGTTGTGGAAGAATTTTTTGATGTTTTTCCAGATGAGTTACCGGGTTTACCACCAGAGAGAGAGATTGAGTTTTGTATTGAGTTGATGCCAGGAACAGAGCTGATTTCGATACCACCATATCGTATGGCACCTGCTGAGTTAAAAGAGTTGAAGATTCAGTTGCAGGATTTGTTGGATAAGGAATATATTCGGCCTAGTGTTTCACCATGGGGTGCTCCTGTGTTGTTTGTTCGGAAGAAGGATGGAAGTTTGAGACTCTGCGTTGATTATCGCCAACTCAATAAGGTAACGATCCACAACCAGTATCCTCTTCCACGTATCGATGATTTGTTTGATCAGTTATGAGATGCCAAGTAGTTTTCAAAGATTGACTTAAGGTCGGGGTACCATCAGTTGAGGATTCGAAAGGAAGATGTGACCAAGACAGCTTTCAGAACTCGGTATGGGCATTATGAATTCTTGGTTATGCCGTTTGGTCTTACGAATGCTCCTGCTTTCTTTATGGGCTTGATGAATCAGGTGTTTAAACCATTCTTGGATCAGTTTGTAGTGGTCTTTATTGATGACATATTGATTTATTCATGGACTGAGGAAGAACATGAGAGACATCTTCGCTTGGTTTTGAAGACGTTGTTGGATAATGAGTTGTATGCTAAACTTTCTAAGTGTGAATTTTGGTTACAAAGTGTGGCATTCCTAGGACATATTATTTCCAAGGATGGAGTGTCAGTTGATCCAAAGAAGATAGAAGCTGTGGTGAATTGGCCAACTCCTACCAATGTTACGGAGGTACGAAGTTTTCTTGGTTTGGCTGGATATTACAGACGTTTTGTAAAAGGCTTTTCCACTTTGGCCGTTCCATTGACACGATTGACTCAAAAGAATGTGAAGTACGAATGGACATAAGATTGTGAGAGAAGTTTTCAGGAGTTGAAATACTTGTTGACTAATGCTCCGATTTTGGCTTTACCGTCTGCAACTGGAAAGTATTCGGTGTATTGTGATGCTTCTAGGATTGGCTTGGGATGTGTATTGATGCAGGAAAGGAATGTGATTACGTATGCCTCTAGACAGCTGAAGAAATACGAGCATAATTATCCAGTACATGACTTGGAAATGGGTGCAGTTGTGTTTGTGCTAAAAATTTGGAGACATTACCTATATGGTGAGAAGTTTGACATATTTACTGACCACAAGAGTTTGAAGTACATTTTTGATCAGAGGGATCTGAATATGAGGCAGAGGAGATGGATGGAATTTTTGAAGGATTACGATTGCACTATCAACTATCATCCAGGTAAAGCTAACGTTGTGGCCGATGCTTTGAGTCAGAAGTCAGCGGGTAGTTTGGCACATATGTCAGTGACGCGAAGGCCTTTGATTTCAAGCATACATGAGATAGTCGACCAAGGGTTAGAGTTGACAACAGTGCTTGATGGAAATCAGCCTATGATGTTAGGTGAGTTACATCTGCAACCAACTATACGTGGTCGGGTTGTAGAACTTCAGAGAGATGATCCTGAGTTGATGAAGATGATTGAAAGAGTTGAAGAAGGTAAATTGCCTAAATTCCATCTCAGTTCAAATGGTGTTTTATACTACGGTACTCGGTTGGTCGTACCTGATGTAAGAGACGTAAGGAAAGACATTATGGCTCAGGCACACAAGACCGTTTATAGCATGCATCCAGGTTCTACCAAGATGTACCATGATATGAAGATTCATTATTGGTGGAATGGTATGAAGAAGGACATTGGGGATTTCGTTGCTAGATGTTTAACGTGTCAACAGGTGAAGGCTGAGCACCAAAGACCTTCGGGTTTGTTGCAACCGCTGGATATTCCAAAATGAAAATGGGAACGAATTACGATGGATTTATTAGTAGGCCTTCTGACTTCACCACAAGAATTTGATTCAGTTTGGGTTATCGTAGATAGATTGACAAAGTCAGCGCACTTCCTACCGATCAAGAGTACGTATGATGCTACTAAGTTTGCTCAGTTGTTCATTGATCATATTGTTCGATTGCACGGAGTTCCTGTCTCGATAGTCTCCGATCGAGGGACACATTTCACGTCTCAGTTTTAGAAGAAATTTAAAGATGCCATGGGTACTCGTTTGGATTTGAGCACAGCTTTTCATCCTCAGACAGATGGACAGTCCGAGCGAACAATACAAATTCTCGAGGATATGATGTGATCGTGTGTGATTGATTTTGGAGGTAGTTGGGAACTTTATTTGCCTTTGATGGAATTCTCATACAATAATAATTATCAGAGTAGTATTCAGATGGCACCGTATGAAGCATTGTATGGTAGGAAGTGCAGATCACCGGTATATTGGGATGATGTTGGTGAGAAACAGAATGTGAATCTTGAATTCTTGGATGATACGGTTGAGAAGATCAAAGTGATTCGAAAGAGGCTTATGACAGCTCAGAGTAGACAGAAGTCGTACTCGGATAAAAGGAGAAAGGACATTGAATTTGAAAAGAGTTCAAGTGTATTTCTCAAAGTATCTCCGATGAAGGGTGTTATGAGATTCGGAAAGAAGGGTAAACTAAGTCCAAGATATGTGGGACCATTCGAGATTTTAGAGCGGGTTGGTCAAGTGGCTTATCGGTTGACATTACCACCTACGTTC
Source organism: Hypericum androsaemum (assembly GCA_963995505.1). NCBI lineage: Eukaryota > Viridiplantae > Streptophyta > Magnoliopsida > Malpighiales > Hypericaceae > Hypericum > Hypericum androsaemum. Next base: position 1,087,800 of record OZ023189.1, on the reverse strand, counting down.
TCACATATACATCCGGTATTCCATGTCTCCATGCTTAGGAGATATTTACATGACTCCTCACATGTATTAGATCAGCCAATTGTGGAGTTTCGTGACGATCTCACTTACGATGAGCAGCCACTACAGATTATGGATAGGCAGGTGAGACAACTAAGGACTAGGGAGTTACCATTCGTGAAAGTATTGTGGCAAAATCATTCTCCATCAGAAGCCACATGGGAGTTAGAGGATGATATACGAGGAAGATTTCCGCACCTGTTTGCATAACCAAGTAAGTTCTTCATTTGATAACTTAGTTACAAGTAAATTCGGGGACCGAATTTTTATAAGGGGGGAGAATTGTGACATTCGGAAAAAATAGTTGGTCGGAATGCATCGCATCGAGATGGTTACATGAGATGTGTGATTTGAAGTGTTCAATGATATCAATTGGTGTCCTTATGATCCCATTTCAACCACAACAATCCTTAGTGAATTTATTTCCTTGAGAAGCTACTTGGACAGATTTGGACAGATTGACCTTTGCTTCGTAAATTGGGCATAACATTCTCAATATTGCTTCAAATGGTACAAATGAACTTGATCCAGAAACTAGAAACATAGAGGAACAAATAAGTTGACTTTCAAATTGGATAAAAACCTGAGGAAGGCCGCCATATTTGAGCTGCTAGCTTAAGAGTGTGCTGATTGGACCCCAGATTTTAAGTAGCCAATTGCAACACTCCACTTGTTTGCTCCATAGATCAAATTGAAGAGATGAGTGGAATGATATTAGACCTCACCCACCTCCTTCTATGTCTCAGAGACTTCCTTTAAGAAGCAAAACGTCCTCACACTTAGCCACAAAACAGAATTGAAAAGAAGAAGAGAGAGAGAGCTGAAGGAAAGAGAAAGAAGCTGCTCAATAAAGAATCAAGCGGTAAGCCTAATTTCGTTCAGATTTGGACTTTGAATCTTTGCAGAGAGTTGTAGAGGCTGTCAATACCTTTCTTTTAGTATATCATATGTGGAATTTGGATCATGGAATCGACAGGAAATTCATTTTTAATCAGACTGTCGTTGAAGAAGCACACAGCTGAGGTTGTTGAGGAAAATGTGATCGGTAAGCATACTTAGGCTTCGAATTGGGACATGAAATTTTGAAAGCTTACAGAGGACTCTATAAGCTTTCTAACCGTATATCATATGCCTTGTTTGGATTAAGAAATCTTGTTCAAGACTTGGTTGAAGTTCGGACTTGTCTGCTGTGTTCAGATTGAAGGAGGTCAAGAATAGAGACTTGGTAAGTGGTTTGTTTGGAAATTTCAGTGAATATGTAGATTCTGAGATATCAAGCACATATAGGGGAAGTCATGTAAAGTGTTATTTGAAGTGGTTATGATCTGAGATTGAGTTATATGTGGTAATTGTTGAAGATGAAGTGGTTGAGCTTCTCTTGTATTTGGTTTGTGTTGTGATTGCCAAAACAGATTGTTGGATGACTTTTATGCTAAACAGATTATACATGTGTGGTATATTTGTCAAGAAAGTAAGGATTGAAAGAGATTGAGATATTTGGACATGTTTGATGCTTGTTTAGACGATGTGTTGTGATTATATCGTTATCCGTTGTTCTGAAGCGTTGGCAGCGATTTGGTTTAGGAATTCAGAGGTTAACCTCATTATTGTGATTTGGGATTGTGAACAGAACATCCGCAAGGTGTGTGGGTGAAGGAGAATCATTTCGAAAGCTTTGAGTGGAAGGCATTGGATTCAGAAATCAGTGTGATCGGTGGATCTTCGTTGAGTAAGCGGATAGACCATGATATGTTGGTTGTGTTTGTTATATGCATGTTTCAGATCTTGATTGATGTGCGTCTCATGCATATGTTATTGGTTATGAGATGAGATTGTGCATATGTGATACGTTTGGTATATTGTGATCGGTTTGTGATGAATGTGAGATTTGTGAATGGCCGGCTAGGTTGCTAGCTCGGGCTGATTTGGTACATTTGGCATATGTGTGAGAGATATGATTCTGGACCGTTGGGTCATATGTTTGTTAAGATATGTATTTTGTGAGAGAGATGAACATGCTTTCCCGTACTAACCGGGGATGTAAGTCTATGAGCTCATAGTTTGGGGATATCACTAGTTTACGTATGTAAGCTAGCTTTGTGTTTGTGTGGACGGAGATTCGTTTGGCCATTTGGATATCCCTTGGCAGTCAGAGGAAGGGGCTTTTTAAAACCTGTTCATGGCTGTATGTGTCTGTGTGTTTATATTTATGTTTTCGGTAATTTGTGCATCATATGGTCATCATGCATTTCAAGTTCAGTTACGTCGAACATGGTTGAGTTCAGTGGCACGTATATCTCAGACATAACTAATATGTTATGTTCTATCTTCTTACTAAGTGTTCTCAAACACTTACCCCCTACTAATCTATCTCAGGTTCCGAGGTGCCATAATAGCGTTGATTCTGGAGTCTGTATTTCGAGCCCATCTTATTCGTTCGAGGGCTACACTTTGAGGTCTCCAGACTTGTGCTTCCTTGTACATCTGTATAGATGCTCCGTAGTGGTTAGATCCTGGTTTATGTCCGATTTTGGATTTGTCATTTGGAGATGGATTGTTCAGATTTTCGTTGATGGTTGTGTACCATCTTTGCATGTGTTGTATCTTTCTCAGGTTTGTTTAATGTGAGTATTGATGAATTTGTGTGAGGCTTGCTAGATTGCACATTTGCAGATGTTTGTCGTGGAGTCTAGTGCCGGTCACCGACCTGAGAGCGGGTCGTGACAAAACGTGAAATATTTGCACTCCAACATTAATAAAAAAATTTTGAGTTCGAGCCATTGGAAATACAATAGCGTTATATTCTTGTTAGATAAGTTTTATTACCTTTCAAAAGTCTCACATAACTCAAACTTCGTATAAATAAATGTAAGCTACAACTCCAATTCCTAGATACTGATTATGTAATTATTTTAGCTGAAACTTAACATTATGACATAAACGGCTAATTTTAGACTATTATTAGGTCATCTTCAAAATTTTCTATTCTCCTCATTTTTCTTCCTTTACCCTAACAAAAAATATAAATTACATCCTTTCCAAACAAGGGTAAAAGAAATAAAAGTGTAAACCAAAAAGTTTCACTCTCCCCCTCTTCTTTTATGATTTTTGGTTTACTTATTTGTTTGATTTATAAGTTGGCACCATAAGATTCATTATCCAAATTATTTTCTATCTCGCTTTCCATCTTCAATTTGCCTTTTATCTTTATATAACTATAGGGTTCGATATTATTCGACCCAAATATCAGAGATTCACGAAAAAAACAGTATGAGGTTAGAACGAATAGATGTTCAAAGTTAGTGGAGGAAATTAATGGAAAAATTGCAGAGAACGAAGAGTTGCATGGGAAGGTGGTACCTGCTGCAATTAAACTACAGTTGGTTTATTTTCCCAAACAGTCGCAGCCTATTTATCTTTTCCATTTGCATTTGCAATTCTTCCTTCCCTATTGTCACGCCTATAGTCTTCGCAAGGCCTAGGCGCGCCGGCACCTGGGGTTAACTCGCCCCAAGTCAGCCTCTCCCTCCTTACTCTCGCACTCACGCAGCGGAAACTTGAAATAAGCGCAAGAGGATTCCGCAACTCAATACTTTTATTGATTCTTCCGTAAGTACAATTTTCGTACAAGTTGTGAATGTGTCTACATAGCAGGGGACGGTCTATTTATAGCCCATAGGTGCCCCTTGTTTATACAGAAATAAGGCCGAAAGGCCACCTATCCTAGCCTGGCCGAATGGCCATGTATGGCAGCAGTGCTGCCCATTCTCGTCGCAACCCTTCGTCGCAACTGTTTTGCCTCCTTCGCATCCCTTCGGGCTGGCTGGCTGTGCTTGGGTTTCGTGGCCCCTTCAATTCAAATCTGGGCCCCCTCCTCGCACCTCTCTAGAAGCCCCTCGCGTCCCTTGGTGCTTTGTTCGCACCTCTTCGTTCAAATGCGGCAGCCAACGCAAATGACTGCCGCTGTAACTGCCCACGCGGGCTGTGCCTGCGCTGCTGCTGCGTGTCCCCGCCAGTAGCCTTGCGCTGTGCCCCTCATCGCACGTGCTCTCTCGCATGTGCTGCCTGCTACGGTGCGCTAGTGTCCATGCTGCCACCTTCTATTGCCTGTGTTGCCGCGGACCAGCGCACACCCCTGCGTACGCTCCGCACTTGCTCGCCTGTGTTGTTACGCCATCATGCTTGCTGGCGTACATGCCTCGCAATGCTTCCGTCCAAGCCGCGTTGCGTTGTCCTTTGACGCATGCTACCTCGCATTTTACGCAGCCCGGAAGTGCGAGGTGTGACATTCTCCCCCACTTAGTTCCGCGACGCCCTCGTCGCGGCTGTGAACTTAGCCACCTTCTGACTCGCAAACTCCCTGTGACGAGCCTTCTCACGATCTCGGAGCTTTGGTGTAACCCCATCCGCAGCCCTTTTTCCAATGCGGAGACCTCTGCCTCCCCTTATTGCCCACTTCCCTCGTGTGCACGGTTCTGAAGTAGGGCACGTCTGTTGTGCCATCCATACTTCAACCCAGCAAGTGATGTTGCGCCTATCTCCTTGACGGGCCCTGGCATCCTCTGTTGGAGCGCCCCACTTCCCTCGTGGTCCTCCTCAATGCGCTGGACTTGGCTCGGACGAGTGCTAGCCGTAATGTTGTCAGACCCTGGCATCCTCCGTTGGAGCACCCCACTTCCCTCGTGGTCCTCCTCAATGCGCTGGCCTACCTCTTCCAACATACCGCTATCCCAAACACTGAATTCGGCCCCCCTATCGTGAGATCCCAACTCTTCCTTGCTTGACATCATCCTCATGCTACCCAAACGCAGCATTGTCCCAAGATGATCCTCCGCGTCTGCCTTGGCCTCCCCCAAGCCCATTGCGGACATCTTGTTCCGTTGCGGACATTCCGCAGCCCTGTGTGGTCCCTTGCATATGAAGCACGCAAAGGGTTGGCCATAATCTTTCCCATCCTTCACATTCTTCTTGTACGAACTTGAAGGTGAGTTTGTTCCCTTTCCTTTTCTCTCTCTTCCTTTGTCGAAGCGGGAATCTGCCTATCGCGGTGAATGCTCTCCATCGCCTTCATCGCTGTGCCCTCTCTTTCCCCACTTCGGCTTGGACTCGCCCTTACGGAACTCAGTCAAGGACTCAGCTATTGCCATTGCCGTAGAAAGATCTTGTGCATTTCGTCGCTGTACCTCCATCTTCGCCCATGGCTGTAGGCCATCGACAAATGCGAACAACGCCTCTTTCTCTGTCAAATCTGAAATCTCCAACATTAGTTTCGAAAATTCCTCGATATACTCACGTACACCAGCCTTGTGTGTGAGTCTCCGCAGCCTTGCACGTGCCTCGTGCTCAGCATTCTCCGGGTAGAATTGCTTCTTGATTTCCTTACGAAAATCTGCCCACGTATCCACCGTAGTAGTCCCCCGCTCCACTTTGCCTTGCTTCCTCCGCCACCACAGGATAGCGGTGTCCGCAAGATAAAGGGGGGCTGTCCGCAACTTTGTCGCATCCCCGACGATGTTAGTTGCATCGAAGTAGCGCTCCAGACCCCACAAGAAATTATCAAGGTCCTTCGCATTCCTTCCGCCGTTGAAGGCCTTTGGTTTCGGCACTTCAATTCGCACAATTCCTCCCTGAATTGTGCCAGCGCCAGCACCTGCCACCGCTCTCTTGCATAAGTCGACTTCCATCTTCAACTCAGCAAGGTCCTCCCTTACGGTCTTACGGAAATCAATAAGTTGCTCTGTAACTTTGTTTAGTGCCTCGTCTAGTGCCGCTTGCATCTCGCCACGAAGCGCATTATCCCTCGCATCCGTCTCTACCGTACTTAGGGCCACGTCCTCCAACTTGTCAGCGTAGTCATAGACCGCCTTCTCAATCCGACCAAGCCTTGCCTCGAAGTGGGCCAACGCATCCGGAGGGACTGATTTCCCTCGTCCTCGTCCTCCTTTCTTCGCAGGAGGCGGCTCCTTAGCCGCACCCGGATTGTCCACCACCGAAGCATCACCATGGCTGGCCATCGCAGCAGTTCGTCCTACGTACCAGCGTCACTTCCGTAACCTGGCTCTGATACCAAATTGTCACGCCTATAGTCTTCGCAAGGCCTAGGCGCGCCGGCACCTGGGGTTAACTCACCCCAAGTCAGCCTCTCCCTCCTTACTCTCGCACTCATACAGCAGAAACTTGAAATAAGCGCAAGAGGATTCCGCAACTCGATACTTTTATTGATTCTTCCGTAAGTACAATTTTCGTACAAGTTGTGAATGTGTCTACATAGCAGGGGATGGTCTATTTATAGCCCATAGGCACCCCTTGTTTATACAGAAATAAGGCCGAAAGGCCACCTATCCTAGCCTGGCCGAATGGCCATGTATGGCAGCAGTGCTGTCCAGTCTCGTCGCAACCCTTCGTCGCAACTGTTTTGCCTCCTTCGCATCCCTTCGGGCTGGCTGGCTGTGCTTGGGTTTCGTGGCCCCTTCAATTCAAATCTGGGCCCCCTCCTCGCACCTCTCTAGAAGCCCCTCGCGTCCCTTGGTGCTTTGTTCGCACCTCTTCGTTCAAATGCGACAGCCAACGCAAATGACTGCCGCTGTAACTGCCCACGCGGGCTGTGCCTGCGCTGCTGCTGCGTGTCCCCGCCAGTAGCCTTGCGCTGTGCCCCTCATCGCACGTGCTCTCTCGCATGTGCTGCCTGCTACGGTGCGCTAGTGTCCATGCTGCCACCTTCTATTGCCTGTGTTGCCGCGGACCAGCGCACACCCCTGCGTACGCTCCGCACTTGCTCGCCTGTGTTGTTACGCCATCATGCTTGCTGGCGTACATGCCTCGCAATCCTTCCGTCCAAGCCGCGTTGCGTTGTCCTTTGACGCATGCTACCTCGCATTTTACGCAGCCCGGAAGTGCGAGGTGTGACACTATGCGCCGGTGCAACTTGAAACTAATTAAGAAGAAAAAAAGAGAAAAGCAAGTTATGTTAGATATAATTCATATCTAATAACCCAAGATCATCATCATGCTGAATAGTTAAGGATTCATAGGAATACTTGGATCCATCGCGAATGATCGTCAACTGTTGCAGAATCTCTACGACAATCGGGAACAATAGAACCTGCACGAACGCGGTGGTTTGTGGTCTTCCTCAACTAAATCTCTTAGACCCTCAAGGGGAACCGTCGCTCTTCCTGATGGGGAGAAGAGAACGTAATTGATTTAGTATATCGGAGACCATAGGGTCTTTATATATTGGCCAAGTAGGGTTCCCATAATCCCCTTAATTGGGCCAATAACTGGTATCTGCTTATTGAGTCCATATTTCATTAGAAGTCAAGTAGTCCTGGACTTCCTAAACTATAGATCATCTTATAATAGTCTAATTAGTCAAATAGCTAATATAACTGATAAATTAATATGTGGCCCATAATATAATTAGAAAATAAATTTCCTAACAATCTCCCACATGGGCTACATATTCTTCCAGAAACAGTTATATCACAAATTCCTTAGGCACGCATCTGTATGCTATTTATCTTTAGACGACTTCTGAAATAATCTGGTCTATCTTATGTACAGATATAAAACCACCGCGGCATTTTATCACATTAGAATTGTGACTAATCCTCGATGATCACAATACGAATACATTCAATGACATAGATCAAATATGGATGAGCAGCATGGAAATTACATGAAACGTGATCTTTAGCATGTCCATTTCCAACTGGTCCTACTTTAGCGAGATCAAAACTTTAATGCAACAGAAATATTGCATATACCAAAACATACTTCATATTCATTCAAATAGTTCGCAAGTCATAGAACATCAAAATGACTCCCACTATACTAAGGCATCAACTGGAAAAATACCTATATGAGTAGTGTGCTCGTGAAAGACCTTAGGTATTAAGCCTTTAGTTAGTGGGCCTGCTAGCATAAACTTTGTCCCAATATATTCTATGGAAATTTACTTTTTCTGAACTCTCTCTTTAACAACCAGATACTTGATGTCAATAAACTTTGACTTTGTTGAACTGCTGTTGTTGTTAGAGTAGAGCACCGCTGAGCTGTTGTCACAGTAAATTCTCAATGACCTATCAATGCTATCTACCACACGTAGTCCTGTGACAAAGTTTCGTAACCATATTCCTTGACTGGATGCCTCACAACAGGCTATGGACTCCGCGGCCTTGGTTGAAGGAGCTATTAAAGTCTGTTTAGCTGACTTCCATGAAATGGCCCCTCCAGCCAACATGAAAACGTATCCTGATGTGGAGCAAAAATCATCCTCGCACCCCGCAAAATCAGAGTCAAAATACCTGATGACCTCTAAGCTGTCTGTCCTCTGATAAGTGAGCATATTCTCCCTTATTCTCCTCAAATAACGCATCACGCGTTTAGCTCCCTTCCAGTGTTGCATACCGGGATTACTGGAATATCTTCCCAAAACTCCCATTATGAATGCTATATCCAGACGTGTGCAGACTTGAGCATACATTAGACTCCCTATAGCTGACGCATAAGGGTACTTCTGCATTTCTTTTCTTTCAAGATCATTTTTGGGACATTGCTTGCGAAATTTTTTTTCTCCTTTAGCAACAGGCGTATCCCCTTTATGACAATCTTTCTTGGTGAATCCAAATCTACTCAAAATCTTATCGATATAGCTCTTTTGTGATAATCTAAGGATACTTTGGGAGTGATCCCTCAGTATCTGTATACCCAATACAAAAGAAGCTTCACCAAGATCTTTCATCTCAAATTTCTTTGATAGAAATTTCTTAGTTTCATGTAGAAGGTCTATATCACTACTTGCGAGTAGAATGTCATCAACATATAATATCAAGAAGATAAATTTACTCCCATTGAACTTATGGTATACACAATCATCAACAACATTTGTCTCAAAATCATATGAGCTAATGACTTGATGAAATTTGTGATACCATTGACGAGAAGCCTGTTTGAGACCATAGATAGATTTCTTTAGCTTGCAGACCATATACCGATCTCCTGAAACAAAGTATTCTGGCTGAATCATATAAATTGTCTCATCAATATTTCCATTGAGAAACACAGTCTTCACATCCAACTGGTGCAGCTCCAAATCAAAATGAGCCACTAGTGCCATAATCGTTCTAAAAGAGTCTTTCGAAGATACCGGAGAGAAAGTCTCTTTATAATCTATGCCTTTCTTTTGAGTAAAGCCTGGTGCAACTAGACGAGCTTTATATCTCTCGATATTTCCATTAGAATCTCTCTTGGCTTTGAATATCCATTTACAACCAATAGGTTTCTTACCTACAGGCAACTCAATGAGATCCCAAACGTCATTGTCTTTCATAGACTTCATCTCATCATTCATGGCATCGATCCATTTAATAGAATCAGAACTTTGCATAGCTTCAGAAAATTCTTCAGGGTCATCTTCTGTTAAGCCAATGCCATCCTCATGTTCTTGAAGAAAGACGATAAAATCATCCGAAATTGCACTTCTTCTTTCTCTAATGGATCTCCTTAATGGCACTTCTTGAGTTTGTTGAGTTTGCTCAATAGGTGGTGCTTGAGGAAGGATCTCATTGTTTTCTTGATCTGGAACTGTGTTATGAACAACAGTAGGTACTATGACCTATTCATTTTCAACAACAGTTTCTTCTTCAAAAATAACACTCCTTATGTTTCATTCCCCCCAAAACTCAACATCCTCAAGAAATCTTGCATTTCCCATCTCAAAGAAGGATCTTGATGTGGGATTGTAAAACTCATAGCCCCTAGAGCATTCAGCATAACCAACAAAGCAACAGCTAACTGTTCTTGAGTCCAGTTTTCTCTCATGTGGCCTATAAGGCCTTGCCTCAGCTGAACAACCCCAAATGTGCAAATGCCCAATACTAAGTTTTTTACCTGTCCATATTTCATAAGGAGTTTTGGTAACTGCTTTGCTGGGTACCCTATTAAGGATGTATACTGCAGTCTTTAAAGCTTCTCCCCAGAGTGACTCTGGTAAGGTTGAATGAGTGATCATACTTCTTACCATATCCTTAAGAGTTCGGTTCCTACGTTCAGCAACATTGTTCATATTAGGTTTCTCTGGCATGGTGTATTGCGGAACAATTCCACACTCATTGAGGAAAAGCGCGAAGGGTCCTGGACGTTGTTCTCCTGATCCATCATATCTACCATAGTATTCACCACCACGGTCAGATTTGACAGCCTTTATTTTCTTTCCAAGTTGAAGTTCAACTTCAGCTTTGAAAGACTTAAAAATATCCAAGGATTGAGACTTCTCATGTATCAAATATAGGTAACCGAATCTAGAGTAATCGTCTATGAACGTAATAAAATATTGTTGTCCATTCCAAGAAACTGTAGGGAATGGACCACATATATCAATATGTATAAGTTCTAAGATATCGGTAGCTCTTTCGGCACCTAAATTCCTAGAGTTTGTTCTTTTTCCCTTTATGCACTCAAGACAAACTTCATAATCTGTCAGATTAAGGGGTTCAAGAATTTCGTCCGACACAAGCCTTTGAATTCTCTGTTTATAGATATGACCTAATCGCTTGTGCCATAAAGCAGTAGAATTCTCACTTAATTTTTGCTTTGTATCACGTGAACTTGTTTGCAGTATTTCATTAAGGGAGCTAATGACATCAAATTTGTATAGATTATCAATTAAAGAGCCAGAACCAAGAAAAATTGAATTTTGGTAGAGACTAACTTTATTGTTTCCAAATGAACAAGAAAAACCTGACTTGTCCAAACTCGAAATGGAAATCAAATTCTGTCTAAAAGACGGTACAATGAATGTCTCAAATAAATCCAAATAAAATCCAGTCTTTAATCGTAATCTAAAAGTCCCTATAGCCTCCACTGCAACTTTATTCCCGTCGCCCACGTAGATGAATTTTTCATATTCACTTAGTGGCCGGTTCGATAGGCAATCCTGCATGGACATACTTATGTGAGTAGTAGCACCAGAATCTACCCACCAAGTATCCTTAGGTATAACAGCCAAATTAACTTCAGAACAAACCAAAGTTAGAAGCATACCCTTCTTTACATGCCAAGTGGCATACTTGGGACACTCTTTCTTCATGTGTCCCTGATTTTTGCAGAAGAAGCAAGTAGGAACCTCATCTTGCTTCTTTTGTTTCTTCTGCTGAGAAGATTTTTTTGCAACATCCTTAGCTCTTTTCTTTCTCTTTGACTGAGAGTTTGATACCAAGTGAGCACTTTCAGTCCTATCTCGCAACTGTCTATCTTCTTCTTGCACATGGTGAGATATGAGCTCATTTAGAGTCCATTTAACCTTCTGAGTATTATAACTCACTTTACATTGCCCAAAGTGTGCAGGAAGAGATATCAAAACCAAGTGCACGAGTAAGTCTTCCGACAACTCTAACTTTAGTGACTTGAGTTTTTAAGCGAGATGAGACATTTCCATAATGTACTCCCTTATGTTCCCTTTTTCTTTATACCTCATGGAAACGAGTTTTGCCAAATGGTTACTCGCCTCCGATTTTTCATTCTTGGCAAAGTATTGCTCAAGTTCTTCAAGGAACTTCTTGGCACTTTCTGTCTCAGTAATGGAGTCCCTAAACGCTTCTGGAATAGAGCGCCTCATGATCTTCAAGCACATATGGTTGGAGCGATCCCACTTCTCAATTTTAACCTCATTGAGGTTTTTGGAGTGGAAGTGGGTCGTTCCGATAGAAGTGCAAGATCCAAGTCTACACAACCAAGGGTAATTTCCACAGTTTTCTTCCAGCTTTTGAAATTTGTCCCATTCAGCATTGGGATAGTACTAAGTTGGGAAACAATAATGGCTGGATCAACAAAGAACATCAGGAAACTCACAACACAACAAAAAATATATATCATATAATGCATGACATAAATAATCATATAAAAAAATTTGGGAACCCATCACAAGATACCTAAGACAACATTAATTCCTAGTCTCTGGACAGAGAAATTAACTGTAAGCGGTACTCTCAATGCAATGATCAAATGTTGATGATTAGTTCTGTCAAATAATAATCTATCTTTGGACTGGTTATTATTCACATGAAAAATCTGTACAATCGTCACACATTTATCATCGCAGGCGTATTGTTAAATGGCCAAATTGTGACTTCCTTTGGGCCGAACACAATTCGCATAAGTAACAGTACGCATAACATGTATATAGATTGGTTGAAGAAAGTGTTCGATTAATTGGCCAAACTATGTCTTCCTTTGGGCCGAGCACAATTCGCATAAGTAACCAATCATTCACACAACAACTATATACATTAGTTGAATAGTATATAATATTAATTGGCCAAACTGTGTCTTCCTTTGGGCCGAGCACAGATCGCATAATTAACAATACACATAGCATATATATGTTTTACCATGTCGAAAACAGAAGTCTATGACAATTCTATTTATAAAAAAAACACCCAATAGCCTACGATTCTGCCAACAACATGATGCATTAACGCATGGGTTTCCAGTCTTAAGAAATATGCATTCTGTATCTCAATTACCAAAGAAATCAATAGACATTCATGCACTGACATGATTAATACAACAATCACGGTATAGCACATAGGTTTGGTTACTTTCTTCTATAATTAATTAGATAGAACCAAATAAACTGACTTCTTGAACCATAATCGAACCAAGCATAATCTAATCGGAAGAAATAATAATAGTGAATCCAGAAAGCAATCCAGAACGAGACAATACCATGTCTAATCCAGATTAAACCCCGACAATCAAACCAAAACCATCCATAAAATTTCCAGTTCGTTTAATCGGGAACGAGATTGCAATAGGGTTTTTTTTAATAATACAAATTACATCAATCTAATTTTCCAATCCACGGAAAACCTCAACCCTAGTCTGGATCCATAGAAAAGAAACTCCTTTCAATATCTTAGTGCGATTAGCCGAACATAACTGTAACAATCCAACAATGATGAAAAGTTCTGATACCACTTGTTAGATATAATTTATATCTAATAACCCAAGATCATCATCATGCTGAATAGTTAAGGATTCATAGGAATACCTGGATCCATCGCGAACGCGGTAGTTTGTGGTCTTCCTCAACTAAATCCCTTAGACCCTCAAGGGCAACCTTCGTTCTTCCTGATGGGGAGAAGAGAACGTAATCGATTTAGTATATCGGGGACCATAACCTAGGGGTCTTTATATATTGGCTAAGCAGGGTTTCCATAATCCCCTTAATTGGGCCAATAACTGGTATCTGCTTATTGAGTCCATATTCCATTATAGATCACCTTATAATAGTCCAATTAGTTAAATAGCTAATATAACTGATAAATAAATATGTGGACCATAATATAATTAGGAAATAAATTTTCTAAGAAGTTACTCTTCTCGTGACGAACATAATGTCTTTCGGGGTAATCTCTCGTTTTGGTGTTTGTACTTTTCCTAAAATAGTATGATTAAAATAGACTCATGTTGGTTATTTTGATTCTAGGCATTGAAGTGTAGCCCGGGAAGCCTTTCATCCTGGTTCCCGACGCATCGAACAGGAAACTGCATATCACCCAAGCTACGCTGGGACATTATAACATGAACCTTGACCAGCAGCAGATGATATCCCTTCAATGCAATAAGGAAGAATGTAGTCCAGTTCTGCTGTGTGCTTTATCCACTCCGGGTTCAATACCGTGTTGCCCCTTGGACGTAGTGTTCCATGAATCATGTGATGTTGTCTTCTCGGTTCTTGGTTCGATCAGCCTTCACCTCTCCGGCTATTACTTGTCCGATGGGCACCCTGATGATGACGACGACTCGTATCCTTGATATTTATGAGATCCTTAAGATTGTTTTTTTTGCTCTCTTTGGTAATTCTGCAGTTCTTGGCTGCGTTCGTTGAGAGTGTTTTCTTGGATAACCTAGAAGTCTTCCTTTTTTATTGCTCGTTTCATGAGAAATTGATAATAGTGATGCCTTTCTCGATGACAAGTTCGTAGCTGGGATTCTTGTTTTAAAACAGTCACTTGGACATGCTTTTGAGCACTGGGATGCTTCTTAACCAACATGTCAGGAAGTTAATGGGAGAGTACATAGCTGATACCGAGTCTGACTCCAGGAGCAATGATGATGATTACGACTATAATGAGAGTACATAGCTGATACCGAGTCTGACTCCCAAGTAGAGGTTGTACCACCTACTCCAAGCGATGGAGGTATTTCTCCTTAGTTGCACATAATGTTTGACATCACTTCCACACTTTAAAATTCTCGTCTTTGCCTTTGTTTATTGACAAGAATTGATACTCTCTATTAGTCTTTACTGTTGCCTGATAGACAGCAGAGGACATTTCACTAGGCTTGTAGTGTTCTAGTCAAACAATTACGAATCCATGTCGGTGATATCATTAGTTTCCTTTTGTTCTGGCGTGTTTTATTGATTCTTTACGATAGTATCAACTTCTTCCCAAATGTATTATTCATCTTAAAACGGATTCTTTACGATAGTATCAACTACTAAATTGGTTGGTCATCTTAAAAAGTCTAATGAGATTTTTCCCCTTTCTAGGTTCATTTTATGTTGATAAAAGAAAGAAGCCTAAAAGCCTGAGTAGACGACTCAAGAAATTGTGTAAAAGAAAGCTCCTAATTTCATCAGAAAGTGAAAGAGATGACAAGCTCTTGGTAAGATCTGAGAACATGATCAAAAGTAGCACTGGGTAAGTAGCCAAATTCTTCCTTCATAACAAATGAGAAAATAATAACGTGGGACAGAAATCCAAACAACTTTTAACTTAATATGAGATTCTGCATAGTACTAGATAGTAATAGATGAACCAACTACTAAATTTTTTGTTGTTCATTCTCTTTCTTTTATGGAGTATTTTAATTTTAAGCCTTTTATGAATTTTACGTAATCTGTCTTGTATTATTTAGCACACTCTTTGTACAGGGCATATGGTAATAATTCCAAGAAATCAGATGAGATTAAAGCCTCGCCTGGAGGATTAGTTGTTGAGGATTAGATAATATCTTTGTCTGTTAATGCTTTGTGAATTGTGTAGCTTATGTAATTTGTTATCTGTTATTTGGCACTTTGTTTTTACAGTTCAGATGATGGCAATGCCAACGAATATGCTGGAAGCAATCGTCTTGCGAAAGAAAAGAAGAAAAGGAGAAAGGTCCTAGTCAATGAAGATGAGAATGATGCGACCGTTGGGAAGAACAATGTGAATAAGATTAGAACTTTGCCGAGTGGTTTACTTGTTGAGGACCTAGAGTTGGGAGAATCAGATAGCAAAATTGCAGTTTCTGGAAAGAAGGTGAGCCATTTCTCTTGCAAGCAACATGCATTTTTAAGTTTAAATACACATCTTTAATGGAAGTGCCTCAAGATATTTTGTTCCATTCCCATTCTGTGTTTCATGAGATGTAAAAACTCTGAGACTTGTGAATGAAATTACCAATGGCATGTCTCTCGCTGCATTCCTCCAACTTTATATTCCAACTTAATCTATATATTGTAATTTTAGTAGTGCGAACATGGGTTTGTTTGTTTGTTTGTTTGTTCGTTCGTTCAGGTAACTATCCACTACACAGGCAAGTTAACGGGTGATGGGAGCGTATTTACCTCAAATGTTGGCGAAGCTCCATTGAAGTTTCGGTTAGGTAGTCTGATCGAAAACTTTACGTCTTGTGTCATTTTTGCAAGAACATCCTCCCCAATCGAACTGAGGAACGCTTCTTTTTGCCATTCTTCCTGCAGGGAAGGGCAAAGTCATTGAAGGCATGGACATAGGAATTGATGGTATTGTCCTTGACATGCCTTTTTTCATTTGATGCAGCTGTGTGAACTTTCTATTTTGTTTCTCGAAATGCAGGTACGCGAGTAAGCGGCAAAAGGAGGCTCACTATCCCGCCGTTGATGGGGTTAGTTATTGTTTCTTTTAGATACTTGGTACTTCTTCCTGGCACATTATTTGACTTTGTTCCTTTTCATCAAATTTGTGATTGTATTTTTACCCAGTTATGGACCTGAGGGGGATAACAAGGGCGTGCCACCGGACTCGTGGCTGGTTTACGACGTCGAGCTCCTCAAAGTTCGTTGATGTTCTCTTCTTTAGACATGGAGTTTGTTGGGTTGAATGCATTTTAATGCATTTGGCCCAAAATGGTAAGGCCCAAAGTGGAGGCCCAAAAGGGAAATGGAAAGGTTGCATTACCACATTGATTAGAGCAAGGAGGATTTTCTTGTTTATAAGGAATTCCCCTCCTCACCTCTTAAACTTGGTTGACTACCTAAAGGCTGACCCACCGCTAGCTGCGAGCACGCGCACGTGCGTGTGCGCATGGCGCATTGGACGCATGTCACAATGGGCGCTTTGTGGCGCACTTGGCACTTCGCACGTGCGCATCGTCGCGAGGAGCTGGAGGAGCCTTAAGTATGTTGCCCAGGTCCGGAGGCAACTGCGCAGCTACCGAAGCGACGAGGAGCTGCGAGCGCCTTCAGGTTGGCCACCGAAGAGGCACGACGGGCTGGAACTTCCAGAAGGCCGAAGGGTTGCGAGATCGCGACATTGCATTTCTGAGCATTGTTGTCTTCTTCTTTCCCCCATTCTTCACTTAGAAAAGAGTCCGAAAGTTTTGGGTATATAAGGGTACGCCCGAAAGTTTCGAGATACGTGTGCAACGTTCTTGGAAACGCCCTAAACAGTCGCTGTATCTTGGGGACGATTGCCGAAGCCCGTACCGCACTGAAATATACGGGGCAATCTCGTCTTACGGAGAAAGTGTCCAACACTTGCCTCGACTGCCGAAGATCCTAATCAAGTACACCAACCCTCCGAAACAACAATCGTAAGACGAGATTGTGTTACTTGAAGATGGCATCAACAAGCTCAGCTCCGAAACCACACGTGGGAAATCGTGGATCTCCCACCGGGCTGCAAACCTTTGGGATGCAGGTGGATCCTAAAAAGGAAATACAAAGCTGATGGATCAATCGACAAGTACAAAGCTCGATTGGTAGCTAAGGGGTTCAAACAGAAGGAGGGATATGATTTCTTTGACACGTATTCACCGGTCACAAGAATCACATCAATTAGAGTACTCATAGCTGTTGCAGCACTCTATAACCTCGAGATCCACCAAATGGACATAAAAACAGCTTTCCTAAATGGAGAACTGGAAGAGGAGATATACATGGAGCAACCAGAAGGGTTTGTGGCTCCCGGTCAAGAGCATAAAGTATGTCGACTAGTCAAGTCACTATACGGGCTAAAACAAGCGCCGAAACAGTGGCACGAGAAATTTGACAAAACAATGCTGTCGAATGGATTTAAGATCAATGAGTGCGATAAATGTGTTTACATTAAAGGCACACCTAAAGCTTACGTAATTGTATGTCTCTACGTAGATGACTTACTAATTACGGGAAGCAATAAAGAGGTTATTGTGAAAACTAAGAACATGTTAAAGAATCACTTTGACATGAAATATATGGGTCTGGCAGACGTCATACTAGGAATAAAAATTTCTAGGAAAGCTGACGAAATTATCTTAACGCAATCCCACTACGTGGAAAGCGTGCTCAAGAAATTTGAAGCTTTTGACAAACCTCCGGTTAAGACTCCAGTAGATTTGAATCTACACTTAGCCAAGAATCGAGGGGACCCAGTATCTCAACTGAAGTATGCACAAATTATTGGGAGCTTGATGTATTTAACAAACTGCACTCGCCCCGATATTGCGTACTCACTTAGTAAACTTAGTAGATTCACAAGTAATCTAGGGAGGGATCACTGGCTAGCTCTGGAAAGGGTTTTACGGTATTTAAAACATACCATAAACCATGGCATACATTATGCTAAATATTCAGCTGTATTAGAAGGATACAGTGACGTAAACTGGATATCGGACACTAAGGACTCCAAATCCACGAGTGGATACGTATTCACCATAGGAGGAGGAGCTGTGTCTTGGAAGTCCTCTAAACAAACGTGCATAGCTCGATCCACCATGGAGTCAAAATTTATAGCACTAGACAAAGCTGGGGAAGAAGCTGAATGGCTCATAAACTTCCTAGAGGATATTCCGTGCTGGAGCAAACCAGTACCTCCCGTATTGATATATTGTGATAGCATGTCTGCAATCGGGAGAGCACAAAGTACATTGTACAACAGAAAGTCTCGACATATCCGTCGGAGACACAATACCGTTAGACAATTGATCTCTAGTGGGGTGATCACCATTAATTATGTAAAGTCCAAGGATAACTTAGCTGATCCTTTTACAAAAAGAATCAATAGAGATCAAATGTACAACGCAGTAAGGGGAATGAGATTAAAATCCACACACTAAAGAACGTTCATAGCGGTAACTCAACCATGATGAGTGGAGATCCCACAAACTTGGTTCAATGAGACAACTAAGTTATGGAGGGTTCAGTTAATCACCTGGAACCTATCTCATTCTCAGAAGCTGCCCAGGTGTTAGCCTGCAGCGGTGTGGTAAGGTTAAGCATTACGCTTTTAATAATTCCTATACCTTGATTAAGGTGGAGTGTGGCAGGATACTCCTGATAGGAGATCACCTATGTAAGTGTGAATTGAGGCCGCTTCAAATGGGAAAAACACTTATGAATCCAAGATACGGTCCATGGCCGAAACGGACACAACGTGAGAACCCAAATATACTAGGGTTATTATTGTGTAAATGTTATTGTCTTGGTTTACACCAAAAGCTGACGGTTCAAGACATCACGTTCACCGAGCAGCGAGTAAATCCGATAACATATTACTATAGAAGGTTCAAAGCCGCAAGCTACCTATCTCAATGCAATAATAACACGTCAGAACTTTCTATTAGAGTCTGCATGCATTAATCATCATTCATGTGGGGGATTGTTGGGTTGAATGCATTTGGCCCAAAATGGTAAGGCCCAAAGTGGAGGCCCAAAAGGAAAATGGAAAGGTTGCATTACCATATTGATTAGAGCAAGGAGGATTTCCTTATTTATAAGGAATTCCCCTCATCACCTCTCAAACTTGGTTGACTACTTAAAGGCTGACCCACCGCTAGCTGCAAGGACGGTGCGAAGCACGAGCATGAGCACGAGCACGAGCACAAGCACGAGCACGAGCACGAGCTCGTGCACGCGCACGAGCTCGTGCACACGCACGTACGTGTGCGCATGGTGCATTGGACGCAGGTCGCAATGGGCGCTTTGTGGTGCACTTGGCACTTCGCATGTGCGCATCGTCGCGAGGAGCTGGAGGAGCCTTAAGTATGTTGCCCGGGTCCGGAGGTAGCTGCGCAGCTACCGAAGCGACGAGGAGCTGCGAGCGCCTTCAGGTTGGCCACCGAAGAGGCACGACGGGCTGGAACATCCAGGAGACTTCCAGAAGGCCGAAGGGTTGCGAGATCCATCGCGAAAGGGCGCCAGCGCAGCCTGGGCGCGCCTGGAAGGATCCAGAAGCTTCCGAAGGGCCACGAGCGCAGCCTGGCGCGCCTAGAAGGATCCAGAAGTCACCGAAGGGCCACGAGCGCAGCCAGACAGCCTGCTGGCCGAGCGGACGCGTCCCTTCAGGGTGGCTGCCTCCCTGCCTATTCCAGCCTATAAATAGGCCTGCCCCCTTGCCATAAATCTCATCCCAGCAGCAATTGCATTTCCGAGCATTGTTGTCTTCTTCTTTCCCCCGTTCTTCACTTAGAAATGAGTCCGAAAGTTCTGGGTATATAAGGGTTCGCCCGAAAGTTTCGAGATACGTGTGCAACATTCTTGGAAATGCCCTAAACATTCGTTGTATCTTGGGGACGATTGCCGAAGCCCGTACCGCACTGAAATATACGGGGCAATCTCGTCTTATGGAGAAAGTGTCCAACACTTGCCTCGACTGCCGAAGATCCTAATCAAGTACACCAACCCTCCGAAACAACAGAGTTGTGATTTGTAGAATCCCTCCAAGGAATTCAGTTTAGTGCTACTCGAGCTTCGTGGTTTTATGTTCGAACAAGGATGAATCCTCCTTTTTAAGTTTACACAACATTTCTTTGCTACTCTTTTTGTCTGCAAGTTTGGCGGTCTTACTAGTCCCATAAAAAACAGTTTTGCAGAAAAATTGCAAGAAGAAAATTCTATTCAGTTTCAGATTTTTATCAGCATCTATATATTCAAAACTGCAATTAAACCTAACTACATATGACCAGAAAGGAACTCCATCTTACTTTTCATGCAGCACCTGCATTTATAACCAATTGCTTCACTACATTCTCTCAATTTTACTTGCTAATACCTTAAATATTCACTGCATTTGTGTAATTATTTATTTTCCAAATTTTTCCCTGTATAATTTTGGATATTACAATATTGTCATCACGCGTGCGAATCGTTTCACATTGTTCGGATCATGCTGTTGGGCCTCCGGTAGAATTGAATTCAACCCCTTCGATTTATCTGCCCAAATATGCACATTGGCTAACTTGTATCTCCAAATTGAAGACATGGCGACGTTCTTACGTTGGTTTTGGTCTTCCGTCGTTGTATATAAGTCGATTTTCACCTTGGTTTCGAATTACATACATTTTTTTCATTGAAAGAATACGAATCGAGCTCTATCCGTTGCCTCTAAATTGGGGTAAAAGATATTATGGTTACTGATGGTTAAAAAAATTACGTCATCTATACTAAACGTTTTTGTCCAATTATGTGAGTGATCTACACTAAGTTACCTGAAAATTGAAAATTGTAAAATTATTAAGACATCTCAAAGTTTATATGTTATGTACTGGGCTTAGCAGGAACTTAGTAGATTTGAGTAGTGGGCCGCGGGCTGAGTTGGTTTGAGCCCAATACATGTACTTAGGATATAAATTGTAGAGTAGAAGAACTCAGGAACCATTCTGATATTTTAGAAGAAATCTACAGAAACATTACGTCTTCTTCTATCTTTCTCCCTCCTCCTCTCTTTCTCTATTCCTTTTCCCAAATTTCTAATTCAGGAACCCTAAATCCTAATTAGGGACATTGCAAGTGGTATCAGAGCTATCAATCATCGGAATTGCTAGCTAATAACAAGGTGGGCAATTATGGTGAATCAATTTCGAAGCCTGGAGCATAATTGGTCTTTGCAGATTTTTCCCTCGAAGATGGGCGAGCTCCGAAAGATCGACAGAGAAGCCTTGGCCGCACACAATTGAGATGAGGAATCGTCCCTTTTTCTTCAAGAACGATACCAAGAAATGAAGAAAACCTGTCTCGAGCCAGAGCACGATTCTTTCGCGCTGGAGAGGCACCTAGCGTTCTTGGGTCGTAACTATGGAATAGAGCCTTGCCGGAGTCAGTACTTAGACGAGTTATTGGACGAATGGGCCTCGGAAATCCATAAGAATAAGGTAAACCTCGTCTTGTCTTGACTGGGTTTTCCTAGTCCCCCTTCTTTTGCGGGTATTAACCCATATGATTGGGTTGAGATTTGTGAAGAATTCTTTGAGATTAACCCATCTTTGGAAGCCTACAAAGATAGTTTAGTGGCTGATTTGTTGATGGGTAAGGCGAGAGTGTGGTATTTGTCATGGTGTTTGGGAAATGAAGAGGCTTGTTGGGATGATTTCGTCGATGCTTTGTGTGAGCGTTTTGAGAATGAAGTGGATGTTGATGAATCTGTGGTAGAAAGCTGTGTTGTTGGGAATCTCTGTGAAGGTGAAAACTCAGTGGGCGTGAAGAAAAATTTGATTAATGACATGGTCGTACGAGATGAAGCGTTGGACGTTGTTAAAAAGGAACGACTTGAACCTTGTGATTTCGGTTTGGAGAGTCAAGTGGGTCAGTTGTGGTCTTCTGGTAGTATTTTGGCAAAGGATGCTTATGGTGAGCTTCTTGACAAGGAAGAATTGGATATGGAAAACATGAATCTAGAGGAGAAAGCATATGGTATTCAATCTTGGAATGAGATTGAGGCATGGTCAAATGAGGTTGCAGGTTCCAAACTTCCTATTGTTGCAGAAGTGAATGCAACAGATGGCAATTCTTTTTATTTTGCAGCTGAATTTTTGGATAAGTATGCTTACTTGGTTGCAGCAAGGAAATTGGTCAATGCAGACGTTAGACCGTTGTTTCTTTCGAAGGAGTTCTTTTGGAAGTTTTGGCATTGATGGCGATCAAAGGAATGGCTTGAGTGTTTCTCTCAGTACAAGGAAAGGGCAATGTTTGTTTCCCAACTAATTCAAGCAAAAGTACATGGCTGTTTGATTCTTAAAACTCTCTTTGGGAAAATTCAATTTACTAATGTCAAGGCAGAAGAGAATTATGTGCTTCGCTACATGGGTAGTAGAGCACTTCATCTAGGAAGCAAAGGGGAATTGATTGAGTTTGATGCTCTTGATTGGTTATATGTAGTTAGTCAGTCGCATGTTGGTGTCGCTTTTAGTCTGAAAAACACAATGAAGGTGCTGAATTTTGTCCCTTGTACTTGGCCCAAGATGAGTATTATGATGCCACTTTTCGGATTGCATCGGGGAAGGCTACCAGAAAAGCTGGTATTGATACACCTTGGGATTCTTTTGGACAGGACAAGCACGAACATTGTGTTGCTAGGAGAGCATGTCGTAAATGATTCTTACGTTGGTGAGGTCTTGATTTTTGGAAGGAAGGAAATGTTGGACAGGTATACTAATTTTTGGGTGGAGAGAACAACCACTATCCAGGACAATGGATTTATTGAAGCATAGAATTCAAGAAAAAGAGACATAGGATATGAATTTTTTGTCAAGAACAGCATTGAGTTTAATCAATTAAAATTGGTCTGGGTGGTTAAGAAATACGTGCGAAAGTATGAGAAAATAAAGAGCATGTTGCTGTCGAGAATTGATGGTCAGGAAGCAGCAAGTTTTGAACATCAATTGTGTTCATGTTTTGTGGGCTTCCTCCGGTGCAGGGCTTCCTTTGTTGAATATTTTGTGTGCTGTTATGTGCTTTGTCAATGCTTTTGGTACACAGAAGCATCTGTTTCAGACGTTTATGTTGTAAGAGGGACAGATGCAACAGCTGGAGGTCTACAAGCTTTAGCAGTAAAAGGTCTACAAGCTTTAGCAGTAAAAGGTACAAAACTTTGAGTTGCTACAAGTCTGCAATTTTACACAGCACTACAGATATCGAACCATGACATGGGACTTAACTGCAAGATGCACTAGGAGTTCAGCTATGATTTAGCTTGTCATTGTGCTGCAAGCCAAAGCAAAGATGGCAGAAGTACCTGCACATGTGCATAAGGAGATGGAAGAACTAGTTTTAGACAACTTCAGTATCAAGTTTGCAACGATCCTAGACCAGCTATTGGAAGAATATCACGGTCTACATCTTTCAGCAACCTGTCTTGCAGGTGTTGGAGCTGCATTCAGATTTCTTGCAGGTGTTGGAACTGCATTCAGATTGGTGGCGGCAATTGCTGCCCCTTTGGCTACAACGGATGTATATTGGTTTGTTCAGAAGGAAGCTATGCCATCTCATGCAGTTTTGCGATGTTGCGGAGCAGCAGAATTGAGCTGGAAAGATAAACCACCTGAGGTTTAGCTGACAATCCTAGGACGCCAAGAATTGAATGTTATTTGCTATGTGCAGATAGCATTTTTGCAACAATTTCCCTTTGATTTGCTGGCGAAGTTTGTTTCCGAGTTTGTTGTTGATTAGAACCTTGAGGACAAGGTTGGTTAAAGGGGTGGGCTGTTATGTACTGGGCTTAGCAGGAACTTAGTAGATTTGAGTAGTGGGCCGCGGGCTGAGTTGGGTTGAGCCCAATACATGTACTTAAGATATAAATTGTAGAGTAGAAGAACTCAGGAACCATTTTGATATTTTAGAAGAAATCTACAGAAACATTACGTTTCCTCTATCTTTCTCCCTCCTCCTCTCTTTCTCTATTCCTTTTCCCCAATTTCTAATTCAGGAACCCTAAATCCTAATTAGGGACATTACATTATACACTTATCTTTGGCCATCTTTTTTCTTTCTTTCTTCTCGATCCTTTCTTTTTCGCTCTTCGGCAAAGAATCATGGACCCCATTGACATCAGCTCATGTCTGTGGCCCCCGGTTCATCACGGCTGTATCAACAGGACGGACAGTACGAAAATACATTTTTTTCTTCTTCAAATTACTTTTGCTATAACTGGTTATAAACTTCTCCATGCATGCGTCCATAACCAATTCGTGATATCAGTTATTTTTGTGTCACTCATATCAGTTTAAAGTTAATATTTATTCACTCTAAAAATAAATTTTGGCAACTGTTATGTATCATCACAGATTTATTTTAATAAGCTTCAAATTGATCTCAAACACCCGTGACCTATATTTTAATTAACTCAAAGTTGTTAATTTAATTAACTTAATAATTATATAAATTAGACTCATCTATAATTACTTGGTCAAGCCGAACACACTTTAAAAGTGGACCAACACATAACACTTGCATTAAAATCCAATTTCTCAAACATTATTTCGATTGATTAATTTTGTACCTCGAATACTAACAATTTCCCATGTTCAAATTTTGTTTGAGACAAATATCATTATAGACATATGTATGTTCCAGGAGAGTTCAAATCTATATGAAATTGATTTATTTAGCGAGGTCAATTTTATTTATAGATTTAGAATTCAATATTTTAGTATCAACCAATTTTATTTATAGATTTCGTATTTCATCTTTGACGTGAAAAAGGATTCAAAACGGCGACGGCGAAGAATATAGGTAGGGTAGGTGATATGAGAGCTTAAAAAAAACGCAAATTGTCCTGCCGTCCCGGTGTTTGGAGAAATATCTATTTTAGTCCTTACTATTTCTGATAACATATATTGGTCCTCCAAATTTGTGGAAAATGTATCTCTCATTCAGGTCCCTGCCGGTCCCACCTCATTGGTCAACAATAATTACAAAATGACAAATATACCCTTACAATAAAAAAACAAAAAATCCCCTTTGTCCCTAACCCAGAAACCACTGTAATCTCAGCCGGAACAACTCTGTTTTCGATCCCGCCGCCGCCAAACCACTTTCGTCGACGACTGTGATATGCTCCACCGCCCTCGTCATCTTCCTTGGCAATTACTATGATCGCGGATGGATGCCCCTTTGACATCGGCTGAACTCGTCGATGTCGGCGACTGAGGGGACCCTGCACGCCGGTGATATGCTCCATCGCCCTCATCATCTTCCTCGGCGACTGAAGAGAACCGGCCCTCGTCATCTTCCGGATCTAGGGAGCTCAGTGAATGGTCATCTTCTGGAATTGGGATTCGGCTGGAGAAGAAATAAAAATTCCCAATTGGAATTGGGGAATTGGAGGAGGAATGGTGGTCGGGGAAGAACCGGATTCCCACTGGCCCTCCATTTCCTTAACATTTATCTGTCGGGGAAGAACCGGATTCCCACTGGCCCTCCATTTCCTTAACATCTATCTGGTCCTCATCGGAACGAGC
This sequence comes from Hypericum androsaemum, assembly GCA_963995505.1. NCBI lineage: Eukaryota > Viridiplantae > Streptophyta > Magnoliopsida > Malpighiales > Hypericaceae > Hypericum > Hypericum androsaemum. The sequence goes on along the minus strand of OZ023189.1, from coordinate 1,062,279 downwards.
GATCGGAATCGGTATTCTTGGCCGGCCAGAATTGGTAGGGAAGAACAGTGTTTATTTATTTATTTATTTTTTACTGAAGGATAAAATGGTCATTAAAAAAATTATGTCGACCACTGATCTCAGCGTGGAACCTGAGAAATATATTTTCACTAACTTGGAAGATGAATATATGTTATCAGAAATAGTAAGGACTAAAATGAGTGTTTCTCTAAATACCAGGGATGGGAGGGCAATTTGCCCTTAAAAAAATGATAGGCTGGTCCACTGGGCCGTGGATGTGAATCGGGCCCATCAAGCAGAAGCCCCGCCAGAAAGGTTTTTCCCGCTCCCGCCAAATGCCCTATTTCTGACTTGCTTTGCTTAGTTGGGACGAGACGGCAAGTTTCTTGCAATTTTGGGAAATATATAAATAAAAGGACAAAATAGTGAGAGGTCCCTGATATTTAAAGAAATTCATTAACCAGGACGACTTAGTATTAGTTAGTTCCTGATAATTTAAAAAATTAATTGATTAGTCCCTGAACACAATTTCAATCAATATTCTGACAAAATATTTTGTAAAGTGCAAAAAATACCCCTAAACTTACTCAAAAATTATAAAATTGCCTTTCTTAAACCCATTAATTGGAATAGCAGATTTTGAAGAAAATGGCTGAGAATCAGTTGATGTAGGGCTATATTTATCCCAATGGCACTTTATAATCCAGCCAAAGAAGCCAAAATCAAGACCCAATTAGAGATTCAAGCAATTTAATTTAAACGGGAAGACGGAGATGGGTGAAGGAGATGGAAGCTAAGAAAAGAGACAGCGGAGGTTATATTGTCTTCTGAAACCCTAGTTCACGAGCCGTGTTTGTCTTTTCCAACGGTGGTCGTATTATCTTTCTAACACCACGTATGTCATCCCTAACTAATCGAGAAATCGTAGGAGAAATTGCAAGAGAAAACCCAGATTTAATATCTCTGACAACCGTTCTCAGGCAGCCCTCGCCGGTCTCAATGCGTTGGAAAATGATAACCATGTGTCAGAGACGGTCGAACCCTCGACGACGACGAGGCTTCTTTCCACTGCTAAGGTGCTATTAAATTCCTTTCCACGGCCAAGGAATTTTATTATTTTATATTTAGGGGTATTTTGGCACTTTAAAATGTCTTGTCGAAAAAGTGACAGAATATGTGTTCAGGGACTAATCAATTAATTTTTGAAATTTTTAGGGATTAATTAATTCTAGGCAGTCCTGATTAATGAATTCCTTCAAACATCAGGAATCTCTCACTATTTTGCCCTAAATAAAAAGATAAATGAGAAATCGGCGGATGCATATTCCTAGAGCGCCAAATGGGAGTGCTTTCGAGACTTGGTATGTATTGTTTCCTTTTTGATCACTTAATACATAAGTAAGTGGGTTGATGCAAGCACAATTCTGATCATCAGTGCCAAGTTCGGTGTTGGCTGATATGCACCAATGCCGCAGAGAGGACATGCCCGTTGTTAGACTGTTCAAAGGCGTCAGATCATCGAATCATCCAAACCGCCATCTTGTCTTCAGCACTGGTCGCCAACCCAGATCGCCTTTTCGGTTCTTCATGTATTGCTACTGCATTTTACTGTATCGCTTTTTTTTGAAAAGTAAATTATTACACCATGATATTGCCAAGGTTTGAACCTTGGACCTTCCAGGTATTTACAACCCCTTGTACCATTGGGATACAAGCCATTTGGCTATACTGTATCGCTTTGCGAGTCGTTCCTTTCTGAGTGTTTGATTCTGCGCACAAGGAAGAATTTATGAGGGAGTGCGAGATGGCAGAGCGGAAGGAGTTTGATAGGAGAGGTTTCGAGGCTTGGAAGAACATGTCCAGAGAGGTGAGAACCACCAATTGCTTATATTGTGATGTTGGGACTTAGAAGTCCGCAGACTTGTTTACTTTTGTTGGGACTCGAAAAAGGCCTCGGCTTTGGAGTAAGCTGGATTTTTGGTTTCGTTCGCTCATTCCCAACTTACGTGCAATTTGCTTACCCCGCTCGATCGATGCGCTCGTTCGCTCGGTGCTCGCTGGTTCAATGCTTGCTCGCTCGCTCGCTCAGTCGCGACGCACGCTCGCTCGCTCACTCGCTCGGCCTAGGTGCTCGCTCGCTCGGCCGCGATGCTAGCTCGCTCGGCCGAGGTGTTCGCTTGCTCCTCGGCCGCGACGCTCGCTCATTCGCTCCGCCCAGGTGCTCGCTCGCTCGCTCAGTCGCGACGCTCGCTAACTCGGCCGAGGTGCTCGCTCACTCGGCCGCGACGTTCACTCAGTGTGCCTGCTCGGACAAGGGGCTCACTCGGCGTTGACGCTTGCTCACTTGTTCGGCCAAGGTGCACTCTCGCTCGGCTACGACGCTCGCTCGCTCGGCCAAGGGGCTCGCTCGGTGTGCTCTCTCGCTCGCTCGACCGCGATGCTTGCTCACTCGCTCGGCTAAGGTGCTCGCTCGCTCGAACAAGGTGCTCGCTCGCTCGACCGCGGTGATCGTTCACTCGCTCGCTCGTTCGCTTGGTGTGCTCGCTCGCTCGCTCGGCCGCGGTGCTCGCTTATAGAGCTTTGAGAGAAACGTTTGAAATGTGCCAGAACCAAGTCGGTGCCTCAATGTGACTAAGGCAGTTTAGACGTCGATATGACTAAGGCGGTTGTGTTTCTCATCATGAGCCGGAGCCAAGTTGGCGTCATTGAATATGACTAAGACGGTTTGTGTTCTCATCACGAGGCAGAGCCAAGTAAGCTTCGTCTGAGGCAGTTTCTCATCATGAGTCGAAAAGCCCAGTTGGCATCATCTGAAGGCAGTTTTGGTTTTCATCATGAGCCGGAGCCAAGTTGACATCGTTTGAGGAGGTTGGCATCGTCTATATAAGGAGGGCGCGAGCGTGAAATCGGGGATCATCAATCAACCACACAACCAACTACTCTATTTTTACTTGTATCATATTTCTTTCCGTAGCGTAGCTCTTTTACCCCCTCTCCCTTAGATCGAACGTCTAAGGTTCTTTGGCTCTTTCTTTCCGTAGCGTAGCTCTTTTTCCCCCTCTCCCTTAGTTGACTCGTTTCGTTCGCTCATTCCCAACTTACGTGCAATTTGCTTACCCCGCTCGATCGATGCGCTTGTTCGCTCGGTGCTCGCTTGCTCGGTGCTCGCTGGTTCAATGCTTGCTCGCTCGCTCAGCGGTTCAATGCTTGCTCGCTCGCTCGCTCAGTCGCGACGCACGCTCGCTCGCTCACTCGCTCTGCCTTGGTGCTCGCTCGCTCGGCCGCGATGCTAGCTCGCTCGGCCGAGGTGTTCGCTCGCTCCTCGGCCGCGACGCTCGCTCACTCGCTCCGCCCAGGTGCTCACTCGCTCGCTTAGTCGCGACGCTCGCTAACTCGGCCGAGGTGCTCGCTTGCTCGGCCGCGACGTTCACTCAGTGTGCTCGCTCGGCCAAGGGGCTCACTCGGCGTCGACGCTTGCTCATTTGTTCGGCCAAGGTGCACGCTCGCTCGGCTACGACGCTCGCTCGCTCGGCCAAGGGGCTCGCTCGGTGTGCTCTCTCGGTCGCTCGACCGCGATGCTTGCTCACTCGCTCGGCTAAGGTGCTCGCTCGCTCGAACAAGGTGCTCGCTCGCTCGACCGCGGTGATCGTTCACTCGCTCGCTCGTTCGCTTGGTGTGCTCGCTCGCTCGCTCGGCCGCGGTGCTCGCTTATAGAGCTTTGAGAGAAACGTTTGAAATGTGCCAGAACCAAGTCGGTGCCTCAATGTGACTAAGGCAGTTTAGACGTCGATATGACTAAGGCGGTTGTGTTTCTCATCATGAGCCGGAGCCAAGTTGGCGTCATTGAATATGACTAAGGCGGTTTGTGTTCTCATCACGAGGCAGAGCCAAGTAAGCTTCGTCTGAGGCAGTTTCTCATCATGAGTCGAAAAGCCCAGTTGGCATCATCTGAAGGCAGTTTTGGTTTTCATCATGAGCCGGAGCCAAGTTGACATCGTTTGAGGAGGTTGGCATCGTCTATATAAGGAGGGCGCGAGCGTGAAATCGGGGATCATCAATCAACCACACAACCAACTACTCTATTTTTACTTGTATCATATTTCTTTCCGTAGCGTAGCTCTTTTACCCCCTCTCCCTTAGATCGAACGTCTAAGGTTCTTTGGCTCTTTCTTTCCGTAGCGTAGCTCTTTTTCCCCCTCTCCCTTAGTTGACTCGTTTCGTTCGCTCATTCCCAACTTACGTGCAATTTGCTTACCCCGCTCGATCGATGCGCTTGTTCGCTCGGTGCTCGCTTGCTCGGTGCTCGCTGGTTCAATGCTTGCTCGCTCGCTCAGCGGTTCAATGCTTGCTCGCTCGCTCGCTCAGTCGCGACGCACGCTCGCTCGCTCACTCGCTCTGCCTTGGTGCTCGCTCGCTCGGCCGCGATGCTAGCTCGCTCGGCCGAGGTGTTCGCTCGCTCCTCGGCCGCGACGCTCGCTCACTCGCTCCGCCCAGGTGCTCACTCGCTCGCTTAGTCGCGACGCTCGCTAACTCGGCCGAGGTGCTCGCTTGCTCGGCCGCGACGTTCACTCAGTGTGCTCGCTCGGCCAAGGGGCTCACTCGGCGTCGACGCTTGCTCATTTGTTCGGCCAAGGTGCACGCTCGCTCGGCTACGACGCTCGCTCGCTCGGCCAAGGGGCTCGCTCGGTGTGCTCTCTCGCTCGCTCAACCGCGATGCTTGCTCACTCGCTCGGCTAAGGTGCTCGCTCACTCGGCCAAAGTGCTCGCTCGCTCAACCGTGGTGATTGTTCACTCGCTCGCTCGTTCGCTTGGTGTGCTCGCTCGCTCGGTCGACCGCGGTGCTCGCTTATAGGGCTTTGAGAGAAACGTTTGAAATGTGCCAGAACCAAGTCGGTGCCTCAATGTGACTAAGGCAGTTTAGACGTCGATATGACTAAGGCGGTTGTGTTTCTCATCATGAGCCGGAGCCAAGTTGGCGTCATTGAATATGACTAAGGCGGTTTGTGATCTCATCACGAGGCAGAGCCAAGTAAGCTTCGTCTGAGGCAGTTTCTCATCATGAGTCGAAAGCCCAGTTGGCATCGTCTGAAGGCAGTTTTGGTTTTCATCATGAGCCGGAGCCAAGTTGACATCGTTTGAGGAGGTTGGCATCGGCTATATAAGGAGGGCGCGAGCGTGAAATCGGGGATCATCAATCAACCACACAACCAACTACTCTATTTTTACTTGTAACATATTTCTTTCCGTAGCGTAGCTCTTTTTCCCCCTCTCCCTTAGATCGAACGTCTAAGGTTCTTTGGCTCTTTCTTTCCGTAGCGTAGCTCTTTTTCCCCCTCTCCCTTAGTTGACTCGTTTCGTTCGCTCATTCCCAACTTACGTGCAATTTGCTTACCCCGCTCGATTGATGCGCTTGTTCGCTCGGTGCTCGCTGGTTCAATGCTTGCTCGCTCGCTCACCGGTTCAATGCTTGCTCGCTCGCTCGCTCAGTCGCGACGCACGCTCGCTCGCTCACTCGCTCGGCCTCGATGCTCGCTCGCTCGGCCGCGATGCTAGCTCGCTCGGCGGAGGAGTTCGCTCGCTCCTCGGCTGCGACGTTCGCTCACTCGCTCCGCCCAGGTGCTCGCTCGCTCGCTCCGCCCAGGTGCTCGCTCGCTCGCTTAGTCGCGACGCTCGCTAACTCGGCCGAGGTGCTCGCTCGCTCGGCCGCGACGTTCACTCAGTGTGCTCGCTCGGCCAAGGGGCTCACTCGGCGTCGACGCTTGCTCACTTGTTCGGCGAAGGTGCACGCTCGCTCGGCTACGAAGCTCGCTCGCTCGGCCAAGGGGCTCGCTCGGTGTGCTCTCTCGCTCGCTCGACCGCGATGCTTGCTCACTCGCTCGGTTAAGGTGCTCGCTCGCTCGGCCAAAGTGCTAGCTCGTTAGCTAGATGTGCTCGCTCGCTCGGCCAAGGTGCACGCTCGCTCGACCGCGGTGATCATTCACTCGCTCGCTCGTTCGCTTGGTGTGCTCGCTCACTCACTCGACCGCGGTGCTCGCTTATAGGGCTTTGAGAGAAACGTTTGAAATGTGCCAGAACCAAGTCGGTGCCTCAATGTGACTAAGGCAGTTTAGACGTCGATATGACTAAGGCGGTTGTGTTTCTCATCATGAGCCGGAGCCAAGTTGGCGTCATTGAATATGACTAAGGCGGTTTGTGTTCTCATCACGAGGCAGAGCCAAGTAAGCTTCGTCTGAGGCAGTTTCTCATCATGAGTCGAAAGCCCAGTTGGCATCGTCTGAAGGCAGTTGTGGTTTTCATCATGAGCCGGAGCCAAGTTGACATCGTTTGAGGAGGTTGGCATCGGCTATATAAGGAGGGCGCGAGCGTGAAATCGGGGATCATCAATCAACCACACAACCAACTACTCTATTTTTACTTGTAACATATTTCTTTCCGTAGCGTAGCTCTTTTTCCCCCTCTCCCTTAGATCGAACGTCTAAGGTTCTTTGGCTCTTTCTTTCCGTAGCGTAGCTCTTTTTCCCCCTCTCCCTTAGTTGACTCGTTTCGTTCGCTCATTCCCAACTTACGTGCAATTTGCTTACCCCGCTCGATCGATGCGCTTGTTCGCTCGGTGCTCGCTCGCTCGGTGCTCGCTGGTTCAATGCTTGCTCGCTCGCTCAGCGGTTCAATGCTTGCTCGCTCGCTCGCTCAGTCGCGACGCACGCTCGCTCGCTCACTCGCTCTGCCTTGGTGCTCGCTCGCTCGGCCGCGATGCTAGCTCGCTCGGCCGAGGTGTTCGCTCGCTCCTCGGCCGCGACGCTCGCTCACTCGCTCCGCCCAGGTGCTCACTCGCTCGCTTAGTCGCGACGCTCGCTAACTCGGCCGAGGTGCTCGCTTGCTCGGCCGCGACGTTCACTCAGTGTGCTCGCTCGGCCAAGGGGCTCACTCGGCGTCGACGCTTGCTCATTTGTTCGGCCAAGGTGCACGCTCGCTTGGCTACGACGCTCGCTCGCTCGGCCAAGGGGCTCGCTCGGTGTGCTCTCTCGCTCGCTCGACCGCGATGCTTGCTCACTCGCTCGGCTAAGGTGCTCGCTCACTCGGCCAAAGTGCTCGCTCGCTCAACCGTGGTGATTGTTCACTCGCTCGCTCGTTCGCTTGGTGTGCTCGCTCGCTCGGTCGACCGCGGTGCTCGCTTATAGGGCTTTGAGAGAAACGTTTGAAATGTGCCAGAACCAAGTCGGTGCCTCAATGTGACTAAGGCAGTTTAGACGTCGATATGACTAAGGCGGTTGTGTTTCTCATCATGAGCCGGAGCCAAGTTGGCGTCATTGAATATGACTAAGGCGGTTTGTGATCTCATCACGAGGCAGAGCCAAGTAAGCTTCGTCTGAGGCAGTTTCTCATCATGAGTCGAAAGCCCAGTTGGCATCGTCTGAAGGCAGTTTTGGTTTTCATCATGAGCCGGAGCCAAGTTGACATCGTTTGAGGAGGTTGGCATCGGCTATATAAGGAGGGCGCGAGCGTGAAATCGGGGATCATCAATCAACCACACAACCAACTACTCTATTTTTACTTGTAACATATTTCTTTCCGTAGCGTAGCTCTTTTTCCCCCTCTCCCTTAGATCGAACGTCTAAGGTTCTTTGGCTCTTTCTTTCCGTAGCGTAGCTCTTTTTCCCCCTCTCCCTTAGTTGACTCGTTTCGTTCGCTCATTCCCAACTTACGTGCAATTTGCTTACCCCGCTCGATTGATGCGCTTGTTCGCTCGGTGCTCGCTGGTTCAATGCTTGCTCGCTCGCTCACCGGTTCAATGCTTGCTCGCTCGCTCGCTCAGTCGCGACGCACGCTCGCTCGCTCACTCGCTCGGCCTCGATGCTCGCTCGCTCGGCCGCGATGCTAGCTCGCTCGGCCGAGGAGTTCGCTCGCTCCTCGGCTGCGACGCTCGCTCACTCGCTCCGCCCAGGTGCTCGCTCGCTCGCTCCGCCCAGGTGCTCGCTCGCTCGCTTAGTCGCGACGCTCGCTAACTCGGCCGAGGTGCTCGCTCGCTCGGCCGCGACGTTCACTCAGTGTGCTCGCTCGGCCAAGGGGCTCACTCGGCGTCGACGCTTGCTCACTTGTTCGGCGAAGGTGCACGCTCGCTCGGCTACGAAGCTCGCTCGCTCGGCCAAGGGGCTCGCTCGGTGTGCTCTCTCGCTCGCTCGACCGCGATGCTTGCTCACTCGCTCGGCTAAGGTGCTCGCTCGCTCGGCCAAAGTGCTAGCTCGTTAGCTAGATGTGCTCGCTCGCTCGGCCAAGGTGCACGCTCGCTCGACCGCGGTGATCATTCACTCGCTCGCTCGTTCGCTTGGTGTGCTCGCTCACTCACTCGACCGCGGTGCTCGCTTATAGGGCTTTGAGAGAAACGTTTGAAATGTGCCAGAACCAAGTCGGTGCCTCAATGTGACTAAGGCAGTTTAGACGTCGATATGACTAAGGCGATTGTGTTTCTCATCATGAGCCGGAGCCAAGTTGGCGTCATTGAATATGACTAAGGCAGTTTGTGTTCTGATCACGAGGCAGAGCCAAGTAAGCTTCGTCTGAGGCAGTTTCTCATCATGAGTCGAAAGCCCAGTTGGCATCGTCTGAAGGCAGTTTTGGTTTTCATCATGAGCCGGAGCCAAGTTGACATCGTTTGAGGAAGTTGGCATCGTCTATATAAGGAGGGCGCGAGCGTGAAATCAGGGATCATCAATCAACCACACAACCAACTACTCTATTTTTACTTGTATCATATTTCTTTCCGTAGCGTAGCTCTTTTTCTTCCTCTCCCTTAGATCGAACGTCTAAGGTTCTTTAGCTCTTTCTTTCCGTAGCGTAGCTCTTTTTCCCCCACTCCCTTAGTTGACTCGTTTCGTTCGCTCATTCCCAACTTACGTGCAATTTGCTTACCCCGCTCGATCGATGCGCTCGTTCGCTCGGTTCTCGCTCGCTCGGTGCTCGCTGGTTCAATGCTCGCTCGCTCGCTCGCCGGTTCAATGCTTGCTCGCTCGCTCGCTCAGTCGTGACGCACGCTCGCTCGCTCACTCGCTCGGCCTAGGTGCTCGCTCGCTCAGCCGCGATGCTATCTCGCTCGGCCGAGGTGTTCGCTCGCTCCTCGGCCGCGACGCTCGCTCACTCGCTCCGCCCAGGTGCTCGCTCGCTCGCTCAATCGCGACGCTCGCTAACTCGGCCGAGGTGCTCGCTCGCTCGGCCGCGACGTTCACTCAGTGTGCTCGCTCGGCCAAGGGGCTCACTCGGCGTCGACGCTTGCTCACTTGTTCGGCCGAGGTGCACGCTCGCTCGACTACGACGCTCGCTCGCTCGGCCAAGGGGCTCGCTCGGTGTGCTCTGTCGCTCGCTCGACCGCGATGCTTGCTCACTCGCTCGGCTAAGGTGCTCGCTCGCTCGGCCAAAGTGCTAGCTCGCTAGCTAGATGTGCTCTCTCGCTCGGCCTAGGTGCTCGCTCGCTCGACCGCGGTGATCGTTCACTGGCTCACTCGTTCGCTTGCTGTGCTCGCTCGCTCGCTCGGCTGCGGTGCTCGCTTATAGGGCTTTGAGAGAAACGTTTGAAATGTGCCAGAACCAAGTCGGTGCCTCAATGTGACTAAGACAGTTTAGACGTCGATATGACTAAGGCGGTTGTGTTTCTCATCATGAGCCGGAGCCAAGTTGGCGTCATTGAATATGACTAAGGCGGTTTGTGTTCTCATCACGAGGCAGAGCCAAGTAAGCTTCGTCTGAGGCAGTTTCTCATCATGAGTCGAAAGCCCAGTTGGCATCGTCTGAAGGCAGTTTTGGTTTTCAATATGAGCCGGAGCCAAGTTGACATCGTTTGAGGAGGTTGGCATCGTCTATATAAGGAGGGCGCGAGCGTGAAATCGGGGATCATCAATCAACCACACAACCAACTACTCTATTTTTACTTGTATCATATTTCTTTCCGCAGCGTAGCTCTTTTTCCCCCTCTCCCTTAGATCGAACGTCTAAGGTTCTTTGGCTCTTTCTTTCCGTAGCGTAGCTCTTTTTCCCCCTCTACCTTAGTTGACTCGTTTCGTTCGCTCATTCCCAACTTACGTGCAAGTTGCTTACCCCGCTCGATCGATGCGCTCGTTCGCTCGGTGCTCGCTCGCTCGGTGCTCGCTGGTTCAATACTTGCTCACTCGCTCGCCTGTTCAATGCTTGCTCGCTCGCTCGCTCAGTCGCGACGCACGCTCGCTCGCTCACTCGCTCGGCCTAGGTGCTCGCTCGCTCGGCCGCGATGCTAGCTCGCTCGGCCGAGGTGTTCGCTCGCTCCTCGGCCGCGACGCTCGCTCCCTCGCTCCGCCCAGGTGCTCGCTCGCTCGCTCAGTCGCGACGCTCGCTAACTCGGCCGAGGTGCTCGCTCGCTCGGCCGCGACGTTCACTCAGTGTGCTCGCTCGGCCAAGGGGCTCACTCGGCGTCGACGGTTGCTCACTTGTTCGGCCAAGGTGCACGCTCGCTCAGCTATGACGCTCGCTCGCTCGGCCAAGGGGCTCGCTCGGTGTGCTCTCTCGCTCGCTCGACCACGATGCTTGCTCACTCGCTCGGCTAAGGTGCTCGCTCGCTCGGCCAAGGTGCTAGCTCGCTAGCTAGATGTGCTCGCTCGCTCAACCGCGGTGATCGTTCCCTCGCTCGCTCGTTCGCTTGGTGTGCTCGCTCGCTCGCTCGGCCGCGGTGCTCGCTTATAGGGCTTTGAGAGAAACGTTTGAAATGTGCCAGAACCAAGTCGGTGCCTCAATGTGACTAAGGCAGTTTAGACGTCGATATGACTAAGGCGGTTGTGTTTCTCATCATGAGCCGGAGCCAAGTTGGCGTCATTGAATATGACTAAGGCGGTTTGTGTTCTCATCATGAGGCAGAGCCAAGTAAGCTTCGTCTGAGGCAGTTTCTCATCATGAGTCGAAAGCCCAGTTGGCATCGTCTGAAGGCAGTTTTGGTTTTCATCATGAGCCGGAGCCAAGTTGACATCGTTTGAGGAGGTTGGCATCGTCTATATAAGGAGGGCGCGAGCGTGAAATCGGGGATCATCAATCAACCACACAACCAACTACTCTATTTTTACTTGTATCATATTTCTTTCCGTAGCGTAGCTCTTTTTCCCCCTCTCCCTTAGATCGAACGTCTAAGGTTCTTTAGCTCTTTTTTCACCCATTTCGTTAGACCGACCTTGGGACGATCACTCCTGACCGTCTCAGGAAGTCTTGCGTTCTTGTACCACTTTTCCCACAACATATTTTTGGCACGCTTGGTGGGATTAGGGAGGACGTCTGATAAGGCGGTCTAACACCTTTGTCTAGCTAAGCCAACTAACTACTTTGTTTCTCCGATTTCCTCTAAGAAGCCGACACCTTCCTTCGCTTCCTAGTTAGACGCGGTAAAGAACTCATCTCCCACGGCTCCCTACAAAGAGCCGACTAAGGCAACTTTCATCCCGATGGATCCACTTGCATATTTCATCAATAAGCTTGATGAGGTAATATTGGAGAATCGACTCGCACGTGAGGAGTTTCGGAAGCGCTGTGAAGAATCTCTTACGTGGGCTATTGGGGATTGTTCGGTGGCCACCAATGATGGAGTAAGGCCACCGTCCTTTACTTAGCCTACTTCGGAACAATTGAGGGTAGGATCTTTACATTGTTATGATGCCGAGACTCATGACTTCATAAGCTTACATTGCCGACTCCCATCGGTTAAGGATTCTGATTACCCGGATGTGCGAGAGTCCTCTATATATGAGGAGACCCAAGAAGGTTCTTTTAGGCAAGATGAGATGGTGATGCTTGTCAACGACCTAATGCTTCGTGACTTGCTTATGTTCCGTCTCCGTCTCCTCAGTATGTGATTTTGGAGCAAGAGGAGTTGGACCTAAGCTTTTTTACTCATGAGGCGACTCCTCGGTTCGTGAGATTAGAGCAAGAGGGGTTGGACCCAAGCTTTCCTATTCCTCAGCCGGTTCCTCACTTTATGATGTTGAGGCAAGGGGAGCTCAATGAGGACGACGTCAACCGACAAGAAGAGCTCGATAAGGATGATGTCAATCGGAAGGAGAGCTTGATGAGGACCATGTCAACCGACAAGGAGAGCTCGATGAGGACCATGTCAACTGACAAGAAAAGCTCGATGAAGATGACGTCAACTATCAACTGGAGTTCGAATCAACCTAAGAACAAGGGGCGGAAGGATAATCTCAACTTTTTTATTCCGAGGGCTTGGACACATATCAGTGCCCCGAGGGGCAACCGTCAATCGACCCCCGCATAATTACTTATGTTGCTATGGTTGGCCTCAAACGAAGCCAAAAGAAGGATGGCCCTATGCAAGCGAAGGATAATCCTAAGACCCGAGGGGCAAGACTCGGGGGGCAAGGAAGGCCGCCCGAGAATGGCAAACCAAAGGCTCAGAAGTCCTTTCATTCAAGGGGACCTGATGGCCCTAAGAAAGAAAAGGCCAACCTTAATACCCGGAGGGCAAGACTCGGGGGGCAAGGATGGCCACCAAGTAGTAGTATTCCAAGGACTCAGAAGTTCTACTGTCCAAGGGAGGCCGATGAGATGTGGAGGCTCCGTTGTCTCCGTATCAAAGTGGACCTTCAAGACTGGTCCAACCCACACCGATACGCTTTCAACCAGCTTGGAGATAATAGGGTTACCCCTGATCCACTAACACAAGGCATCATGACTAAGACTCAGAGACGTCGTCTTGAGAGGAAGGTCCAAAAGCAAAAACAAGTCATCAAGGACCTCGAAAGGAAACTTGCGGAGCAAAGAACCAAGTTAGAGGACCAAAATACTCTTTTAGCTTACCCAAGACTTAAATACCAATTGGCCCTAACTCGAGGCCGGGCCAATGAGGTTGAAGCCTCTAAGGGAAAGAAGAGCATCAATAAGGTTCGACCGAAGGTACCCGCTGACAATCACAAGAAGATGATCCGCAAGTGGGTACCCAAGGTGGTGAATGAGATCCACCTGGAAGGAGATCACCCTCAGAAGGACAATACTTATAGAAAGTGCAAGGAGGTCTCGGCCGATCTTGGCTTCGGGTATGTCAAGTTTGGGGACTTCCCAGGCAAGGCGATGACTAATTTGGAGTTCTCCTTACCGACTAGCTTCGGGTCGAGATCCAACCAGCCAAGTTACCTCAAGGGTGACTAATCAAAGAAGATCCTACTGAGCCTCAAGTAGGAGAGAAGTGCTCAGCCATACCTGTAGTGAAAGCCTTTAATGATAATGTTACTATCGTGAGGCTAACCCAAAGGATGGGCGAATGCAAAAAACCTCTTAGCATCACAGCTCACATTCTCGGAGAGCCGATCGAGAGGGTACTCATGGACGTTATAGTAATGGTGAATACTTTTCTTCAGTCTCTCCTCTGAAAATGCAATAAGGAGAAGGAGGAAGATGAGGCCAGCCAGACTAGCAATATCATGACCAACTTTATCGGGAAAGGGCGAGACTTAGTTCGCTCGTTCAGGTAATCTCATCTTCCATCCGCCAATGTCTAATCTGGTGGAAGTCAGATGGGAAGGTAGAGATCATGATGACCGATGCACGGCCATCAACCACGTATTATATTGTAACAGTCTCATGTGATGGGTCTATAATGCTAACAAGGATGGCCTGGAACAACATAGATGGCCGATTTGCTCGGTATATGAGTTTAGTCGAGCGAGAGGTCCCTTCGACCCAACGACTGACCGAAGCTTCACTTTGAGGCAAGCGCCGTAGCTTGTTTGCCTATGGCAAGTGAAGCCCTAGGGGGAGGTGAAAAGGAGAATGGAGTCTACACCTTGTCACCATATGAGTCGGCCGGGTATGTCTTTACGGACGGCGGCCTATATCCTATGGAGCTATCAGAGAGTAGCGATCATCACCCTACCCCGGGGAAGTTACAAGATGCCAAGGCTGAGATGAGGAATCCCTTTGAGTAGAAGTGCCACAAGTTCACCAAGTCTCGAAGAGTTTTTTTTAGGACCACGTCAACGCTTCTCAACTGGTCATACCGAAGCATTTACGTACGGGGGGCATTGTTGGGACTCGAAAAAGGACTCAGCTTTGGAGTACGCTGGATTTTTGGTTTTGTTCGCTCATTCCCAACTTACGTGCACTTTGCTTACTCCGCTCGATCGATGCGCTCGTTCGCTCGGTGCTCACTCGTTCGCTCGGTGCTCACTCGCTCGCTCGGTGCTCGCCGGCTCAATGCTTGCTTGCTCGCTCGCTCAGCCAAGGTGCTCGCTCGCTCGCTCGGCCATGGTGCTCGCTCGCTCCGATGCGATGCTCGCTCCCTCTCTCTGCCAAGGTGCTCGCTCGCTCGCTCTGCCGCGATGCTCGCTGCCTCGCTCCGCCAAGGGGCTCGCTCGGTGTACTCTCTCGCTCGCTCTGCCGCCATGCTTGCTCGCTCACTCGGCCGCCATGCTTGCTCGCTCGCTCGGCCGAGGGGCTTGCTCGCTCGCTCGGCCGAGGGGCTCTCGCTCGCTTGCTCGGCCTTGACGGTCGCTCAGTGTGCTCGCTCGGCCAAGGGGCTCGCTCGCTCAATCGGTCGCGACGCTCGCTCGCTCAATCGGTCGCGATGCTCGCTCGTTCAATCGGTCGCGACGCTCGCTCGCTCAACCGCGACGCTCGCTCACTCGATCGGTCGCGATGCTTACTCGCTCGACCGCGATGCTTGCTCGCTCTGCCAAGGTGCTCGCTTGCTCCCTCGGCCACGATGCTCGCTCACTCGCTCCGCCAAGGTGCTCAGTCGCGACGCTCGCTCGCTCGGCCAAGGGCCTCGCTCGCTCACTCGGTCACAACGCTCGCTCGACCGCCACGCTTGCTCACTTGTTCGCTCAGCCACGACGCTGGCTCGCTAGCTCACTCGGCCGCGAAGCTTGCGCACTTGCTCCGTCAAGGTGCTCGCTCGCTCGCTTAGTTGCGATGCTCGCTCGTTCGGCCAAGGTGATCGCTCGTTTGGTTCGCTCGCTAAGCCAAGGTGCTCGCTCGGTGTGCTCGCTCGAACGCTTGCTCGCTTGTTCGCTCTTCCGCGACGCTCGCTCAGTCAAGGTGCTCGCTCGCTTACTCGGCCACGACGCTCGCCCGCTCGGCTGCGATGTTCGCTCGCTCGGCCAAGGGCCTCGCTCGGTGTGCTCTCTTGCTTTGTCGGCTGCTACGCTTGCTCGCTCGCTCAGCCAAGGTGCTCGCTCGCTCGATGTGCTCTCTCGCTCGCTCGGTGTGCTCTCGCTTGCTCAGCCAAGTTGCTCGGCCGTTCACTCAGCCACGACCATCGCTCGCTCAGCCAAAGTGCTTGCTTGCTTGCTCGGCCAAGGTGCTCGTTCGCTCGCTCGCTCGCTCGCTCGGCCGCGGTGCTCACTCATTCGCTTGGTGTGCTCGCTCGTTCGCTCGGCCGCGGTGCTCGCTTATTGGGCTTTGAGTGAAACGTTCGAATTGTACCAGAACCAAGTCGGTGCCTCAATATGAGTAAGGCAGTTTAGACGTCGATATGACTAAGGCGGTTTGCGTTTCTCATCATGAGCCGGAGCCAAGTTGGCGTCATTGAATATGACTAAGACAGTTTATGACTAAGGCGGTTTGTGTTCTCATCATGAGGTGGAGCCAAGTTGGCTTCGTCTGAGGCGGTTTCTCATCATGAGTCGGAAGCCAAGTTGGCATCGTTTAAATTTATCAACATCATTAACAATAAAATCATATGACAATGCAACTTTGTCAAACTTCTCATGCCATTACACGAGAGCTTGCTTCAGGCCATAAAGAGATTTCACTAACTTGCAAACTCTCTTTTCTTAGCCTGGTAGTACAAAACCTTCAGGTTGTTCCATATAGATATTTTCTTCCAGATCACCATTTAAGAATGTAGTTTTCACGTCCATTTGATGTATAACTAATTTGTGAATAGATGCAACTGCAATTAAACAATGAATGGATGTAATGCGTGCATCAGGAGCATGTGTATCAAAATAATCAATCCCATGTCTTTGCCTATATCCCTTAGCAACCAATCTGACTTTAAATTTATCAATGGAGCCATCGGCATTCAATTTTCTTTTGAATATCCATTTACATCCTATAGGCTTAGCACCAGCAGGTAAATCACACAATATCCAAGTTGCATTAGACAAAATTGAATTCATCTCATCATTGATAGCCTCTTTCCAGAAAATGACATCTCTAGAACTCATAGCATCATGATAGGTTTTAGGATCATCATCAACATGCATAACATACTTAACAATATTAACAATCTCATTTTTATTACATAATACAAGATATGTTATGATTTCAGGACCATAGTCTTTCTCTATTCTCGTTTTCTTACTTTTTCGAGGTTTAACATCTTCCGTAGGAGCTAAAGTGTCATCATTGTTGTTAGTGTCTATCGGTTCTAGACTAGGCAACAATGGATCTCCAACGGGTTCATTTTGGGAACTATGCCTAGTTAAGTTCTCAAAGAATTCCACATCTACATATTCTATAATCTCAAAAGTATCAAGAATTAAAAATGTGTAGGTTGTACTATTATGTGAGTAGCCTACAAATGCACATTTATAACCTCTATTTCCTAACTTTGGTCTTTTAGGATCAGGCTTTCTAACATATGCTAAGCATCCCCGCACTTTTAATCTTTTCAAGTTAGGCTTTCTTTTAAACCACAATTCATAAGGAGAAACATTCTTCTTTTTCAAAGGTACTCTATGTAAAATATAGCATGCGGACAAAATGGCTTCACCCTATAAAGAATTAGGCAAACTAGAACTTATTAGCACAGCATTCACCATTTCTATCAAAGTCATATTCTTTCTTTTAGCAATACCATTTCATTGGGGTGTGTAAGTTGCAGTAACTTGATGAACTAAACCATATTCTTTGACAAAACAAAGTGAACTCAATAGGAAAGTATTCACCACCACAATCAGATCGTAAAACTTTAATTTTCTCCCCTAGTTGTGTCTCTACTTCAGCCTTGTAAATCTTAAACTTGCCAAAAACTTCATCATTAGATTTCATCAAATAAACATATGCATATCTAGTGCAATCATCAATGAAAGTGACATAGTATTTGTTTTCACCACGAGTTATATGACTTTTTAAATCACTAACATCACTATGCACTAATTCAAGAAAGGTAGAATTTCTAACTACGAATTTGAATGATGTTCTATGTATAAAGCTTGTGCACATATTTCACATTTAGAAACATTCTCAAAATCGCAATTGGAAATCGATCCTAATCTTTTCGTGTTTCTGAGAGAACCATAATTCACATGTCCTAATCTAGCATGCCAAATATCAAAAGAGTCAACAATATAAGTAGAATCAACCTTTATTAGATTGAGTTTAATCATCCCATTACAAGAGTATCTTTATACAATGATCATCCCGTTCTTGGACAATACAAACTTATTAGACTCATAAGTAACCTTGAATCCGGCCTTGTTAATAAGGACTCCGCAAACTAGGTTCCTTACAATATCAGGGACATGTAGTACATTCTTAAGAGTCAAGGTCTTTCCCAATGTAAATGGGAGTTCAACAGTGCCTTTGCCAACGACCTTGCTGCTTCGGTTGTTTGCTGAAGTAACTTTGTTTCCTTCTTCAATAACCGGTCCATATGTCTTATAAAGATTTTTGTCTTTACAGATATGAATGGTTGTACCACAGCGACAAGTTTGTCCTTTTCATCGACCATGTTTGCCTCCTTTTTCAATCTTTTCTTTCGTTGATGACAGTCACGAGCATAATGGCCAGATTTCTTACACCAGAAGCAATCACCTTTCTTCTTATCCTTTTGGTTAGGATTTTTCTTTTTAAACGGAGAATCATTCTTAGGCTTCAAAATTTCAACATTGTTAGCCTTAGAGAAATCTCCAGTTTGCTGACTATCTTTTATCTCTCATTTACGAGAGTCCTCTTCGATACGAAGATGATGCTGCAAACCTTCAAGATCATGGTCAGTTTCAGCATGCTTAAGTTTTTTATTGTAACCATTCCATGAAGGACGAAGATGAGAGATTATGACTCCAACAACAAAAGAGTCCAATAGATCAATACCAGCATCCTTGAGATGGTTGACAATGAGTAGAAGTTTGCTGACCTGGGCGATGATTGACTTACTGTCAACCATCTTGAAATCAATGAAGTTACATATCAGAAACTTCTCGTTGCTTGCTTCAGAGATCTTGTATTTGTTGTCCAGTGCTGTCTACAACTCCTTTGCCGTCGAGATGCTTGCATTGTAGACATTAGTATCTAAAGCATTCAGAATGTGACCTCGACACATGAAATCCTCTTATTGACGCTTCTTGCATTTGGCCTTCAATTTGTCACTGTCCTCTGGAGTTGTAGTAGGAATCTCCCCTAAGCCATCTTCAAGAATGTTCCACAACTTGATGGTGATGAGGAAGAACTTCACAGTCTCTTGCCAACAGGTAAAGTTTTCACCATCAAAGCATTGTAGACGGTTCAATGTCTGGTTCATCACTTGTAGAGATTGTGCAGTAACTATTGATGTTTCAGCCTCCATTATGTCAAGCTATTTGTTTGTTTACAAGATCCTTGAAGTCGGTGCAACACCAAAATTGTTCTCTCATCCTCCAACACAGATTTTCCAACAATTTTCAAACAAATAGTTAATACTTAATTTCACCTAATTTGGTCCTGGAACCCTATTTCCAGGACCGTCCTGGATCCGACCCATTGCATCATAACTGGGAGAACCATTGTATCATAACTGGGCGAACCATTGTATCATAACTGGCCGAACCTGTGCGTGTTCCGGGGTGACCCATTGCATCATAACTGGGCGACCCATTGTATTATAACTGAGCGAACCATTGTATCATAACTGGGCGAACTAGCACGTGTTCCAGGACGCTATATTCAGCCCATTCGGCCCATTCGTCGAACTTCGGACAAATCATTCCATCATAACTAAGCGAACCATTGTATCATAACTAAGCAAACCATTACATCATAACTAAGCGAACTCGTGCGTGTTCTGAAAAATTGGGACAGCTTCGGGCGATCCGTTGCATCATAATTGGGCGACCCATTGTATCATAACTGAGCGAACCATTGTATCAAAACTAAGCGAACTTGTGCGTGTGCCGGGATGGTCCTAGACGAAAATACACGTCCAGCACCAAATCCGGTGCCCCTTTTCAGAGCATATAGATGGCTCAGATTCTCTCCCGCATGTTGCTCAGATTCTCTCCCGCATGGTGCGGTGCGTGTCTCAATACTTAGTACCCAATCCAGAGGCCACTTAAAGTAATCCATTCAACTGCCTAACACATTATTTTCAAACGCCCACCTTAACAATTAAAAAGTGTGTGTCGGTAACTACTATCGGATACCCCAAAAAACAAACTACTATCGAATAAACACACAGGGAAGACAAAATAAGGACGAAACCTTGTTTAATTAGAAGCAAAACGGGAAAGACAAACAAAACAAGCTTTCGTGGTTCCCATTGCGCCACCTGCTTTATTGAGATATGTTCTCGATATGACATTCCAAATAGAGTGAAGATGGTAGTATTAAATATTTATTAAAAAATTTTAAATCACTTTTTAAGCTTTAATGGATACGAATTTAGATTAGTCAATAGAGCAATATTAGAATATCACATCATCTAAATCAAATTATAATAATAATCTGCCAAAAAAATTAATAGTATGCTGTTTGTCGGAGGAGGTGTACTTGATTTGGATCTTTATTAGTCGAGGCAAGAGTTCGACTCTTTCTCCATAAGATGAGATTGCCCCGTATTTAGTGCTTACAGGCTGCGGCAATCGTCCCCAAGATACAATGACTTTCAGACTTCGAGTTCGTAGCACAACGACCCTCGAAGCTTCTGGCGAACCGTCTGATATTCAGAACGTTCCGAGAGAGGGAGAGAGAGCCTACAATTGCTAACGAATGCTTATGCAAGTTATAGTGGGGTGAGTGCAAATGATGGGGGATGGGCCTATTTATAGGCGCTGGATGGGAGGGAGGCACGCACTTCGAAGGGGCGCGTCAATTCGGCCAGCAGGCTGGCTGGCTACGCTCGTGGCCCTTCGGTGGTATTCTGGATCCTTCCAGGTGCGCCCAGACTATGCTGGCACTCCTTCACGAGGGATCTCGCAACCCTTCGGCCGTCTGGAAGTCTCCAGGATGTTCCAGCCCCTCGTCGCTTCGTTAGCTACGCAGCTCACTCAGGACTTGGGTAAAATACTTAAGGCTCCTCCAGCTCCTCGCGACGATGCGCACGTGCGAAGTACCAAGTACGCCACAAAGCGCCCATTGCGACCTACGTCCAATGCGCCATGCGCACATGCACGTGTGCAAGCGCGTGCTCGTGCTCGTGCTCGTGCTCGTGCTCGGATGGTGCTACGCACCATCCTGTCGCGGTCGAAGTTGGCTATCCTTCCAGGTGGTCAACTTATTTCCTAGCTAACAAGGAGTTTCTCCTTATAAACTAGGAAAGGTTGGTGCCACTTTCCAATGTGGGATTGCACTTTCCATTTCCCTTTTGGGCCTCCCACTTTGGGCCTTTCCACTTTGGGCTTTGCATTGAATTTTCATTCAAGCTTTTCCAATAATCCTCCACATGAATGATGATTAATGCATGCTGACACGTTGAAGAAAGTTCCAACGAAGTATCATTGCATCGAGAAAGGTTGCTTACGGCTTTGAACCTTCCCTAGTAAAATGCTATCGGATTTACTTGCTGCTCAGTGAACGCGATGTCTTGAACTGGTTAGCTTTTTTATGTAAACCAAGACAATAACATTTACACAATGATATCTCTAATATCCTTTGGTTCTCACGTTGTGTCCGTTTCGGCCATGGACCTTATCTTGGATTCATAAGTATTTTTTTTATTTGAATTTGAAGCGGCCTCACTTCACACTTATATTGGTGATCTCCTATCAGGAGTATCCTGCTATACTCCACCTTTATCTGGTATAGGAATCAATAAAAGCGTAGATGCTTAACCTTACCACACCTCTGCAGGGTAGTACTTGGACAACTTCTGAGAATGGGACGGATCCCAAGTATTCATCTGAACCATCTATAACTTAGTTGTCTCATTGAACCAAGTTTGTGGGATCTCCACTCATCATGGTTGAGTTACCGCTATGAACGTTCTTTAATGTGTGGATTTTAACCCCATTCCCTTTACTGCGTTGTACATTAGATCTCTGTTGATTCCTTTCGTCAAAGGATCAGCTATGTTGTCCTTGGACTTCACATAATCAATGGTTATTACTCCACTTGAGATCAATTGTCTAATGGTGTTATGTCTCCTACGGATATGTCGAGACTTACCGTTGCACATAGTACTTTGTGCTCTCCCGATTGCAGACATGCAATCACAATGTATTAATACAGGGGGCACAGACTTGTTCCAACACGGAATATCCTCTAGGAAATTTCTGAGCCATTCAGCTTCTTCCCCAGATTTGTCTAGTGCTATAAACTCCGACTCCATGGTGGATCGAGCTATGCACGTTTGTTTAGAGGATTTCCAGGACACAGCTCCTCCACCTATGGTGAACACATAACCACTAGTGGATTTGGAGTCTTTAGTGTCCGATATCCAATTCGCATCACTGCATCCTTCCAATACAGCTGGATACCTAGTACAAAGTATGCCATGGTTCATGGTATATTTCAAATACTTTAGAACGCTTTCCAAAGCTAGCCAGTGGTCTGGTCCTGGATTGCTCGTAAATCTACTAAGCTTGCTAACTGAGTATGCAATATCATGGCGTGTACAATTTGTTAAGTACATTAGACTCCCAATGATCGTTGCATATTTTAGTTGAGATACTGGGTCACCTCTGTTCTTAGCCAAGTGTAGACTCAGGTCTACCGGAGTCTTAGCTGGAGGTTTGTCAAAACATCAAATTTTTTGAGTACATTCTCAACGTAGTGAGATTGTGATAAGACAATTCCTTCAGTCGTCCTAGAGATTTTGATCCCTAGTATGACGTCAGCTATACCCATATCTTTCATGTCAAAGTTGTTCTTTAACATGTTCTTAGTTTTTATAATAAGATCATTACTGCTTCCCGTGATTAGCATGTCGTCTACATACAGACATACAATCACGTAAGCATCAGGTGTGCCTTTAATGTATACACATTTATCACATTCGTTGATCTTAAAGCCATTTGACATCATTGTTCTGTCAAATTTCTCATGCCATTGTTTCGGCGCCTGTTTCAGCCCGTACAGTGACTTGACCAGCTTGCACACTTTATGTTCTTGTCCGGGGGCAACAAACCCTTCTGGTTGTTCCATATATATTTCCTCTTCTAGTTCTCCATTTAGGAAAGCTATTTTTACATCCATCTGATGTATCTCGAGGTTATAGAGTGCTGTGATAGCTATGATCACTCTAATGGATGTGATTCTTGTGACCGGCAAATAGGTGTCAAAGAAATCATATCCTTCCTTCTGTTTGAACCCTTTAGCTACCAACCGAGCTTTGTATTTATCGATTGATCCATCAGCTTTGTATTTCCTTTTAAGGATCCACTTGCAACCTAAAGGTTTGCAACCTGGTGGAAGATCCACGATTTCCCACGTGTGGTTTTGTATGATGGATTCTATCTCACTATTGATAGCTTCTTTCCAGAGAGGAGCATCCGGACTGGATAATGCCTCTTGTACTGTCCCGGGTTCATTTTCTAACATGTAGTTTAGAAAATCTGGACCAAATGACTTGGCTACTTTGGTCCTCTTACTCCATCTAGGTTCCTCAGCACCTTGATCACAGCCTTGTGTAGCTTCATAACTTCTTTTGTTTGAGCTTACTTCTATCGTTTCCTTTTTAGAAAAGATATTCTCAAAAAATGTTGCATTCCTTGATTCCATGACCATTCCCTCGTTGATTTTAGGGTTTTCAGACTTGTGCACTAGAAATCGGTATGCGCTACTGTTGTGGGCATATCCGATAAAGATGCAGTCAACGGTCTTGGGTCCTATTCTCACCCTTTTAGGTGGAGGTATTTCTACCTTAGCTAGGCACCCCCACACTTTAAGGTAACCGTAGGAAGACTTTCTCCCTTTCCATAGTTCATATGGGATTTTCTCCCTTTTCTTGTGCGGCAATTTGTTTAGAATGTGATTAGCTGATAGCACAGCTTCCCCCCCCCCCCCCCCCACAAATTCTGTGGTAAGCCTGAGCTAATTAACATAGCATTCATCATCTCCTTAAGAATTCGATTCTTTTGTTCAGCTACGCCATTTGATTGAGGTGAGCATGGAGCTGTTGTCTGATGGATAATGCCATTTTGTTGGCAGAATTCCTCAAACGGAGCTACATATTCTCCCCCTCTATCACTTCGAATCATTTTGATTTTAGTGCTAAGTTGATTTTCAACCTCATTTTTATAACTCTTGAAAGCTTCTAGAGCTTCGTCTTTTCCTTTCAAGAGGTGTACATAACAGTACCTCGTGCAATCGTCAATAAACGTGATGAAATACTTTTTCCACCTCTAGTTTGCACTTGTTTCATATCGCACATGTCGGTATGAATTAACTCTAAAGGTGTAGTACTTCTTTCTACTGAATGAAAAGGTGCTTTGGTCATTTTTGCCTCTACACATACTTCACATTTATTGTTTGGGTCAAACTCCATTTTAGGCAATAAATTTAAACTTACTAACTTTCTTAGTGAGCTCAAATTTACGTGTCCTAATCTATCATGCCATAAGTTAGAACACTCAGCCAAATAAGAAGAATTAACAACTTTATTAGGGCCATTAAAGACGCGTTTGATAGTTATTACATTCATCTTGAAGAGCCCCCTCTCAAGGTAACCCTTTCCTACAAAGGCACCAGCCTTGGTCAGAACAAACCTATCAGCTTCAAATACTAGTTTCATCCCAGCTTTGCTCAACAGTGAGACGGATACTAAATTCTTACGAATGTCTGGGACATGCAGCACATCCTTGAGGGTCAGCTCTTTTCCAGAGGTCAGCTTCAGCACCACCTGGCCTAGTCCAACTACGGGAGAAGTTGCGGAGTTACCCATAAACAACTTCCGGCCGTTGATCGCGATATAGGTCGAGAACATTTCCTTGTCTAAGCAGATGTGTCAGGTTGCCCCTGTGTCAATGAACCACTCTCTTGGGTTATCCACTAGATTAGCTTCAAACACCACGGCGGATAGGTCTAGCTCAGACAGGTCTTCGGCCAGATTTGCCTTCTCACGATTGTCCCTCTTTGGCAGGCGACAATCTTTTGCCATGTGACCGGGTTTGTCGCAGTTGTAGCAATTGCCCTTGATCTTCTTAGCTTTCTTTTGCTTTGGCTCTTGCTTCTCCTGCTTATTCCTGGGCTTCTTCCTCTTCTTGCCAGTACCACCTTCGGCGAGGTGTACCTTAGCCTCAGAGTTGGTCATGCCGGTCTTGACTTCGGACTTTCAGTTGTCTTCCTCGATCCTTAGTCTCACGATCAGGTCTTCCAGCCCCATGTCCTTCCTCTTATGCTTGAGGTAGTTCTTAAACACAGAGGAGGTAGCTTCTCGATCAGAGCAGCCACTTAGAAAGACTCGCTTAGTTGCATTCCTTCAGCATGGATCTCATGTAGGATTAGTTGCAACTCTTGCACTTGGTCTATCACCTTCTTGGAGTCGATCATCTTGAAGTCGAGGAATCGTCCGACGATGAATTTCTTCAAGTCGGCATCCTCCATTTTATACTTCTTCTCCAAGGAGTCCCACAATTCTTTTGCGGTCTTGAAACCTGCATAGAAATTGTAAAGGGTATCATCTAGTCCATTCAGAACATAGTTACGACATAGGAAGTCGCTATGACTACATGCATCAAGGGCGTTGATCTTCTGTTGATCAGCCTCATTTTTTGCCACCTTCAGAGCCTCTTCCTTCAAGAATCGGACCAGATTGAGCGTCGTCAGGTAGAACAGCATCTTCTGTTGCCATCTCTTATACTCGGTACCGTTGAACTTGGCCGGCCTTTTGGCGTGGACAGTTCCCGGGACCGCTGGAACTGGTGCTGAGCTTGTTGATGCAATCTTCAAGTACACAGATCTCGTCTTACGATTGTTGTTTGTCGGAGGAGGTGTACCTAATTAGGATCTTTATTAGTCGAGGCAAGAGTTGGACTCTTTCTCCGTAAGACGAGATTGCCCCGTATTTAGTGCTTACGGGCTGCGGCAATCGTCCCCAAGATACAACGACTTTCAGACTTCGAGTTCGTAGCACAACAACCCTCGAAGCTTCTGGCGAACCGTCTGATATTCAGAACTTATTGAGAGAGGGAGAGAGAGCCTACAATTGCTAACGAATGCTTATGCAAGTTGTAGTGGGGTGAGTGCAAATGATGGGGGATGGGCCTATTTATAGGCGCTGGATGGGAGGGAGGTAGGCACTCCGAAGGGGCGTGTACAGCAGGCTGGCTGGCTGCGCTCGTGGCCCTTCGGTGGCATTCTAGATCATTTCAGGTGCGCCCAGACTATGCTAGCACTCCTTCACGAGGGATCTCGCAACCCTTCGGCCGTATGGAAGTCTCTAGGACATTCCAGCCTTTCGTGCCTCTTTGGTGGCCATCCTGGAAGGCGCTCGCAACCCCATTGCGACATGCGTTCAATGCGCCATGCGCACACGCACGTGCGCCGGCGCGTGCGTGTGCGCGTGCGCGTGCTCGTGCTCGGATGGTGCGTAGCCATCCTCGCCGCGATCCGAGTTGGCTATCCTTCCAGGTGGTCAACTTATTTCCTAGCTAATAAGGAGTTTCTCCTTATAAACTAGGAAAGGTTGGTGCCACTTTCAAATGTGGGATTACACTTTCCATTTTCCTTTTGGGCCTCCCACTTTGGGCCTTTCTCTTTGGGCTTTGCATTGAATTTTCATTCAAGCTTTTCCAATAGTCCAAAGTGTCAATTTTACTGTGGATTTTAAAAGGTTCACTTCATTTCTCTTTGGTTTTATTGGAAAAATATGGTCCAAATATAATTTTCAAATACAAGAATTATCATAATATTATTCAAAAATTGTTCTCCCGTTGGAAAAAAATAATAAAAGCAATTCGTTTGTAACAAAAATATCATTTAGCTTAATAACACAAAACAAAATATGAATTGATGAAGGTGGAGAGTTGAACCTATAAAAAATTGGTCTGGCCCGTTTGGGAGTGATAATTATTAATTAAAAACCCCCTTACAAAATGTTACGCAAAGCAATGAAATGGTGTTGAAAAAAGGGAAAGATAACCACTTAACTTAATTAAAATAAATTTAGAAGTGTACTGAGTGAACACTTGCTCAAATAGCATAAAAGAGGGTAATAATTTAGCTTGAAAAGTTGAAAATGGAACTTATAAAAAAATGGAGTTGTTAATTTAACACGAGTTTCTTTGTTCACCGATAAAGATTAATCTAGTTTCACCGATAAAAAAATTCTTTTGATGACAGCGCTCCTAAAACCCCTTGAAGAGTATACCGCAACACCCATGAGGCATGAAGAAGTAAGTGGCAGTCAAAATGAAGACGCTTTGATGCAAGCCTTGGCGAAGCTGTTGACTCTTAATCAAGTACATCTCTCCCTAATCAAGGCAACCCATTTGTTATGTATCAGTCGGTCATTTGTAGAATTCTGATAGAGTTAGTTCTATGGTTCCATTATCTTTTGACACTTGAAGCGATGCGACATTTATCTAAGGAAGGAATTGGTCTGATGCCTTGAAGATAATGCTTCTGTCTTGCTCTGATACCATGAAGATAATCTCAATTTCTGACATGGAATATTTGCAACATTTACGTTGGTCTGAGAGCGTGGGCATACACATAGGACGCCAAACGACATCGTTTTGGGAATGTGGAGCTCGCGTGGATAACCCAATAGCGGGAAAGCTGCCCGGGCTACCCGAGACCGAGGGATGTCCAAACAAAAATAACTACAGGGTCCAAATCTGAAATTTTAAACCACATACCCTAAATACGGAATACGTGAAACTACAAGGTACTAAAGTGTACTTTTTCTTTTTTTTACGAATTCCAAGTCCGACCCGGTTAACTTCGCGGTCAAGAGCGAGACTTTGCCTCCTTTAATTTGAAAGACGGATACGGCACCGTTTCTTCTCCTCCGCTAAACCCTTCCCCTTACCCAGGGTTTAAAAACCCTCGGAGCACAAAACTAAATACTTGAAAATCCAAACACATTCTCTCCCCGCCTCTTCTTCTCCCTCTCCCGATGGCTTTCTGGGGTCCGTACCTTCAAAACAATCCACGCTAATTACCATTTTACCCTCGGTGTAACCGTTTAACTTAATTCTTTTTTTTTTAAATTTCAGGGGTAGAAGTGAAGCCGGGGAGACCGTACACCCACGCCCCAGGCAACAACGCCAGGGGGAGGCTCCACGTGTCGCAGGCCACGCTGGGGTCTGGGACTGCGGCGAACGGGGTCGTCTTCGTACAGTGTAACGTTGGGGATAAGAGGCCCGTGTACCTCTGCGCCCTGTCGTGGGAGAAGGTGATCTCTTGTCCGGTCAATGTGGAGTTCGAGGAGGAGGACAACGACGTAGTCTTCTCAGTCATGGGGTGTTCATCTCGGAGGTTACTACTGGCGGCCGTCCGGTGATCTGTATCCTTCTTTATGCTATATTGAGAGAAGAGGTTTTTTAGTTTAATGTATAGTTAATCTGACTGTTAAAGAGAGCGTAGTGTATGGAATGAGTGCTCGTTGACGGTTCACCTTCGGGATTTTTTCTATATTCGTGTTTCTCCTTTATTGGTTTGAATAGAGAACCTTCTGGCGAGGATTTAGCGGATAGTGAGGCTGAGCAGTCTGTAGAAGGTAGCGATGACGACGAGTATGAGGACAGCTTTATTGATGATGGTGATCCCGAAGTCTTTTCACCATCTGTTGTTTCTAGTAATGAAGGTACTGTTGGAAAAATGAGAGAGAGAGAGAAAAATAAGAATAAAATAAGAGGTCAAAGTTAAGTTTTGACTTACACTTTGGCAAACCCTTGTACCACATTGGAAAGTGCAAGGATGGAAAGCTAGTTTAAAAGGAGAAGTGTGTTATTGGGCTTGTAAAGAGCTTGTGAGAAGAAAAGGCCTCGCGCGCATGTGGTGGGCCGAAAATGGGCTCGTTCAGTGTATTTCGACGATTTCGCCCCCCCCCCCCCCCTGCGCGCACGATATAGACGCCTCACAGCTTTTTGTTTTTTGAAAATAAAATAATATGGGCCTAACTTGATTGAGGGATTTATGGAAGGTCGAAGCAACGGAAGCTTAAAAATTTTAAAAATAAGAGTATAGTTAGAGAGTTCTTACAAATCTCTGTAGATCAAAGCTCTTCGTGGATCGAATCTTCTTCATTGATCGAATCCTCTACTATGGTATCCACGTAACCCTAGTCTACAAACTCTACACAGTTGTAATCATCGGAGACTCTAAACCAACACACCTATTTATAGTAAAGGAAATGGCATTATTGGTGGCAACCACCAACACCTTCCACTCACCCTTTTAAAATTAATTCAGGGACTAAAATATAATTTTTGGACAACCCAAAAAGTTACAGAAACATCCGAGGACTAAAATCTAATTTTAACAATAGTCCAGCATCAAACAATAATTTTTTAGGTAGGTAAAATTACATATAAGTCCCTATAATTAAGTAGGGACCAAATTGCAATTTTGTGATTAATCCAGGTACCATACCGTAATTAATCATAAAGCCAAAATTTCAGAAAAGCCCCAGGAGCTTATCTACAATTTCTGATTTCTCGAATTTGCAAAGAGGTCCCTACAGAATATATTTCCTTGACCGAGTCAATATGTCTAACATATTCACTATATATATATATATACATAAAAATTATTTAATTAAATCTAATTTAATTAAATAATTATAATTATAATTCTATTTAATAAAATTATAATTCAGTTCTCTATAAATGAAATATTCTTGATCAAATCAATATTTAATTTAACCAACTTCAATTCGTAACTAAGACTATTGTTGTGTGACTCATAGGCCCTCATATTTAAAGCGATTAGTCAAACTAATGGTCTTAGTTTAACCCTAGACAATAAACCAGACAATCTCAACATATGAGGTACGTTGCGAGGATACTGCAGCTACCTGTAATGTAAAGCTCATAGTGGTATGATCCTTTCTTTACGAATATTCGATTAAGTCTAGAACATGATTATGTGTCTGTTCAAATAACTTAATCATATTATCTCATTCAATTAATTGATCATATTGTCACTTTAGACACCATTCTAAAAGTGACGTGCATTAGCCAATGACTAACGATCCAATTAATCATGAGAAGACAAGTATTCTCTCCAAGTCTATTAGAGGAATGAATCCTATTCTTGGCTCAACTACCACGCACATATACTTCGCAATGTACTTGACACATGCCATATCTACCCCGTCAGGAGTGCAAGCGTCGGTCATGATCAAAGTCCATTACTACGTACATGTCGTGCGTATTGACCTCAAGTCTGAGGACCATTTCACTACTCCACAAACCGATATTACCGTAGACACGTAAATAGAATACACCAAACGGTTTCTCGGTCGGGTATGCCAATACTGTCCAAAGTATCTGTGCATCCATCATGAAATACCTAGTATCTCGTAGTTGTGAGAACCACTACATCCTCTAAGGATATGATCCATATCGCACACCAATCTCAATCGCATCATCGATATCCCATTCTCGATGATCATTGATTGGGGCTATTTAAGAACTATGTTCACAGTCATTCGAGATCTCTCATTCTCAATGACAACATTTGTTCACGGGAACATAAACATGAATATACGCAAACAATCAAACATTATATCCATTTTATGTAATGTCCAATATTATTAATATAAATCAATAATACAACTGAATATGATCTAGTACAATGTTCTTATTACGATTGTCTCTAGGACATTTATACTAATGGTGCTCCTATCTCATCCCTCGTCAAAACCAAACCCAGTGAAAATGGCGTAGGATCATATGATGACAAAGCATCTGACCAAAGGTTATCTGATACAAGGAAGGCTGAGTTGAAAGATGACGTCAACTGTGTTGCCATAAGTGGATGCTTTCTTTCACTCTCAGCCAGTAAGGAAAAATTTGAAAATTAAGGATGTATGTTTTGGTATTTACTATTTACTAACTGGTTTGCTGTGCATTGTTTTTTTTTTTTTGCGTGAGCAATTAATGTATAGATTTAGTGGTTTCTGTTGGTGGCAGAATGAGCCCAATTGATCTCCAGTATCATGTAGAGAAAAAAATTGCAACCTACAGAACCTTATGATATTCTTTACCCTTTATTTTGGATCTCGTTTCATTCTTAGGAAATGTTTGCGTCTTTCTAAACTACTGATGCACTTCTGCAGGTATCACGATACAAGAAGATTGGTAGAAGGAATCACCAAGAACAGGGGAGTTCTTGATAACAGAAGAAGAGTAGAGAGAAGAACAGAGAGTAGAAGAGGGGTATTATTGATATATTTCTTCGATACCCTTCTAATGGGCTTGGTACATCCTTTAATAGCTAGCTATAGGTAGTTACAATCTGTTACAACCGTTACACGTTACAAGAATTCCCGCCAATATAATGCCACATCACAAGCCTTCCAGTTCAGCTCACTACTTTGGCCACGTCACCTACTTGTTCCTTCTAATTTCACGTGACACTCTTAGGCACGTGACAACACCCTCCCCTTCAATTCATTCTTGACCCCAAGAATTGATACCTGCTGCAGAAGAAAATTGGGCGCAAAGTGCCGTGTAATCTTCCCAAGTGGAGTCATCCACATGGAGATTAGCCCACTGAACTAACACTTTGTTGCAAATAAATAGTGGTAGAACGTCAGAAACGATCTTAAGAACGGGTCCGGAGTGGTCGTCCCAAGAGTGATTCGAACGAATAGGTAAAGATGGAAGAAATATGGGGTTGAGAGGAGAGAAGAAAGAGAGTGGGGAGGAAAGATTTTATTGATAGGGAAAGAAAAAAAACATGTAAAACATAAAAGATAAAAGCTAGAGGCTACATAAGATAAAAGCTAAGATAAAAGCAATGAAGCTAAGAATTTGGTGTTTGGTTTGTGGGTGTCCTTCATGCCTGTACCTAGCTCTCCTTATATAGAACAAGCTCGCCCCAGCCTCATAGAAAAACCCTAGGCCGTTTTCAAACAGGAAAACTTAACATAGCCTCGGCCTAATAAGGAAAACTTAAACTGCCCGAAACATCCAAACCATATTTGACCATTTTCCATGCTGAATTTGGAAAAGTCATAAACAATAAAGTTATAGATCTCTGTCTTCTCCTTCTGTGACTTTTGAAATCGTATCAATCCAATACGTGAGGAGAAAGTTACGGTATTTTTACCAAAATAGGTTCAGCAGATCCGCGGCCTAATAAGGAGAGAATCTACTCCCGAAACTTCCGACCCAAGTCTGACCTCCTTCTATGCCGAATTTGGAGAAGTCACAAACTAGAAAGTTCTGGATCTATGTTTTATCTTTTTGTAGCTTTTGGAATCGCTTCAATCGAATATACGAGTAGGAAAATATGTCTATTTTACTGAGACACGGTCAAACAAATCCGAGAATTAATTTTCCGCTCCAACACACTTGAACTACTGCCTTGTTGTCTCGCTTCACTAACCTGTGATCCAAAATTACCACTGGCTCCACCTTGAGCAAACCTTTCGCCGTAGTTAAGGGCGGGGATCTTATTGCTATTTGACCTTTACCCACCCGTTTCTTAAGCAGTGAAACGTGGAATACAGGATGTATCAGACATGAAACAGGGAGCTCCAACTTGTATGCCACGATTCCAATGCACTCAAGCACTTGAAATGGCCCGTAAAACTTGGCCGCTAACTTCACGTTCTTGCGGACAGCCAATGATACCTGCTTATAAGGCTGTAACTTTAAGAACACCCAATCGCCAACAGCAAACGACCTCTCACTCCTTCCCTTATCTGCCTGAACCTTCGTCTGAGCCTGTGAATGCTGCAGGTTGTCTGTCAACACCCTCACCATCTGCGCTCGGCGAGTCACAAAGTCTGCCACTACAGCTACAGATGGTTGTTCGTCCAATAAACCAGGCACCGCAGGGGGTGGGTAGCCATATAAGGCCTCGAAAGGAGAGCACTTTAAGGACGAATGAAAACTGCTGTACCAGAATTTTGCAAGCGATAACCATTGAATCCATGTGCTCGGACGCAAGAAACACATTGCTCGGAGGTAGTTCTCCAAACACTGGTTCAATCTCTCCGTCTGACCATCACTTTGTGGGTGATATGCTGAACTAAATTGCAACTTCATGCCCAAGTGTTGGAAAAGTTCCTTCCACACGTTGCTTGTAAACACGCATCCCTGTCCGAAACAATTGTTTCCGGGACCCCATGCAACTTACACACTTGATCAAACAAGTGGTGTGCAACCTGTATCGCAGTGTAATAATGAGCGAGAGCAATGAAATGCCGTACTTGGTGGACTGATCCACCACCACAAAGATCACACTTTTGCCTCCCGACTTCGGAAGCCCCTCCACGAAGTCTATGGCGATGTCCCTCCACACCCCACGCAGAATGGGCAACGGATGGAGTAGACCAGGGTACGCCACGTCCTCAGATTTGCAACATTGGCAAACATCACATTCCACAACAAATTCCCTCATATTGGCTTTCAACCTTGGCCAATAAAAGTGATGTTTAACTCATTTGTACGTAACTAGATTGCCAGAGTGCCCACCAACTGCCGAGTCATGAAGAGCAGCCATGATTTCCGTACGCAATTGTCCTGAGCAACCCACATATATGCGGCCTTTATACCTCAACACACCTTGTTGTAGCTTGAATTTGGTACTACTATCAGGAGCTAGCACCAATTCCCGAATCAACTGCAAAACCCGATCATCCCATGCATAACTCTTTTCCACCTCCAACCTCCAACTGGGCACTACAGCAGTAATGGCCCCGAGTTCCTCAGTTTCCACTTGACACAAACCCATTGCAGTGGGTTGCGGTATTCGTGAAAGAGCATCAACAACTTTATTATCCAAACCCTTCTGGTATTCAATCGTGAAATCCAAACCCAACAGCCGCGAGACATCTTTCTTCTGCAAGTTTGAGTGAACCTTCTGATCAATAAGAAATCAAAGACTTTTTTGGTCTGTGCGTATGACAAAGGGTTGCCCAACCAAGTAATGACGCCATTGAGCGACTACAGCAAGCATGGCTAAGAGCTCCTTATCACATATTGCTAGACCCGCGTGTCGTGGCCCCAAAGCCTGGCTAAGATAAGCCAGAGGTCTCCCTTGTTGAGATAATACTGCCCTTATTCCATAGTCAGATGCATTAGTTTCCAAAACGAATGGACAAGCAAAATTCGGATATGCAAGGACCGGAGCAGTAGCAAGTAATTCCTTAAGTCTCTCAAATGCCAAAGTGGCAGACTCGTTCCACTTGAAACCATCTTTTTTAAGCAAGTTGGTCAATGGTTTTGCAACCTCCGCATATCTACGAACGAACTTGCGATAATAACCTGCAAGACCAAGAAACCCTCTCAAATCATGGACTGTAGCAGGCAGAGGGTAACATAGTACTGCCTCAATCTTCTTCGAATCGGTGCTCACCCCTGCTCCCGAGATAACATGTCCCAAGTAGTCCACCTTTGCCACCCCGAAATCACACTTGGACATCTTAACGAAAAACTGATCACACCTTAGCAGTTCTAACACCTTCGTCAAGTGCTCAATTTGCATATCCTCACTCCGACTGTACACCAATATATCATCAAAGAACACCAAAGCAAATTTCCTAAAAAATGGGCCGAGCACATGATTCATTAGACTTTGGAAAGTAGCCGGAGCATTAGTCAAGCCAAAAGGTAAGACTCGGAACTCAAAATGTCCGTGATGTGTACGAAATGTCGTCTTTGCAATATCACTTTCTTGCATCCGTATTTGGTGATAGCCAGCCCTAAGGTCAAGTTTAGAGAAAACCTGAGCCCCGTTCAGTTCATCGAGGAGGTCATCGATAATAGGAATCGGGTATTTGTTCTTAATTGTCCGACTATTGAGCTATCGATAGTCGATACACATGCGCCATGATCCATCCTTCTTCTTGACAAGTAGAACAGGCGAAGCAAATGGGCTCTTGCTTGGTCGTAGGAACCCCGAATCCAACAAACTCTTCACTTGTGTTTCGATCTCTGCCTTCTGAAAATAAGGGTACTTGTAGGGGTGGATAGAAATTGGTTGTGTTCCCGGCTGCAGCTCAATCCCATGGTCACACGACCTCTCCGGTGGCAACGTCTTGGGTTCCATAAACAAGTCCCCAAACTCACTCAACAAAGCCCGCAAACGAGACTGGAATTTCATGGGAAAATCTGCACCAAACATGGGATTAATTTCCAACGAATTTAGCTCACCAGTCGCTGACACACTCGACTCCTCATCATCTTCAAACCGCCTATGCAGAACCACTTCCCCTATCTGTTTCTTGCTAAAATCCCAGCTCAACTGCTCACCATCTAAGCAACTCAACTCATGCACACCCGTCAGCCTATGACCTTGGAGAGTAATCTCCTTTCCCTTGCTGCGAATAGTGGCTTCTGCTTTGATGAAATCAAACGTTACAGGATTAACCTCCTGCATCCAGTCAGTTCCCAAGATCATGTCAAAGGTACCCAAGTTAAGCACCCGGAAGTTCCCTTTAAAAGAGCTACCACACATTTCCCACGACACGCCGGGGCAATCTCTGGCACAGGACACACGGTCCCCATTAGCACAATCTTCGAACTTATAAATGTCGACGTGCTTCCGGTATTCAAAAGAATCAAGATCGGTCTGTTCTTGATCATTCCCTTCAACCTTAACGTACTACTTCCGTTGCTGCCATTGATGGCATGCATCGAAATTTCCACATCATCCCCAACCAAATCTTGATCTACCGCATCTTGAAAGTCCAAGCCGCCATCTTCCTCTTAAATGGCACTTACTCCCATTTCCCTCTTTGCCTTACATACGTGACCCCTGAACCATCTGTCCCCACACATATAGCATGACAGTTCTTTCTTTGTCTGCGAAGCACCTCTATGAAATGAAGCTATCCCAGATTTGTTACCCCCACTAATAGGCGCTACAACACCACCTGTATGGACCTACTGGGACTTGTTCGAAACCTTCAAAGCCGTCTCATGAAGGCGGGCTTTTTCCATCGCATCTCCTAGCTTCACCGGTGCGTGAGTGCGAACTAACGCCTTCACAGCATCACCAAGCCCTCCGATGAAACTATATATGAAGTACATCTCAGTCAAGGATGGATTTTCTCTAAGCAATAACCCCTTCAGCCCTTCAAACTTCCTAATGTAATCATCCACACTACTCGTCTGCTTAAGATGATTAAATTCCTCAATTACACTAGCAATGCCTTTATCCCCAAACCTCTGACACAGGTGTTCAACGAAAGTCCTCCAAGAAGCTTCCTTATTGTGCACAGTCCACGACTCGTACCATACATCACCTTCTTCATCTAAATGCAAACAAGCCATTTCCTTCCACTTCGCTGCCTCCACGTTGTTCACAGAGAAGTATTTCTCGCATTTCCTCATCTAATATCGGATATTGTCACCACGAAAGGTAGGGAAATCTAGTCTTACTGTTGTGCGTCCCTCGGAAGGACGAGGGGGAACCGGCGACGGAGCGGGGCTCACGACTTCCATAGCTCGAGGAGACGCCTCTCCAACACGAGGAGAGGCTCCAAGCAGCCCTTTATCCTCTTTATTCAGTGCAACACCCAGTCCGATAATGGCAGCAATGATCTCCACCTTCCATTGCTCTAGTTGCTTTTGTGATTCCGTGAACTGTTGGGCTTGCGTTGAAGTTGTTTCGATCAAAGAGGTGACCTGCGTCTCCAACCGCTTGTAGTTTTCCTCCATGTTTTTCTAGCGGGTGTCCATCTCGATTAGGCTCTGATACCAGATATCACAATCCAAGAAGATAGGGGAGTTCTTGATAACAGAAGAAGAGTAGAGAGAAGAACAGAGAGTAGAAGAGGGGTATTATTGATATATTTCTTTGATACCCTTCTAATGGGCTTGGTACATCCTTTAATAGCTAGCTATAGGTAGTTACAATCTGTTACAACCGTTACACGTTACAAAAATTACTGCCAATATAATGCCACATCACAAGCCTTCCACTTCAGCTCACTACTTTGGCCACGTCACCTACTTGTTCCTTCTAATTTCACGTGACACTCTTAGGCACGTGACAGCAAGAAGGTCGATCAGGATACAGAGCAGTCTGTCAACGCGAGGGTGGAGAATGGTACAAAGCTGAAACCAATAACCAAGCAGGTACCGAAGGAGGAGAAGCATCAACATCTGAGGGCGAGGATGGTCCAGAACTTAATTATGCCGAAGCCCTTCATGGTGCAACATAAACCAAGAGGCTAGACCCTAATCCCAGCGTAAATGAAGAAGACTAGGTCAATCCAAATGATAAGTACGTGCGGTACCCTAACTCCTTTATTTTAATCAGCCGATTTGGTTTGCATTGTGTTTGATGATCAATGCTTTGACTAGAGGACAGTTAGGAATTTTCTTGTTTGGCCCAGCATGATGAAGGGCGTGCTAAAGGTCTTGAAAGGTTGTCATGTTGTTATAAAACTTGGCCCATTTATAAAAGCTATAGCATTCCTGGTTATGTAGGTTTGTTACTTTTGGGGGGCAACTTCCCCTAATTCATGCGAATTTACTCAACAACTTTCGAAGCATTGAGCTGAAACTAAGTGATACCCTAGTCCTTCTATCAAACATTTCAATTTCTTGTTAAAACTTGCTTTCAATATTTCTTCCCGGTGTCTGCATAAGGAGGAATATTGTATGAGGAAAAGTAATAAAAAAAACATGAGTCTCAGCTCCTGGATAAGATGATGTTCATATTCGCCAGCTATTACTGTGATCACCTTTGAGACATGCATTTGAATGTAGTTATTCTAGTTCATGTACGCTAGATTTTTGTGCTCCCTGTCTGCGACTTTTGGTTTTTCTGGTCAATGTCATTTTTTGGGTTTATATTGGAATCACTGACAGCTCTTAATTACGGGGCAGATAACTTACCTGAAGTGGAATTGCCTCTTGATGGCCAAGTCTCTGCTGATGTGCCATTGTCGAAGAAGAAAAGGAAAAAGAGCGATAATAAGTCTCAGCAAGGTGAGGTTGAGGCTAAAACTGAAGTGGCACATGATGTGCAGCAAAGTGGAGAAACCGAGAAGTGCACCGGCAATGGGTCAGTATATTTTGGTGTGACCACTTCATTTTGTATTTGCTCAGCCTGGCTGGCTCACACCCATTAAGTTTTGAAGCAGTCAGCTCATTTTATTTTGTGTTATTTGTTTCTTGCTAAGTTATGTTATCGTGTATTCTGATTGGCCCTAGTATTCTAGACACCCAATAGAAAGAAATGAAGAATTAGCAAGTGAGTGTAAAAAGTGTTAAGTGAACAAAGATGAGATGAAACGTGAGCTTTTGGAACATGTACTTTCTATGATCGTTTGAGCGATTTGAAAAACAATGCTAATTTGTTCAAGTCCAAGTCCCTTTATATGGTTCTTTAATGTGCACCGGAGCCAAGAAGATAGAGAAGAAAAGGGAGAAGAGGGCAGTAAAACTTGATTGCTTATCACCTCAAATGATCTTGCATGCATGCAGAGTCCAATTTATGCCAGACTTGGATACATAGTTTGCAAGTGCACGCTGACTACCTTATGCCTTATGTACATAATACATACTGGATGGCAATCCCGAGGACTCTGTTGAAGTAAACAGCTCAGAGAAGAAAAAGAAGAAGAAAAGAAGGAAGATCCAGGAGACCGTTGATGAAAATAAAGCATCGACTGCACCAAAGAGCACAGTAATGTTGACAAGGAGTCATCTCAACTCAGAACCTTGTCAAATGGATTGATCATCAAGGATGTAGATGTTGTTGGTCGGAGGTGGTGTACTTGATTAGGATCTACGGCAGTCGAGGCAAGTGTTGGACACTTTCTCCGTAAGATGAGATTGTCCCGTATATTTCAGTGCGGTACGGGCTACGGCAATCATCCCCAAAATACAATGACTGTTAGGGCATTTTCAAGAACGTTGCACACGTATCTCGAAACTTTCGGGCGAACCCTTATATACCCAGAACTTTCGGACGGACTTGTAAGTGAAGAACGGGGGAGAGAAGAAGACAACAATGCTATGGAGAGTGCATTTGCTGCTGGGATGAGGAAAATGGCAAGGGGGCAGGCCTATTTATAGGCCGGAGGAGGCAGGGAAGTAGCCATCCCGAAGGGACGCGTCCGTTCGGCCAGCAGGCTGGCTGGCTACACTCGTGGCACTTCGGTGGCTTCTGGATCCTTCCAGGCACGCCCAGACTGTGCTGGCACCCTTTTCGTGATGGATCTCGCAACCCTTCGGCCTTGTGGAAGTCTCCTGGACATTCCAGCCCTTCGTGCCTCTTCGGTGGCCATCCTGGAAGGTGCTCGCAGCTCCTCGTCACTTCGGTAGCTGCGCAGCTTTCTCCGGACCGGGGCAAAATACTTAAGGCTCCTCCAACTCCTCGCGACACGTGCGAAGTGCCAAGTGTGCCACAAAGTGCCCATTGCGACCTGCGTCCAATGCGCCATGCGCACACGCACACGCGCGTGCGCGTGCTCGTGCTATTGCGTGTGTGCGTGCTTGTGCTCATGCTCGTGCTCATGCTCCTGCTCGTGCTCGTGCATGTGCTCATGCTTGTGCTCTTGCTCGGATAGTGCTACGCACCATCCTCGTCGCGGTCCAAATTGGCTTTCCCTCCAGGTGGTCAACTTATTTCCTAGTCAACAAGGAGTTTCTCCTTTTAAACTAGGAAAAGTTGGTGCCACTTTCTAAAGTGGGATGGCACTTTCTATTTTCCCTTTTGTTCTTTTGGACTTTGGGCCTTCTTTGGGCTCATTCACAAATCCAACAATCCCCCACATGAATGATGACCAATGCATGCAGACTCTAATCGAAAGTTCTGACGTGTTATTATTGCATCGAGATAGGTAGCTTGCGGCTTTGAACCTTCTCTAGTAATATGTTATCAGATTTACTCGCTGCTCGATGAACGTGATGTCTTGAACCGTCAGCTTTTGGCATAAACCAAGACAATAACATTTACACAATAATAACCCTAGTATATTTGGGTTCTCACGTTGTGTCAGTTTCGGCCATGGACCGTTTCTTGGATTCATTAGTGTTTTTTCCCATTTGAAGCGGCCTCACTTCACACTTACATAGTGATCTCCTATCAGGAATATCCTGCTATACTCCACCTTTATCAAGGTATAGGAATCATTAAAAGCATAATGCTTAACCTTACCACACCTCTGCAGGTTAATACCTTGGCAGCTTCTGAGAATGAGATAGGTTCCAGGTGATTAACTGAACCCTCCATAACTTAGTTGTATCATTGAACCAAGTTTGTGGGATCTCCAGTCATCATGGTTGAGTTACCGCTATGGACGTTCTTTAGTGTGTGAATTTTAATCCCATTCCCCTTACTGCATTGTACATTTGATCTCTATTGATTCCTTTCGTAAAAGGATCAGCTAAGTTGTCCTTGGACTTTACGTAATTAATGGTGATCACCCCACTAGAGATCAACTGTCTAACGGTATTGTATCTCCGACGGATATGTCGAGACTTTCCGATGTACATTGTACTTTGTGCTCTCCCGATTGCAGACATGCTATCATAATGTATCAATACGGGAGACACCGGTTTGCTCCAGCACGGAATATCCTCTAGGAAGTTTCTGAGCCATTCAGCTTCTTCCCCAGCTTTGTCTAGTGCTATAAACTCCAACTCCATGGTGGATCGAGCTATGCACGTTTGTTTAGAGGACTTCCAAGACTTAACTCATCCTCCTATGGTGAATACGTATCCACTCATGGATTTGGAGTCCTTAGTGTCTGATATCCAGTTTGCGTCACTGTATCCTTCTAATACAGCTGGATATTTAGCATAATGTATGCCATAGTTTATGGTATGTTTTAAGTACCGTAAAACCCTTTCCAGAGCTAGCTAGTGATCCTTCCCTGGATTACTTGTGAATCTACTAAGCTTACTAACTGAGTACTCAATATCGGGACGTGTACAGTTTGTTAAATACATCAAGCTCCTGATAATCTGCGCATACCTCAGTTGAGATACTGGGTCCCCTCGATTCTTGGCTAAGTGTAGATTCAAATCTACTGGAGTCTTAACCGGAGGTTTGTCAAAAGCTTTAAATTTCTTGAGCACGCTTTCCACGTAGTGGGATTGAGTCAAGATAATTTCGTCAGCTTTCCTAGAGATTTTTATTCCTAGTATGACGTCTGCCAGACCCATATCTTTCATGTCAAAGTGGTTCTTTAACATGTTCTTAGTTTTCACAATAACCTCTTTATTGCTTCCCATAATTAGTAAGCCATCTACGTAGAGACATACAATTACGTAAGCTTCAGGTGTGCCCTTAATGTAAACACATTTATCGCACTCATTGATCTTAAATCTATTCAACAGCATTATTCCGTCAAATTTCTCGTGCCACTGTTTTGGCGCTTGTTTTAGCCCGTATAATGACTTGACTAGCCGACACACTTTATGCTCTTGACCGGGAGCCACAAACCCTTCAGGTTGCTCCATGTATATCTCCTCTTCCAGTTCTCCATTTAGGAAAGCTGTTTTTACGTCCATTTGGTGGATCTCGAGGTTATAGAGTGCCGCAACAGCTATGAGCACTCTAATTGATGTGATTCTTGTGACTGGTGAATACGTGTCAAAGAAATCATGTCCCTCCTTCTGTTTGAACCCCTTAGCTACCAATCGAGCTTTGTATTTGCCGATTGATCCATCAGCTTTGTATTTCCTTTTTAGGATCCACCTGCATCCCAAAGGTTTGCAGCCCGGTGGGAGATCCACGATTTCCCACGTGTGGTTTTGCATAATGGATTCTATCTCACTATTGATAGCTTCCTTCCAGAGAGGAGCATCTAGACTGGACAATGCCTCTTAGATTGTCCTGGGTTCATCTTCTAACGCATAGGTTAGATAGTCCGGACTGAAAGATTTAGTTACCTTCGTCCGTTTACTACGTCTAGGTTCATCATCTTTCTGATTTGACCCTTGCGTAGTCTCGTGAGCCCTTTTCTTCGGACTTGCTTCCTTTCTTTCGTTATTAGGAAAGCTATCTTCAAAAAACGTTGCGTTCCTTGATTCTATGACCATACCCGTGTTTATCTCAGGGTTTTCAGATTTATGCACCAAGAACCGATAAGCACTACTATTTTGTGCATATCCGATAAAGATGCAATCAATGGTCTTGGGTCCTATTCTCACCTGCTTAGGCTTAGGTACTTCGACCTTTGCTAGGCACCCCCACACTTTAAGGTAACCGTAGGAAGACTTCCTTCCTTTCCATAGTTCATATGGGGTTTTATCCCTTTTCTTGTGTGGCAACTTGTTTAGAATGTGGTTAGCTGAGAGCACAGCTTCCCCCCACATGTTCTGGGGTAAGCCCGAGCTAATCAACATAGCATTCATCATCTCCTTAAGAGTTTGATTTTTGCGTTCAGCTACGCCATTCGATTGAGGTGAGTATGGAGCAGTCGTCTGATGAATAATGAAATGTTCTTGAAAGAGTTCATCAAACAGAGCTACATATTCTCCCCCTTGATCACTTTAGATCATTTTGATTTTCACGCTGAGTTGATTTTCAACCTCATTCTTATATCTCTTAAAGGCATCAAGAGCTTCGTCTTTGCCCTTTAGGAGATATATGTAACAGTATCTCGTGCAATCATCGATAAACATGATGAAGTATTTCTTCCCGCCTTTAGTTTGCACGTGTTTCATATCGCAAGTGTCCGTATGAATTAACTCTAAAGGCGTAGTACTTCTTTCCACCGAATGGAAAGGTGCTTTGGTCATTTTAGCCTCCACACATACTTCACATTTATCGGATGGGTTGAACTCTAGATTCGGTAATAAATTTAAACTTACTAACTTTCTTAGCGAGTTTAAATTTATGTGTCCTAATCTACCATGCCATAAATTAGAACACTCGGCCAAGTAAGAAGAAGCGTTAACTTTATTTTTACCATTAAAGGTGCGATGTACAGTTATTACATTCATCTTAAATAGCCCCTTTTCTAGATAACCCTTTTCTATGAATTGACCCGCTTTGGTCAGTACAAACTTATCAGCCTCAAATACAAGCTTAAGACCGGCTTTGCTTAACCGTGAGCTGGAAACTAAGTTCTTGCAGATGTCCGGGACATGCAGCACATCCTTGAGGGCTAGCTCCTTTCCTGAGGTCAGCTTTAGGACCACCTTACCCAGACCGACGATCTTGGATGTTGCAGAGTTTCCCATGAACAGCTTTCGGCCGGTGATCGGTATATAGTTCGAGAACATCTCCTTGTCTGAGCAGACGTGGCGGGTAGCTCCTGTGTCCACGAACCACTCTCTTGGATTTTCCACCAGGTTGGCTTCAAACACCACGGCTGACAGATCCAGTTCGGACAAGTCTTCAGCCAGGTTAGGCTTTCCTTGGTCGTCCTTCTTCGGCTGGCGACAGTCCTTAGCCATGTGGCCGAGTTTGCCGCAGTTGTAGCAGTCGCCCTTGATCTTCTTGTTCTTTTTCTTCTTGGGCTCTTGCTTCTCCTGCTTATCCCCAGACTTCTTCCTCTTTTTGCCACCTTTTCCCTCAGCGAGGTGCACGGTGGTCTCAGAGTTGGCCTTGCCTTGCTTCACTTTGGACTTTCGGTTGTCTTCCTCGATCCTAAGTCTCACTATCAGGTCTTCTAGGCCCATGTCCTTCCTCTTGTGCTTGAGGTAGCTCCTGAAGTCCTTCCAGAGCGGGGGGAGCTTCTCGATCATCGCAGCTACTTGGAAGGACTCGCTGAGTTGCATCCCTTCGGCTTGGATCTCGTGAAGGATCAGCTACAACTCCTGCACTTGGTCGATGACCTTCTTGGAGTCCACCATCTTGAAGTCGAGGAATCGTCCGACGATGAATTTCTTCGTCCCGGCATCCTCCGTTTTGTACTTCTTCTCGAGTGAACTCCACAGCTCCTTAGTGGTCTTGGCTATCACGTAGACATTGTAGAGCGTGTTGTCTAGTCCATTCAGGACGTAGTTCTGGCACAGGAAGTCACTGTGACTCTATGCGTCGATAGCGTTGATCTTCTGTTGATCCATCTCATTTTTCGCTATCTTCGGTGCTTCCTCTTTCAGAAACCAAACTAGGTTGAGCGTGGTCAGATAGAACGTCATCTTCTGTTGCCGCCTCTTGAACTCGGTATCGTTGAACTTCACTGGCCTTGTGGCGTGGACAGTTCCTGGTACCGTTGTCAGTGCTACGGTGCTTGACAATGCCATCTTCAAGTACACGAATCTCGTCTTACGATTGTTGTTGTCAGAGGGTTCGGTGTACTTGATTAGGATCTACGGCAGTCGAGGCAAGTGTTGGACACTTTCTCCGTAAGATGAGATTGCCCCGTATATTTTAGTGCGGTACGGGCTACGGCAATCATCCCCAAGATACAATGACTGTTCGGGCATTTCCAAGAACGTTGCACACGTATATCGAAACTTTTGGGCGAACCCTTATATACCCAGAACTTTCGGACTATTTGTAAATAAAGAACGGGGAGAGAGAAGAAGACAACAATGCTTATGGAATGCACTTGCTGCTGGGATGGTGTGCAAATGAGGGGGTGAGGCCTATTTATAGCCATTGGAAGAGTGGCAGGTAGGCACTCCGAAGGGGCACGAGGCACTTCCGAAGAGATGCGACTCAGGCAGGCAGCCAGATCGCTCGTGGCCCTTCGGAGATGTCCCTTCGCTAGGCAGACAGGCTGGCTACTCTCGTGGCACTTTGGTGGCATTC
Organism: Hypericum androsaemum; assembly: GCA_963995505.1. NCBI lineage: Eukaryota > Viridiplantae > Streptophyta > Magnoliopsida > Malpighiales > Hypericaceae > Hypericum > Hypericum androsaemum. The sequence goes on along the minus strand of OZ023189.1, from coordinate 1,018,332 downwards.
TGGATGCTTCCAGGTGCGTCCAGACTTTGCTAGCACTCTTTCATGAGGGATCTCGCAACCCTTTGGCTGTCTGGAAGTCTCCAGGACGTTCCAGCCCTTCGTGCCTCTTCGGTGGCCATCCTGGAAGGCGCTTGCAGCCCCTCGTCACTTCGGTAGCTACGCAGCTCTCTCCGAACTCGGGCAAAATGCTTAAGGCTCCTCCAGCTTCTCACGACATGTACGAAGTGCCAAGTGCGCCACAAAGCACCCATTGTGACCTGCATCCAATGCGCCATGCGCACACGCACACGCGCATGGAACATTTAATGTTACACCAGCTTGGAGCTTTACCTTATAAACAGGGAAAAATCCCTTGCGATTTTTGATATGGTAATCCCTTCCTCGGCTTGGACTTTCCAACTTGGGCTTTTCAGCTTGGGCCTTTCAGCTTGGTCCAAATGCATTAAATATGCATTCAAACCCAACAAATGACAATGAGGATGATGAGTCCAACAATGATGGTTCCAGGTTAAACAATTGTTACAGTAAAGAAATTCGCACCTCTGACTTGTACAGTCAAGAGTAAGTACTCATTGCCAACCTATAAAGTAACAAAACCAACTAAAAAAGTAACACATGAGATTGCAACATACCATACCTGTCGACCAGTGGTACGATTAAGGAGCATACAAATAATCAGCACTCTCCAAGGGTCCTGGAGATGACCCTCTTGTAAGAGTCCAAACCAAGATTTTGGTGGGTTCCATGTGTTTTCTGTGTTTTTTCGTAGGTAAGCCACATCCGCCGCATGTTCCTTGCTATCAAAATTCTTCTTTTCCACTTTGAACTTCTCCTTCTGTAACTTTGTGCTATTAACTTCTCCTTCGGAAACTCTTTCTACTGCAGCATTCCCACACTGCCTTGCAGGTTTTCCATTCCTAGAATATTTTCCACTTATAGTGTCCTTTCCTCTACCCAATGAACCCCCTTTATAAGCAAACTGTGCTAGCATTTCTTCAATTCTTCTGATCCCAGAATTCATCTAAGATGGATGAAAATACCCGATCCTCATGTTTACGATCATCGGTCTTCCCTCTTTTCTCCATCTTCCCGGCTTCGTCACTGAAGACGTTGTTAGATCCAAGACTGTCAACATTAAAGCAGCAAGGGACTCCTAAATCTTTTCTGTCATTAATCTGTTGTGGCTGAGACTGATTCACAACATCCTCCGACACAAGAACTGTTGTTTGTCGGAGGTGGTGTACTTGATTAGGATCATGTAAAGTTGAGGCAAGAGTTAGACTCTTTTTTCGTAAGATGAGATTACCATGTATCCAGTGCTCACGGGCTGCGGCAATCGTCCCCAAGATACAACGACTTTGCTGCTTCCAAGATCGTAGCACAACGAATCTCGAAGCTTCGGGCGAACCTTGGATACTTGGAACTTTCTTAGAGAGGGAGAGAGTAGAACGACTATTGCTAATGAATGCTTATGCAATGAGTGTTCGGGGTGATTTGCAAATGAGGGGGGCAGGCCTATTTATAGGCGATGGAGGGTTGGAACCTGAAAAGTCACATGCATTTCTGAAGAGGCATGATGTGATCCAAAAAGTTTGTGACTCTTCAGATGTGCCCTCCAGGTACCTCTTCGTCCTTGTAGAGTTTTCCAAAGAGTTCGTGACTCTTCGGATGTGCCCATCATGCACTCCAATTTTCCAAAAAGTTCGTGACTTTTCGGATGAAGGGGTGTGAGATTGCATTAATGGAAATTTATTCCAACAATCCCCCACACGAATGATAATTAATGCATGCTGACACTTTAAGAAAATGTTGACAAGTTATCATTGCATCGAGAAAGGTAGCTTACCGCTTTGAACCTTCCCTAGTAAAATGCTATCGGATTTACTTGCTGCTCAGTGAACGCGATATTTTGAACTGGTCAGGTTTTTTATGTAAACCAAGACAATAACATTTACACAATGATATCTCTAATATCCTTTGGTTCTTACGTTGTGTCTGTTTTGGCCATGGACCTTATCTTGGATTCATAAGTATTTTTTTATTTGAAGCGGCCTCACTTTACACTTATATAGGTGATCTCCTATCAGGAGTATCCTGCCATACTCCACCTTTTCCTGGTATAGGAATCATTAAAAGCGTAGACGCTTAACCTTACCACACCTCTGCAGGGTAGTACTTGGACAGCTTCTGAGAATGGGACGGGTTCCAAGTGATCTTCTGAACCATCCATAACTTAATTGTCTCATTGAACCAAGTTCGTGGGATCTCCACTCATCATGGTTGAGTTACCGTTATGAACGTTCTTTAATGTGTGGGGTTTAACCTCATTCCCCTTATTGTGTTATACATTTGATCTTAGTTGATTCCTTTTCGTCAAAGGATCAGCTATGTTGTCCTTGGACTTCACATAATCAATGGTTATTACTCCACTTGAGATAAATTGTCTAACGGTGTTATGTCTCCTACGGATATGTCGAGACTTACCATTGTACATAGTACTTTGTGCTCTCCCGATTGCAGACATGCTATCACAATGTATCAATACAGGGGGCACAGGCTTGTTCCAACACGGAATATCCTCTAGAAAATTTCTGAGCCATTCAGCTTCTTCCCCAGCTTTGTCTAGTGCTACAAACTCTGACTCTATGGTGGATCGAGCTATGCACGTTTGTTTAGAGGATTTTTAGGGCACAGCTCCTCCACCTATGTTTAGTGTCCGATATCCAATTCGCATCACTGTATCCTTCCAATACAGCTGGATACCTAGGTATAAAGTATGTCATGGTTCATGGTATGTTTCAGATACTTTAGAACCCTTCTAGAGCTAGCCAATGGTCTGGTCCTGGATTGCTCGTGAATCTACTAAGCTTGCTAACTGAGTATGCAATATCAGGGCGTGTACAATTTGTTAAGTACATTCGACTACCAATGATCTTTGCATATTTCAGTTGAGATACTGGGTCACCTCTGTTTTTAGCCAAGTGTAGATTCAGGTCTACCGGAGTCTTAGCCGGAGGTTTGTCAAACGCATCGAATTTCTTGAGTATATTCTCAACGTAGTGAGATTTTTACAAGACAATTTCTTCAGTTGTCCTAGAGATTTTAATCCCCAGTATGACGTCAGATAGACCCATATCTTTCATGTCAAAGTTATTCTTTAACATATTCTTAGTTTTTACGATAAGATCTTTACTACTTCCCGTGATTAGCATGTCGTCTACATACAGACAAACAATTATGTAAGCATCAGGTGTGCCTTTAATGTATATACATTTATCAAACTCATTAATATTAAAGCCATTTGACATCATTGTTCTGTCAAATTTCTCATGCCATTGTTTCGGCGCCTGTTTCAGCCCGTACAGTGACTTGACCAGCTTGCATACATTATGTTCTTGTCAGGGGGCAACAAACCCTTCAGGTTGTTCCATATATATTTCCTCTTATAGTTCTCCATTTATGAAAGCTTTTTTTATATCCATCTGATGTATCTCGAGGTTATAGAGTGCTGCAACAGCTATGAGCACTCTAATAGATGTGATTTTTGTGACCGACGAATACGTGTCAAAGAAATCATATCCTTCCTTCTGGTTGAACCCTTTAGCTACCAACCAAGCTTTATACTTATCGATCGATCCATCAGCTTTGTATTTCCTTTTAAGGATCCACTTGCAACCTAAAGGTTTGCAACCTGGTGGGAGATCCACGATTTCCCACGTGTGATTTTGCATAATGGATTCTATCTCACTATTGATAGCTTCTTTCCAGAGAGGAGCATCCAGACTAGATAATGCCTCTTGGACTGTCCCAGGTTCATTTTCTAATACGTACATCAGAAAATCTGGACCAAATGATTTGGCCGTTTTGGCCCTCTTACTCCGTCTAGGTTCCTCAGCACCTTGATCAGAGCTTTGTGTAGCTTCATAACTTCTTATGTTTGAGCTTACTTCTTTCGTTTCCTTTTTAGGAAAAATATTCTCAAAGAATGTTGCATTCCTTAATTCCATGACTATTCCCTCGTTGATTTCAGAGTTTTCAGACTTGTGCACTAGAAATCGGTATGCGCTACAGTTGTGGGCATATCCGATAAAGATGCAGTCAACGGTCTTGGGTCCTATTCTCACCCTTTTAGGTGGAGGTATTTCTACCTCAGCTAGACACCCCCACACTTTAAGGTAACCGTAGGAAGGCTTTCTCCCTTTTCATAATTCATATGGGGTTTTGTCCCTTTTCTTGTGTGGCAATTTGTTTAGAATGTGATTAGCTGATAGCACAGCTTCCCCCCACAAGTTATGTGGTAAGCCCGAGCTAATCAACATAGCATTCATCATCTCCTTAAGAGTTCGATTCTTGCGCTCAGCTACGCCATTTGATTGAGGTGAGTATGGAACAGTTGTCTGATGAATAATGCCATGTTGTTGGCAGAATTCCTCAAACGGAGCTACATATTCTCCCCCTCTATCACTTCGAATCAATTTGATTTTAGTGCTAAGTTGATTTTCAACCTCATTCTTATAACTCTTGAAAGCTTCTAGAGCTTCGTCTTTTCCTTTTAAGAGGTGTACGTAACAGTACCTCGTGTAATCGTCAATAAATGTGATAAAATACTTTTTCCCACCTCTAGTTTGCACTTGTTTCATATCGCATATGTCGGTATGAATTAACTCTAAAGGTGTAGTACTTCTTTCCACTGAATGGAAAGGTACTTTGGTCATTTTTGCTTCTACACATACTTCACATTTATTGTTCGGGTCAAACTCCATTTTAGGCAATAAATTTAAACTTACTAACTTTCTTAGTGACCTCAAATTTACGTGTCCTAATCTATCATGCCATAAGTTAGAATACTCAGCCAAATAAGAAGAATTAACAACTTTATTAGGACCATTAAAGGCACGTTTGACAGTTATTACATTCATCTCGAAGAGCCCCCTCTCGACGTAACCCTTTCCTACATAGGCACCGGCCTTGGTCAGAACAAACCTATCAGCCTCAAATACTAGCTTCATCCCAGCTTTGCTTAACAGTGAGCCGGATACTAAATTCTTACGAATGTCTGGGACATGCAGCACATCCTTGAGGGTTAACTCTTTTCCAAAGGTCAGCGTCAGCACCACCTGGCCTAGTCGGACTACGAAAGAAGTTGCAGAGTTACCCATAAACAACTTCCGACCGTTGATCGCGATATAGGTCGAGAACATCTCCTTGTCAGAGCAGATGTGTCGGGTTGTCCCTGTGTTAATGAACCATTCTCTCTTGGGTTATCCACCAGATTGGCTTCAAACACCACGGCGGATAAGTCTAGCTCAGACAGGTCTTCAGCCAGATTTACCTTCTCACGATCGTCCCTCTTTGGCAGGCGACAATCTTTTTCCATGTGACCGGGCTTGTCGCAGTTGTAGCAATTTCCCTTCATATTCTTAGCCTTCTTTTGCTTTGGCTCTTGCTTCTCCTGCTTATTCCCGGGCTTCTTCCTCTTCTTGCCGGTACCACCTTCGGCGAGGTGTACCTTAGCCTCGGAGTTGGTCCTGCCGGTCTTGACTTCGGACTTTCGGTTGTCTTCCTCGATCCTTAGTCTCACGATCAGGTCTTCAAGTCCCATGTCCTTTCTCTTATGCTTGAGGTAGTTCTTGAAGTCCTTCCACAGAGGGGGTAGCTTCTCGATCAGAGCAGCCACCTGGAAGGATTCACTGAGTTGCATGCCTTCGGCGTGAATCTCGTGTAGAATCAGCTACAGCTCTCTGACTTGGTCTATGACCTTCTTGAAGTCCACCATCTGGAAGTCGAGGAACCTTCCGACGATGAATTTCTTCATCCCGGCATCCTCCATTTTGTACTTCTTCTCCAGGGAGTCCCACAATTCTTTCGCAGTCTTGGTACCTGCATAGACATTGTAGAGGGCGTCGTCTAAGCCATTCAGGACATAGTTATGACATAGGAAGTCGCTATGACTCTATGCATCGAGGGTGTTGATCTTCTGTGGATCAGCCTCATTTTCTGCCACCTTCGGAGCCTCTTCCTTCAAGAATCGGACCAGGTTGAGCATCGTCAAGTAGAACAGCATCTTCTGTTGCCATCTCTTGAACTCGGTACCGTTGAACTTGGACGGCCTTTCGGCGTGGACAGTTCCCGGGACCGCTGGCACTGGTGCTGGGCTTGTTGATACCATCTTCAGGTACACAGATCTCGTCTTACGATTGCCCCGTATTCAGTGCTCACGGGCTGCGGCAATCGTCCCCAAGATATAACGACTTTGCTGCTTCCAAGATCGTAGTACAACGAATCTCAAAGTTTCGGGCGAACCTTGGATACTTGAAACTTTCTTAGAGAGGGAGAGAGTAGAACGACTATTGCTAATGAATGCTTATGCAATAAGTGTTCGGGGTGATTTGCAAATGAGGGGGGCAGGTCTATTTATAGGCGATGGAGGGTTGGAACCTGAAAAGTCACATGCATTTCTGAAGGGGCATGATGTGATCCAAAAAGTTTGTGACTCTTCAGATGTGCCCTCCAGGTACCTCTTCGTCTTTGTAGAGTTTTTCAAAGACTTCGTGACTCTTCGGATGTGCCCATCATGCACCCCAATTTTCCAAAAAGTTCGTGCCTTTTCGGACGAAGGGGTGTGAGATTGCATTAATAAAAATTTATTCCAACAAGAACTTTCGGCTCTAAGTTAGTTGAAGATGCATCATTGCTCCTCTTCTTCTTTTCCTTGTCTTCAACAGCAAGATCGTTAAGATGATTAGCAAACTCTCTTGCCCTCTCTTCGTACAACCAGAAACACTGGCCCCTACAGGAAATTGGAGATCTTTGTCACAAGATTTTGGCTTCTTTAATTGGAAGTATGGGGAAGTTACCACTTCAGGCCTGTTGCAAGACTTGGTATTGGAGCACCCCGGACTTTCATTCTCGTTCTTACCATTTTTCTTGGCAAAGTATGGAGATGTCACAATCTTATGCTTCTCCTTCCTCACAACATTGTTGAATTCTCTGGCTTCACATGCCCCATCAGCAAAGCTCCCACTATGATTGCCTGCAAAATAGGGATCAACACTAAATGGCAGCCCTGTACATAAGTTATAGGATTGAGGAGGCTCCCGTCCACGAGTTGTAAAATCGGAAAAGGGTCCCTTGAAGCTGGGGAACAGGGTCCTGCACCGAGCTTTTGATCCCAAATTTTCCGCTTTTACTGATGGAACTGGACATTTGATCCTTAGCTATCGTATCCAGTCCCTCATTAGCATCATAAGAGGTAGCAGCAGCCATCCCCTCTAAGACGGATGAATACAACTTATCCCCATGTTTACAACTTCATCGCTGACATTAAGGTAGCCACGGGCTCCAAAATCTTGGTTATCCTCCCAGGTAAGAACTTTCGGCTCAAAAGTTAGTTAAAGATGTCCTCTTCTTCTTCTTCTTCTTCTTCTGTTGCTTGTCTTCCACAACAAGATCGTCAACATGGTTAGCAGACTCTCTTAGTCTTTGTTGCTGGGCTTCGAGAATTGTCTGTTTACTAAGCTTTATGGTTCTGTTAGTTCTGATGTCAGCTTTTTTAGCTCCCCTCCGGACTTTGTTTCTCCTCACCTGGAGCTAGACTAGGTGTAACTTTGATTATCTTTTAATGAAGTTGACTCGTTTTCCCTATTTAAAAAAAACAAGGATATGAATATGGATTTATTGGATCTTATCCAAAAATTTTAAATTAATATATATGTATATTAATTAGTAAACATAATATCAAAAATTCAATATCAACCTACCCGACTTCAGTTTTATTTTTTGATTTGCTTGTTTGGTTTCTTTTTATTGATTCGTTTTAATGAACGAATCAATTATATTCATTTTTTAGTGTCTGATTGTTATTTGAAAATGATCAAACGACAATTTAATTTTTAAAAAATTAAATAATTTTCAAATAACATGGACAAGTATAACTTAAAAAGTTAAGACTATCAAGCTATTGTGTTTAAAAGCTATATTTCAATGATAATAAGGGATGTTTCGTGTATAGTTTATTCACAGGTATAACTTCTTAACTTTAATAGTTATAATTTTATTATGTATCGATATTATGGTGGATTTCTCTCTCCTAAATTTGAATATCAACCGTTCAATTTGCCATCTATTAAATAAGCATGCTATTTCTTTTTTATTCTCCAATGTCCATAGTCAAGAAATATCATGTCCTTGTTTATGAGTGATCTTTTCAATAATATATTTTTATTTGTAAGTTGTACTTAGAGTTTCTTAAAACATTCAAATCTCTTTGGTGTTGTTCATGCAACCATTTTTATGGTAAGAAAATATGATCTAACTACTCGCACCCTTGTGTTAATAATAGTGCCTTAGCAAATTCCGGGAATACGGTTAATAAATAAATAAATGAAAATTTGTATTAGTGCTATTTTTATACTATTGAATAAAAAATAAAAAATACTTGAAGTTATAAAACCTGTTAATAAATAAAAAAAATTGGTACAGACTCCTTCCCAATGGAGTCCGAGAAGAAGAAACTTGAAGGAAGGAAAACACTGCATTAATCAATGGCTATCGGGTGACTTTTAAAATTTTATCAGATACTTCATATTACCAAAAAGTAGTATTCACTTGATTAAAATTTTTTATAAAGGATTTATTTCCATTCTGTAGTTATTTAATTAAGTGTAAATTGTCTTCGGATCCTTAACAAATTGTCTTAATTTGAAGCGTAAATAAATCATTAAAAACTTATTTCTAAATAGTATCTGATAATGCTCGACTTAGATAAATAATTCACCAAAATTAAAAAAATATTAGAGATGAAAAATTGTTAAAGATGCAGTTAATAAAATAGAATCTGGGAAAAGGAATTTGAGTAAGTATTTGGAATACGCAGAAGACTACGCGGTAAATGAATATATTATTAGCTAAAGTTTAAGAATTTCTTTTTTTGGCTCTACTGTCTAATATCTGTCTAATATGGGGAATTTCATCCCAAAATCTTCATGTTTTAATTCTTAATAAAACAACCACACTTTTACTCGAGAGAGAGAGAGAACGAGAAATTGATTGTTACTTACTCACGTCCCTTGCTCTGGGGTTGGATTGGGTACGGAATGCCACTATTCCGAACCGTTTTAAATGAAGATACGCGTGGATTTTTTTGCAAACACACTAAAATATAGGAATGAAAATGAAAAAAGTCACACACAAACACAGGCCGGATACAAATGCCATCATCAAATAACTGTACATGCCAGTATCAAATAACTACACATGCCAATGTGACATTTTTGCAAAAATGCTAAAACACGAGGGACCAAAATTAAAAAAATCACGCGTGCCATTATCATCAATGGGGACTTGCCGTTTTCACAAAAATAAATGTCATTATCACATAACTGCACTTGCCATTATCACATAACTGCGCTTGCCATTATTATAAACCTGCGCTTGCCGCTGCGGTCTCCCTTCACTCAAAACCGTTCGAAATCAATTTCTTCACTCCGTACCCAATCCAAAACCCCTTGCTCTCCCCTCTATAATATCATAAACAACTATGTCCCCTGTTATGTACTGGGTTTGGCAGGTACTTGGTAGGAATTTGAGTAATGGGCCGTGGGCTGAGTTGGGTTAATTCCAATACTTGTACTTAGGATAAAAGTAGTAGAGTGGGGAATTCAATCAGCTTAGGCAAGTTGGAGATGTGGATGATTATGTGAGTAAATTTGAAGAATTAAAGGGATTGGTGACAATTGAGAACAAAAGTATAGTTTTATGGCTGGACTAAAAGAGGATAATCAAGAAATGGTTAAGGCTTCGCGGCCAACTTCTTTAGCTGAAGCGATTAGGGCAGCAAAGTTACATGAAACTGCTATAAATGCTATGTTTAAGAAGAAACAGTTTGGAAGATCAATGAGTTTTGGTAATCAAAACAGTGGAACAACTTCAACTAATACACACAAGAGTGGAAATAGCGGGTATAATGCAAACAGGTCGAGTGGGAGTGTTAGCAGTACAGGTAGTATCTACGGAAAAATATGGAGAAAAGATGCCCCGTGTTATAGATGTGGTGAGAAGTGGTTCTCTGGTCATGTGTGTTAAGTACAGAAGAAACCAACGATGAATGTCATATCAGTGGAAGAAAATGATGGGTTGTTTGTGTCAGAGGACTTGTTAGAGGAGAATAAGGAACAAAGTACTATAATTATCTCTCTACAGGCTGTCGAAGTTGATAGCAGCTGCCAAAGTGGTACTCTAAAAATCAAGGGCAAAAGTCAAGATAAACCTTTGTTGGTATTGCTAGATTCTGGAAGCACGTTCAGTTTTATTGATGATAAGATTGTTAAATATTTGTCCTTGAAGTCTGAAACCATTCCATCAGTCGTAGTTAACATCGCTAATGGCGAGAAAATGACAAGCAAGGATCAGTGCAAAGAATTCCAATAGGAAATGGGTGGACACAAGTTTAGTAGGGATATGAGGATTCTGAAGTTAGGTGGATATGATATGGTATTGGAAACGGATTGGATGAAAGGGGATAAGCCAGGAACCTCAGTTGAATTCGACTTTTGGAAGATGCAAGCTATTGTTTAAAAAGATGGAAATTTGGCAGTTCTCAAGGGCATGAGTGGTGATGAACTATATCAGCTACAGGTGTTGAAGTCTGATTCTGCAGAATTCTTTACTGCGGACTGCCATGTTATAGATTGTGATCAGTTGCAGAAAATAGTGAGGAAGGGAAAGGGAAGCAGTGTTGAGGAGTTATTTTGGGTGTTAGAAGACATTCCTACTAAGAAAACACAACATATCAAAGCTGCAGACCCTGAGTTTCAGCATAAATTACAGCAATTATTAGTTCAATTCGATGATATCTTCTAAGAACTAACAACTTTACCACCTCCCAAGAAGTTTGATCATGAAATTACCTTGGTTCCTGGAGTGAAACCATTGAGTATAAGACCATATAGGTACCCGTACTTCCAAAAGACAGAGATTGTGAATCAGGTCAAATCATTGCTGCAATCAGATTTTATTCAACCTAGCAAAAGTCCCTTTGCATCACCTGTGTTGTTGGTGAAAAAGAAGGAAGGTATATGGCGAATGTGCATATATTACAGGAAATTAAACAACATTACAGTGAAGAATAAGTTTCATATTCCCATGATAGACGATCTTTTAGATGAGTTGAATGGTGCATCTGTCTTCTCTAAGCTTGATCTCAGATTCGGGTATCATCAAATACGAATGCGAGAAGAAGACATTCAAAAGACAGCCTTCAGAACTCACCATTATCACTTTGAATTCAGGGTGATGTTGTTTGGTCTTACTAATGCACCTGCAAGTTTCCAAGCCTTTATGAACGATGTGATGTATTTGGTGAATTCTTGAGAAATTTATTTTAGTTTTAAACGCGTGAATATTGATATACAACAAAACAGAGGAAGAGCACATCCAACATTTGAATGTGGCTTTGGAGATTTTTAGGCAGCAGCAATTCTATGCCCAGCTACGTAAATGTGCATTTGGAGCCAGCCGAGTAGAATATTTGGGGCATGTCATCACAAAAAGGGAGTAAGTACTGATCAGAGTAAAATTGAAGCAATGACTACTTGGCAGCTACCAAAATCTGTCTCTGATGTTAGGAAATTCTTTGGATTAACTAGATATTATAGGAAGTTTATCCAAGATTATGGACTGATTTGTATGCCCTTATATGACTTACTCAAGAAGGGTGGTTTCTTATAGAATCCTACAGCGGAAGCAACTTTTTATCAACTGAAGAAAGTAATGACAAAGGCCCCTGTTTTAACCTTACTCGACTTCACTAAGCCCTTCGTTGTTGAGACTGATGCATGTCAAAAGGGAATTGGTGTCGTACTTATGCAGGATGGCCGACCTTTGGCATACTTGAGTCAATCCTTTGGCCCAAAGAATGAAAGAATATCGATTTACGAGAAAGAGTTACTAGCAGTCTTGACAGCCATTGACAGTTGACCATTCTCAAGATATACCATTCTCAAGATATGGTCGCAATTTATCAATGGCTGTCAAAACTGCTAGTAACTCTTTCTCGTAAATTGACCTTCCTTTATTCTTCGGGCCAAAGGATTGACTCAAGTATGCCAAAGGTCGGCCATCCTGCATAAATACGGCACCAATTCCCTTTTGACATGCATCAGTCTCAACAAGATAATTGAAGGTTTTCTCAGCCACGACCTAAAGAAAATTGTGATAGATGAAAATGAGGTGCTCACAGATGGCCAGTGGCAAGATAACAAAGTGTTTGTTCTTGTTCCAAGAGATATCACTAGCATTAAGCTTGGAAAACTAATTTTTGCAGTAACCAAGAGAACTAGTGATGAAGTATTTCCTAGTTCAATTTGCAAACATGTTGGATTGGTCTTATAGCTCGTTGTCATTTTTTTGATCCAGCAGCTTTCGTGCAGGAATGTGCTCAACAAATTTCTCATGCTCTTGATATTCGAAATTAAAGAGCATGGTGCTGGTTTTTTTTACAGTAAAAATGCAGAGGTGAAGCTGGTATTTGGATGCTCTATCAAGCTGCTTACTAACAAGGAGGCATGAATCCAGCTGATGTGCATTGTTGCAAAAGAATTTGTTGCAGGAGGGATCTCTGTTGCCTTTAACTGTCTCTACAAGGCCGGGAAAATAATAATCTAGCATTAAGTACTTGTTGGAGCAGAAAGTACACACAAGCTTGCAAAAGAAGGCGATTTCAAAGTTGGTAGGCCTGGATTTCTCAATCATGTACAAGAAGGGTAAGGAAAATATTGCAGCTGATGCATTATCATGGAAGAACAAAGACAGGAATTCAGTTACAACTGGAGAGTTATATGCTATTTCTGTCACTACAGTTTATCCACAATGGCATCAAGAGATCCTTGATTCATATAGAGACGATCCTACTGTAGTACAATTACAAACAAAGTTGCTTATTGATGCAGATGCTGATCCAAACTACAAGCTGACTGAGGGAATCTTGAGGTAATGGGCCTCGTGAGTAGTGACCATCTCATATGAAAGGGGTGCACTTTGTCAAAAACTTTGAAGGGCAATATCTTGGTGTTCTGGTAGCCGAATCGAGAAATTTTTTTTTTCATTTCGCATAATTTTTCGAGCTCTACGTGATGGCAAACTGCCGAAGGCGGTTTGTCCACTTTTCGGGCCAAAAAACG